>LR738711.1:471285467-471398084 GCA_902687465.1 Secale cereale | reverse complement strand
CGCAGTGTTGTTTCCGGAACACTGATTTTTTATATAATTTTTCTGGATTTTTCTGGACAGTTCTCAAAACGTGAAAACTTGAAATACAAAAACAGCCGAAAACAGAAACTGGCACTGGGGTGCATTGGATTAGTAAGTTAGTCCAAATATGATCAAAAGTGTATGGAAGTGTATGAATATCATAGCAATATCACCCAAAAGTGGCATGGAGCAAGCAGAAATTATAGATACGTTTTGGACGTATCATGCGCCCATGCTGGAGCTTGTGGCTCGACAACAAGGACTAAAGGCAAATCTACTGCTGCGGGAACATCCGCTTCTACGGCGAGAACCTGCGGCTCAGCCGGAGCTTGACGTTCCCCAGCAAGCTTGCCGGAGCAAAACTTGTCGGGAGCTTCTGCTTCAACGGGACAAACTCTAGGGCTTGCCGGAGCAGACTGCTCCTCAACATTCTTGGTGTTGATCTTGGGGACCTTCTTGGCGGCGGCTTCGGGAAGCTCTGCCGGAAAATAGTCACCAGAAATCAACTTCCTCTTCTTGCTCTGTCCAGTTGATGGCGTTACAGACGGTTGAGTCAGCTTGAGCACAAAGATCCCTGGTTCCACAGGTAACTTAAGTGCGGCGCACTTCGACAGGCCATCTTGTCACACCCTGATTTTCATGTCACATTGCTTAAGCTAATTTTCATGTTAAAAATGTGGATTTGCAAAAACTTTTGAGTGTTTTTGACTTTGCTTGATTTGACTTTTGTCTGCTGTTTGCTAGTGCTCTAAAAATCAAATAAATCCTCCAACTCTTATACTTCATCTCCTTGACCCAAAACCTTTTCCAAATGATCATGCCATGTGTATAGGCCAGTATAAAAATTTCTTATAAAAATATTTTGGCCAAATGGTATTTTCAAAAATTAGTTTTTCAAAAACTCCTGAATTGAGGTTTACACTTCAAGTACCTTATTTAGGGTGTGAAAAATCTTTCAAAAAGTATATTTGAATCCTATTAGGTATAGGACTCCCAGAAACCACAAAATTATAATTTTAAAAGTTATTTTTATATTTTATTTAAAAGCCTTTTCTTAAGGCCAGAAATGGTCTTTAATAGGGAAAAATTATTTAATCATTTCAAAAATATTTGCCAAAATTCAGGGAGACTCATAGGACATATATTGTTCATATATAAGAGTTTCAACACATGGTCATGTTCAAAATACTGGACAAATCCTTCCTAAACCCTTTCTGGATATTTCAAGCTTTTGAAATATTTACAAAGGAAATATTCTCCAAAAATTCCAGGGAAATTCTATCATGTCATATATGACATATTTGATGATCTTGCAAAGCCTCATGCCTTGAAGATCAAGGAAATATCCTCTAATCCCCTCAAAACCATTCTGTCCATATTCCAAATACTCTCAAACTTGGTGCACGTGCTAGAAATGCCTAATAAGGCATCTAGACCAAATGGCACAAGATTTGGAATAGAGCAACTTGATCAGATCACCCCAAAACCACTTTTGTTCAAATTCAAATTTGAACAACTTTACATTGTCAACTTTTTACCTGGAGCCTCAAACTTTGTGGGCATGTTCATAACCCCAAATGATGATGCTACACTAAGTGGTGCATCAAGGGGAGATGATTTGCTTGACTCAAACAAGGTGAAACCATTTCTGTTGATTTCTAGGGTTCACCAAAGTTACATTGGCCACTTTGCCCAAATGAGCTCAAATTTGGTGTAGGGGCCTAATTATATGTGACATTTGATCCTGTTAAGTCCCATGCCAATTGGAAGTCATTTGCCTCCCCAACACCTGATCAAACACCTTCTGCAAGTTCGCCAAAACCAGTGGTTGGACCCTTTTTACTATTTCCCTTTACCCCAAATTTCTACCACACCTTCCCCTGATCATCCTCTACCCCCAGTAACTTCTCTATGCCCTCAGCTCAATCATTGGAGGGGGTAAAACCCCAATTTCTACTGCTGGACAGCAGTTTTCACCTTCTTCCTCACCTCCCTCCTCATTTCAGTGGCTCACCAGAGCATCCAAGACTGCCTCCCCATTGTTTACTACTCCCTGGCACTACTGGACACTGGGGGACACGGCCTGGAAAGCAAAGACATAAGCATGCCGGCCAAAGGCGCGCTCTGGAGCACGCTACAGTGCACCGAGGCACTGTAGCTCGGCCCTCCCGAGGATTCCAGGCGGCCTTGGGCAGAGCGACCGTGTCTCCCGAGGTGCCCTCGACGTCCACGACCTGTAGGACGGTCGGCCTTATCCTCCCCGGTCCTCCTCCTCTCTCCACGAGCACGCCCGAGCGCGTCCATGGACGTCGCTCACGGTGCACCGTGGCTGCGCCAATTTAAAGCCTTCCCCCGAGTGCCCCTTGCCTCTTCTGGACTCTCCTCTCTCCCGTGCGCCTCCCAGACATCCTCAACCTCTCTCCCATGGCCTCAAACCCTCTCCATGGCCGTCGAGCCGCCGCCGGTCTCCTCCCCAAGTTGGCTCCCTGTGGCCTCCTCCTTCCCTGCTGGCCACCAGGAGGGGAACGTCCACCGGAGTGTGAAGCTCCCCGTCCCCTCGCCGCCCCTTCCCGTGCCTCGTGGTGCCCGCTCCACCATCACCCGACGAGGCCGCCGCCATGGTCAGGTGCAGGAGGTGCTCCGGCCCCTCCCCTGCCGCCCCAAGGGACCTCCGCGACACGCCGTACCCTGGGGGCCCCTCTGGTGGCCGTAGCTTGGCCAGGGACGGCCTGTGCCAC
Organism: Secale cereale; assembly: GCA_902687465.1. NCBI lineage: Eukaryota > Viridiplantae > Streptophyta > Magnoliopsida > Poales > Poaceae > Secale > Secale cereale. Next base: position 471,395,325 of record LR738711.1, on the reverse strand, counting down.
CGGGGACGGGCGCCGGCGTCGCGCGGCCCGAGCCTCCCCTCCCCTCTGTTGCGGGAGCGGGAGGAGGAAGAAGACCATGCGGGGGGGGCTACCTGGCAGCGACCCGGCCAGCAGGGCCCGCACTTTAAGTGGAGACGGGCCAGGCGGGAACCGTGTTTCCTAGGCGACCGTGCAGCTGGGTCGGCCCATCGTCTATCCCTCGCCGGCGCGCAGTAAAGGGTATAACCCCCTTTTTCCTTTTATTTTCTGTTTCCAGTAAACTTCAAATATCTCCCAAATATTCAAATGAACTCCAAATTGCATGATTCAAATTTCCTATGGCTCCATAAATCATGCTCTATCGCATGGTGCAACATGCACAGTATTCCAAAGACTTTTCCTACACAAATATTTATCAAATACCCATATTGCATTTTCTGTGATGAACTTTAGAAAATCACAGAGAGCTCAATCTTGATTCAAATGCAGTGATTCAAATTCCTAGGTGCTTGTCACATCCAAACTTAGTTTTGGAACATTTTTATTAATACTTTCCGTACCCCACCAAATATTGAGCCATTTCTTCATATTTATCAGCTTTGCAAAATCCTAGGAAATTCATTTCAAATCCAAATCCAGTGAAACCAACTCCTAAATGTTTCTAAAATCATGACTTGATGATGGGTACCTTTGCTCATCATTCAAGGAAATATTTCTGTATACTTCTTCCAAATCCATAAACCCTTTGGTTCCATCACATTGAAATGTTCCAAACTACCTATTGATCCAACACCTATGAAACCACCTTGGTTATTTTTCATATGACCAGAGGTATCCTAGAAAAGTCCAACTCCTATTTTTAGAGCACTTTTATTTTTGCCTTGTTGTGTTTCTTATTATGATTGTTTCCATCGTTAGTTGACGAAATAAACGGGATACTCGGAGATGGACCAGAAGGTTTGAAGACTCGGAAGAATAAGGCAAGCAGCCCTTTGACCATGATACACTTGTTCTTTGGAACCCGTTTGTTTCCGATGCATGATGTTAGGGTTACGATAGTGACCTAGTTGATTCCACCATATGATGCATGCCTTGATCTTGATCTTGCTATGTGCTAGATGACATGCATATGGTTAGTAGTAATGAATAGTGATGCATGAGTGACATGAAACTTCGTGGTTGAAGTATTTACATAAAACCCCGTCGGGTGCCATTCATGCCCGAGGGAGATGATGAGTTGGGTGACCACTTGATGACGAAGTGGTGTACCGAGGCAAGTGTGTGTGTTTTTCAAATGGATTGGTTTAAGTTGCGACCGTTATTCCAACCATACATGTGCAACCACACTACCCCTTATGGGACGGGGCTTTATTGATTACTTAGGTCGATACTAGCATGGTGCCTGCATTACTAGTGACGGGAAGACTTGAGGTCTTTCCCGGGACGGGGTCGTGCTTGGATAGACGACCATGACTGTTTTCACAGGGCACCGGACACACCGTTGGTCCCTTCGGGTACGCGTGACATTGAAAATAGGGCAAGTCCCGTAATCTATTATTTGTACCCGAGGGCCGTGTACCAACGAGTGGACTCTATGTTAGTGTCGTCTAAGGAAAGATAATGACCGGGTGCTTACCCCGGGTACTTGAGGTACCGCGGGTCGTGGATGACACGGAAGTTCCCCGGATCTTGTGGGTAAAGTGTACAACCTCTGCAGAGTGTCAAACTATTCGAATAGCCGTGTCCACGGTCATGGACAGTTGGGTAACCGCTCTTGGGCTATGTCCAATGTTTGCGAAACCTGGTGTGTGTGTGTGAGGAAACAACCTGGTTCAGTGATATTGTTGATGTGATTGCGAGAAAGTCACAACGAGCTTGAGCATGAGTTGATTACAACTCTTTCTTGATAATGATGTCTGTGACCTCCTGATGCTTGTTACAGACACATGCATGCCCTTGTTATTTGTTGATCATACTTGCATATGAAAAACTAGCTTTCCGCAAAACTGCCAACCTAGCAGTAGAGCTTTGCATAATTATTCTTTTATCACACTTGGGTTGCTTGCGAGTACATTCAATGTACTCATTGGCTTGCCACTGGTTATTTTATTGGCCAGGCATGAGAGAACAGGTTATGATGAAGATTTCTTGGTGACGAGCATGCGAGCTAGGACGCTTCCCAGTCAGAATGCATGTAGGGATAAGGCAGATGGCATGGGTCCATGTTGTCATTGAAGATTTTCCGCTGCGACGATATACTCAAGACTTGACCATTATGGTCCTATTTGTGTAACACGGTATGTAAGGATGTAAGACTCTTGTTATTTAGCTTCTGTGTGTTCAGTGAGCATTGATCTCTGGGATCACTGTACACGTGCATTCGGTGATCACGACTTATGAGTCGGGGTCCCCACAGAGCTGGTATCAGAGCCATCCTGACTGTAGGAAGCCTTAGTTAGCATGGTCGCTAGTTAGGGTAAAACTATTTTCAAAACTATTACTAGTTTTCAAAACTATCTATACTTCTCTTCCCTTCTCAGTTTTTCGAAAACTAGGCTATACTTGATCTCTTCCCCTTCAAAACCTTGGTCGCTAAAACCCTTATGCCCCTGACCACTGGATTTTCTGTAATCCTCGTGGAGTGCACCTTACCAAACACTCACCCACTACTTTTGCACGCAAGATTGGTGACACCACGACAAGACGGTACCAACAGAAACTACAACCTCGATGAGTGAGGACATGAAGACCCAGAAGATGGTGGTACCCTTGACAGTGTCCCAAGAAGATGCAACATTGGCCTATGATGACCAGGGTATAGGTTATGCAAAATCATGATATGCATCACTAATAGAGTAATCCTGTCACTACCGTTGTTGTATCGACAACCACAGGTGGATGAGAACCTTGCCATTTGGTCCGCCTCACTATAGTGAGCAGGAAAACGGTTCTCTTCGTCCCCCGCTCTTGGTGTCGATGTTTCCATCAACGAAACTGACATGTTGGACCTCTATTATGCCTTGTCATTGTCATTGCACATGGATTGCCTACCTGGTACCCTCGACGCCCCAGAAGGCACAAGGGATCGTCATGATTAAAGAGACAAGAGAAGACAAGTCAACGCCAGTTACAAGGAGGCACCTTCACCACCTCACCTCATCCGGCAAGAAGTTGTTGAAGATTCTTCAGGATCAACCCGGATCGTTCATCAAGCAACTACAAGGGACATAGCAACACCTGAGGAAGCCCAGAAGACTGCACGAGGCACGAGTCATGACACTAAGTCTGAGAACCCCTAGGGTAGGATGAGTCGTGTACCCCCTATGCGCAGTCGAGTCCATATGATGGTTCGAATAGAACCATGATTGTGTGTTGATTGCTTTTATTTGCTTGTGTTTTGATATGAGTCGCGCTTTTGTCCCAGGCAACAAGTGCATGGCTATATCACCTTCCTTGCCTTGTTTCTTTTGTTTCCACCTTTTTGCACCTGTTTGTTGCACCTGCACTATAGCACCCCCCCCCCCTTTAGGCATTTCCCTCCTCTACGCTGCTTCTTCCCTCTATTCTCTCTCTCCCCAACGGAAGACCCGCAAGACAAGATGCACCAAGGATTCTACCTCGGCAGCCCACTGGCACCAAAGACTTCTGCTACAACCTCCACGATCTATTGCAACCCCGTAGAGTTATGTTTAACCCCCCAGACCAGTAACCCTCTTCCTAGACCCCTTTGAGACTTCACGAGACACTCCAGCACGAATCCTTAACCATGTGCCTAACCCATGGTAAAGCGAGAGAACCTGTTAAGCCTTTGTGACCTTGCACAACACTGGGTTCGTAAAGGAACTAGTGGACACGGTGAACGAGCACATTTTCATCTTAATATAGCACGAGAACTGACGATGCCATAAATAGACCAGTTCGAGGATATTGGACGGATGATTTGGTGGCTTTATATCAGTGACTTCGAGGAATTATCTGAGACCTTGGTGGATTGTGAGGTTTTCATGTTGGTGGGATCATGACTTTGGGGAAGCCGGTAGAAGTACCCGTTGGACATGAGATTTGGATTTATGTAGGTGATTCTGGTTGGTATAATGCTGGATATGTCTGCATGGTTCAGAGTGAATTGGATTTAGACCGATGATCCTGATTATGATATCATGCTTCTCGGTGGACAATAACCTAGGAGATTGGATTATTTGTCGGACATGATTTAGAGATCTATATAGTCGTGATCTTGGAGTTTACTTGACTCGGATGTTGAGAATTTGGTGGACATACTATCGTGATGCATAGTCCTTCCAAGTATTTGGGTATTATTGAGACTTGAGATCTTGTGGAACACCTTAGACATCGGATTTGTAGAATTGTTGGATTATGTGGTGATTGATGGTAATTACCGGGCTATTGGAGGTGATCTATAGGAAGGAAACAAATCTTGGAGTGGCATATGACGTGTTTCCTTAGATTGGTGATGCATTATCGTGAGCCTTGCAAGATTAGGTTGAGTGCTTGGATTGTAGAGTTTAATTTAAGCTCAGTAGCATGTATGATCTACCTTTGGATTTTAGAGGTAGACGTACATATGGATTTGGGGATCGTAGACAAGTACAATTTTGTTAGACCGTCTCTTGAGAGTCATGAGGATATGCATGGCATGAGTGGTGATTGAAGTTGGTCTATGCGAGAGGCTGCTTTTTGTTCGGAGTGCTAAATAGAGCTAATGGCATCTCAGAAACCGTGCTTAAGGATAAGGTGATATAAGTTCACTCACTCACTAGAATCCTTGAAACCCTTAAGCCCCACCCAGCCACAACCTGGTCGGATTCTGACCACGGGCCTTCGCTCTAAGTCAGGAAGGCCTCTGCAAATACTCAACCGAGACCACCACCAATACCCCAGCCTACCTTGCGTACCCCATAGACCTCATGGAGTAATTGGACAAGTTGGGTAACATCATTATTTGATGGCCTACTTGTCTGCCCGAAGACAAAGAAGAGACGGACAGCTGGATAGAAGACATTTGAAGACCGCCCTGTCAAGAAGGAAGATCTACACCGACCACCGTCATCAAGAAGTAAATTCCGCGTTGAAGACCGAGCGTATCTGCAAACCACTCCTCCCGGAGGAACCGAGCAATTCCGTATCGAAGGAACGCTCACACCAAGATGTATCAAGACTTGAAGGCACGATTCTGGTGGCACGAGATGAAAAGAGAGATTTCAACCTATGTTGCAAGGTGTGATGTGTGCCAAAGGGTCAAGGCTGAACATCAGCGACCCGCTGGATTGCTTCAACCACTCAAGGTTCCTGAGTGGAAGTGGGATAAAGTCGGAATGGACTTCATCACTGGATTAACAAGGTCGAATAGAGGACATGACTCTATCTGGGTCATAGTCGATCATTTGACAAAGGTGGTCCATTTCATTCCTGTCAAGACCCCTTATGATGGCAACCGGCTGGCACCTCTCTACATCAACCGAATCGTAAGTCTTCACGGTGTTCCCAAGGAGATTGTGTCAGGTCGAGGAACCCAGTTCACCTTAAGGTTCTGGAAGTAGTTCCAGGAAGCCTTGGGAACCAAGATATCTTTCAGCACGGCTTTCCACCCATAGACCGGAGGTCAGACAGAACGAGTCAATCAGATTCTCGAAGACATACTCCGAGCCTGTGTCTTGGCATATAGAGCCAAGTGGGAGGATTGTCTCCCTTTTGCCGAGTTCTCCTATAACAACAGTTACCAGTCGAGCCTTCTGATGGCACCATTTGAGGTATGTACGGACGCTGATGTCGCACACCCCTCAACTGGTCAGAGACTGGAGAAGGGCTAGTCTTTGGACCAGATATTCTCCGCGCAGCGGAAGAGCAGGTCCAACTAGTCAGAGAGCGTTGAAGGCAGCCAAGTCAAGGCAAAAGGGCTATGCTGACACTCACCGTAGGAACATGAGTTTCCATATTGGGGACCACGTGTACCTGCGGGAAACTCCTCTGAAGGGAAACAAGCGTTTCCACATCAAGGGGAAGCTCGCATCAAGATTCATTGGACCCTTGAGATCACTGCACGACGAGGAGAAGTGGCTTACCAGTTGGAACTACCACCCGAGCTATTCGGTGTGCACAATGTAATCCATGTGTCACAACTCCGGAAACGTCTCCAAGTTCCGGACAAGCCTAATCTCTACAAGGATGTTGATCACCCAGCCATTGATCTGCAGCCTGATTCAACCTACCACGAGAAGCCCATCCGCATTCTGGACGAAGCAGAACGACGGACGCAAGCCATACCATCAAGCACTTCAGGATTCCAAGGAGCACCGCTCGGAAGCAGAACCAACAAGAAGAGTGAAGACTACCCCGTATCCAAGACTCCGCCTTTCTTTCCACGCCTAGTCTGGGAATCTCGGGGACAAGATTCTTGTAAGGGGGGTAGGTCTATCACACCCTGGTTTTCATGTCACATTGCTTAAGCTAATTTTCATGTTAAAAATGTGGATTTGCAAAAACTTTTGAGTGTTTTTGACTTTGCTTGATTTGACTTTTGTATGCTGTTTGCTAGTGCTCTAAAAATCAAATAAATCCTCCAACTCTTATACTTCATCTCCTTGACCCAAAACCTTTTCCCAATGATCATGCCATGTGTATAGGCCAGTATAAAAATTTCTTATAAAAATATTTTGGCCAAATGGTATTTTTCAAAAATTAGTTTTTCAAAAACTCCTGAATTGAGGTTTACACTGCAAGTACCTTATTTAGGGTGTGGAAAATCTTTCAAAAAGTATATTTGAATCCTATTAGGTATAGGACTCCCAGAAACCACAAAATTATAATTTTAAAAGTTATTTTTATATTTTATTTAAAAGCCTTTTCTTAAGGCCAGAAATGGTCTTTAATAGGGAAAAATTATTTAATCATTTCAAAAATATTTGCCAAAATTCATGGAGACTCATAGGACATATATTGTCCATATATAAGAGTTTCAAAACATGGTCATGTTCAAAATACTGGACAAATCCTTCCTAAACCCTTTCTGGATATTTCAAGCTTTTGAAATATTTACAAAGGAAATATTCTCCAAAAATTCCAGGGAAATTCTATCATGTCATATATGACATATTTGATGATCTTGCAAAGCCTCATGCCTTGAAGATCAAGGAAACATCCTCTAATCCCCTCAAAACCATTCTGTCCATATTTGAAGTTTGAGCAACTCTACATTGCCAAACTTGTCCAAATACTCTCAAACTTGGTGCACGTGCTAGAAATGCCTAATAAGGCATCTAGTCCAAATGGCACAAGATTTGGAATAGAGCAACTTGATCAGATCACCCCAAAACCACTTCTGTTCAAATTCAAATTTGAACAACTTTACATTGTCAACTTTTTACCTGGAGCCTCAAACTTTGTGGACATATTCATAACCCCAAATGATGATGCTACACTAAGTGGTGCATCAAGGGGAGATGATTTGCTTGACTCAAACAAGGTGAAACCATTTCTGTTGATTTCTAGGGTTCATCAAAGTTACATTGGCCACTTTGCCCAAATGAGCTCAAATTTGGTGTAGGGGCCTAATTATATGTGACATTTGATCCTGTTAAGTCCCATGCCAATTGGAAGTCATTTGCCTCCCCAACACCTGATCAAACACCTTCTGCAAGTTTGCCAAAACCAGTGGTTGGACCCCTTTTACTATTTCCCTTTACCCCAAATTTCTACCACACCTTCCCCTGATCATCCTCTACCCCCAGTAACTTCTCTATGCCCTCAGCTCAATCATTGGAGGGGGGTAAAACCCCAATTTCTACTGCTGGACAGCAGTTTTCACCTTCTTCCTCACCTCCCTCCTCATTTCAGTGGCTCACCAAAGCATCCAAGACTGCCTCCCCATTGTTTACTACTCCCTGGCACTACTGGACACTGGGGGACACGGCCTGGAAAGCAAAGACATAAGCATGCCGGCCAAAGGCGCGCTCTGGAGCACGCTACAGTGCACCGAGGCACTGTAGCTCGGCCCTCCCTAGGCTTCCAGGCGGCCTTGGGCAGAGCGACCGTGTCTCCCGAGGTGCCCTCGACGTCCACGACCTGCAGGACGGTCGGCCTTATCCTCCCCGGTCCTCCTCCTCTCTCCACGAGCACGCCCGAGCGCGTCCATGGACGTCGCTCACGGTGCACCGTGGCTGCGCCTATTTAAAGACTTCCCCCGAGCGCCCCTTGCCTCTTCTGGACTCTCCTCTCTCCCGTGCGCCTCCCAGACATCCTCAACCTCTCTCCCGTGGCCTCAAACCCTCTCCATGGCCGTCGAGCCACCGCCGGTCTCCTCCCCAAGTTGGCTCCCTGTGGCCTCCTCCTTCCCGGCTGGCCACCAGGAGGGGAACGCCCACTGGAGTGTGAAGCTCCCCGTCCCCTCGCCGCCCCTTCCCGTGCCCAGTGGTGCCCGCTCCACCATCACCCGACGAGGCCGCCGCCATGGTCAGGTGCAGGAGGTGCTCCGGCCCCTCCCCTGCCGCCCCAAGGGACCTCCGCGACACGCCGTACCCTGGGGGCCCCTCCGGTGGCCGTAGCTTGGCCAGGGACGGCCTGTGCCGCCGGGGACGGGCGCCGGCGTCGCGCGGCCCGAGCCTCCCCACCCCTCTGTTGCGGGAGGGGGAGGAGGAAGAAGACCATGCGGGGGGGGGCCTACCTGGCAGCGACCCGGCCAGCAGGGCCCGCACTTTAAGTGGAGACGGGCCGGGCGGGAACCATGTTTCCCAAGCGAAAACGCCCTCCGGAGATGACGCCTTCGGCGTCACCGCCTCCGCCCGCACGACCGTGCAGCTGGGCCGGCCCATCGTCTATCCCTCGCCGGCGCGCAGTAAAGGGTATAACCCCCTTTTTCCTTTTATTTTATGTTTCCAGTAAACTTCAAATATCTCCCAAATATTCAAATGAACTCCAAATTGCATGATTCAAATTTCCTATGGCTCCATAAATCATGCTCTATCGCATAGTGCAACATGCACAGTATTCCAAAGACTTTTCCTACACAAATATTTATCAAATACCCATATTTCATTTTCTGTGATGAACTTTAGAAAATCACAGAGAGCTCAATCTTGATCCAAATGCAGTGATTCAAATTCCTAGGTGCTTGTCACATCCAAACTTAGTTTTGGAACATTTTTATTAATACTTTCTGTACCCCACCAAATATTGAGCCATTTCTTCATATTTATCAGCTTTGCAAAATCCTAGGAAATTCATTTCAAATTCAAATCCAGTGAAACCAACTCCTAAATGTTTCTAAAATCATGACTTGATGATGGGTACCTTTGCTCATCATTCAAGGAAATATTTCTGTATACTTCTTCCAAATCCATAAACCCTTTGGTTCCATCACATTGAAATGTTCCAAACTACCTATTGATCCAACACCTATGAAACCACCTTGGTTATTTTTCATATGACCAGAGGTATCCTAGAAAAGTCCAACTCCTATTTTTAGAGCACTTTTATTTTTGCCTTGTTGTGTTGCTTATTATGATTGTTTCCATCGTTAGTTGACGAAATAAATGGGATACTCGGAGATGGACCAGAAGGTTTGAAGACTCGGAAGAATAAGGCAAGCAGCCCTTTGACCATGATACACTTGTTCTTCGGAACTCGTTTGTTTCTGATGCATGATGTTAGGGTTACGATAGTGACCTAGTTGATTCCACCATATGATGCATGCCTTGATCTTGATCTTGCTATGTGCTAGATGACATGCATATGGTTAGTAGTAATGAATAGTGATGCATGAGTGACATGAACCTTCGTTGTTGAAGTCTTTACATAAAACCCCGTCGGGTGCCATTCATGCCCGAGGGAGATGATGAGTTGGGTGACCACTTGATGACGAAGTGGTGTACCGAGGCAAGTGTGTGTGTTTTTCAAACGGATTGGTTTAAGTTGCGACCGTTATTCCAATCATACATGTGCAACCACACTACCCCTTATGGGACGGGGCTTTATTGATTACTTAGGTCGATACTAGCATGGTGCCCGCATTACGAGTGATGTGAAGACTTGAGGTCTTTCCCGGGACGGGGTCGTGCTTGGATAGACGACCATGACTGTTTTCACAGGGCACCGGACACACCGTTGGTCCCTTTGGGTACGCGTGACATTGAAAATAGGGCAAATCCCGTAATCTATTGTTTGTACCCGAGGGCCGTGTACCAACGAGTGGACTCTATGCTAGTGTCGTCTAAGGAAAGATAATGACCGGGTGCTTACCCCGGGTACTTGAGGTACCGCGGGTCGTGGATGACACGGAAGTTCCCCGGATCTTGTGGGTAAAGTGTACAACCTCTGCAGAGTGTCAAACTATTCGAATAGCCGTGTCCATGGTCATGGACAGTTGGGTAACCGCTCTTGGGCTACGTCTAATGTTTGCGAAACCTGGTGTGTGTGTGTGTGTGAGGATACAACCTGGTTCAGTGATATTGTTGATGTGATTGCGAGAAAGTCACAACGAGCTTGAGCATGAGTTGATTACAACTCTTTCTTGATAATGATGTCTGTGACCTCCTGATGCTTGTTACAGACACATGCATGCCCTTGTTATTTGTTGATCATACTTGCATATGAAAAACTAGCTTTCCGCAAAACTGCCAACCTAGCAGTAGAGCCTTGCATAATTATTCTGTTATCACACTTGGGTTGCTTGCGAGTACATTCAATGTACTCATTGGCTTGCCACTGGTTATTTTATTGGCCAGGCATGAGAGAACAGGTTATGATGAAGATTTCTTGGTGACGAGCATGCGAGCTAGGACGCTTCCCAGTCAGAATGCATGTAGGGATAAGGCAGATGGCATGGGTCCATGTTGTCATTGAAGATTTTCCGCTGCGACGATATACTCAAGACTTGACCATTATGGTCCTATTTGTGTAACACGGTATGTAAGGATGTAAGACTCTTGTTATTCAGCTTCTGTGTGTTCAGTGAGCATTGATCTCTGGGATCACTGTACACGTGCATTCGGTGATCACGACTTATGAGTCGGGGTCCCCACACATCTGCAATGTCGTTCTGAGCTCTTGGAACATGTTCCATCTGTAGGCCGTCAAAGTGCTCGTCTAGCTTTCTCACTTCATCAACGTAGGCTTCCATCAACGGACTCTGATAACTCTTGTTCACTTGGCGGATGACAAGCTGCAAGTCACCCCTGACAATGAGCTTCTTGATCCCAAGGTCTGCCACGATCCTGAGACCGGCAAGCAAACCTTCATACTCTGCGGTATTGTTTGTTGCTTGCTCCTTGGGAAAGTGCATCTGGACTACGTACTTGAGGTGCTCTCCGGTGGATGCGATAAGCAGCACGCCAGCACCGGCGCCTTGTAGCGAGAAGGCACCATCAAAGTACATCAGCCACTCTTTGCTTGCTTCCTTGACGGGGATGCTCGTTTCTGAAATTTCTTCATCTGGCGTTGGCGTCCACTCTGCTATGAATTCCGCCAATGCTCTGCTTTGGATAGTTGAAGTGCTCTCAAACTTGAGGCCAAAGCTTGACAGTTCCAGTGCCCACTCAACAATCCTGCCTGTTGCTTCTGGATTTTGCAGTATCCTCTTCAGCGGAAAACGAGTGACAACCGTGATCTCATGTGCTTGGAAGTAATGGCGCAGCTTTCTCGAGGCCATGAGAAGGCCGAAAAGCAATTTCTGCACACCAGAGTACCTTGACCTAGCCCCCTGCAGAAGGGAACCCACAAAGTAAACTGGGCGCTGCACCATTCTCTTCTATATCCCCTCGCACGCCTGCGCAGATCCATCTTTGTCGGGACCAGAGCTTGTCGGGGAAGCCCCCTGCTTGTCGCTGGATGCGCCTGCCGTGGTTGCTGGCACATCATACGCCTCCCTCTCCGCTACTAACGCAGCACTAACCACTTGATTGGTTGCCGCTATATACAGTAGCAACTTCTCTTGTGGCTTAGGTGCGACAAGTGTTGGAGTGGAGGACAGGTATCTCTTCAAGTCTTGCAGCGTAGCCTCCGCTTCCGGAGTCCATTTCATTGGACCTGCCTTTTTCAATATTTTGAAAAACGGCAGGGCGCGCTCAGCGGACCTAGAGATAAACCTGCTGAGAGCAGCCACGCAACCGGCAAGTCTTCGTACATCCTTGACGCGCTTTGGTGCTTCAATCTGCTCAATTGCCTTGATCTTGTCGGGATTGGCTTCAATTCCCCGCTGAGACACAAAGAACCCGAGAAGCTTTACGAAAGGGACTCCAAACACACACTTCTCGGGGTTGAGCTTGAGGCTGATCTTGCGCGGATTTGCAAAGGTCTCGTCTAAATCTTGAATCAGAGTTGCCTTGTCCTTGCTCTTGACCACTATGTCATCCATGTAGGCTTCCACATTTCTGTGTATTTGTGGCTCAAAAGCGACATGGACTACCCTTGCAAATGTTGAACCAGCATTCTTTAATCCGAAAGGCATCCGTATGAAACAGTACGTGCCACATGGAGTGATGAATGCGGTCTTCTCCTCATCCTCTTCTGCCATGAAGATCTGATGGTATCCTGAGTATGCGTCAAGAAATGAAAGCATGTCACATTCGGCCGTGGAGTCAACAATCTGGTCAATGCGCGGCAAGGGAAATGGGTCTTTGGGGCAAGCTTTATTGACATCGGTAAGTCGATACAAAGCCTACATTTCCCGTTTTCCTTGCGCACGACTACAGGATTGGCCAACCACGTAGGATGGAGCACTCCTCTAACGAGGCCTGCTGCTTCCAACTTCTTGATCTCTTCTGTGATGAATTCTTGGCACTCCACTGCTTGCTTCCTAACTTTCTGCTTGACGGGTCGCGCATGAGGACAGACGGCAAGATGGTGCTCAATTACTTTCCTAGGAACACTGGGGATGTCAGACGGTTGCCACGCAAACACGTCGATGTTCGCCCGCAGGAAAGCAATGGGCGCGCTTTCCTCTTTAGGGTCAAGAGTGGCACTGATGGTGAAGGTACCACCAGTGCCGTCCTCCTTGGCGGACACCTTCTTGGTCTCTGGCGGAGCTGCCATTGTCTTCTTACACTTGCCGGTGGAGCTCGATGGTGCGTCCTCGACGGTAGCGCAGCACTCCGAAGAGGTGCGCTTGCCGGAGCGGGCATCAGAACTCTTGCCGGACTTGGTCTTCTTCTTCCCCCCCGGGAGCTTCAACGGCAGGTGACTTGCGATCTGTTGCGGCTGCCGCTTCCCTGTAGATCTTGTCGGCGCAGATAAGAGCATCCTTCTTGTCGCCAGGGACAGAGATGACACTTATCGGGCCTGGCATCTTCAGCATGTTGTATGCGTAGTGAGAGGCTGCCATGAACTTGGTGAGTGCTGGACGGCCGAGTATCCCATTGTAAGGCAATGGAAAATCGGCAACGTCAAAAGTGACCCTCTCAGTCCTGAAGTTCAACTCGCTGCCAAATGTCACCGGCAACGTGATCTTCCCCTTCGGCTTGCTCCTTCCCGGGTTGATTCCTTGGAATGTGCCGGTCTCTTCGAGCTCACTGTCAGGGACCTGGAGTTTCTGGAGTACAGCGGAGGAGATCAGGTTCAAGCCGGCCCCGCCGTCAACTAGCATCTTAGTGACCTTGAGGTTGCGGATAGTTGGTGAAACCAACATCGGCAAGCACCCGACCGCAGTTGTGCGCTCAGGGTGGTCCTCAATGTCAAAGATGATAGGCATGCTGGACCATTTCAGAAGCTTACGTGACTCGACAGGTGGTTCTGCCGCATTGACTTCCCGCACCCACTGCTTGAGTTGGCGGTGTGAAGTATGCAGAGGAGCACCGCCGTCAACGCACAAGACCTCTGTGGCTTTCTGGAACTCCTGCTCACTGGTCTCGACATCATCCATGTCTTCATCATCCTCATCGTCATCTTCATCCTTGTCGCGGCCGCGGGGAGGTCTGTCTCCTTGCCGCTGCTTGGCCTTGCCACGGCGTCCTCCCCGGCCGGGGCGCTTCTTGTCGGATCCTCCAGTACCTCCTTGGGCCTTCTCCTTGTCGCGTCGCTCGTATTCAGCCTTTTGCTGCTCGACAAGCTGCTCGACCTTCTTGCAGCTCTCGAGGTCATGGCCCTTGGTGCGGTGGATCTTGCAGTACTGCTTGTTGGTCCCGTCCTGCTTGTCGGCGACCGCCACAGCCTGGCAGTTGGTGCATGCGGCAATCTCCTTGCCGGAGCTACCAACTTTGGCTTTCTTGGCGCCACCTTCGTTGCCGGACTGCTCAATGACTAGCACATCTTTGCCTTTCTTTTTCCTGTTGTTCCGCCGCCGGTTTTTCTTTGCCGGGGCAGCATCCTCGCTGTCAGATCCTCCTGCTCCTGTATTCTCTGCGGGGAGTTTCCTCCCTTCCTCAGCACGTGCACACTTGTCGGCCAGGGCATACAGCTCACTGACGTCTCTGATCTTGCACATCGCCATCTCCTCCCGCCTCCTGCAGTTACGCACGTTCTGATGGAACGCGCTGATGACCGCGGCAGGGTGGACATCTGGGATGTTGTGCTGTACACGGCTGAATCTCTGAATGTACTTGCGCAGGGGCTCTCCTTCCTTCTGCGCGAGCAGATGAAGGTCACTCTCTTGGCCATGAGGTTTGTGGCCGCCTATAAAGGCGCCGACAAACTGATGGCATAGGTCTGCCCAGGAAGATATGGAGTTGTCCGGCAAGTGCATGAGCCAGGATCTGACGTTGGGCTTGAGCACCAGCGGGAAGTAGTTGGCAAGGATCTTGTCGTCCCGCCCCCCAGCAGCTTGCACCGCGATGGTGTAGATGCTGAGGAACTCCGACAGATGCGACTTGCCGTCGTACTTCTCTGGTACGTCAGGCTTGAAATTCTTCGTGCTGGGCCACTGGACTTGCCGCAGCTCACGAGTAAACGCAGGGCAACCTACCGCATATGGCAAGTCGCTTGGTTCCCCTGGCGCATGCATGTCGACAGAGGGCCCAGCGCACTGGTCCGATTGACGTCGCGCTTCTCTTCGGCGCTCGATGCGAGTACGAGCGTCCTCTTGCTGTCGTTCGTGAAGAACTTGGCGCTGATCGCGACGAGCTCGTGGATCTGATGACGCGGTGGAGTCGCTGTCGAGGTGGATCCGGCGAGTCGGCGATCTTGGCCTTCGGGGCGGAGAGTGCACGGTGGTTGCACCCCCACAGGTCTTGTCGCCATCGGCTCGTGCCTGGCTGACTTGCCGCGGCTACGATGTACTCGGCTGCCGTGGAGCGTCGCCGTTGGCAAAGCCGATGAGACTCTGAATGGTGGCTCTCCAGTCGTCGATCTTGTCTGCTGTTGGAGGGTAGTCCAGGAGCAGTTGAGCTCGCGCCAATGCTTCTGCCGAAGTGGCGGGTAGCGGTGGCGAACGGTGTGAGGAGCGGGATATGCTCGGACTTCTAACTATGTTAGAAGGAGCAGTATCCCGTCCAGGCGACCGTGCCTCGCTCGTGCCAGCATGTTGGCGTGCAAGCTGGTCTTGAGCATTCCGAGACCCACCAGCTCGATTTTGGTCCAGCAAACGTATGGTACCATGAGTACCATGACGCTGCTGGTCCCGCGCCTCCTGAGATGGGCGCGGTGCATGTACGGATGCCGAGGTCTTGGAGTGCGCCCGGTCGTTGTGGGATCCGGCTACGCCGCCGATGGGCAGCGCAGCCTTGTCCTTGGACCTGGCAGCATCGTGAGCTCCCTCGTCGACGCCCGTTCTTCCGCCGGCGTCTACCCCACCAGCCGTTTGCTCCGGCGGTGGTGGGTTCGGCGCGGACGGAGCAGCCGCCTCCGAAGCCTT
Source organism: Secale cereale (assembly GCA_902687465.1). NCBI lineage: Eukaryota > Viridiplantae > Streptophyta > Magnoliopsida > Poales > Poaceae > Secale > Secale cereale. The sequence goes on along the minus strand of LR738711.1, from coordinate 471,379,550 downwards.
CTTCTTCGGCGGCATGTCGATGAAGACGATGAAGATCTAGCTCGTCTGAACGCCGGATCAGGTTCACACAACCTCGACGCCCCCTACCGGGCGCGCCAAAGATGTCGGGGAAACTTATCCACGAACACCTATGGGACCGGCGGACCGAGCCCCTTTCGGTTCGGCGGGGGCGGAGATCGCATGAAGAGCGGATCGAGGCGAAGCACACGAGCAGTTTACCCAGGTTCGGGCCGCACGGATGCGTAAAACCCTACTCCTGCTTTGTGGTTTGTATTGAGTTCTTGCTCGGGAGCGCTGAGTGCTACAGTACACACCAGCAGCTAACGAGACCGAGCATGAGAGTGTTCTCCTTTTCGAACCCCTCCTCTATGTTGCGCATGGGCCTCCTTTTATATGCTCAAGGGGTCACCGATAGGTGGCAACGTAGACAAGGGTAAAAATGGAAAGGTGTTGCGGTTGGTACAACTACCTATACAGTGTATCATACCTAACCCTGACGGCAGGGGACAAAGGCATTGAATGCCCGTCTGCATCACCCAAATAGTGCAAAAGGGACCGTCAGGGACGCCACCGCTCGCCACGATGGCAATCTTGTCAGCGCCGCTTGCCACCGCGCACCGCTGGCTGCACAGCCTCCCGCCACGTACGCCTGGAAGGGTCCCAGAGCGACACGTTGGTGGATGTGCTGGAGCGCGGGTACAGGGTGGTAGCTTGCCGCGGCAAGCGCCTTGCCGCGGTCGTTGTCTTGCCGCGTCCGGGAGCTTGCCGCTCACCGGGCCTTGCCGGGACGCGTGGCGCGTCGCGGCAAGTTCCTTGAGATGCCTTGGTTGGCCTTCCCGGCAAGCTCCTCTTGCTGGGGTCTTGTCTCCTTGGCTTGAATACTTTGTTCTTGAATGGCTCCAAAGGAACCACGGAGGACCTTGGCGGTCACCCGGCAAGCCTTGCCGCGGGATGCGGCGACTGCCCGTGCACAAGTTCGGGATACTAGGGTACCCCTACTCTAGTACACCGACAGTATGCACTTTACAAGTATCTATGTCTCCATCTTGAACATAATTCCGGATGGAGTTGAAATGATGCTTGATGTGCTTGGTCTTCTTGTCAAACATGGGCTCCTTGGCAATGGCTATAGCTCCAGTGTTGTCATAGAAGAGAGTCATCGGGCCCGACGCGCTTGGAATGACTCCTAGGTCGATGATGAACTCCTTCATCCAGACTCCTTCATGCGCTGCTTCGCAAGCAGCTATGTACTCCGCTTCACATGTAGAATGCGCCACGACGCTTTGCTTGCAACTACACCAGCTGACTGCCCCACCATTCAAAATATACACGTATCCGGTTTGTGACTTGGAGTCATCCAGATCTGTGTCGAAGCTAGCAACGACATAACCCTTTACGACAAGCTCTTCGTCACCTCCATAAACGAGAAACATATCCTTAGTCCTTTTCAGGTACTTTAGGATGTTCTTGACCGCTGTCCAGTGTTCCATACCGGGATCACTTTGGTACCTCCCTACCAAACTTATGGCAAGGTTCACATCAGGTCTGGTACACAGCATGGCATTGATACGTCCAAAACGTATCTATAATTTCTGCTTGCTCCATGCCACTTTTGGGTGATATTGCTATGATATTCATACACTTCCATACACTTTTGATCATATTTGGACTAACTTAATAATCCAGTGCACCCCAGTGCCAGTTTCTGTTTTCGGCTATTTTTGTATTTCAGGTTTTCACGTTAGGAGAACTGCCTAGAAAAATCCAGAAAAATTATATAAAAAATCAGCGTTTCGGAAACTACCGTGCGTCCGAAGGACAGCCGGGGGGGCCACCAGGGCTCCAGGCGCCCTGGCGGCGCCCCCCCCCCCCGGGCCGTGCCGGGGGGGGGCGCCTTGGCCCCCCGAAGCTTCCCCGATGCCCCCCTTTGGCATATATTTAAAGCGTCCTCCGAAACCCTCAGAACAGGAACTCTTTTCGCGATCCCATCTCTGTTCCGCCGCCGCCGCCGCTTCCTAGATCGGGAGCACCAGGAGAACTCTTCCCGGCACCCTGCCGGAGGGGAGGATCATCACCGGGAGCTTCTCCACCACCATGGACGCCTCCCGGATGACTCGTGAGTAGTCTCCCTTGGACCATGAGTCCATGACCAGTAGCTATGTGATGTTCTCCTCCCGTTCTTGTGCTTCACTAATTAGTCCTCCTGAGCTGCCCTACATGATCGAGGCACCTATGTAATCCTTATGTTGTTGCTATGTTGAGTTTGCTGGGATCCGATGGATTATGAGATTATCTTCAGATTGATCTTGAGTAATATATTTGATCTACCTCTTTTATATTTATGTTCATAAGTAATTCTTGCATGTTCTCCGTTGTTATTTATTGCTTTGGCCAAGTAGTAGGTAGTGACTCCAAGAGGGAACGTTATGCTCGATTGTGGGTTCATGCCCCTCGATGACTAGCTTGAGTGACAGAAACATGAGTCTAGGGGATGCGATGTTGCCACAAGGGGGAAAACAACGGTGCTTGTGCCCGCGGGTGCAAGGATTGTTTACTTTACGCAAAGTTCTTTTAATGTAGTTGTCTGTTGCATTGAGTTTACACTATGGGTGGGACTCGCAACTTAATACCAGCGAGATGTTCTGGATAGATATCTCAAGGTGGATGATTAGTAGTAGATATTGATGGATTTCGGTCTACTTACTTTGGCGTACCGCCCATGCTTTGAACCTCAACCTTTCTTGCAATTTAGTCAGCATTGGTTTGCGTTCGTGGTCCTGTCAATTGCCCAGCTGTAATTTGTTTACTTCACATAGCTGTTTTATCGTCTTTTGGGAGAGAGACATCACTAGTGAACATCATGAGACTCCGGTCAATATTACCATCATTGATCACACCCGCTATTTACTTTTCTCTATTACTTACTATTGCAAACATTATCTATCACTACTATTATTGCTTTTAATCCTTTGTGAACTACAAGGCCGGAGGGATTGACAACCTCTCTGTACTCGTTGGGAGCAAAGTTATTTGTATATGTGTGCAGGTCCACGTTGATTGCTACTATCTGGCGCCATAGCAGTTGACACCTACTTGTTGAACCTAGGAGTCTCTGGGGATTCGATCCTTGGCATCTTTGCTAAGGGAAAACACTTCCACAACACTGCATCTTACACCTTCCACTTGGGGTAACCAACGAGGGGTTCGAGGCCCATCAGGCATACATAATAGAACCTATGGCTGAGGCATAGGGGATGACACTCATCTTTTCTCTATCTTCTGCTGTGGTTGGGGATTGAGTCGTGCTCAATCTCATACGTTGCAATACAGGCAAGAACCCTTTCTTGGACTGATCCATATTTAACTTCTTCAATATCTTATCCAGGTATGTGCTTTGTGAAAGACCAATGAGGCGTCTTGATCTATCCCTATAGATCTTGATGCCCAATATGTAAGCAGCTTCTCCAAGGTCCTTCATTGAAAAACTCTTATTCAAGTAGGCCTTTATGCTTTACAAGAATTCTACATCATTTCCCATCAGCAATATATCATCCACATATAATATGAGAAATGCTACAGAGCTCCCACTCACTTTCTTGTAAATACAGGCTTCTCCCCAAGTCTGTATAAACCCAAACGCTTTGATCACATCATTAAAGCGAATATTCCAACTCCGAGATGCTTGCACCAGCCCATAGATTGAGCGCTGGAGCTTGCATACCTTGTTAGCATTTTCAGGATCGACAAAACCTTCCGGCTGCATCATATACAGTTCTTCCTTGAGGAAGCCATTAAGGAATGCCGTTTTGACGTCCATTTGCCATATCTCATAATCATAGTATGCGGCAATTGCTAACATGATTCGGACGGACTTTAGCATCGCTACGGGAGGGAAAGTCTCATCGTAGTAAATCCCTTGAAATTGTCGATAACCTTTAGCGACAAGCCGAGCCTTATAGATGGCCACATTACCATCCGCGTCAGTCTTCTTCTTAAATATCCATTTATTTTCTATGGCGTGCCGATCATCGGGAAAGTCCACCAAAGTCCATAATTTGTTTTCATACGTGGATCCTATCTCGGATTTCATGGCTTCAAGCCATTTGTTGGAATCCGGGCCCACCATCGCTTCTTCATAGTTCGAAGGTTCACCGTTGTCTAACAACATGATTTCCATGACAGGGTTACCGTACCACTCTGGTGCGGAACGTGTCCTTGTGGACCTTCGAAGTTCAGTGGTAACTTGATCTGAAGCTTCATGATCATCATCATTATCTTCCTCCCTAGTCGGTGCAGGCACCTCAGGAACAGCTTCCCGTGTTGCGCTACTTTCCGGTTCGGAAGGGGTTACTGTCACCTCATCAAGTTCCACTTTCCTCCCACTCACCTCTTTCGAGAGAAACTCTTTCTCCAGAAAGGATCCATTCTTGGCAACGAAGACCTTGCCTTCGGATCTGAGGTAGAAGGTGTACCCAATAGTTTCCTTTGGGTATCCTATGAAGATGCATTTTTCCGATTTGGGTTTGAGCTTTTTCGGTTGAAGTTTCTTGACATAAGCATCGCAACCCCAAACTTTCAGAAACGACAGCTTAGGTTTCTTGCCAAACCAAAGTTCATACGGTGTCGTCTCAACGGATTTAGACGGAGCCCTATTTAAAGTGAATGCAGCAGTCTCTAAAGCATAACCCCAAAATGATAGCGGTAAGTCGGTAAGAGACATCATAGATCGCACCAGTCCAACAGAGTAGGATTACGACGTTTGGACACACCATTACGCTGAGGTGTTCCGGGCGGTGTCAATTATGAAACAATTTCACAGTTCCTTAGGTGCGTGCCAAATTCGTGACTTAAATATTCACCTCCACGATCCGATCATAAGAACTTTATTTTTCTGTCACATTGATTCTCGACCTCATTCTGAAATTCCTTGAACTTTTCAAAGGTCTCAGACTTCTGTTTCATCAAGTAGACATACCCATATCTACTCGAGCCATCTGTGAGGGTGAGAACATAATGATAGCCTCCGCAAGCTTCAACACTCATTGGACCGCACACATCGGTATGTATGATTTCCAATAAGTTGGTCGCTCGCTCCATTGTTCCGGAGAACGGAGTCTTGGTCATCTTGCCCAAGAGGCATGGTTCGCATGTGTCAAATGATTCATAATCAAGAGACTCCAAAAGTCCATCTGCATGGATCTTCTTCATACATTTGACACCAATATGACCAAGGCGGCAATGCCACAAGTATGTGGGACTATCATTATCAACTTTACATCTTTTGGCATTCACACTATGAACATGTGTACCATCACGTTCGAGATTCATCAAGAATAAACCATTGACCAGCGGGGCATGACCATAAAACATATCTCTCATATAAATAGAACAACCATTATTCTCGAATTTAAATGAGTAGCCATCTCGCATTAAACGAGATCCAGATACAATGTTCATGCTCAAAGCCGGTACTAAATAACAATTATTAAGGTTTAAAACTAATCCCGAGGGTAGATGTAGAGGTAGTGTGCCGACAGCGATCACGTCGACCTTGGAACCATTCCCGACGCACATCGTCACCTCGTCCTTCGCCAGTCTTCGCTTATTCCGCAGCTCCTGCTTTGAGTTACAAACTACACCGATATCAAATACCCAGGAGCTACTACGAGTGCTGGTAAGGTACACATCAATAACATGTATATCATATATACCTTTGACGTTGTCGGCCTTCTTATCTGCTAAGTATTTGGGGCAGTTCCGCTTCCAGTGACCTGTTCCCTTGCAATAAAAGCACTCAGTCTCAGGCTTGGGTCCGTTCTTTGGCTTCTTCCCGGCAACTGGCTTACCGGGCGCGGCAACTCCTTTGCCGTCCTTCTTGAAGTTCTTTTTACCCTTGCCTTTCTTGAACTTAGTGGTTTTATTCACCATCAACACTTGATGCTTTTTCTTTATCTCCACCTCCGCCGATTTCAGCATTGAATACACCTCGGGAATGGACTTCTCCATCCCTTGCATATTGAAGGTCATCACGAAGTTCTTGTTGCTTGCTGGGAGCGACTGGAGGATTCTGTCAATGGCCGCTTTGTCTGGGAGATTAATTCCCAACTGAGACAAGCGATTGTGCAACCCAGACAATTTGAGTATGTGCTCGCTGACAGAACTATTCTCCTCCATCTTACAACTGTAGAATGCGTCGGAGATGTCATATCTCTCGACTCGGGCATGAGCTTGGAAAACCATTTTCAGCTCTTGGAACATCTCATATGCTCCGTGGTGCTCAAAACGCTTTTTGGAGCCCCGATTCTAAGCTATAGAGCATGCCGCACTAAACCAGGGAGTAATCCTCACAACACGACTGCCAAGCATTCATAACATCTTGGTTTGCCGGGGCGGGAGTGTCACCTAGTGGTGCTTCTAGGACATATGTTTTCTTGGCAGCTATGAGGATGATCCTCAGGTTACGGACCCAATCCGTATAGTTGCTACCATCATCTTTTAGCTTGGTTTTCTTTAGGAACGCGTTGAAGTTGGGGGTAACATGAGCGTGGGCCATTTGATCTACAAGACATATTGTAAAGAATTTAGACTAAGTCCATGACAATTAAGTTCATCTAATCAAATTTAATGAACTCCCACTCAGATAGACATCTCTCTAGTCATCTAAGTGAAACATGATCCGAATCGACTAGGCCGTGTCTGATCATCATGTGAGACGGACTAGTCATCCACAGTGAACATCTTCATGTTGATCGTATCTTCTATACGACTCATGTTCTACCTTTCGGTCTTCCGTGTTCCATGGCCATGTCTGTACATGCTAGGCTCGTCAAGTGAACCCTAAGTGTATTGCGTGTGTAAATCTGGCTTACACCCGTTGTATGCGAACGTTAGAGCCTATCACACCCGATCATCACGTGGTGCTTCGGAACAACGATCCTTAGCAACGGTGCACAGTTAGCGGTAACATAATTCTAGAAATTTTAGTGAGAGATCATATTATTTACTACCGTCGTTCTAAGCAAATAAGATGCATAAACATGATAAATGTCACATGCAATCAAATAAAGTGACATGATATGGCCAATATCATTTTGCCCCTTCGATCTTCATCTTCGGGGCTCCATGATCATCATCGTCACCGGCATGACACCATGATCTCCATCATCATGACCTCCATCATCGTGTCTTCATGAAGTTGTCTCGCCAAATATTACTTCTACTACTATGGCTAACGTTTAGCAATAAAGTAAAGTAATTACATGGAGTTATTCAGTGGCACGCAGGTCATACAATAAATAAGACAACTCCTATGGCTCCTGCCGGTTGTCATTCTCATCGACATGCAAGTCGTGATTCCTATTAAAAGAACATGATCAATCTCATACATCACATATATCATTCATCACATCTTTTGGCCATATCACATCACATAGCACATGCTGCAAAAACAAGTTAGACGTTAACTAATTGTTGTTGCAAGCTTTTACGTGGCTACTATAGGTTTCTAGCAAGAACGATTCTTACCTACACCAAAACCACAACGTGATATGTCAATTTCTATTTACCCTTCATAAGCACCCTTTTCATCGAATCCGTTCCGACTAAAGTGGGAGAGACAAACACCCGATAGCCACCTTATGCAACTAGTACATGTCAGTCGGTGGAACCTGTCTCACGTAAGCGTACGTGTAAGGTCGGTCCGGGCCGCTTCATCCCACGATGCCGCCGAATCAAGATTGGACTAGTAGCGGCAAGAGAATTGAACAAATCTACGCCCACAACTGCTTTGTGTTCTACTCGTGCAAGATGCTACGCAAAGACCTAGCTTGGATGCCACTGTTGGGGAACATAGCAGAATTAAAAAAAATCTACGCTTCACCAATATCAATCTAAGGAGTCATCTAGCAACGAGGGATAAAGGAGTGCATCTAATACCCTTGTAGATCGTGAGTGGAAGCGTTCAAGAGAACGTGGATGATGGAGTCGTACTCGTCGTGACCCAAATCACCAATGATCCCAGCGCCGAACGGACGGCACCTCAGCGTTCAACACACGTACGGTGCAGCGACGTCTCCTCCTTCTTGATCCAGCAAGGGGGAAGGAGAGGTTGATGGAGATCCAGCAGCACGATGGCGTGGTGGTGGATGCAACGGAAATTCTGCAGGGTTTCGCCAAGCACCGCGGGAGGAGGGAGAGGTGTAACGGGGGGAGAGGGAGGCGCCAGGAGCAAGGGTGTGGCTGCCCTTCCTCCCCCCCCCCCCCACTATATATAGGGGCCAGGGGGCGCCGGCCCTAGGAGATGCAATCTCCTAGGGCGGCGGCGGCCAGGGGGGAGGCTTGCCCCCCAAGGCATGTGGGGCGCCCCCCACCCCTAGGGTTTCCAACCCTAGGCGCAGGGGGGAGGCCCAAGGGGGTGCGCCAGCCCACTATGGGCCGGTTCCCCTCCTCCTACGGTCCATGGGGCCCTCCGGGAAAGGTGGCCCCACCCGGTGGACCCCTGGGACCCTTTAGGTGGTCCCGGTACACTATCGGTGACCCCCAAAACTCTATCGATGGCCGAAACAGGACTTCCTATATATAATTCTTTACCTCCGGACCATTTCGGAACTTCTCATGACATCTGGGATCTCATCCAGGACTCCGAACAACATTCGGGTTACCGTGTGCATATATCTCTACAACCCTAGCGTCACCGAACCTTAAGTGTGTAGACCCTACGGGTTCGGGAGACACGTAGACATGACTGAGACGACTCTCCGGTCAATAACCAACAGCGGGATCTGGATACCCATGTTGGTTCCTACATGTTCCTCGATGATCTCATCGGATGAACCACGATGTGAAGGATTCACTCAATCCCGTATGCAATTCCCTTTGTCTATCGGTACAATACTTGCCCGAGATTCGATCGTCGGTATACCGATACCTTGTTCAATCTCGTCATGGCAAGTCTCTTTACTCGTTCCGTAATACATCATCCTATGACCAACTCCTTAGTCACATTGAGATCATTACAATGATGTCTTACCGAGTGGGCCCAGAGATACCTCTCCATCATACAGAGTGACAAATCCCAGTCTCGGTTCGTGCCAACTCAACACATACTTTTGAAGATACCCGTTGCGTACCTTTATAGCCACCCAGTTATGTTGTGACGTTTGGCACACCCAAAGTATCCCTACGGTATCCGGGATTTGCACGACCTCATAGTCTAAGGAAAAGATACTTGACATTGGAAAAGCATTAGCATTACGAACTACACGATCTTGTGCTAGGCTTAGGTTGGGTCCTGTCCATCACATCATTCTCCTAATGATGTGATCCCGTTATCAATGACATCCAATGTCCATGGTCAGGAAACCATAAACATCTGTTGATCAACGAGCTAGTAACAAGAGCTTTACCAGGGACACGTTGTGGTCTGTATATTCACACATGTATCACTGTTTCCGGATAATACAATTCAAGCATGAATAACAGACAATTATCATGAACAAGGAAATATAATAATAACCATTTTATTATTGCCTCTAGGGCATATTTCCAACAGATCTCTCCCACTCACGTCTACCCAGCGCCTCGCCCTCGTCCGGTGAAGAGATTCAAGCGAGCAACAAGTAGAGCACAAAAGAGTTTACCCAGGTTCAGGCCACCTTGCGGTGTAAAACCCTACTTCCTGCTTTGGTGGATTGGCCTCAGGAGGGCTTGAATATGGATGAGTACAGTGGTTCCTGAGCTTAGGAGGAGAGCTCAGGAGGGTCAGGAGGCCAGGATTCTTGCTCCTTTGTGTGAGGGCATAGTTTCTGGATCTGATCCCCTTCCGTCCCCTCCATAGTGGGGATCCTAGCTACTTATATAGGCGGCCAGGGTCCTCTTCCCCCGAAATGTTTAGGCAGGAAGGGATCCCACAACGGCCATTTTGAGCGGGAACACAAGGATGTTCCTGCCCTGACAAAAGTTGTCTTTGCCTGCAAAGGGATCCGGCGATGACGCGGTGGTGGGCTCGGTGGTGGCATCATCCCTGTCGTCCTTGCGGTCTTCGGTCTTGTTACACCAACGGGGAAACCTTTGTCCTGCTCCTCAGGAACCTTCGCCTGCGATGTCTCCCTTGCACCAAAACGGCAACTGCGCCGCTGGCACGCGCTGGCACCCGCTCGCGCGGTGCGTCACTGCTTGCGTCACTGCCTCTTCCTGAGACAGGCTTGGCCTTGGATTCTCCGCCCCTCCGGAGCAACCTAGCCGAGGTCGCTCCTGAGGAGGTCTTGATGTTGTTCTCCTCGCGAGGTCCAGCCCCCTCGCGAGGGTCTTGAGCAGCTGGTCGATCAGCTGGGCCGTACCAGGCCGTGGCAGGAGCGCGCTGCGGCCTGCAGACAGGCAAGTCTGGGTACCCTGGTTCCCAGGACGTCGACATACTCCTAGATCAAAATTGTACTCCCTTGCCAAACTCAGGGCAGGGCATACAATAGGTCTGGTATACAGCATGGCATACTTTATAGAACCTATGGCTGAGGCATAGGGAATGAATTTCATTCTCTCTCTATCTTTTGCTGTGGTCGGGCTTTGAGTCTTACCCAACTTCACACCTTGCAACACATGCAAGAACCCTTTCTTCGACTGATCCATTTTGAACTTCTTCAAAACTTTATCAAGGTATGTGCTTTGCGAAAGTCCAATTAAGCATCTTGATCTATCTCTATAGATCTTGATGCCTAATATATAAGCAACTTCACCGAGGTCTTTCATTGAAAAATTTGTATTCAAATATCCTTTTATGCCATCCAGAAATTCTATATCATTTCCAATCAACAATATGTCATCTACATATAATATCATATATCCTACAGAGCTCCCACTCACTTTCTTGTAAATACAGGCTTCTCCAAAAGTTTGTACAAAACCATATGCTTTGATCACCTCATCAAAGTGTATATTCCAACTCCGAGATGCTTGCACCAGTCCATAGATGTATCGCTGGAGCTTGCACACTTTGTTAGCACCTTCAGGATCGATAAAACCTTTTGGTTGCATCATATACAACTCCTCTTTGAGGTATCCATTAAGGAATGCAGTTTTGACATCCATTTTCCAGATTTCATAATCATAAAATGCGGCAATTGCTAACATGATTCGGACAGACTTAAGCATCGGTACGGGTGAGAAAGTCTCATCGCAGTCAACTCCTTGAACTTGTCGGAAACCTTTCGCAACAAGTCGAGCTTTGTAGACAGTAACATTACCATCGGCGTCAATCTTCCTCTTAAAAATCCATTTATTTTCAATGGCTTGCCGATCATCAGGCAAGTCAACCAAATTCCACACTTTATTTCATACATGGATCCCATCTCAGATTTCATGGCCTCAAGCCATTTTGCGGAATCTGGGCTCATCATCACTTCCTCATAGTTCGTAAGTTCATCATGATCTAGTAACATGACTTCCAGAACCGGGTTACCGTACCACTCTAGCGCGAAGCACACTCTGGTTGACCTACGAGGTTCAATAGTAACTTGATCTGAAGTTTCATGATCATCATCATTAACTTCCTCTCATCGCTGCTTGGTGTAGGAATCACTAGAACTAGTTTCTGTGACGTACTACTTTCCAATTCGGGAGAAGGTGCAATTACCTCATTAAGTTCCACTTTCCTCCCACTCACTTCTTTCGAGAGAAACTCCTTATCTAGATAGTATCCATTTTTAGCAATGAATATCTTGCCTTTGGATTTGTGATAGAAGGTGTACCCAACAGTTTCCTTTGGGTATCCAATGAAGACACATTTCTCCGAGTTGGGTTCGAGCTTATCAGGTTGAAACTTTTTCACATAAGCATCACTGCCCCCAAACTGTAAGTGCCTAGTTGCTGTTTTGGTACAGATTGTTGTTATATCTTGTTTCATGTGTATGTGTTGAATCGTTGCTCCGTTTTGAGTGTGCTCTATATGAAACTTGCTTGTTTTTGCATGTAGATGCATCATATCATGTTGTATACATGTTTGGAGTGTTTTTGCTTGATGTTTGAATGCATCTTGCATCTTTGCCATGCTTAACTTGTTTTGCTCATATCTTCTAGGTCGTAGCTCCGAATTAAATGAACTTTATATGTAACTTGACTAGAATTTCGCGTAGGTCATCATGGTGCATGTTAACTTGTTGTTTAACAACTTTAACTTAAGGTGTATTCAGATCTGGACCAATTTCGAAATTTGCATAAGAGGACTTACGGGAATTGTTATATGTTGTTTCTGGCCTCATTTAAACTTGCTTTGTGTGATGTTCTTGTATGCATCATATATTGCCATGATTTGCATCATGTAGCCTTGTCATGCATCATACTTGGTTGAGCATCTTGTCTTGTTTAAGTGTGGTGTGTTTACCTTGTTGTTTGCTTCTTGTCGTTACTCCTGTTTCGTTGCGATCATGAGGATTCGTTCGACTAAACTTGGTTCGTCTTCGTGGCTTCGTTTTCTTCATGGTCTCGTTCTTCTTCCTTGCGGGATTCCAGGCAAGATGACTTCACCTTGGATCCCATTACTATCATTGCTATGCTAGTTGTCTCGATGCTATCGCTATATGTCGCGCTGCCTATCTGTTGTTGCCAGCCTCTCATTGTTACCATGAAACCTCTAACATTTGACACCATCCCAGCAAACCGTTGTTTGGCTATGTTACCGCTTGCTCAGCCCCTCTTATAGCATTGTTAGTTGCAGGTGAAGATGACGATTGCTCCACGTCGGAACTAGGTTTTCGGAATATCACGATATCTCTTAATTAAATTAATGCACATATATACTTGGCAATGGGTGGAAGGCCTGGCCTTTTGCTCGGTGTTTTGTTCCACTCATGCTGCCTTAAGAACCGATAAACCGGTGTTATGTTCCTTGAGTTTGCGTTCCTAACATAGTTGGGGGTTATGGGACCCCCTTGACAGTTCGCTTTGAATAAAACTCCTCCAGCAAGGCCCAACATTGGTTTTACTATTTTCCTAACAACTAAAACTTGCATAGGGACTTTCCGGACCCCGAGGACTTAATTTACAGCCCGGGCCAGTGCTCCTCATGAGTGTTGTTCCAAACTAGAGCACTATGTGGGGCCACCATGGGAAACTCGAGGATTGGTTTTACCTGTACGTGTAGCTTATCCGGTCGTGGCCTAAGACGAGATACGTGCGGCTACTATCAGGGTGTCGGCACGCCGGGAGGTCTTGCTGGTCTTGTTTTACCATTGTCAAAATGTCTTGTTGCTACTTCTCGAGCTTGCGTTGTATTCCCTCGAATAGGAAAGGGTGATGCAGCACAGTAGCGTAAGTATTTCCCTCATTTGTTGAGAACCAAGGTATCAATCTAGTAGGAGACCACGCGCGAGTCCCTTGCACCTCCACAAACAAATAAGAACTTCGCAGGCAACGCGATAAGGGGTTGTCAATCCCTTTACGGTCACTTACGAAAGTGAGATCTGATAGATAGGATAGTGTAATGTTTTTGGTATTTTTGGATAAAAGAACAGAAAGTAAATAAAGTAAAGTAAAGTAGATTGGAAATTAATATGTTGAGAATAGACCCGGGGGCCATAGGTTTCACTAGTGGCTTCTCTCATGATAGCAGAATTCTACGGTGGGTACACAAATTACTGTCGAGCAATTGATAGAAAAGCGCATAGTTATGAGAATATCTAGGCATGATCATTATATATAGGCATCACGTCTGTGACAAGTAGACCAAAACGATTCTGCATCTACTACTATTACTCCACACATCGACCGCTATCCAGCATGCATCTAGAGTATTAAGTTCATAAGAATAGAGTAATGCTTTAAGCAAGATGACATGATGTAGAGGGATAAACTCAAGCAATATGATATAAACCCCATCTTTTTATCCTCGAGGGCAACAATACAATACGTGCCTTGCTGCCCCTGTTGTCACTAGGAAAGGACACCGCAAGATTGAACCCAAAGCCAAGAACTTCTCCCATTGCAAGAACTATAGATCTAGTATGCCAAACCAAACCAATAATTCGAATAGACTTGCAAGGATATTATAATCATGCATAAAAGATTTTAGAAAAGAATCAAATATTTCTCATAGATAATCTTGATCATAAACCCACAATTCATCGGATCTCGACAAGCACACCACAAAAATATTACATCTAATAGATCTCCTCGAATATCGAGGAGAACTTTGTATTGAGATCCAAAAAGAGAGAAGAAGCCATCTAGCTAATAACTATGGCCCCGAAGGTTTGTGGTAAACTACTCACAACTCATGGTGAGGCTATGGTATTGATGTAGAAGCACTCCGTGGTAGATCCCCCCTTCGGCGGAGCTCCGGAACAGGCCCCAAGATGGGATCTCACGGGAACAGAAGGTTGCGGCGGTGGAATTAGGGTTTTCTCTGTTGCCTCGATGTTTTCAGGGTACATGGATATATATAGGAGGAAGGAGGGCATCGGGGGAGCCAGAGGGGGCCCACGAGGGTAGTAGGGGCGCGCCCTGGACCCTCGTGACCGCCTCCTTCGTTCCCTCGCGTGTACTCCAAGTCTTCTGTGTTGATATCGTTCCAAAAATAACTCTCACGAAGGTTTCATTCCGTTTGGACTCCGTTTGATATTCCTTTTCTGCGAAACCCTAAAATAGGCAAAAAAAAAACAGCAATCTGCACTGGGCCTTGGGTTAGTAGGTTAGTCCCAAAAATAATATAAAAGTGTATAATAAAGCCCATTAAACATCCAAAACATAATATATAATAGCATGGAACAATCAAAAATTATAGATACGTTGGAGATGTATCAAGCATCCCCAAGCTTAATTCCTGCTCCTCCTCGAGTAGGTAAATGATAAAAACAGAATTTTTGATGTGGAATGCTACCTAACATAATTCTCAATGTAATTTTCTTTATTGTGGCATGAGTGTTCAGATCCGAAAGATTCAAGACAAAAGTCTATATTTACATACGAATAATAATACTTCAAGCATACTAACAAAGCAATCATGTCTTCTCAAAATAACATGGCCAAAGAAAGTTGTCCCTACAAAATCATATAGTCTAGCTATGCTCCCTCTTCATCACACAAAATATCCATATCATGCACAACCCCGGTTTCAGGCAAGAAATTGTTTCATACTCAAAAAATTTCAAACCTTTCAACTTTCACGCAATACATGAGCGTGAGCCATGGATATAGCACTATAGGTGGAATAGAGTGGTCGTTGTGGAGAAGACAAAAAGAGGAAGATAGTCTCACATCAACTAAGCATATCAATGGGCTATGGAGATGCCCATCAATAGATATCAATGTGAGTGAGTAGGGATTGCCATGCAACGGATGCACTAGAGCTATAAGTGTATGAAAGCTCATTAAAAGAAACTAAGTGGCTGTGAATCCAACTTGCTTGCTCATGAGACCTAGGGCATTTGAGGAAGCCCGTCGTTGGAATATACAAGCCAGGTTCTATAATGAAAATTCCCACTAGTATATGAAAGTGACAAAACAAGAGACTCTCTATCATGAAGATCATGGTGCTACTTTGAAGAACAAGTGTGGAAAAGGATAGTAGCATTGTCCCTTCTCTCTTTTTTAATTTTTTGGAGGGGCTTTTCTTAGCCCCTCTCTATATTTTTTTTGGGCCATCTTTTTTTTAATTTGGCCTTTCTCTCTTTTTTTTGTTTCCTCACACGGGACAATGCTCTAAAAATGAAGATCAACACACTTTTATTTACTTACAACTCAAAGATTTCAACTCGAAGCTAGAACAAGATATGACTCTATATGAATGCCTCCGGCGGTGTACCATGATGTGCAATGAATCAAGAGTGACATGTATGAGAAATTATGCATGGTGGCCTAGCCACAAATACGATGTCAACTACATTATCATGCATGGAAATATGACAATATGAAGCGTGTCATATGAACGAAACGTTGGAAAGTTGCATGGCAATATATCTCCGAATGGCTATGGAAATGCCATGATAGGTAGGTATGGTGGCTGTTTTGAGGAACATATATGGTGGGTGTATGGTACCTGATGAGGACATCACTAACAAGGTTACACCCACAGCTCCAGCTGACACATATACAGGACCAATTACTAGAGCTCGCGTACGCCAATTAAATTACCAGGTACTTTCGTTTCTTGGTAATGAATCTAATGTTCATGAGAATATGATGCTGCCTAAATTGGATACATTTGTCTTGCTTACAAATGAAGGGCCTAGCTTGGACAAGAAGGATGAACATTGGAGCAAGATCAAGCATGGAGATGATGGCATGCGCAAGGGGGACAAGAATGGAGTTCAATTGATGATTTCAGCACTTTGAAGCCACCATAATGAGTGCGAGAAGCCTTGGGCGAAATATACAAGATGCCACTTCATAAATTTCGTCCAGAGGCTATTATAGGTGCTGCGTCACCTTATTATTGGGCCAGGCCCATGTAATTTCGAAATACTTGAGTATAGGCTGTTTTTAGAGTCCGTATGTGTGGGGAAACAAGAGTTAGGGTTGGTTTCGGACCCCTCCACCAAGGGCCACGAAATTCCCCCCCTCTTTCCCTCATATATACAGCCCTTAGGGCGTCGTTTAGACTTTGGGTTTTGTTTAGATTAAAAGTTCGCCATAGCTGCAACTTCGCGTACTTCGTTTGTGTTCAACGACCAGACCAAGGCGTCACAGAACCCCACCTTGATCAATAAAGCTTTCCTCTTATATTCGCAATATCCAGATTGCAATCTTAGTTTCTTGCTTGTTCTTCGTTTGCCTGCAGGAAACAGACTTTCGTGGTCAGGTTGATCGTGCTCCGGCGTGGTCAACAACCTCTCGGAGTTGGTTTAGCGATTGCTAAGGCGCGACGTCCTCGCACGTTCGTAGTCGGATCGTCAAAGTCGACTTCCTCCAAAACGATAGCCACCATCTCATCAAAAGACGGGACACCTTTGCCTCTATCAGTACCGGCGAGAGTTGCGCTGTACAAGAGAGGCCCGCAATGGTGGAAAGGTGAGAGTGCGTATAATCCATGGACTCAGCATTAGTCATAAAGAACTCATGTACTTATTGCAAAAAATTACGAGTCATCAAAACAAAGTAATCAAGGCATACTCCTAGGGGGGAGTGTCGGGGGAAACTGTCCGCCACGAACACCTATGGGACCGGAGCCCCTTGTCTGTGCGGTACGAGGGCGGAGGGAGCACGAAGAGCAGATCGTGGCGAGCACGCGGGCAGTTTTACCCAGGTTCGGGCCGCGGTAGACGCGTAAAACCCTACTCCTGCTTGGTTGTGTATTAAGTTTTGGAGAGCTCGGGAGCTTGAAGAAGCAACTACACCGAGCGTATGAGTGATCTAGGTTCCGAACCCCCTCCACGTCGTGCATGGGCCTCCTTTTATAGTGCAAGGGGTCACTGACAGGTGTCAACGTAGGAGAAAGGGGTAAAAACGTAAAAGAGGTGGTAGTTGTAACAGTGCGGGAACAGTGGTCTATACCTACTTTGACAGTGGGGGACAAGGGTATTTAATGCCCGTCGCCGTCGACCCCAAAAGTTCCCGCCCTTGCGTCTCCGTCTGCCACGGCGATGGATCCACCACCGTGGAGTGCCACCGTGTCCCCCAGGCTGCACAGCCATCCGCCACGCGTCCCTGGATAGGCCCCAGGGCGACGCGTGGGCCGATGAGCTGGAGCGCGGGCACACAGTGCAACCTTCCCGGCAAGCACCTTGCCGGGGCCTTGATCTTGCCGGGCCCGGGAGTTTGCCGCTCCCCGGGCCCTCGCCGGGGCGCATATAGCGCCGAGGCGTGTCTTCTAGTCCTCCTGGCAAGCTCCTCTTGCCAGGGCCTTGTGCTAGAGGGGCAGTCTTGAGCCTGGTACGGCCTTCCCGGCAAGCTCCACTTGCCGGGGTCTCGATCTTCTGTCTTGTATACTTTGTTTTTGAATGGTTTACTAAGGAGCAGAAAGGTCTCCGGCGAGCGTGTGGTAAGCCCTGCCGCGGGAAGCTGCAACTGCCCGTGCACAAGTTGGGGTACTGAGGTACCCCTACCTTAGTACACCGACAGGAGCCCCCGGGCCTGGGCCACACACGGTGCCCAGCGCTATTGGGCCAGGCCCAAAACAGTGCACGGGCACACGCGGCCCATAGCGTGCCGAATCCACTTCCGTATCCGCCGCATCCCCCCGTAACGGCACGCGTCAATTGCGTCGTCGTGGGATGGGACGTGCCCACGTTCCATCAATGAAAAGGGCGAAACGCCCCCCACTCCCCCATAAAAGCAGAGGAAGCAGGAGCGGTTCCCCTCCTTACGCTTTCATTGCTTCTCCTTCCTCCAGAGATCCCTTTGCGCTCCGCCTCCACACCTCCGTAGCCGTCGTTTGCATCTCCGGCGTCACCAGGCTCTTCGTCCCCCTCCTTCCACCGCGTCCGCCATGGCCCCGAAGACCGACAAGGCGAAGGCGGAGAAGGCCAAGAGGGAGAAGTCGGAGCAAGCGGCGAAGCTCGCCGCGTATCGGAAGCAGAACCTCGTCTTCCCGCCGGGGCTCGGCGCGCGGGAGCTTTGGAACAAGTACTACTTGTTCTGGGCCAAGGAAACCAAGGCGCACCCCCGCACCCAAGCTTATCCGGCCGCCGCCAAGGACAACTACCCCGGCGGGTACTACTTCTTCGCAGCCTTCTTTCACTGCGGTCTTTGCCCTCCTTTTTCTAATTTCTTCTGCGACGTCATGCACACCTACGGCCTCCACCTCCTTGACTTCACCCCCAACGCCATCCTCACCATGGCGGTTTTCGCACACATGTGCGAAAACTTCATAGGGATACAGCCCAACGTAGCGCTGTTTAGGCACTTTTTCACTCCTAGAGCAGAGGCCGACGCCCCCCTCTCCGGAGGAATTTCTTGGGTTTTCCGTTTGAACAAGAAGGGGTCCTACTTGCCGGGGGAGCTCCGCGGCAAGTGGGAGGAATGGCGTGCGGAGTGGTGCTGGATTGTTGAGGACGAGCTGCAGGCCTTCACCGCGCCGCGCACAACGCCCATCGTGCGCGGCAGGGATTGGAGCGAGCTGGACTCGGACGACATCAAGCTCGACGTCGCCCTCGTCCGGATTCTTCGTCTTCGGACCGCCAAGCTGTCCGTTGCAGAGGTAGGCGCAGATTTCCTCCGCCGCCGCATCGCCCCTCTCCAAGACAGGAAAAGGGCGGCCTGGGAGTACGGCGGCCCGGCGGACATAATGAGGCTGCGCCCCGGGCTAAACTTCAACTTCACGACGCTGGAGCTGAAGGGGATGGTCCGGGAACTCTTCAAGTACGACCCGGCACACCCTGAGTGGTTCAGGCCTCCCCGGGGAGTGGTGCCCCTCTGCAACAGCACAGTCCGGGACCGTCTCTGCGCGATGATGCCCGCGTGCGATTCGCACGGCGTGGACCGCACGTGGATTCCGCCCAAGCCCATCGACGTCCTCACCTTCTTCGACAACCTCGTGGAGGTGGCGAAGAACAAGAACGACATCAAGGAGCACACGCGGGACACCACCGAGCAGGAGCTTGCTTACATAGCTTCTCGGACTGAAGAGGCCGCTGAGGCTGCAGCGGCAGGAGATTTTGGGTACACGCCTGATGAGGCGGAGGCTGCGGATGCGTCCAGCCAGGCGGAGGAGGCGGAGATCCGCAGACTGCTGCAGCTCCCTCCCGACGCGCTCGCCGGGGTCCCCTCTCTGAGGCACTCCGGGATCCACGGAATCGTGGCCGAGGCCGCGGCAATGGAGGGTGCCGCCGGAGGGAACAGAGGCGCCGCGAGGAGCGGAGGCGCCGGAGGGAGCGGAGGCGCCAAGCGAAAAGAGGCCGCAGCGCAGGGCGCTGGGCCCAGTGAGCCGGCCGGGGAGGAGGAGGAGGAGGAGGCCGAGGACTCCGGCGGATCTACGGAGCTCTACGCCGACGACCTCTCCTCGTCGGAGAGCTCCCCGCCCCCGGCAAGCCCAAGGCAGTCTCCGCCGAAGCGTCTCCGCAAGACGGCGACGGGAGAGAGGGCGCAGGCGCCCCGGCAACAACCAGCTCGCCGGGCAGCTCCCCGGGGGAGCCAAGCTGCGCCAGGGGCGACCGGCGCACCAGTCACGGCGGAGGCGGCCCGCGCGCGGGCCACGACGGAGGCGTCCCGCAAGCAGGCGTCGAGCCGACAGGGGTCTTCTCGGAGCGGAGCAGCGGCTCCGCCCGCTCCCCGGGCTCCGGCTACCACAGGGGCTGGGTCTTCGCAGCCCCCAGCCCCCGGGATCGCCAAGCGCCCGAGGGAATCTTCATCTTCCACTCCTCGCGCTGACGCGCCCCTGGTGGAGTACGACTTCTCCGCCTTGAGCGAGGACGACGAGGAGGATCAGGAGTAAGGATCCAAGATCTTACACCTTCTCGAGTTTTGTCTTGATTATTGTTGATGCTGACTTTGTTTGTTGCTTTGATTTCAGGACCTTGGTTCAGCGCGTGGCGAAGAAAGCCAAGGCGCCTGTGGTCGAGGTCGCGGAAGGCTCGGCCACCGCGGCAACAGGGGACGTGCCGGAGCCAACCCTGCCGGACCCAAGCGCTGCTCCGAGGAGCAGCCCCCAGCGCAGCCCCCAGCGTAAGTCTGGGGTCCATCCTTCCGCTTGTCGGGATGCGCTTAGGGATTTTGTCTTCTTTCAACATCTTGATGTTTCTTGTCTTTTCTTGTGCAGAGGTGGAACCACAGCGGCAGGAGCGCCCGGAGACCGCCCTTGAGGAGCCGCAGGCCCCGCCGTCCCCGCCAAGGCCGAACTCTCCGGCAAGGGAGAGTGCTCCGCCAAGGGCGGGTACTCCGCCAAGGCAGAGTACCCCGCCAAGGGCGAGCAGTCCGGCGAGGGCGGCCACTCCGCCAAGGCAGAGCTCCCCGGCGAGGGAGCCCGCCGCTGAGGACGTCCGCCAAGGTAAGTCTTGTACTTCGTCTCCTTGGCGTTGTTTCTTTTTGGATTTTTGCTTGAACTTCTTTTTCTTCTTCTTCTTTTTAGATCCTCCTCCTCCCGAGCCGATGGAGACGGAAGTCATCAACATCGAGGATGAGGAGGGCGCGCAGGGCGGCGGCGGCGACGTCCCTGTTGTCGAGGACACGGCGAGAGCCGCCGAGCCGGCCGCGCAGGAGACCGCTCCGGCTGCGGACGCAGCGGCCGGGGAGGGGGACGGCGACCGCACCGCCGACCCGGAGGCGGCGGGAGCATCAAGTGCTGCGCCGGCCGCCGACCCCTCCGCCGGCAAGGAGCAGGGCTACTACCTTGAGGCCCCCAACGGCGTCTTCATCCAGATGCCTTGGGGGTCTTCGTCGCGAGCTCCCGCGGAGGGCGAGGCATTTGACGGGGAAGTCCTCGCCTCCGCGGGCCTGAAGATCGTCGAGGCGCTCGGCGGGAGTGAAGGGCCCGAGGAGGAGAAGCTGCTTCACCAGCTCCTGGCCCTTTACCGGGCCAGGCAGGCGAAGCTCGCTTCCCGGGAAGCCCTTGCCGCCAAGGCCGCCGCGGAGATGGAGAAGCGCGCGGCGGAGCTCAGCGCCGCCAACCAGGCGGCCCTCCGCGAAGTGGCGGAGGAGCGCGAGCGGCTCGCCGGCGAATACCAGGAGTGGGTGCTGGAGAAGACCGAGGCTGAAGAACAGCAGCGGCTCGCCGGGGTGGAGCTGTCCCGGCGAGAAGGAGAACTCGCCCAGCGGAAGGTCCAACTTGACTCCCATGAGGAAGACCTTGCCGCTCGGGAGGAGGCCCTTGGCGAGGAACTGAAGGAGGCGAAAGCCGCCGCGGTTGCCGCGGAGACTGCCAAGAAGGAGCTCGCCGCCAAGGTCACGCAGCTGGAGAAGGCGCTGAAGGTGAGCGCGGAGAAGGTTGCCGCGCTCATCACGGAGCGCGAGAAGGACGCGCACACCAATTCAGAACTCCAGGTGCGTCTTTCTGAGAGGGGCGACGAGTTGAAGGCCGCCAAGGACTCCATCGAGGACTTGGAGTTGAAGGTCTCTACTCTGAAGGATTCACTCGACACTGCCCGGGCCCGGGAGACCAAGCTGAAGGAGGAACTCCGCAAGGAGCGGACCCTAGTGGACAGCGCCAACAAGGCGGCCGAGCTCTTCCACAAAACTGTTGAGGTATGGACCGAGGACTTAGTGTCTTGCGCGTCCAACATCGACCAGGAGCTGCTGGCGTTGAAGCTGGAGCACCTCATCTACTCCCCGGATCCGAACCTCCCACACAGCGCCAAGCTCAGCCTCTTCTTCAGGGGAATCGCGCCGGCCCTTGCTGATCTGCAGAATAAGATCCCCACGCAACTGGCCGAGGAGACGCGCCTGCTCTGCGCGGGAACTCTGGAGTGCGTGCTGACGAAGATCGTGTACCGCAATCCGGGCATCAACCTCACCAACGTTCTTCGCAGCTTGCCGGCCGACGCGAACACGGAGGCTTTGAAGGAGCAGGTCGCCCACATCATTGCCAAGGTGGCCAAGATCTCCAGGAAGGAGGGCGACCGCGTAGATTAGGCCTCCATTATCTTTATCTCTTTTTGTTGCTGCACATGATGTCATGAACTCATTAGTCCATTGTGACAAGTTATCCTTTGTAAGATATTTATCACATTTTAATCAATCAGTGCAATGTTATCTTCCTTGTCTTAACCCTTGACTTTGTATGTTTTTCGCCCTACGCTCCCGGGGAGCTTGCCGGCAAGGGGCCTTTGCCGCGAGCGCTGAGTGCTGGACTCTGAGCAGCCTGCTGGCCAAGGTCTCACCGGCAAGCAACCTTACCGCGGCTAGCCGCAACGCACTTAGCTTGCTGAGCGTACTCGGAAACGAAGCAAGGGCGCGACACTTGTCGCAGCTCACTTAAATCGTTGAGCGAACTCAGAAACAAGATAAGGGTGCTGCAAGCTACGGGTAGGTTCCTCCGCGCACAGGTTTTCCATACAAAGTGTGATTGTTCAAGGAAGACAACTAAAATTTCAAAATTTGAACTGGTCAAATTCTAACAACTTAGCTTTCATATATTGTTTGCTTCCCGGTAAGGCTTCTCTTTCTTGAACGGCACTTGGTTCCTCCTCCACCTCCTTCCCCCCCCCCCGGCAAACTTGTGCGCGAGGAACGTTCCTTCTGCTTAAGAGGCAAGGAAAAAGGAGAGGGAGACAAGTATATGGCCTTTCGGCGTGCTAATACTTACCGGATACTTGAGTGTTGCACCAAATGCCAAACAACACATGCAAATAGCAAAGAAAAGCATGCAAAAGGCAATTGGCGAGAAAAACACAAAAACTTTACTGATGCACGGGGTCTGCGCCCGGCTTTGTACAAGGGGTTACATGCAACAGCGGCAAAGCTTGTACAAAAGGTGGTTGCCGGAGCGGATCATGGCAACCGCGCCTTAGGGGTGAAACTTGCGAAGATGCTCTATGTTCCAGGAGTTGCTCACCGGTAAGCCTTCTTCGGTCTCGAGGCGGACAGCGCCGGGCCTCGTAACTTGTCTCACCCGATAAGGGCCTTCCCACTTCGGCGTCAACTTGTTTGAATTCTTGGCGGACTGAACACGCCGAAGAACAAGGTCGCCTTCCTCGAGACTCCTGGCCTTGACCTTGCGGCTATGGTAGCGGCGCAAGGCTTGCTGGTATCGAGCAGCTCGTACAGCAGCCTGGAGACGTCCCTCCTCGAGGAGCAACGCGTCATCTTGCCGCAGTTGCTCTTGCTCGAGCTCATCATAAGCGAGCACTCGAGGAGATCCGTAGACGAGTTCCGTGGGGAGAACTGCCTCTGCCCCATAGACTAGGGCAAAGGGTGTCTGTCCGGTGGCTCGACTTGGTGTCGTTCTGATTGACCAAAGAGCCGCCGGTAGCTCCTCTATCCAAATTCTTCCGCACTTGCGCAGCCTGTCAAAGGTCCTTGTCTTGAGTCCGCGTAGCACTTCAGCATTGGCCCTCTCCGCTTGACCGTTGCTCCTCGGGTGAGCAACAGAAGCGAAACAGACCTTGGCGCCAAGGTCTTGGACGTACTGCATGAAGGTGCGACTAGTGAATTGTGTACCGTTGTCGGTGATGATCCTGTTAGGGATCCCGAAACGGCAAACAATCGACCTGAAGAACCTGACTGTTGACTGTGCTGTCACCTTTCTCACTGGCTCCACTTCTGGCCACTTTGTGAACTTGTCGATTGCAACGTACAAGTACTCAAAGCCCCCGACAGCACGAGGGAAAGGGCCAAGGATATCGAGCCCCCAGACCGAGAAGGGCCAGGACAAAGGGATTGTTTGGAGAGCTTGAGCTGGCTGATGAATCTGCTTCGCATGGAACTGGCACGCTTCACACTTGGTTACTAGTGCAGTTGCATCTTGGAGGGCTTCTTGCCAAAAGAACCCCTGCCGGAAAGCCTTCCCGGCAAGGGCCCTTGCGCCAATGTGGTGGCCGCATATGCCTTCATGTATTTCTGCCAACAGCTTCTGTCCATCTTCCCTGGAGATGCACTTCAACCTGACACCATTGAGTCTTCTTCTGTACAGCTCGTTATCCACGAACTGGTACATACTTGACTGCCTGGTTATCTTCTCTATTTCTTCTGGGTCGTCGGGAAGTTCTCCAGTTTGAAGGAAACGGACGATCTGCTGCGCCCATGCCGGAGCCTGGGGCTCGGCGGCAAGGACTAAAGGCTCGAGGGCCGCTGCGGGAACCTCAACTTCTACGGCAAGGACCTCTGGTTCTGCCGGAGCTGCTGGTCCCCCGGCAAGCTCGCCGGGGCGAGGCTTGTCGGGAACGCTTGCTTCAACTGTACAGACGCGAGGATCTGCAGGAGAAAACTGTTCCTCAGCGTTGTGGTTGTTGATCTTGGGGACCTTGGCGGCGGTTTCAGGAAGATCCGCCGGCAAGTAGTCGCCGGAGACCAACTTTCTCTTCTTGGATTGCCCAATTGATGGTGTAACGGATGGTTGAGTCAGCTTGAGCAAGAAGGTCCCTGGTTCCACAGGTAACTTCATCGCAGCACACTTTGAAAGGCCGTCTGCTATTTCATTCTGAGCTCTCGGGACGTGCTCCATCTGCAGACCTTCAAAGTGCTCTTCAAGCTTTCTCACTTCATCGACATAAGCTTCCATCAAAGGGCTCTAGTAGCTCTTGTTAACTTGTCGGACCACCAACTGAGAATCTCCCCGCACAATCAGCTTCCTGATTCCAAGTTCGGCCGCAATCCTGAGGCCGGCAAGCAAGCCTTCATATTCAGCAGTGTTGTTTGTCGCTTGCTCCCTGGGAAAGTGCATCTGGATAACATATTTGAGGTGCTCTCCGGTGGGTGCGATGAGTACCACGCCAGCACCGGCGCCTTGCAGCGAGAAGGCACCATCAAAATACATTACCCATTCACTTGTCGCTTCTTGTACGGGCGCACTTGTTTCTTGGACTGCTTCATCGGGCGTTGGGGTCCACTCAGCTATGAATTCTGCCAAAGCTCGGCTCTGTATGGTTGAAGTGCTTTCAAACTTGAGTCCAAAGCTCGACAGCTCCAGTGCCCACTCAACGATCCTGCCTGTCGCTTCGGGGTTGTGCAATATCCTCTTCAGCGGAAAGCGAGTGACCACTGTTATCTCATGGGCTTGGAAGTAATGGCGCAGCTTTCTCGAGGCCATAAGGAGGCCGAAAAGCAACTTTTGCACACCAGAGTATCTTGATCTAGCCCCCTGGAGAAGGGAACTTACAAAATACACTGGGCGCTGCACCATCTTCTTCCGCACCTCATCCTGTTCCTGCACAGAGTTATCCTTGTCGGGGCCAGAGCTTGCCGGGGCAGCCCCCTGCTTGTCGCTGGACTCGCTTGCCGGTGGTGCTGACTCCTCGTCGGACTCCCTCTCCGCTACTAACGCAGCACTAACCACCTGGTTGGTTGCCGCTAGGTATAGCAACAACTTTTCCTGTGGTCTAGGTGCGACAAGTATTGGAGTGGAGGACAGGTACCGTTTGAAATCCTGCAGCGCCGCCTCCGCTTCCGGAGTCCACTTCATGGGACCTGCCTTCTTCAAGATTTTGAAGAAAGGTAGGGCGCGTTCTGCAGACTTTGAAATGAACCTACTGAGGGCAGCCACACAACCTGCAAGCCTCCTGACATCCTTGATGCGCTTTGGGGCCTCTATCTGCTCAATGGCTTTAATCTTGTCGGGGTTGGCTTCAATCCCCCTCTGTGACACAAAGAACCCGAGAAGCTTGCCGTAGGGGACTCCAAAGACGCACTTCTCGGGGTTCAACTTGAGCTGTATTCTGCGCAGGTTCTGAAATGTTTCTTCCAAATCTTGGATCAGGGTATCCTTGCTCTTGCTCTTCACCACGATGTCATCCATGTAAGCCTCTACATTTCTGTGGATCTGTGGCTCAAAAGCAGTGTATACTACCCTTGCAAAGTTCGAGCCTGCATTCTTCAATCCAAATGGCATGCGTATGAAGCAATAAGTGCCACATGGAGTGATAAATGCAGTCTTCTCTTCATCCTCTTTGGCCATAAAAATCTGATGATAGCCTGAGTATGCATCAAGAAAACAGAGTAGCTCACATCCGGCAGTGGAGTCAACGATCTGGTCAATGCGCGGCAAAGGGAATGGATCCTTGGGACATGCTTTATTCACATCGGTGAAGTCTATACACAGTCTCCATTTCCCGTTGGCCTTGCGCACGACGACTGGGTTTGCCAACCACGTCGGATGGATCACACCTCTAACTAGGCCTGCTGCCTCTAGCTTCTTGATTTCCTCGTTGATGAATTCTTGGCGCTCCACGGCTTGCTTCCTCACTTTCTGCTTGATGGGCCGCGCATGAGGACAAACAGCAAGCCTGTGCTCAATCACCTTCCTGGGAACACCGGGGATGTCAGATGGTTGCCAGGCAAACACATCGACATTCGCCCGCAGGAAGGCAACGAGCGCGCTTTCCTATTTGCTGTCAAGGGTGGCACTGATGGTGAAGGTACCACCAGTGCCGTCCTCCTTGGCGGACACTTTCTTGGTTGCCGGAGGAGCAGCCATTCCTTTCTTACTCTTGCCGGTGGAGCTCGATGGAATGTCCTCGACGGCAGCGCAGCACTCCGAGGAGGTGCGGTTGCCGGAGTGGGTCCCAGAGCACTTGCCGGACTTGGTTTTCGTCTTCTTCCCCCCGGGAGCTTCAGCGGCAAGAGTATCCTTCTCGGCCGCAGCTGCCGCATCCCGGTAGATCTTGTCGGCGCAGACAAGCGCATCCTTCTTGTCGCCGTGGACAGTGATGACGCTTATCGGCCCCGGCATCTTGAGCACGTTGTAAGCATAATGGGAAGCTGCCATGAACTTGGCGAGGGCAGGACGGCCGAGTATTCCATTGTAGGGCAATGGAATATCGGCGACGTCGAAAGTGATGCGCTCAGTTCTGAAGTTGAGCTCCCCGCCAAAGGTCACCGGCAGAGTGATCTTTCCCTTGGGCTTGCTCCTTCCCGGGTTGATTCCTTGGAAAGAACCGGTCTCTTCGAGCTCGCCATCTGGAATCTGGACTTTCTTGATCACAGCAGAGGAGATCAAGTTCAGCCCGGCCCCGCCGTCAACCAACATTTTGGTGACCTTGAGGTTGCGGATGGTGGGTGAGACCAGCATCGGCAAGCACCCGACCGCAGTGGTGCGGTCAGGGTGGTCCTCAAGATCAAAAACGATGGGCGTGCTGGACCATTTGAGGAGCCTGCGCGACTCCACGGGCGGTTCTGCTGCATTCACCTCACGCACCCACTGCTTTAGTTGGCGGTGGGAGGTGTGCAGAGAGGCGCCGCCGTCGACGCAGAGGACCTCCGTGGCCTTCTGGAACTCGTGCTCGCTGTTATCCTCGTCCTCCATGTCTTCGTCGTCGTCTTCTTCGTCCTTGTCGCGGCCCCGGGGAGGTCGATCTCCTTGCCGCTGCTTGGCCTTGCCGCGGCGTCCTCCCCGGCCGTTGAACGGCCGCTTCTTGCTTGGCTCTTCCCCGCCACCTTGGGCCTTCTCCTTGTCGCGCCTCTCGTACTCAGCTTTCTGCTGCTCGACGAGGTATTCGACGCGCTTGCAGTTGGAGAGGTCGTGGCCCTTGGTGCGGTGGATCTTACAGTATTGCTTGTCGGAGCTACCCGGCTTGTCGGCCGCCGCTACAGGGGCAGGCTCCTTGCCGGAGCCGCCAGCCTGCGTTTGCTTGGCGGGGGCCTCCTTGCCGGACTTCTCGACGGCAAGCACCTCTTTCTTGCCCTTTCTTCTGTTATTCCGCCGCTGGCTCTTCTTTGCCGGGGCGGCGTCGTCGCTGTCGCTTCCTCCTGCGCCAGCATCCTCCCCGGGGAGTCTCCTCCCCTCTTCTGCGCGTGCGCACTTGTCAGCCAGAGCATAGAGCTCGCTGACATCCCGAATCTTGGTCATCGCCATTTCTTCACGCATGCGGCGGTTACGCACGTTCTGGTGGAACGCGCTGATAACCGCGGCAGGGTGGACATCAGGGATGTTGTGCTGCACACGGCTGAAGCGTTGGATGTACTTGCGCAGGGTTTCTCCTTCCTTCTGGGCCAGAATATGGAGATCGCTCTCCTGGCCGTGGGGTTTGTGGCCGCCGGTGAAGGCGCCAACAAACTGGTGGCAAAGGTCGGCCCAAGAAGAGATGGAACCTTCCGGCAAGTGCATAAGCCACGAACGGACGTTCGGCTTAAGCACGAGCGGGAAGTAATTTGCCAAGATCTTCTCGTCGCGCCCCCCGACAGCTTGTACTGCGATGGTGTAGACGCTGAGGAATTCCGAGGGGTGTGTCTTGCCGTCGTACTTCTCCGGTACGTCGGGCTTAAAATTCTTCATGCTGGGCCACTGGACGCGCCGCAGCTCGCGGGTGAACGCAGGGCAGCCTGCCGCGTACGGCAAGTCGCCTGGTTCACCGGGCGCGTGCGCGTCGACAGTGTTCTCAGCCCTCTAGTTTGATTGTCGCCGAGCTTCTCGGCGGCGCTCGATTCTGGTACGAGCGTCTTCTTGTCGCCGGTCGTCGAGGACCTGGCGCTGGTCCCGACGGGCCCGCGGGTCCGACGAGGCTGTGGAGCCGTCGTCGGCGTTGTTCCGGCGGGGCGGCGTCTTCTGCTTCCGCGGCGGGGAGTGCACGCTTGTCGCACCCCCGGCGGTCTTGTCGCCGTCGGCCTTCGTCTTCTCAGCTTGCCGCGGCCGCGAGGCCGCCGGTTGCTGTGGAGAATCGTTGTTGGCGAAGGCTATCAGGCTCTGGATGGTGGCCCTCCAGTCTTCGGCCTTGTCTGCCGCTGGAGGGAAGTCTAGGAGCAATTGCGCTCTCGCGAGCGCTTCCGCTGGAGTGGAGGGGAACGCGGGCGAGCGGTGCGAGGAGCGGGATACGCTCGGACTTCTAACGGCGTTAGAAGGAGCGGGGTCCCGCGCCGGCGCCTTCGCTTTGCTTGTGCCCGGACGGGGGTCCGGGGCGTCCCGCGATCCTCCGGTTTGGCCTTGGCCCAGCAAACGGATGCCACCACCTGTGACATGGCGCTTCTGGGTCGTTGTGTGCTGAGAGGGACGCGGTGCGTCCACGGAGACCGAGGTTCGGTCGTCCGTCCTGTTCTTGGATCTGGTGGCGCCGTGAGTGTCCTCGCCGGCGACCACCCTTCCGACGGCGTCTCCCCCGCCCACCGTTGGCTCCGGTGGCGGCGGGTGAGACGCGGACGGGCCTCCGACCTCCGAAGGCTTCTTCTTCGGGGCCATGGAGCTGCTGCTAGTGAAGTTGACGAATTCGGAGAGGTTGATGAAGAATGCGCCCGCGCGAACGCCGGATCAGGTTCGCACAACCTCGACGCCCCCTACCTGGCGCGCCAAAGATGTCGGGGGAAACTGTCCGCCACGAACACCTATGGGACTGGAGCCCCTTGTCTGTGCGGTACGAGGGCGGAGGGAGCACGAAGAGCAGATCGTGGCGAGCACGCGGGCAGTTTTACCCAGGTTCGGGCCGCGGTAGACGCGTAAAACCCTACTCCTGCTTGGTTGTGTATTAAGTTTTGGAGAGCTCGGGAGCTTGAAGAAGCAACTACACCGAGCGTATGAGTGATCTAGGTTCCGAACCCCCTCCACGTCGTGCATGGGCCTCCTTTTATAGTGCAAGGGGTCACCGACAGGTGTCAACGTAGGAGAAAGGGGTAAAAACGTAAAAGAGGTGGTAGTTGTAACAGTGCGGGAACAGTGGTCTATACCTACTTTGACAGTGGGGGACAAGGGTATTTAATGCCCGTCGCCGTCGACCCCAAAAGTTCCCGCCCTTGCGTCTCCGTCTGCCACGGCGATGGATCCACCACCGCGGAGTGCCACCGTGTCCCCCAGGCTGCACAGCCATCCGCCACGCGTCCCTGGATAGGCCCCAGGGCGACGCGTGGGCCGATGAGCTTGAGCGCGGGCACACAGTGCAACCTTCCCGGCAAGCACCTTGCCGGGGCCTTGATCTTGCCGGGCCCGGGAGTTTGCCGCTCCCCGGGCCCTCGCCGGGGCGCATATAGCGCCGAGGCGTGTCTTCTAGTCCTCCTGGCAAGCTCCTCTTGCCAGGGCCTTGTGCTAGAGGGGCAGTCTTGAGCCTGGTACGGCCTTCCCGGCAAGCTCCACTTGCCGGGGTCTCGATCTTCTGTCTTGTATACTTTGTTTTTGAATGGTTTACTAAGGAGCAGAAAGGTCTCCGGCGAGCGTGTGGTAAGCCCTGCCGCGGGAAGCTGCAACTGCCCGTGCACAAGTTGGGGTACTGAGGTACCCCTACCTTAGTACACCGACAGGGATGTTGGTAGGAGTTAACCATCGCGTGCCCCCGACCTCCACACAAAGGACGACACTCAATAAATACCTCATGCTCTAACATTGTCATATAGCGGTTCACCATACGTGCATGCTACGGGAATCACAAACTTTAACACAAGTATTTCTCAAATTCATAATTACTCCACTAGCATGAATCTAATATCACCATCCTCATATCTCAAAACAATTATCAAGTATCAAACTTCTCATCATATTCAATGCACTTTATATTAAAGTTTTTACTATATTCATCTTGGATGCCTATCATATTAGGACTAGTTTTATAACCAAAGCACATTACCATGATGTTCTAAAAGACTCTCAAAAGGATGTAACTAAAGCATGAGAGATCAACAATTTCTACAAAATAAAACCACACCGTGCTCTAAAAGATATAAGTGAAGCACTAGAGCAAAACTATCTAGCTCAAAAGATATAAGTGAAGCACACAGAGTATTCTAACAAATTTTAGACATATCTATCTCTCTCAAAAGGTGTGTCCAGCAAGGATGATTTTGGAAAACTAAAAAGCAAAGACTCTAATCATACATGACGCTCCAAGAAAAACACATATCATGTGGTGAATAAAAATATAGTCCCGAGTATAGTTACCGATAGATGAAGACGAAAGAGGGGATGCCTTCCCGGGGCATCCCCAAGCTTAGGCTTTTAGTTGTCCTTGAATTTTACCTTGGGGTGCCTTGAGCATCCCCAAGCTTAGGCTCTTGCCACTCTTTGTTCCATAGTCCATGAAAGCCATACTCAAAACATGAAAACTTCACAACACAAAATTTAGCCAAAAATCCCGTGAGCTTCGTTAGTATAAGAAAACAAACCACCACTCAAAGGTACTGTAATGAACTCATCCTTTGTTTATATTGGTGTTAAACCTACTGTATTCCAACTTCTCTATGATTCATATCCTCCAATACTACTCATAGATGCATCAAAATAAGCAAACAACACACGAAAAACAGAATATGTCAAAAATAGAACAGTTTGTAGTAATCTGTAACTTTCGAATACTTCTGTAACTCCAAAAAATGAAATAAATTGGTAAACGTGAGGAATTTGTCTATTAATCATCTACAAAAAGAATCAACTAAAGAGCAATCTCCTGTAAAATCAGCTGGCTAATCTCGTGAGCGCTAAAGTTTCTGTTTTTTACAGCATGATCATATAAACTTCACACAAGTCTTCCCAAAGGTTCTACTTGGCACAAACACTAATTAAAACACAAAACCACATCCAAACAGAAGCTAGATGCAATATTTATTCCTAAACAGGAGCAAAGACAAATAAAATTGGGTTGCCTCCCAACAAGCGCTATCGTTTAACGCCCCTAGCTAGGCACGATACAAGGATAGATCTAGGTATTGCCATAATGATAAGATATATAGCAAAAACTCATCTCATATTCCCTACGTTCAGCAGCAAGTTTTCTTTGTAGCAAGCAAAATTAATCAAAAGGGCTAAATTTAATAGGACAAAAGCCCCTATATTAAGCTCAGGAGGTATAGGTTCCTCCTTGGGCCCTTTATATTGCACAACCAATTCACCATTATAAGCATTCTTTTGGCAAAAGGTCATGAGCCTTCGCTCAAGGGAAAAACCTAACCCATTGTTTTGAATAGCAAAACCATCATTCAATTCAGAAATTCTATCAACCAAGACATTGGTAGGAACCTTTTTTCTAAGGTTTTCATTAAAAGCAAGATGATCTAAAGATCTCAAATGCATTATGTCCTCTTGATTGAATAAGATATCTTCTATGGGAGGACGACCAGAATCCACTCCATAATGAGTAAAGATTTCTTTGGCCTCTTTCATGATTAATCTGGACTCATGAGCCAAAAAGATAGTAGTTGCTCGTTTAACAGAAGAATTCTCAATATTGGAAAATTCCAGAAAGATTCCCTGAATGCAAGGATGCATATGGATAAATTTCCTTTCAATTTCAACTACAAGCATAGATATGGCATCCGCAAGGCTACTAGTTCTATAAAGAATAGAACCATCCATCGTGGGTAAGGCACCGGCACAAGTGAAGATGTCTTGAAGAACTCCTTTTCCAATAATATTGCCACTACCATCCTAGAAGTTCTTAATATGTAAAGTGGTAGTTTCATCCGAAGGATCAACATAGATGTTGCCCTCAACATTACTACCCTTTTCGATAAAATCTTCCCCCATCTCAGACATGAGGGCTAAAGAACGATAAACACACGGCAAAAAGAAGGGCAAATAAAACGGAAAGGGTGAACTGGGGGAGAGGAAAACGAGAGGCAAATAAATGTAATGCGAAGGATAAGGGTTTGTGATAGGTACTTGGTATATGACTTTTGCGTAAGCCTCCTTGGCAACGGCGCCAGAAATTCTTCTTGCTACTTCTCGAGCTTGCGTTGTATTCCCTCAAAGAGGAAAGGGTGATGCAGCACAGTAGCGTAAGTATTTCCCTCAGTTTTTGAGAACCAACATATCAATCCAGTAGGAGACCATGTGCGAGTCCCTCGCACCTGCACAAACAAATAAGAACTTCCCAGCCAACGCGATAAGGGGTTGTCAATCCCTTTACGGTCACTTAGAAAAGTGAGATCTGATAGATAGGATAGTGTAATGTTTTTGGTATTTTTGGATATAATAATAGAAAGTAAATAAAGCAAAGTAAAGTAGATTGGAAATTAATATGTTGAGAATAGACCCGGGTGCCATAGGTTTCACTAGTGGCTTCTCTCATTATAGGAGAATTCTACGGTGGGTAAACAAATTACTATCGAGCAATTGATAGAAAAGCGCATAGTTATGAGAATATCTAGGCATGATCATTATATATAGGCATCACGTCCGTGACAAGTAGACCGAAACGATTCCGCATCTACTACTATTACTCCACACATCGACCGCTATCCAGCATGCATCTAGAGTATTAAGTTCATAAGAACAGAGTAATGCTTTAAGCAAGATGACATGATGTAGAGGGATAAACTCAAGCAATATGATATAAACCCCATATTTTTATCCTCGATGGCAACAATACAATACATGCCTTGCAGCCCCTACTATCACTGGGAAAGGACACCACAAGATTGAACCCAAAGCCAAGCACTTCTCCCATTGCAAGAACTATAGATCAAGTAGGCCAAACCAAACCTATAATTCAAAGAGACTTGCAAGGATATTATAATCATACATAAAAGATTTCAGAAAAGAATCAAATATTTCTCGTAGATAATCTTGATCATAAACCCACAATTCATCGGATCTTGACAAACACACTATAAAAAGATTACATCGAATAGATCTCCTCGAAGATCGAGGAGAACTTTGTATTGAGATCCAAAAAGAGAGAAGAAGCCATCTAGCTAATAACTATGGACCCGAAGGTCTGTGGTAAACTACTCACAACTCATGATGAGGCTATGGTGTTGATGTAGAAGCACTCCGTGGTAGATCCCCCCTCCGGCGGAGCTCCGGAACAGGCCCCAAGATGGGATCTCACGGGAACAGAAGGTTGTGACGGTGGAATTAGGGTTTTCTCTGTTGCATCGATGTTTTCAGGGTACATGGATATATATAGGGGGGAGGAAGGCATCGGGGGAGCGAGAGGGGGCCCACAAGGTTAGGAGGGGGCACGCCATGGACCCTCGTGGACGCCTCCTTCATTCCCTCGCGTGTACTCCAAGTCTTCTGTGTTGATATCGTTCCAAAAATAACTCTCGCGAAGGTTTCATTCCGTTTGATATTCCTTTTCTGCGAAACCCTGAAATAGACACAAAAAATAGCAATCTGCACTGGGCCTTGGGTTAGTAGGTTAGTCCCAAAAATAATATAAAAGTGTATAATAAAGCCCATTAAACATCCAAAACATAATATATATAATAGCATGGAACAATCAAAAATTATAGATACGTTGGAGACGTATCACTTCTGCACCGGGATTCCGAGTCTGATCGGGTCTTCCCTAAGATAAGGGGTTTTTACCTCTGCTGATCGTGAGAGCTTGTGATGGGCTAAGTTGTGACACCCCTGCAGGGTTATGATCTTTCGAAAGCCATGCCCGCAGTTATGTGGCAGATTGGAATTTGTTAATATCTGGTTGTAGTTAATTGACAGAGGATCCAAAATAAAATACACCAACCGTGTGAGTAACCGTGATCGTCTCTTTTAATTTTGAGAAGAGAACACGGTGGGGTTATGTTTGACTCGTAGGTAGTTCAGGATCACTTAGCGATCATTACTAGTTTGCGACCGTTTGCGTAGATGCTCATCTTATTCTTGTACTCGTATGTTAGCCACCATATACTGCTTAGCCGATGCTGCAACCTCACCACGTATTCTTTCCATAGCCATTGAGCTTTGCTAGTCTTGATACCCATGGTTATGGGATTGTTGAGTCCTCGTGGCTCACAGATACTAAAACAACAGTTGCAGGTGTAGGTTACCAATGACTTGACGTGAGAGCGATGCTTTCTTGTGTTGGAGTTCTTTCTTCTTCTTCTTCGTCAGTCTTGGGTTAGGTTCCTGGTCGGTAGCCTGGGATAGCAGGATGGATGTCATTGTGCTTTTCATGTTTTTCATCCATAGTCGTATGTCTTGTGTATGATGTTGTTGTATTCTTATGGAAATTGTATGACTTGTTGTATCCCCATCTATTTACATAATGGTACAATGTAATGATATCCATCTTGCTAAGCGCCCGAAATGTGGTTGTGCCCCATTCACGAGTTTATCACGTGATCGGGATAGAATAGCATCTTGGGCGTGACAGAACAAGTCAGGACAAGTAAAACGGTGAAGCAGGGGTAAACCATTTTCTTATGACTTGGCAGAAATTGGTCAAAGATGAACCCAGCTTGCGGTCCGCATGGTACCATTTTCACAGCCAGCAGCTCACTTAGATAAACACTTATCTTTGAAGAAAATATAGCATGCTAAAAACTTGAAGAGGAAGACCGGGGCCAGCTCTAGCGAGTTGTCATATGGTCTATCATATGAACCTTCCACCCACCATGCATGGACCCAAGAATCACATGACACGTCTTTGTCTTGCCCTAAGGCAGGTTAAATCAAGATCTCACTAAGTCGCTCAGACCCGGATTATTTGACGACCTCACCATTGCCTGATGAGTACAGCGCCAGCCAAGTGTCGGCTTTCAAAATCAATCACGAGTAAGTCCTCAAAAAGTTTGTGAATTCGCAACATATTTCCCTACCTTATTTATTATCATTCTTGTGTTGATCCAGAGCCGAAACTTTTGTGAAGAACAAAGCTAGCGGGTCTTCTGCTGCCATGGCAATGACTGAGGAGGGGGCCCTTCTCAAGACGTTGTAATGGACAACCCGGACATGCAATATTACCCGGCTGGTTAGGATGAGCCAGCTCATCGGGATAACCCAGTGAGCCCTGTCCATACCTCCACTCCTCCCATTGTCATGGAAGAAGAGAAAGGACATCCAATGTCGGAGCCACCAATGGAGAAGACTCACGATAATGTGATCATCACTAGCAAGAAATTAAATGCTCCTCCTGACACGTCAACTACTTTGGCGAAGATCATAGTTAAAGACGAGCCGCCAAGTAAGAAGAAGGGAAAACCAGCCTTCAATTTCAATCTTTTGAAAATATGGATGTGAACTCTGTGCACAAAGGCTATCTGACCCGGCCATCCGAGAGCCGGGATACTGAAAGTGTTATGGTGAACACTTTGAAAGAAAGTATGAGGTATGTCGTGTCACCCCCTCTCGTATGCATATATATGTAGCATCCAAGTCTTAAGTGGATAAAGTAGTGATGTCCTTGAGACTTGCTTGAATTAGAACTCTGAATAAATCTGGGTTGACACCCGTGACTTGGCTTGTAGTTGATTACTTAGTGCTACTAGTGAACTACATTGGGATTCCCCGAAGAGGAGAGGAAGATGCAGTACAGTAGAGATAAGTATTTCCCTCAGTTAAGAACTAAGATTATCAGTTCAGTAGGAGAACCACACGACACCTTGTTAACAGCACCTGCACACAAATTAACAAATCCTTGCACCCAACACAAACTAGGGGTTGTCAATCCCTTGGCGGTCACTTGCAAGATTAAATTGTATGGTGATAGATAGATATATCGAAGCAAGTGTATGGTGGTATATAGATAGATCACTTCTGTGGGGACCCCGACTCATAAGTCGTGATCACCGAATGCACGTGTACAGTGATCCCAGAGATCAATGCTCACTGAACACACAGAAGCTGAATAACAAGAGTCTTACATCCATACATACTGTATTACACAAATAGGACCATTATGGTCAAGTCTTGAGTATATCACTGCAGCAGAAATCTTCAATAACAACTTGGACCCATGCCATCTGCCTTAACCCTACAGGCATTCTGACTGTGAAGCGTCCTAGCTCGCAAGTTCGTCACCAAGAGATCTTCATCATATCCTGTTCTCTCCTACCTGGCCAATAAAATAACCAGTGGCAAGCCAATGAGTACTTTGAATGTACTCGCAAGAAACCCAAGTGTGATGACAGAATAATTATGCATGGCTCTATTTCTAAATTGGCAGTTTTGCGGAAAGCTAGTTTTTCTTATGCAAATATGATCAACATATAACAAGGGCATGCATGTGTCTGCAACAACTATTAGGAAGTTACAGACATCAACATCATGAAAGAGTCATGAACAACTCTTGCTCACGCTCATCGCGACTTTCTCACAATCACATCAACAGATTTACCAAACCGTGTTGTTTTCCAGAAACTTATGGACATAGTCTAAGCAGCACCACCCAACTGTCCTTGACCGTGGACACGGCTATTCGAATAGTCTGACACTCTGCAGAGGTTGCGCACTTTACCCACAAGATCCGGGAAGCTTTCGTGTCACCCACGATCCCGCAGCACCTCAAGTACTCGGGGGAAGCACCCGGTCACTACCTTTCCCTAGACGACACTAACATAGGGTCCACTCGTTGGTGCACGGCCCTCATGTACAAACGATAGATCATGGGACTTTCCCTTTTTACAATGTCACGCATACACGAAGGGACCAACGGTGTGTCCGGTGCCTTGTGAAAACAGTCATGGTCACCTATCCAAGCACGACCCCGTCCCGGGAGTGACCTCAAGTCTCCCCTGTCACTAGTAATGCGGGCACCATGCTGGTATCGACCTAGGTAATCAATAATGCCCTTTCCCATATAAGGGTAGAGTGGTTTCGCATGTTTGGTTGGGACGGTAATCACACATAAATCTAATCCATCTCTGTAGACAACACTTTCATCAAGCCTCGGTACACTACTTCTCCACCAAGTAGTGCCTTAGTTCCTCATCATCTCCCAGGGGCATTAGTGGCACCCACTGGGTTATTCGCAAGTATGTCAAACCACGCTTGTTTCTCTCAATGCATAACCCTGACCCATTTTGCGTAGCCAACTACTATAGCACACATCTATCTACTCCCACCGGCATAACCCTCATAAGAAGGTAGGGTCATGCACAATGCAAGTATCAACGAGGAAGTGCAGTGGCATACCATCAAAGTGGTTCCACCTCATCATGATTCTGTAGCAACAACATTATGGTACTATATGACATGCATAAAAAGGTTTCTCAAACATGGTCAAAGGGCTGCTTGCCTTGTCCTTCCGAGTCTTCAAACCTTCTGGTCCATCTCCGAGTACTCCATTTATTTCGTCAACTAACGATGGAAACAATCATAATAAGCAACACGACAAAGCAAAAATAAAAGTGCTCTAAAAATAGGAGTTGGACTTTTCTAGGATACCTCTGGTCATATGAAAAATGACCAAGGTGGTTTCATTGGAGTATGATCAATGGATGGTTTGGCACATTTCAATATGATGGAATCAAGGGGTTTATGGATTTGAAAGAAGTGTACAGAAATATATTTTTGAAAAATGAGCAAAGGCACCTATTTAACAAATCATGATTTTAGAAGCATCTAGGAGTTGGTTTCACTGGATTTGGAGTTCAAATGAATTTCCTAGGATTTTGCAATGTTGATAAATATGAAGAAATAGGCCATTATTTTGTGTGGTACAGAAAGTATTAATAAAAATGTTCATAAACTAAGTTATGAACTTAGAAGCATATAGGAATTTGAACCATTGCATTTGGATCAAATTTGAGCTCTTTGTGATTTTCTAAAGTTTATCACAGAAATAGAAAAATGACATTTTGATAATATTTGTGAAGAAAAGGTCTATGGAAAAATGTGCATGTTGCACCAACAGGTAGATCAGGGTTTTAGAAAGTCCTAGAAATTTGAATCATCAATTTTGGAGTTCAAATGATTTATGTATGGATTTTTGAAGTTGACTGGAAAAGAAAAGAAAAGGAAAAAGGGTTTATACCCTTATACTGCGCACACGACGACAGATGGATCGTGGGCTGGCCCAATGGCTCGGTTGTGCTCGAGCTGACGACGCAAGAGGCGTACTCCAGGGAACACGCTTCCCCGCGGTGAAGGTGGTAGCAGCGGAGTCTGTCTCCACTTAAACGGGGCGGGGCCCTCCCGTCAGTGGCTCAGGCACTCTAGACGGCCGACAGGTGGGGCCCGGCTATCGGGTTCATCCCCCACCTCCCGCTCGAACAGAGCAGAGGCGGGGGCGGTGTCGACGGTGGCTTGCCGGCGCTGCAGGGCATCTCCCGCGATGCTCGGCCTGCCGGCGTGATCAGGGGATCCAGCCGCATCCAGCTATGGGTGGCACGGCCGCCCAGGGGCACCGAGTGGAGAAGAGGGTTGGCCACGGCGGACTAGGCCGGCGGTGAGATCTGGACACAGCGATGCAGGCACGGGGAGGAAGGACTGGTGCGCGGGGAGTGTTGGCGGTGGTGCTGGTGTTGCTCTGGAGCAAAGAGGAGGGGAGGAGGGGCTCTCTGTGGCGCGAATTCAGGCGGAGTCCGGTGGCTCGGCTCTAGCCATGGTGGCGCATTGAAGGCGCGGGGAGAGTTGTGGGTTGGTCCAGGGGGTGCACGGGAGCCAGGGGAAGCAAATGGGGCGGAGAGGAGGCTCGGGTAAGGCCTTATATAGGCGGCCCACGGAGCACCGTGAGTTTGTGCACCGGCGAGGTCATTGCCGTCGCTGCAAGCCACGGGGGCGTGCGTGGGCGTGTCTTGGGTGCTCCTGGGGTTGGTCTAGGTCGAGGGGAAGGAAAAAGGGGGAGCGGGGCGTGCCAGAAGCCCCGCGCGTGTGAAGCCAGCCACTGGAGTTTGCGGGCGGCTGGTGCGCGTGCGAGTGCAGCAGCAGGAGGGAGAAGGAGGAGGGGGCGACCAGCTAGGCATGTCCCGGACGTCGAGGTGGTCCTGCTGGCGTGCGGGGGGCAGCCGAGGTGGTCGGGGCATCGGGATGGGGAGCGGCTACAGTGCGCCAGAGCACTGTAGCGTGCTCTAGAGCGCCGTTTTGGCATGCCAGGGGATGCCATTGGCAGTTGAACGTGGACAAGCTTGTCCAATTGCTTTGGGGTGGTACTGAGATGCTTTATGAAGCTTAGGAGATAAGGTAGGAGGGAGGGGTAAGAAGTAGAAGGGTGGAAGGATGCTGCCATGGTGAAAACAGAGAGGTAATTGGGGGTTTTACCCCCTCCAATGATTGAGCTGAGGCATGGGTGAGTTACTGGAGGTAGAAGATGACTAGGAGAAGCTATGGTAAAAAGTTGAGCTCAAGTAGAATAGTAAAAGGGGGCAGAACAGTGGTTTTGGTAAAATGGCAGAAGGTGTTTGATGCAGATTTGGGCAAGCAAAATAACTCCACTTGACATGAGACTTAACACAATCAAATGGCATATAGAAATAGGGTATTCCACCAAGTTTGAGCTCATTTGAAGAAACTTGCCAATGTAACTTTGGTGAACCTTAGAAATCAACAGAAATGGATTTTTTAAGATTAGGTTAAGCAAATCATCTCTCCTTGATGCACCACTTGGTGTAGTGTCATCATTTGGGGTTTTGAGCATGTCCACAAAATTTGAGGCCCCAAGTAAAAAAGTTGGCAATGAAGAGTTGTTCAAATTTGGATCTGGTCAAAAAGGGTTTTGGGGCACTTAGATCAAGTTATCCTTCTCCAAAACTTGTGATATTTGGCATAGATGCATATTTACATCTTTTGAGCATGTGCACCAAGTTTGAGAGCATTTGGACAAGTTTGGCAATGTAAAGTTGCTCAAACTTCAAAATGGACAGAAATAATTTTGAGGGGATTAGATGATGTTTCCTTGATCTTCAAGGCATGAGGCTTTGTAATATCATCAAATATGTCATATTTGACATGATAGAATTTCCCTGGAATTTTTGGAGAATATTTCCTTTGTAAATATTTCAAAAGCTTGAAATATCCAGAAAGGGTTAATGAAGGATTTGTCCAATATTTTGAACATGACCATGTGTTGAAACTCTTATATATGGACAATATATGTCCTATGAGTTTCCCTGAATTTTGGCAAATATTTTGGAAATAGCTAAATAATTTTTTACCTATTAAAGACCATTTATGGCCTAAAGAAAAGGCATTTAAATAAAATATAAAAATAACATTTAAAATTATAATTTTGTGGTTTATGGGAGTCCTATACCTAATAGGATTCAAATATACCTTTTGAAAGATTTTTCACACCCTAAATAAGGTACTTGTAGTGCAAACCTCAATTCAGGGGTTTTTGGAAAACTAATTTTAGAAAATACTATTTGGCCAAAATATTTTTATAAGAAAATACTATACTGGTCTATACACATGGAATGATCATTGGGAAAAGGTTTTGGATCAAGGATATGAAGTATAAGAGTTGGAGGATTTATTTGATTTTTAGAGCACTAGCAAACAGCAGACAAAAATCAAATCAAGCAATGTCCAAAACACTCAAAAGTATTTGTCAATCCACATTTTTAGCATGATTATTAGCTTAAGTGTTGTGGCATAAAAATCAGGGTGTGACAACTTCCCGCTAGACCTGGCCATGGGCAGCCCGGCCCGGTCGGCCCGGCCCGAAAAAGCCCGACCCGGCCCGGCCCGATGCTGCTCCCGGGCCGGGCTCGGGCCTAGATATTCAGCCCGATGGCCAGGTCGGGCCAGGCTTGGGCTCGTCGATTTTACTCTTATCTGAAGGGGCCCGGCCCGTGGCCCGAGGCCCGCCGGGCTTTTACACGTTCGGGCCGGGCTTGGGCCCAAAATCCAAGCCCGACGGTCGGGCCGGGCCGGGCTCGGGCCTGGGTTTTTTGCACCGGGCTTTGGTAGGCCCGGCCCGAATCCCGGCCCGGCCCGAGGTTTGGCCAGGTCTATTTCCTGCCAAGCAAGTGTTGTATATAATAAATGAAATGTAGTGTTGCAAAGTTGTTTTATTAGTAGACCAAGAACTTTGTGCTGATTATCTTTGCTTCGTTAACACTTGCACAATAACCATGCCACCGCTATAGCTATGGTAAGTTTTCAGGTCAAGAAGCGGAGGTTATCTAGGCGCACTGATCGTAAGTGAACCAAAACCTTCTCGTTATTCGATTTACACAAATGAGTTCCTTATGATTTAGATTTATCTCTATGTTGCTCGAGAACGGTCAAGTTGAAGCTTTGCGAGTTGATGAGTGATATCTTTACACTCATCTACCTTAGTTTAAAACTAGATATTTCATTTAAAAAGAGATATTTGCTCCAATATTGCCACTAATGACTAACGAATGCAAATGATTCCACAAATCCTATCTTTGATGTGTTTCCACAATAAATTAGCTAAAAAGGGAAGAAATCACGTGGGAATGTGCAAATGAATGGAAATGAAGAAAGATGAAATCACCTGGAGGCGCACTTGCGAAGACATGGCGAAAGATGACGCTCCATATGCCCGTATGAGCGCCCGTATGGCATGGAAACCGAGGCAAATTGTCTACCTGGACAACTTTTATAAAGGGGACCCCATTGAAATGTCAACGAGGGGACTGGACAGAAGCCAGAACATCATCGTCATCTTCATCCACGTGCCCTAGCCACTGCCATTTCCATCTCCGTAGCTACAATCACCACCGTAGTCCAACACCACATAGTTCATACTTGTAATCGTGTATCTCACAAGGCATCCAATCTAAGACATATTTGCAATCAATAATCTTCAAGATGTGTTCTTCAATGTTTTGTTCTCACGATCTGATCTCCATGTGTGAGTAGTTCGGTAATGTATGGGTTGAGACACGGGCCTTGTAACCCTCTATATTTGTTGCGGGGTCAATGGAAGGGCTTTGAATTAATATCCTATGTGTGTGAACTAAAATTGTTCCATAGATGTCTCTTGTTTTTTCTGCGTTCTTCATCTGTGCAGGTACCCAGGATCATGGATATCGAGCCACGGTGAGGCTAGGAGCAAGGAAATGTGAAGTGTTATACTGAACACCAGTGACGGTAAGGTTCAGTAGGGTAACACAGATCCAATCCTTGGGGATCCATGAGGTGTAGTCATTAAACCACTACAGCAGGATGCTGCTAACGGACACTACGATCAGAGACCCTTTGACGAAACTGTGTGCGATGCATTAATCACAAACGGAGGTGTAAAAAACCATCAAAAAAGGTGGAAAAGATTTGCGATGGCGGGGCCATCAAACACGGTTCAGATTTTAGTTGCATGTGCGATGCAGGGCACACGGTTAATCCATTCGAACTATTTGCGATGAGGCAAAACAACAGAAACGGGCAGCCATATCATTGTGTGTGTAATATATGGCATACAGTTCACTCTGATGAACTGTTTGCTATTAGGGAGTGCAACAAAAATGGTTAGCCAGATCAAGGTGTGTGTGATATACGGCAAACGGTTCACTCGGACGAACTGTTTTCCATTAGGGAAAACAAAAGAAACGGTTCAACTTAACAAGATGTGTGTGATATGCGGCATACAGTTCACATGGATGAACAGTTTGCGATGAGTCAAAAGAACAAAAATGAGTCGTGTAAATAAGATGTATATGATACATAGTGAACAGCCGACTCGGATGAATTGTTTGCGATGTGAAATTACAACACAGACGGTTAATACAGTTAGTTCGTGTGCGATTCTGTGTGTACAAGAAACTTTGAAAATGCAAACTAGTTCCTTGCGGTGGCTATGAGTATCGCACACGATGCGTCTGCGAGTACTCGTGTGCAATGATTGGCAAGTTACACATATGTTTCCTTATGTTAACATGTATGTGAATTTGCAATATGGACAGTTAATATGCAAATGCCTTCTGGACATCGG
The DNA here is from genome assembly GCA_902687465.1 of Secale cereale. Lineage (NCBI taxonomy): Eukaryota > Viridiplantae > Streptophyta > Magnoliopsida > Poales > Poaceae > Secale > Secale cereale. The sequence continues at coordinate 471,335,565 of LR738711.1, read as the reverse complement.
GCACACGCTTAAACTCAATGTACTGTGTACGATACTAATACTTTCCATGAAAATTTAAGAACTTGGGTAACAGTATTTGAGTAACATATATATAGTGGTTACACTCTTCGACAAAAGGAGGATCTTCGTAACATGGTTTTGACAACCATATGGTCCATATCTGCATACTTAACATAGTAACAACTAACACATTTTAAGAGGCTAAGGGCCAACAACCATATGGTCCATATCTACATACTTAACATAGTAACAGCTAGCACATTTTAAGAGGCTGAGGGCCAACAACCACAACTATCCGTTGGAAGCAGCTTGATCAAGGCGACTCAACATCTCGTCAATAAAAAGGAAGAGCCCTCCTGTGCCTTGGTAGAGCATGAGTAGAACAGTGTCTCCAATTTTCCAATATGGATGCATTGCCACGAACTTGTTAATTTGAATGGTTCCATTTCTGCGGGAAATGTAGTACCTTGCAATCACTTTGGCGTTATTAGCAGGCACCAGTGTAATTCGACCACGCCGGGAAAGCGATCCAAGAACTACTACAACGGGCAATTTCTGTTGAAATGTAGAATAAAAACCAATTGTAACATATCATTGAAGATATATATAGTTTATGAGCATCGACATTAAAATAAGACTTTTTACCAGCATTTTGTGCACACAATTGGTCTTGTTCAATGCGTGCACCATAGGTATAATTAATCCCGTCCAAAATCCAGCGTTCATATGTTGTGACAGCATGGAGAATATAAGTTTATGACATGCTTCAAGTCCTTCTAGTGAAATTTGGTACGCTTGGTAACATATTGATCGTTCACTATGCATCCAACATATCCGGCTTAAAAGGTGGAAAGGTATTATTTATTCAGAACATGCATGGCAGAAGAATATATAGTGCGCATAAATTGGTAAATAGAATTTGTTACTGCCTAGGAACGGAGTCAGAAAATGAAATCACAATTGGTTGCTTAAATAGTGATCAATTCATCATAACAGATACCCTGATTTTGCTAAGTAATATGACAGCATGGAGAAAGTTGAAAGGACACTAACCTCGATAAGACTTTGATCGGCTGATGACGTTTGGGAAGTAAACATCCATGTTAATTAGACCAAACTGTGGTGCACGCACTAGAATTTTATTGCCATCTTTCAGTTCATAACACTTAGACATCTTTCTCCAAAGTTCCGCATTAAAATAGGAGTGACCATCTTTATCAAGTTTTACGCTAACCGTCATTATAAATCCAAGATGCGTTGTCAATATGACATTGTGGGAGTCATCAAAAAAGTAAAGCCCAAGATTTCCTTCTACTACTGTTCTTGCAAAGCAAGGGATGTACTGCTTGAAATGAAAATTAAGATCGTAAATTAGATATACTGAAATAACAGAGCAAGATGCAATATGGGAGTAACCGATAGAACAGATCAATATATAGATGAAAGCAAAGTATAAAAATATATAATTAAAAATAGATAATGTAACTGTCGGATCTAGGGTTCCTTCAAAACCCTTAAGGTTCGAACTCTCGGGTGCGCACGAAGATTTCTCTTCCGCCCTAGCTCGTCTACTCAACAACCCTAGGCCTAGCTCGTCAGATCCGAAGATAAAGTGACACAAGATTTATACTGGTCCAGGCCACCGTTGTGGTGTAATGCCCTAATCTAGTGTGGTGTGGTGGATTGCCTTGTAGGCTGATGAAGAACTAATACATGGATGAACTGCCTCCTAAGGAGAGGTGTTCTTCAGCTCGGGCGAGCTTGTGGGTGTGTAGGTGGTCTCGATGATCCGATCCCCTTCTAAGGTGGCGGCTAGTCCTATTTATAGTGGCTTGGGTCCTCTTCCCAAATATTTAGCGGGAAGGAAGCCCACAACGGCCAAATTTGAAGGGGGGCAGCTAGTACAAGCTATCCTGACAAAAGGTGGTCTTCTCCTGCCAAAGGCTCTAGTGGTGACGCCATCGTGAGCTCCACGATGACGTCCGTCATGTTGTCCTTCTGGTCTTGGCTTTGTTGCACCGATATGGAAACCTTTGCATGATGCCTCGGGACTCTTCATCGACACCTGCTCCTTTAGCACCAAAGAGAAACTGGAACTTCTGCACCCGCTGGCGCCCGCCTGGCATTGGTCGTCACTGCTCACGTCACGAGGACCTCGTGAGGTGCCCCTTGCATCGATATCTTCGATCCTCGCAAGCTGGCCTCGTGAGGCCGCCCTAGGGGATGCCTTGTGTCGTCCGCCTCGCGAGGCTCGTCCCCTCGCGAGGATCTTGAGTGGTCGCTGAAGACGTTGGGCCGTACGAGGACGCCGGGTGAGCCACGCCCTGGGCCGCAGGCAGGCAAGTCTGGGTACCCCTGGTCCCAGAACACCGACAGTATCCCCTGGGCCCAAGGTGCGCTCGATCTTCGCTTCGCGGCGAAGCCAAGGGCCAAGTGCAGAGCATCGCGGGCCCCAAAAGCCTGCGGCCTTGACTGACACGTGTCGATTGATTGGGATGTGGGCGTCTCCACTTCCCCACGCAGCCTCGGCGACTGCACGACTTGACGGGTCCCTGCATGCATAGAATATCATCATTACCTACGATTACGGAGGCCGACAGTTTGCCTTCTCCTGGCTATAAATGAGGCGGCGAGCGGAGGGTCCTCACTGCCCATCTTCTTCCTCCGTTCCTCTTGCTTCCTCTTCTTCCTTGCCCTTCGCTTGGCCGATCTGTTCATGGCACCGATCAGGAAGTTTTCGTCCGTGGAGAAGGGGAAGGCCCATCAGGCGTTGGCGGTCCTGTGAACGAAGGGAGGCGCTCTGGGGTCGTCAAACCTCCCCAGTCGCGCTCCCACTCAATGGAGGTGATGCTGGAGTTCGTTGTGTGGTCAGAGAGCCCAGCCGGCACCCGGCTTCAGCTCCCGCGCTCCCTAGCCTGCGAGCTCCTTGCTGCGAGCTTCGGCGGCTTTTGGCTGCAGGTGGATGGTTGTTGCAGCAGAGCTATGTGGGTTGCAGTAGCGGACTCCGCCTCGGGCGTTGTGGCTTTGGCTCGTGGCTAGCAGATGTTCGCCCGTGCGCGTGGCTTGGGCGGATGGTGCACCCTTCATTTCAGGTATGGTGACGACTCGACCCTCTTCGTGAGGGTGTTTGGGGAAGACGGGCGCCACGCCGAGTGCTTCCCCGAGGACAATGGCGGCGGCGTGATGCTTGGCCTGGGCGATGGCCGCAGCTCGTCCAGCGATGATGGTTCTTCCTTCAGCGGCAGCTCCAGCACCGGTTGCTATGACCAGCCACCATGCCTCTGTGCCTGCCTCGAAGGTGGCGCTGGGTCGTCTCGTCATCACGCTCGGGTGAAGTATGAGGAGGTCTTCGGCTGAGCTCGGGGTGCGGGTCATCAGGAGCAGTCATGCCTCGAGGGTCGCCTCCTGTCGTTCTTGGTTTTTCTTTCCTCCTGCATTACTTGAACAAACAAGTATGGAGCCCTGGAAGGGTATGTAATGAACCATGACTTATGATATTTAGCACCATGCTTAGTGTCTCTGTCCATTGTTACACAACATGTGTGTCATACGCCCGTAGGGCGAGGAAACCTGTCTTGACGCACTTGGGATTGCCTTCATCCCGTCACTTTTGGCCCTTCGTGAGGCTGCTGAAACTCGTTAGGTGGTCGTTATCCCTTACTGACCGCATCTCTTGATGCGGCTAAACATGGTCGGCCACCCCACGTCACGGTACCCGTGGGACACAGACGTAGGAATGAGGGGACATGCCAATCACGAGCCCTGGTTTGGGGCGCCTCATGGAGGCTAAAGGGGGAGTGCTGGGGAGAGCGCCGTGCAACTGCCACTCTTCCTGAGCTAGCCCGAAAAACTGAGGGGAGGACCACAGACAGAAATCAAAACCAAGCAACCGAGGAACGCCAGAACCTTTAGAATCCAATAAAAAGGGAAGACAAGGGCAAGCCAACTCTAGAAAGAAAATGAACGGCCGTGTCCGGCACCTAATCTAGTCTTCTCACCAGCGCGGAGCTAAGTGCTGCCACTAGGACGTGGGAGGGAGCCCCCGAGGCCCGAGGGCGGCTCTTCGGAGACTCTGGGGCGTGTACAGCCCCACTCATTATTACGTGAGAGTGTCACGAGTGGAGATCTTCACAGGCCGGAGCCTTGCTTCACTTCTCATGCGCGAGGGCCTTGTTCCTCGTAGGCACAGAGCCTAGTCTTCTCAGGCGCAAGGGCCTTGTTCCTCGCAGGCACGGAGCCTAGTCTTCTCAAGCGCAGGGGCCTTGTTCCTCATACACACAAAGCCTAGTCTTCTCAGGCGCAAGGGCCTTGTTCCTTGCAGGCACGAAGCCTAGTCTTCTCAGGCACAAGGGCCTTGTTCCTCACTGGCACGGAGCCTAGTCTTCTCTAGCGCAAGGGCCTTGTTCCTCGCGGGCACGGAGCCTAGTCTTCTCAGGCGCAAGGGCCTTGTTCCTCGCGGGCACGGAGCCTAGTCTTCTCAGGCGCAAGGGCCTTGTTCCTCGTAGGCACGGAGCCTAGTCTTCTCAGGCGCAAGGGCCTTGTTCCTCGCAGGCACGGAGCCTAGTCTTCTCAGGCGCAAGGGCCTTGTTCCTCGCAGGCACGGAGCCTAGTCTTCTCAGGCGCAAGTAGGGATGACAATGGAGTGGAAACGGACGGAACTGAGTGATACCATATTTGTTTTCGTATATTTTTGCAGAAGCGAAAACAAATACAGAAACTACGGAAATGATTACGGAAACAGATACTACCGGAAATGGACACGGAGCGAATACAAAACGGACACTAAACAGAAGTGGGCACTGACCGGAACTTAAAACCCTCTTCGATCATAGAGAAATACACGCACAAACAAAAAATGAATTGTTAACATGGCTACAAAATAGTATCATTATGTTAGCAACTTATCGTAGTATTGTAGCAGTACTAGACGATTGTGTATAGAAGTTGGCCCTCAAATGGCCCGTTCTACTCATTGTGTCATTGTGCGTTGTTTGTTAGTTGGGCTATAAAGCAACCATAGGTCTATAGCAAAAATGGAAATTCCATATTCACGGAAACAGAAAGTTCCATTTCCACGCATGTTCCACCAGAAAACACCGTTTCGTATTTGCTTTTGTTTCGGCATAAAAAATTCAATTTCCATTTCCATTTTGCAAATTTCCCTTTCTGTTTCCATATTCTCTCTTTCCATTTCCCACCTGAAAAGCGGAAAGTTTCCACTCCATTTTCATCCCTAGGCGCAAGGGCCTTGTTCCTCGCAGGCACGGAGCCTACTCTTCTCAGGCGCAAGGGCCTTGTTCCTCCCAGGCATGGAGCCTAGTCTTCTCAGTCGCAAGGGCCTTGTTCCTCGCAGGCACGGAGCCTAGTCTTCTCAGGCGCAAGGGCCTTGTTCCTCACAGGCACGGATCCTAGTCTTCTCAGGCACAAGGGCCTTTTTTCGTGGGTAGAACCTCCGGAGGTGCCATATATTCCGTGTGTTTGGGACGAGGATGCCGTCCCCTGTTTCCAGGCGCACGGCACCGGGTCTGGAGACGTGGGTGATCTTGAATGGCCCTTCCCACATGGGTGAGAGCTTGTGCAGCCCCTCTCTAGAGAGGACTCTCCTTAAAATGAGGTCACCTACCTCAAGCGTCCTGGGGCGAATGTTGCGGCAATGGTACCACCGCAACGCCTGCTGGTATCTTGCTGCCCGGAGTGAAGCGTCGCACCGGCGCTCCTCCCCCAGCACGTGGTCTGTCCCCTGCACGGTGCCTTGTTGTGCCTCGTCGAATGCTAAGACTCGCAGAGACCGGTGCCTGACCTCGTGAGGGAGGACCACCTTAGCTCCGTAGACGAGGAAGAATGGGGTCTTGCCCGTTAGCTTGGTGGCAGTGGTGCGGATGGACCATAGCACAGACGGGAGCTCGTCGTGCCAACCCCTTTTGCAGGCTTCGAGCTTCTTCTTGAAGGTCCGGGTCTTGAGGCCCCTCAAGACCTCCGCGTTCGCGTGCTCGGCCTGGCCATTGCTCCTGGGATGCGTTAGAGGTGTAGCAAATCTGCGTTCCAAGGTTAGCACAGTATGTCTTGAAAAGGTTACTAGTGAACTGCGAGCCATTGTCGGTGATGATGCGGTTAGGGACCCCGACCCAGTTTACAAGGCCCTTGATGAAATTGACTACGGAGCCGGCTGGGATGGTTCGGACTGCCTCCACCTTAGCCCACTCGGTAAACTTGTCGACGGCGACGTAGAGGTATCGGTATCCCCCGGGCGCTCGAGGGAATGGGCCCAGGATGTCCAGCCCCCAGACCGCGAACGGCCAGGAGAGTGGGATGGTTTGTAGGCCCTGAGCCGGTTGGTGGATCTGCTTGGCATGGAACTGGCAAGCCTCGCAAGACTTTACCCGTTCGGCGGCATCGTCAAGTGCCGTGGGCCAGTAAAAACCACTGCGGAACGCCTTGCCGACCAAGGTGCATGATGATGAGTGATGCCCGCAGTCCCCAGCGTGTATGTCGGCTAGCAGCTCGCCTCCCTGCTTCCTGGAGATGCATCGTAAAGAAACGTCATTTGGTCGTCTCCTGTAAATCTCACCGTCTTGGATGCGGTATGCCATAGCCTGTCGGGCCACGCGCTCGGCATCTTCCTCCTTTTCCGGTAACACTCCTCGCACCAGGTATGACTTGAATTCCTCAGTCCAGCATCCCTCCTGAGGCTCGAGCGCCAGGAGCAAGCGAGCTCCTGAGGCCTGGCCGCAGGCGGGGGCTCCTGAGGTTGGTGGCTGGGGGAGTTCTTCCTAAGGCTTCGTCGGTCCTTCCCATGGGGGTGACATCGAGGTCTTGAGGAGCCTTTCCTCGAAGACGCCGGGCTCCTGGGGCAAGCGCCTGGATGCTCTCTTAGCGATGTCGTCGGCCTCCTTATTAGTGTCGCGAGGCACGTGTTCCAGCTCCAGGTCCAAGAACTGCTTCTCCATCTTGTGTACCTCCGCGAGGTATGCCTCCATATGCTCGTCCCTTGGCTCGTACACCTTGTTGGAGAAGTTCACGATGAGCTGGGAGTCACCCCTGATAACGAGGCGTTTCACCCCCAGGGCTTTAACCGCCTTGAGACCAGCGATGAGGTCATCGTATTCCGCGATGTTGTTGGAGGCCTTATCACCTGGCTGAAAGCAGAGTTGTACGGCGTAGTAGAGCTTGTCTTGAGTGGACGAGATGAGTACAGCCCCTGCCCCAGCGCCCTGGCGGACGAACGCGCCATCAAAGTACATGACCCAGCCATCCGGTGCTTCGCTCCCCGGTAAGAGGGACTGGTTTGGGCTCGCTTCGGGCCCCAGGGCGTCGGTACATTCTGCCATGAAGTCAGCAAGCGCGGCCCCCTTGACAACCCTGGTGGTGCTGAACTCTAGCTGGAATGCCTGCAGCTCTATATTCCATTTTGCGACCCTTCCTACCGCGTGTGGGCTCCGGAGTACCCTTTCCAGAGGGTAAGCTGAGACGACCTTGATGGGGTGGCCCTGGAAGTAGTGGCGCAGCTTCCGTGAAGCGACGAGGAGCGCAAGCAGGAGCTTCTGCGGCATGGGATATCGTGCTCAGGCATCACGAAGCACCGTGCTGACGAAGTATACCGGGTGCTCGATGGGGATGAGGTCCAAACTCGCCAGTGGTCGTGTGGCCTGACTGGGTGAAGGCGCTCCGGAGTCTTGGTTGCCAGTTGGTGTAGATGTGGCCTCGGGGGAGTCATCTTGCAGGATGCGGTCATTTCCTGGACCGGCTGGGGCCTCGGGGGTGCCGCCCTTGGGTAGCAAGGTCTTGTCTTGGTGCCCCTCTCGTACAGCCACCAGTGCTGGACTAGCTGAGTGCGGTGTCGCGGCCAGGTAAAGCACCAGTGGTTCCTGAGGCTTGGGTGCCACCATCACTGGCGGGCTGGTGAGGTATCTCTTGAGGTCTTCGAATTCCGCATCAGCCTCATGGGTCCATTCGAACGGGCCCTTCCTTTTCATCAGCTTGAAGAAGGGGAGGGCTCTCTCCCCTAGCTTGGAGATGAAATGCCCCAACGACGTTACACAACCGGCTAGCTTCTGCATCTCCTTGAGGTTCTTGGGCGGACTCATTTTTTCTATGGCCTTGACCTTCTCGGGGTTTCCCTCGATTCCTCGGTGCGACACCAGGAACAGGAAGCCCAAGAGCTTGCCTGAAGGGATGCTGAACCCTCCTCCGGGTTGAGCCGCAGGTCTACCTTACGTAGGTTGGCGAAGGTCTCTTCCAGATCTATGATAAGAGTCGAGGCCTCCTGAGATTTTACCACGATGTCATCTACGTACGCCTCAGCGTTTCTCCCAAGTTGTTTTCCTAGTGCGATGTGCATTAACCGCTGAAAGGTTACTCCTGCATTCCGTAACCCAAACGGCATGCAGGTGTAGCAGTACACTTCACACGGGGTGAGGAAAGCAGTCATCTCGATGTCTTGAAGTGCCATCTTGATCTGCTGGTAACCTGAGAAGGCGTCCAGGAAACACAACAAGTCGCACTCGGCGGTGGAGTCGATGATTTGATCGATGCGGGGCAGAGGAAACGGGTCTTGCGGGCAAGCTTTGTTGAGGTTGGTGAAGTCGACACACATGCGCTCTTTCCCTCCCTTCTTGGGCACGACGACGGGGTTTGCCAGCCACTCCGGGTACCGGACCTCACATATGACACCGCTGCCTCCAGCTTACGAGTCTCCTACATGATGAAGGACTGCTTCTCTGTAGATTGGCGCCTGGCCTTCTGCTTCACGGGGCGCATATTAGGGCACATGTTTAGGTGATGCTCCATCACCTCTCTCAGGACTCTCGCCAGATCCTTGGGTTCCCACATGAACACGCCCCTGTTCGCGCGCAGGAATCCAACCAGCACCTCTTCTTGAACTGGGGGGAAGACCAACACCTATGGTGAAGGCGACACCTGATGGCTCGTCTTCATCCACCGGCACCTGCTTTGTCTTAGCTTGGTCTTGAGAGAAAAGTTGCTTATTCTTGGCAGGAGCAGCCCCCTCGGTCCCAGGGGCGGCTTCCCCGGTAGGACGCGTCGCAGCGGCGGTCCGGAAGACGTGCTTGAGGGCTGCCAGAGCTTCTTTTGTGTCCCATGTCACGGTAAGGACTCCGCTGCTCCCTAGCATCTTCATGAGGTTATAGGCCGGATGGGTCGCGGCCATGAACTGAGCTAGCGCGGGGTACCCGAGGATGGCATTGTAAGGGAGACCGATTCGGGCGATGTCGAAGTCGATCATCTCGGTGCGGTAGTTGTTTCGGGTGTCGAAGGTGGCCGGGAGGCGGATCTGCCCCAGAGGGCTGGTGGAATCGGTGCTGACTCTAGAGAAGGGTTTGGTGGGGCGTAGCCGCTCGAGTGGCACTTGGAGCAAGCTGAAAGCTTCCACTGAGAGCACATTGAGGCCAGCCCCACCATCGATCAGGGTCTTGGTGACTGTCACGTTGCAGATGGTGGGGGTGCAAAGCATCGGGAGAGCGCCTGAGCCCGCGGTGGAGGTAGGGTGGTCTCCCGAGTCGAAGGCGAGGTCGGCCTTGGGCGACACCCATCCAGAAGGAGCCCCCTGGCGTATGGAGGCGACGCCTGTCTGGCGAAAGATATGCTTGATGTGCCGGCCGGAGGGTGGCGCTTGGGAGCCGCCGAGGAGGGCCGCGATGGCGTGGGCCGCCGGCGCCCCAAAGTGTGTGGTGAAGAGGTCGCGCAGCTCCTCCCAGGATGCCACGGACGATTCTAGCAAGCTGAAAAGCCAGGCACGCGGCACGCCGTTGAGCACCATGGGGAGCCAGCTGGCCATGACCTTGTCATCGCCGCCGGCCACCGAGATGGCCTCTTGGTAGGCCTGGAGGAAGACGAACGGGTCTGCTGCCCTGTTGTAGCGGGGTGGCAGATTCGGCTTGAACCTGGGTGGCCACTGTACCTGTCGTAAGGCGAGGGTGAAGGCCCGGTGGCCCGAAGCGCCGTCGCGCACGGCCACCATGCCTGTCGGAGGATGGACGCCCGCCATGGGAACTTGGTGAGCGGAGAGTGGGATGGATGGGGAGGAAACTTTGGCACACCCGTACCTGGTGCGCCAAATGTTGGATCTAGGTTCTGGCAAAACCCTTAAGGTTCGGACTCTGGGGTGCGCACGAAGATCTCTCCTTCCACCCTAGCTCGTCTACTCAACAACCCTAGGCCTAGCTCATCAGATCCGAAGAATAGTGACACGATATTTATACTAGTTCAGGCCACCGTTGTAGTGTAATACCCTAATCCAGTGTGGTGTGGTGGATTGCCTTGTAGGCTGATGAAGAACTAGTACATGGATGAACTACCTCCTGAGGAGAGGTGTTCTTGAGCTCGGGCGAGCTTGTGGGTGTGTAGGTGGTCTCGATGATCCGATCCCCTTCTAAGGTGGTGGCTAGTCCTATTTATAGTGGCTTGGGTCCTCTTCCCAAATATTGAGTGGGAAGGAAGCCCACAACGGCCAAATTTGAAGGAGGACAGCTAGTACAAGCTATCCTGACAAAAGGTGGTCTTCGCATGCCAAAGGCTCTGGTGGTGACACCGTCGTGGGCTCCGCGATGACCTCTGTCCTGCTGTCCTTCTGGTCTTGGCCTTGTTGCACCGATATGGAAACCTTTGCCTGATGCCTCGGGACTCTTCATCTGCACCTGCTCCTTTAGCACCAAAGAGGAAACTTGCACTTCTACACCCGCTAGCGCCCGCCTGGCCTTGGTCGTCACTGCTCGCGTCACGAGGACCTCGTGAGGTGCCCCTTGCCTAGATATCTCCGGTCCTCGCGAGCTGGCCTGGTGAGGCCGCCCCAGGGGATGCCTTGCGTCGTCCACCTCGCGAGGCTCGGCCCCTCGCGAGGGTCTTGAGTGGTCGCTGAAGACGATGGGGCGTACCAGGCCGCCGGGTGAGCCACACCCTGGGCCGCAGGCAGGCAAGTCTGGGTACCCCTGGTCCCAGAACGCCGACAGTAACAAAGATTTGATGCAAATATACAGATAATGTAGCAACAGACGATATATGTTCACAAATGTAGGCCATGCCGACCGTGGTAGGTTGAGATTGAACATACCGAGCACTCCCTGAAGTCATCCAGAATGGTGAGATAGAACTTTGTTTCCGACTGGCCTCGACCACACTTGCCCAATTTGTGCTCGCACTGTGGACACATGAATGAACACCCACGAATCAGCTAGAACAAAAATGATTCCACGGTGATTTCCGCCGACTGATAAACAGCGACGGACAGACTGCGATAATAGATGAGCGAATATTTCACTAAGTTGATTACCTTCTCCATGAGAAAAATCCCCGGCCCAATCTCGCAGAAAACCCCAGCCGACTAGAGTCTAGAATGTCGGTGCAGATAGGCGGCAGAAAGAGGTAGAGGCGAAATCATGTGCCGTTGGAGCGCGACCTCCACCCGCGGACAACAGCAGTCGAGTTTAGGATGGCCGCCGCGATAGAAGTTGATGAGGTGCAGAGTTGCGGAGGAGTTCGCGACGAGTGGGTGGGGACGAAGTGGGCGAGGGTTTTGTTTTTTTCCTTTTGCATGTGTGAGTGAACACACATGGTTCGCAGAGGCGATGGAGATGAATTGTATGCGATAGTAAATCACCGAGATTGAATGGGAATCCAAATTTCCTTTGTCCTTTGTCCATGAGTTTTTTTTCTATAATGAACATAAACCCTGCTAATCACTGTGTTCAAATTTGGCACTTTTCCGGGTTCATTTACAATATTTAGGGGATTATGTGCATTTTCTAGGCATTAATGCACATCATTCAAATTCAAATAATCTGTGCTTGAAAAGGTGCACGAGAACGGTCTGGAAAACCATGATCGTGCTATTTAGTAAATTATCATGCCTTTTACAAGGAATGGGCAGATATTTCAAGGAAATGTGTTTACTGGGTACTATACAAAAATGAAATACATGCTTGGAAAACATGACGCCTGGCGTGGTGCCTTGGTATGGCCTCACCATGCCCTGGTAAAAATTTCAGAACGTTTGTCGTATGTCGTCATGCACGCCATTCATAAATTGAACCCTCACAGAGGAAATTTCATGGTTTCGAGGGGGAAATCAGCAAGAATGAAGGGGCCAGGAATGCAAATTTCCTTCCTAGCTTGTCATACATTTTTTTTCTACTATCAACATACCCCCTCGAATGCAACATGTTCAAATTTGGCATTTTTCCGGGCTCATTTACCATATTAGGGGATTATGTGCATTTTCTAGGCATTAATCCACATAATTCAAATTCGAACAATCGGTGCATGAAAAGGTGCACAAGAACGCCCTGGAAAAACCATACTCGTGGTATTTAGTAAATTCTCAAGCCTTTTACAAGGAATGGGCAGAGATTTCAAGGGAATGCGTGGCAATAGTCAACCACAAACTCATCATTTACTGGGTTATCAACTATAGAAAAATGAAATACGTGCTTGAAAAACAAGACGCCTGGCATGGTGCCATGGTATGGCCTCACTGTGCATTGGTTAAAAGCTGAGAAGGTTTGATTGATGTCTTCATGCATGCCCTTCATAAATCGAACCATCACCAAGGAAGTTCCATGCTTTCGAGAGGGAAATCATCAAGATTGAAGGGGGATCCAAATTTCCGTCCTAGTTTGTCATTCGGTTTTTTTCCAACGATGAACATACCACCTCAAATGCAACATGTTCAAAATTGGCATTCTTCCCGACTCATTTACCATATTTAGGGGATTATTTGCATTTTCTAGGCATTAATGCACATAATTCATATTCGAACAGTCGGTGCATGAAAAGGTGCACAAGAACAGTCTGGAAAACCATGCTCGTGCTATTTAGTACATTCTCATGCCTTTTGTAAGGAATGGGCAGATATTTAAAGGAAATGTGTGGCAATAGTCAACCATAAACGCGTCGTTTACTGGGTTAACAACTATACAAAAAATGAAATGCATGCTTGGAAAACATGATGCCCAGCGTGGTGCCAAGGTATGGACTCACTGTGCCTTGGTAAAAATTTGAGAATGTTTTCCTTATGACACCATGCACGCCTTTCATAAATCGAACCATCACCGAGGAAGTTTCATAGTTTCAAGGGGAAATCACCAAGATTGAAGGGGGGTCCAAATTTCCTTTGTCCTTTGTCCATAAGTTTTTTTTTCTACGATGAACATACACCCTGCAAATCATCGTGTTCAAATTTGGCACTTTTCTGGGTTCATTTACCATATTTAGGGGATTATGTGCATTTTCTAGGCATGCTCGTGCCATTTAGTAAAGTCTCATGCCTTTTACAAGGAATGGACAGATATTTCGATGAAATGTGTGGCAATAGTCAACCACAAACATTTGTTTATTGGGTTTTCAACTATAGAAAAAATGAAATAAATGCTTGAAAAATATGATGCCTGGCATGGTGCCATGGTATGACCTGACCATGCCCTGCTAAAAATTTGAGAAGGTTTCGCTTATGTCGTCATGCACGCCCTTCGTAAATCGAACCATCATCGAGGAAGTTCCATGCTTTCGAGAGGGAAATCACCAAGTTTGAAGGGGAATCCAAATTTTCTTCGTTCTTTGCCGTGGACTTTTTTTTTCTACGACGAACCTACACCCTGCAAATCACTGTATTCAAATTTGGCATTTTTTCGGGCTCATTTAACATATTTAGGGAATTATGTGCATTTTATAGGCATTTAGCGCATATAAATCCAATCCAGCTACAGCTGCACGGGTGTGATGTGAGGGACATGGATTGCCGTTCGATCACGGTGCATCCTGCGGTGCGCACGCGCAATCCGCGTGGTTGGGGTTTCGGCCAATCATAACGCAACACACAATAGGCTCAGCGCACACTGTTTTTGGAAGTGACGGAGATGAACCGTGTGCGATAATGAACGAGCAAAATTGTAAGGGAAGACAAATGTCCTTTGTTGTTTGTCGTTGAGCTCTTAAAAACCACCGCACTGTACGGTTGGCCGGCCCCTCCATCCGGGAGCTCTCTCCAAGCGTCGTTCATGGCACTGCGGTGCACAATAATTGGTAAGGCAGCGATGGCATCCCACCGCGACGTATTCCTCGCCGCCCGTGGTCGCACACATGGTAAGGAAGCGATGGAATCTCGCCACACCGAGTTCATCGCCGTTAGCGGCCACACAGTTACATGGGCTGACTCTGAGGTTGCCATGGCCGAATGGGCGATGGATCTAGATGCGGCCAAAGCCGCACAGAATGAGCGGAAAAGGCAGAAAGCAGTCAAGAAAAGAGAGCCCTATCGCCGACTCGCGCAAGAAAGAATAGGTCACACGCTATGGTGAGGAGAGCTTGGCAGAGATCGAAGCACGGTGGGCTTCTGGCCAGCATGCCCCGATGGTAGCATGTGAGAAGTAGTTTAAGTTTGTAGTATTAGAGAAAATTACCAGTAGTACTTTAAGTTTGTAGTATTAACATACAATGTCGGTAAGTGCATCCTTTGAGGGCTTTGAGCGTTGATTAGCATGTGTGCCCGTGTGCGTTTTTTTTTTGCGTTAATCATTGGAATATCACAAAACACACGGTTTCTATGTTGTACCCATGTGCGTTTTTTGCGTTAATGATCCATAAGTCAGTTACGTGTGCGATGTTTCCTAATAAACCAGGCGTACCATTGACCGAAAAAAATCAACTACACGTGTACATTTTTTTAAGACGGGATCTGCCAATTTTCTGTTTTCTCGCACACGAGTATTTTACGCGCTTCGTGTGCGTTGTGTGTTTCCCCCGCCCAAGTTTCAAGTTTCGTAGCGAAATTTTCATTAGGCGCATGATTTCAGAATTTATTCCTCCAATGGTCTAACCACATCCCCACCAATCAAATTTCCTCAGTATCTCCCCCCTCCCCCGCGCCTTCCCTACTGGCAACTCAAATCGCCGCCGCCGCAACCACAACATCAACCACATCTACGTTCTGCTCGGATCCGGTCAGGTAACCAACCAATCTCTATCACAGCCCCGGCCTGATTTCTTAAATGGCGCTTGTGAAACATCCTAATGCCTCCAAATCCCCACCGCCCTACCTCCAGAGCATCATCGCGCAAGCCCAACCACATATCACGTGGAGGTCGAGGAGCTGATGGCGGTCCGTGGCGCGACGATTGTTGTGCATGTTGACCCAGAGGAACACCTCGCCTCTGCCGACGCCTTCATGGTGCAGGACTGCAGGCTCTCACCCTGATGAAGTGCCCCAGCGACTACCCCCCCCCCCAGGACTTAACATGTATGATCTGACCAGCTAAATCTTACCAATACCACTTGCAATGGCTATGTTTTGTATGGTTAATGTATTAAGCTTGTTCGTGCCTTGTTTATTTCAGTACTGCATTGCACACTGTGTGATGTTCAAGTATTAACTGTCCAGCTCAATTTCACCAATACCAGTAACAAACTTACAATACATGACTTAGGATATCACTAGAGATGCTGCCCATTTGCTATTTTTGGTGGATGCTAACCCTGTTGTACTTAACATGTTGTCCATGTACTTACACAGGGTCATAACGGCCGATGTTGTTGTTTACCATCGAGGTTAGCTGCATCCCATGTCTTACAGTATTTCACATCATTTGTGCAATTGCAGTTTATCTTCTACCATTTACTGGTTGCCTGTAGGTACACATGCGAGTGGAACTAATCCACGCTTCGACCCGGAGGAACAGCTCGCCTCCGTCGCCGCTGACTTTGGGCAGGCTCTGGCCAAGATGTAGTGCCCCAGCAACTACCTCTCAGGACTTACCAAGTATGTACTCACCAGTTCAATCTTACCAATACCAGTAGCAATTAATGGATATGTTTTGTACGGTCGATGTATTAAGCATGTTGTAGTAAACATGTATAACACGTTTCAGCTATTTTCCCTACCTTTTCATAGACAACTTCGCCATTATCTGCTCTCGCAGGACCTGCCTTGTGATGTTTAACTCTGCAAATTGCATTTTTATCAGTACCGGTTACATTGGCCATTAAGCCTATTGTAATTAACAGTTGTATCCATTTTTAAACAGTTATATTTCAATGGCTACAAACTTACAAAACATGAATAAGGATGTTGTTAAGCCTGTTGTAATTAACAGGTGTATCCATGTTTTAATCCATCCCTTTGCTACTGTGCTACTCTTTCGCAATGAAGATATCACTACAGACGTTGTTGTTTTATTACCATTTGCTATTTTCGGTGGATGTTAGTCCTATTGTAGTTAACATTGGCTTTCCATGTACTTACACAGGGCTACAATGGGTGATGCTGTTGTTTGTCGTCGAGGTTAGCTGCATCCCATGTCTTATACACCATATATTCTTAAATATAAGTATTTTTAGAGATTCCAATATAGACTACATAAGGAGAAAAATGAGTGAATCGAGATTCTAATCTAAACTATACCTATAATTCTATATACATCCGTATGTAGTTCATATTGAAATCTCTAAAAATACTTGTACTTAGGAACGTAGGTAGTTGTATTTTACATCATTTGTGCAATCTCAGTTTTGCTTCTAACATTTACTGGTTGCTTGTATGTACATATATGAGCGGTACTGATCCACGCTTCGATCCTTTTTGCATATGGGGCAATGAGATATTCATGAACAAGCGTCAAGTGAGGAAAGTAAGAAAGATTGTTAGGCGAAAGAAACGGGTGATGGGAATTAAGCTCTTTAATTACACTTTGTCCAAGATAGTGAACTTTAGGATGGTAAGTAATATGTTGCATTTTTCCCTTGCCCACAACAAGTTACTCTATTAGACCTTAGTATCTGATATTTTTCTCTTTTCAGTGGTTTCCGAATCTATTTACTCATGATTACCTTGCAAACTACATGACCGGAGTGGAGGCAACTAAGGTTAAAGTATATAATTCATGCTACCATGATAATGCTCTATAAGTCTTCCTGAAGGCGATGAAGGATGGGCGGGCGATCGTCACAAGGGGTTGGACAAAAGTTGTCCGTGCCTATGGCATGCAGGAAGGCACATTATGGGCATTCCGCTTCTTCAACACCATCAGCAATCAAAATGATTTACACTTGTTTCTTCACCTTTACCGCATGTAGATATTTTGGTTCAGCATAGTTAATTGCTGTCAAATCATGTAATTACTGAACATATTGTACTGACAATTTTATTTATGTATTCATTGTTGAACCATTGCGCTGAGAATTTGAATTGCACGTTTCATATTTCAAAATTTCCAATTCAAATAATAAATTACACGCAAAAATAAAAATATACAGGAGCGAATAAAATAATGTTCACACGGTTAGAAAGAAAACTGTGTGTGCGATGAAAAAAAGAGAACAGATGGTTCTTTAATGTGAAATGTTTGCCATGCCTGACGGACGCACACATGGTTTCATCTCATATGCGTGTGTGATTCATGGTAATGCGGCAAACGTTTCAAACCAGTGTGCGTGTGTGATAGGAATACCAATCGCACACAGTTGTGAAAATGGACACGTTGGCGTTAATAGAGGCACCGAAACATTTTACATTCTTGAACCATGTGTGATAACATACCTATCACAAACATATCAGCAGATTAAATGTTGATGTCCACCTTTTTCACATGACTATAGCGGCGTAATCGTTTGGGATGTCTCTCTAGTCAGAAACGTAACGTCGAGATGTAACATGTGGAACTGGGGCGGCTTCTCATATGTTTATTCTATGGCGATCGTCAATAGCCGCTCGCCCATCCCCAACGGTTTCTGGGTCGTGTGGGAAGGAACCCCCCCCTCCCAATCGCCCATAGTCACTTGGCGAAGGTTCCGAATGCTGTCGCAGAAAGGGGTTAAAAACTGTTTGCATAGCACCTCGTTGTACCAGTGAATGCCCAAAGCTCTTGTCTGATTTCATTATCTTAATTGTCAAGGCAACCCCGCGCGATGGATAGGGCATGCGGTAGTATTGATGCAGGACACCTGTCGGTCAAGATGTTATTTGGACAGGTCCCCGACTTTGGTTCGTAACAAGCACATCTTGATGGGTGACTTTCAGCGCACAAATTAAGATCATATCTGGTCCTAACAGAAATACATGTTTGTAAGCATGAAGACCTCATACCCGTACCTCCTTTTATTATAAGTGTTTGAATCACTATTTGATTGATTGATCCGGTCAAAAGTTGGTCCTTTAACATTAGCTTGCTAGAGACTCGCTTCAAGGGAATCTTCCTCTCGTGGGTTCGATACCAAGGGTCACCTATGGGGAAATAGGTGTAGGGTACTCTTTTATGTTCCATTACCGAATCACTAAGAAGGAGATATCACCCATCTAGGATTTTCTCTTCTTTTCCAGCCTTAAACCACTGCATATCATCTCATTCTCTCTCTAATCAACTTGCTTTCTTCCATATCCATCCAATCTAGAACTAGAGAAGTAAAAGAAATTAACACAACCACAAAAAGAAAAGTTTGGGAGGGCGGTAATCTGACAGAGCTTCACTCAGCGATGAGTATAGCCACCGGACTGGTTGACGTGTCAAGTCAGCCATCAGAGGGTGATGTAAATTTGGGTGCACTATAGCGGGGGCTAATAACCCACAAGTGTAGGGGATCGCAATAGTTTTCGAGGGTAAAGTATTCAACCCAAATTTATTGATTCGACACAAGGGGAGCCAAAGAATACTCTCAAGTATTAGCAGCTGATTTGTGAATTCAACCGCACCTGGAAAACTTAGTATCTGCAGCAAAGTATTTAGTAGCAAAGTAATATTGAAGTAACGGTAACAGTGGCAAAGGTAGCGATAGCAGTTTTGTAGTGATTGTAACAGTAGTAGCGGAAAAGTAAATAAGCAACAAGCAATATGTGAAAAGCTCGTATGCCTTGGATCAGTGATGGATAATTATGTCGGATGCGATTCCTCATGTAATAGTTATGACATAGGGTGACACAGAACTAGCTCCAGTTCATCAATGTAATGTAGGCATGTATTCTGAATATAGTAATACGTGCTTATGGGAAAGAACTTGCATGACATCTTTTGTCCTACCCTCCCGTGGCAGCGGGGTCCTAGTGGAAACTAAGGAATATTAAGGCCTCCTTTTAATAGAGTACCAGACCAAAGCATTAACACATAGTGAATACATGAACTCCTCAAACTACGGTCATCGCCGGGAGTGGTCCCGAATATTGTCACTTCGGGGTTGTCGGATCATAACACATAGTAGGTGACTATTGACTTGCAAGATAGGATCAAGAACACACATATATTCATGAAAACATAATAGGTTCAGATCTGAAATCATGGCACTCGGGCCCTGGTGACAAGCATTAAGCATAGCAAAGTCATAGCAACATCAATCTTAGAACATAAAGGATACTAGGGATCAAACCCTAACAAAACTAACTTGATTACATGGTAAATCTCATCCAACCCATCACCGTCCAGCAAGCCTACGATGCGATTACTCATGCACGGCAGTGAGCATCATGGAATTGGTGATGGAGGAAGGTTGATGATGACGATGGCGACGATCTCCACTCTCCTGAGCCCCGAACGGACTCCAAATCAGCCCTCCCGAGAGAGATTAGGGCTTGGCGGCGGCTCCGTATCGTAAAACGCGATAATTCCTTCTCTCTGATTTTTTCCTCCACGAAAGTGAATATATGGAGTCGGAGGAGACGTCAGTGGAGCAACAGGGGGCCCACGAGGCAGGGGGCGCGCCCCCCATCCTTGTGGACAGGGTGTGGGCCCCCTGGTTTGGTTCTTTCCGCAGATATTTTTTATATATTCCAAAATAAATATCTATTGAACTTCAGGTCATTCCGAGAACTTTTATTTCTGCACCAAAATAACACCATGGCAGTTCTGGTGAAAACAGCGTCAGTCCGGGTTAGTTCCATTCAAATCATGCAAGTTAGAGTCCAAATTAAGGGCAAAAGTGTTTGTAAAAGTAGATACATTGGAGACGTATCAACTCCCCCAAGATTAAACCATTGCTTTTCCTCAAGCAATTCAGTTGATAAATTGAAAGTGATAAAGTAAAACTTTGAAAAACTCCGTTTGCTCTTGTTGTTGTAAATACGTAAAGCCAGCATTCAAGTTTTCAGCAAAGATCATGAACTAACCACATTCACAATAACTTTCAGGTCACATGCCTACTCATATCAATGGCATAATCAACGAGCGAGCAATAATAGTAAACCTCGGATGACAACACTTTCTCAAAACAATCATAATATGATATAACAAGATGGTATCTCGCTAGCCCTTTCTGAGACCGCAAAACATAGATGCAGAGCACCTTTAAAGATCAAGGACTGATTAGATATTGTAATTCATGGTAGAAGAGATCCAGTCACAATCATACTCAATGCAAATTAATAGCCATATATGCAAATGACAGCGGTGCTCTCCAACTGGTGCTCTTAAATAAGAGGATGATGACTCAACATAAAAGTAAATAGATAGGCCCTTCGCAGAGGGGAGCAGGGATTTGTAGAGGTGCCAGAGCTCGATTTTGAAATAGAGATGAATAATATTTTGAGCGGTATACTTTCATTGTCAACATAGCAACCAAGAGATCTCGATATCTTCCATGCTACACACATTATAGGCGGTTCCCAAACAGAACTGTAAAGTTTATACTCCCCCAACCACCAACAAGCACACTCCACGGCTAGCCCGAAATAACGGGTACCGTCCAAACCAGCAATAGCCCTGGGGGAGTTTTGTTTAATTATTATGATTTGAGCATGGGACTGGGCATCCCGGTTACCAGCCATTTTCTCATGAATGATGAGCGGAGTCCACTCATCGTGAGAATAACCCACCTAGCATGGAAGATATAGACAACCCTAGTTGATACATGAGTTGTTCGAGCATACAAAACAGAATTTCATTTGAAGGTTTAAGAGTTTAGCACATACAAATTTACTTGGAACGATAGGTAGATACCGCATTTAGGAAGGTATTGTGGACTCATATGGAATAACTTTGGGGTTTATGGAAGTGGATGCACAAGCAGTATTCCCGCTTAGTACAACTGAAGGCTAGAAAGAGACTGGGAAGCGACCAGCTATAGAGCGACAACAGCCATGAACATGCATTAAAATTAATCAACAATGAGTGCAAGCATGAGTAGGATATAAATCACCATGAACATAAATATCGTGGAGGCTATGTTGATTTTGTTTCAACTACATGCGTGAATATGTGCCAAGTCAAACCACTTGAATCGTTCAAAAGAGGGTACCACCCTATCTGTAATGCCCAGGATGCGACTATATCTCCTACGCGTCGAGGCACGAGTTAGAGACATAAGCGCATTCTAGAATGATCGCAAGCGCGGTATCTTTGCAGAACTCGTGTAATAAACAGGGATGAAAGAGTAACATAGTTGGCTTACACTCGCCACGTCACACAATTAATTTAACATTCATCCAAATAACACAGGGTCCGACTACGGACGAAATCAAATGGGAAAAGATACCACAACCACAAGTCCTAATCGCCTCTATTAGGAACCACTACTGATCGTCCGGATACGTCACATAAAAACGACCACGCTCTTCATCGAAGTCCCAATGAAGTTCTTGTCCATCTCCTGCGTCATACTAAGTTGTACCTGCATCTGGTGTGTGTTGTAATCTGTGAGTCACAAGGACTCAGCAATCCCATTCCCGGGTATCAAAACTAACAAAGCCTTTAGGTGTGGAGAGGTAATAAAGTGTCTGTAGCAAGCACTAAGCAACTAGCTTACGAAGTCAGAGCAAGATGAGGATATGTGCCAACGGTCGCCAAAGATGATCAAAGTGATCCTAGCTACTCACGTTCATGCATAACCCCACCGTGTTCACTTTTCGAAACCCCTTCGAAAAGAGACCATCACGGTTACTCACACGAGTAGTGTATTCTTAAGGATATGGTGTCAAGTTATCTACACCCGAATATTAACAAATTCCCATCTGCCACATAACCGCGGGCACGGCTTTCGAAAGTTCATAACCCTGCAGGGGTGTCCCAACTTAGCCCATCACAAGCTCACGATCCGCGGAGTCGCAACTCCAAGTTGGGAAGACCCAAGTATTCTCGGAATCCCGTGTTCAAGATATTTCGACAAAGGTAAAACTAATCCAGCAAGTCCGCCCGATGTGCTGACAAATCCCGATAGGAGTCGCACGTATCTCGTTCTCGGGGCACACCGGATAGGCAAGACGTCGGGTTGGCTGAGACCCTGGTTGCCCAGGGGGCGCCGGACATCGCCCAATTTGGACCAACACTCAGAGGAGCACTGGCCCGGGTTGTTGTTTAAAAGAATCCTCGGGTTAATAACTCCCTATGCATTTTCAGTTATTAGGCAAATGGTAAAACCAAGGTTGGGCCTAGCTGGAAAAGCTTTAAGCAATGCGAATTATCAAGGAGGGCCCATAAACCCCAATCGTGTTAGGGACCCAAAATCAAGGAACATAACACTGGTTTATCGGGTCCTAAGGTGGCATGAGTGGAACAAAACACCAAGCAGAAGGCCAAGCCTTCCACCCATTACCAATATGTACGTGCATTAATTTAATTAAGATATATATTGTGTTGTCCCAATAAAACAAGTCCAAAACAGGGAGCAATCTTCAACTTCACCTGCAACTAACAACGCTATTAGAGGGGCTGAGCAAAAGCGTACTTAGCTAATCAACGGTTTGATAGGACGGCTGTTAGAGTGTTTCATGGCAACATAGGAGGCTGACAAGACAATAATAGGCATCGAGGCATAACTATAGAGCGAGACAACTAGCAAGGCAAAGATAGAGGTGATATCGGGGAACGGTCATCTTGCCTGTTAAGTCCTCGGTGGGATGGTAAGACGGCTCCTCAAACTCAGTCTCAACAAGATCCTCGAACTCGGTATCGGCTCCCAGCTCTACCCAACACGAGAGCACAACAATGGTACAAGATCAATCACGGTGCAATGCACAAACAACATGATGCAAGACATGTCATGGGATGCAAGTCATGATGTGTGTATGCATGAGGATGCTCTCGAGCCTAAAGGAGAAGATGATGGAAATGGCTTCATCTTGGGCAACCAAGAAAGCCACTGAATAGAAGGGAAGATTTCGATCGAAAACGGTATAAAGATCATTTGAATCAGATGCACGGTTTGCAAATGACAAGCAAAACAAAATGCAATGCAAAACTGAAGTTAACAGCAACATGGCATCTATGGAGCAAAGTTTAATTATGCTACAGCACCCAAACATGATGAAAAAAGGCATGGATGTGAAATAGACATGATTCTCAACAAGTATGAACTTAGAGCACACCCAAAAACTTGCTGGAGCACAATTAAACAAGCATGGCAAGATTCAATAAGTTAACAAGCATGGAACGATATGTTGCTGCCTTTGGAGGCACACAACAGCAAGCAAAACAAGTACAACAAGCATGAAATCCACATGAGCATGAATAAGACATATTATACTTCCAATTCATCCAAAGAAACAAGTCATTCCATGCAAGGGCTTCTTAACACAAGCTTTGCCAAATTGAATGTTCTGTTAACAGGTTGACAGTTTTAATCTCAAGCATTTTGAGAGCAAGATAAAAACAAGCTACAACAGGGCATATATGCAAACAAAGGCATGGATTGATAGACAAATACATGGACATCAAAACATGCTCACTATCTACTCCACAACATGCATGGAAAATATTATGGCATCAAGTTAACATGGCAACATATTATTACAGATTCCAGACTTAGCAGTTTTTCACTAAGTGTTAAAACAGTAACATAGACATGGCATGTTTACAAGCTTGTTTAAGTCACCACAGAGCATATCATGGAAAACCAAATACACCACTTCAAAGATAACATGATTATGCTCCTAAAACATGTTTACATGTGGCTCAAAAGAAAATCACACAAAATGCTATGAAAAAGACAAAACATCATCTCATAACAATTTCAGCAACTTAACAGCAGCATGCACTTTTGCAACAGGGATAAACATTGCATAATGCATCCTAACATGTATGCAAATTCATCCATCATGAAGAGCATCAAAAGACGAACATTTTGACATATCATACACTCCATTTGGACCAACATGCACAAAGTTACGACCTCACGAACATGCACACATATTGTTAACAGACAACGAGTGCTGAACAGTAACATCACGAAGCAGTCTTGCAACGAGGATTAAGACATCTAGATGAACCCTAACATGCACAAAATTGATGCCAACTTGTAGAGCACTTCGAGATGAACATTTTGATATATTATATGCGTGAAACGGAGTTATGAGCATGGAGTTATGACATGATGAAGAGGGCATAAAAATAACTCAGATCCGGGACTTATAGAAAATTACCCCCCGCGAAAAGTCAATGGGACGAAGGGATCCGGGATGAGGAGATCCGGGCTCGGGACACGGCGTTTGGTTCGTGGGGCCGGTGGATCTGATCCCGGCTGGATCAGATTGCGATCCGGCCGGAGCGGGGGCGGCAGATCACCGGAGAGTCACCGGAGGAGCGGGGAGGTGGCCGACCGATGGCGGAGGGAGCACCGGCGGCGGCGGGGTCGGCACCGGCGGGCGCACAGGGCCCGAGACGGTGGCGGCGGCGGTGGCCGGCGTGGAGGCAGAGGCGCACGGTGGTGGCCGGCATGGAGGCAGCGGTGAGGCGGTCCGGCCGGCGCCGACGAGGCGGCCCGGCGGCGGCGATGCGGGCGGAGGGACGCGCGGGAGGCGGCGTGCGCGGGGGCGGTGGTCGCGGGCCGGGCGGGCCGGCCGCAGGCTCCGTGGGCCCGGCGGCGCGGGGAGGAGGCTGGCAGCGGCGATGCCACGTGTCGCATGGCGATTCGCTGAGGGGCGGGGCGGACGTGACCGGCGCCGGCGGACGCGTCCGGCGCGGTGGGAGGATGGTAGACTAGGGTTTCATCCGTGATTTCGGGGGATAGGGCATATTTATATGTAGAGGGAGCTAGGAGAGTCCAAATGAGGTGTGGTTTTCGCCCACACGATCATGATCCAACGACCGAGAGCATGGAGTTGGTTAGGATGGGCTAGTGGGCTGTTGTGGAGGGGTGCTGGGTGAAAAGCGATAGGGCTTCCGGGAGGCTAAGGTGGTTAACCGTTGGGGTATCAAATGACCTCCAAATGAGACGAAACTTGTCAGGCGGTATACCCACACTACACCAACCCCGCACGACAACTTTCACCTCATTCCGAGAACGTTTTTCGACCACTTAAAAAAGGAGGACCTGGAGGCACCACGGGCACATGTGTGAGTGTCAGAACTCGAAACGGGCAACGGGGAGAGACGAACATGACCAGGTGCAAGTGACAACACGAATGCAATGCAATGCTCATGATGACATGACATGGATGATATGCACACACGCTCAACGCAAAAACACAAAAATACCCGAAAAGAAGGATGAGTCCAGAATGGAATTGATTAAGTCAACGAAGAATATATTTCCATATAAGGAAGTTTTACATCTAGGGTGTTACAAACTCTCCTCCACTACGAAAAGATCTTGTCCTGAGATCTAGGACTGAAAGAAAGCGGGATACTCGGAACAGAGATGATCTTCTCGTTCCCATGTAGCTTCTCGGTCGGTATGGTGTGACCAGTTCACTTTCAAGAATTTGATGGACTTGTTGCGGGTCTTGCGCTCAGTTTCTTCAAGGTTAGCAACGGGGTGCTCACGATAAGACAGGTCTTGCTGAAGATCAAACTCTTCGAAAGGGATAGTGCGTTCAGGCGTCTTGAAGCACTTGCGGAGTTGTGACACGTGAAACACATCGTGCACATTTGCAAAGTTGGAGGGAAGCTCGAGTGATCGCCTCTCTTGCCAATTATCTTGAAAGGGCCCACGTATCTTGGAGCAATCTTGCCCTTGATATCGAACCTCTGAGTGCCCTTCATGGGAGAAACACGGAGATAGACATGATCTCCAATGTCAAAAGCCAAATCTCGGTGTTTATTGTCATAGTAGCTCTTCTGGCGCGATTGCGCGGCTTTGAGATTCTCAAGTATGACTTTGCACATCTCTTCAGCCTTTGAGATCAAATCATTTCCAAGGAGTTGATGTTCACCAGTCTTGGACCAGTTGAGAGGGGTACGGCACTTTCTGCCATAGAGAATTTCAAACGGTGCTTTGCCTGCACTTGCTTGGAAGCTGATTTTGTAGGAGAATTTGGCAAATGGAAGGCAGTCTTCCCATTTCATACCGAAGGAGATTACACATGCCTTGAGCATATCTTCAAGAAATTGGTTCACTCTTTCGACTTGGCCACTAGTCTGAGGGTGAAAAGCTATGCTGAAGCGAATCTTGGTGCCCATAGCAGACTGGAAGGAATCCCAGGATTTGGTAGTGAACAAGCTTCCACGATGTGAGGTGATTACTTGAGGGATACCATGCAAGGAGACAATTCTGGAGGTGTACAGCTCTGCCAGTTGTGTTGCGTTGATGGATTCCTTGACTGGAAGAAAATGAGCCACTTTAGTGAGCTTGTCAATCACCACAAGGATGGCGACGTTTCCTCGCTTGGACTTGGGAAAACCGGTGAAAAAATCCATCTCAATGTGATCGAATTTCCACTCGGGAATAGGTAGAGGTTGGAGGAGTCCGGCTGGACGTTGATGCTCTGCCTTCACTCTTCTGCAGACATCACACTCGTTCATGAATTGAGCAATTTCTCTTTTCATGTGAGTCCACCAATCGGATTGCTTGAGGTCATGGTACATCTTGGAGCTTCCTGGATGTATCGAGAGGATTGAATCATGTGCTTCGTTCATTATGAGCTTCCTGAGATCACCTTTGGGAACCACAATTCCGTCCTCAAAGAACAAAGTGTCTCTGTCATCAATGAGATAGCACTTGTACTTGGTAGTACCCTTGGCGATACCATGTTTCACCTTCTGCACCATAGCATCACTGAGTTGGGCCTCACGGATTTGATCTTCCAAGGTAGGAGCCACTTGAAGGTTGGCAAGAAATCCTTGCGGAACGACTTGGAGGTTGAGCTTCCTGAATGATTCACAAAGTTTAGGTTGGAACGATTTGAGGATGAGACTGTTGCAATAAGCATTTCTGCTCAAGGCATATGCAATGACATTGGCCTTGCTAGGAGTATATTCAATGCTTGGATTGTACTCTTGAATCATTTCAGCCCAACGAGTCTGACAGATGTTATGGTTTGGCTGGGTGAAGATGTACTTCAGGCTCTTGTGATCGGTGAAGATGTCCACTTTTCTGCCCAACAGAAGGTGTCTCCACGTGATCAAGGCATGAACAATTGCTGCTAGCTCAAGATCACGTGTGGGGTAATTCTTCTCATTTGGTTTAAGCTGACGCGAAGTGTATGGGACGATCTTCTTGTCTTGCATGAGAACACCGCCGAGGCCTTGCAATGAAGCATCACAAAATACTTCATAAGGCTTGGACTCATCCGGAGGAGTAAGTACAGGAGCAGAAATGAGCTTCTCTTTGAGTGTATTGAATGCCACATAACAATCAGGAGTCTCGAGTACTTGACATTCTTTTGCAACAGGTTGGACAGAGGCTTGGCAATCTTGGAGAAGTTCTCAACGAACCTTCTGCAATAGCTTGCGAGGCCGAGGAAACTTCGGAGTTGTTTGACTTTCTGAGGAGGTTCCCACTTCACAATAGCTTCGACCTTCTCGGGGTTAACAGAAATGCCCTTAGCACAGATAATATGACCAAGATAGAGGACTTCATCAAGCCAGAATTCACATTTGGAGAACTTCGCATAAAAGCGGTGCTCACAGAGCCTGTCAAGAACCAAACGAAGGTGCTTGGCGTGGTCTTCTAAAGTCTTGGAGAATACCAAAATATCATCGAGGTACATGAGGACAAACTCATTAGTGTTGGGGTTGAATATGAAGTGCATCATCCGCGAGAAGGTGGGTGGAGCATTTGCAAGCCTGAAAGACATGATTGTGTACTCGTAGGAGCCATAACTCGTCCTGAATGCGGTCTTGGGGATATTCTCTTCACGGATACGAATCTATTGGTAGCCCATCTGGAGATCAAGCTTCGAGAAAACCTTGGCTCCTTTGAGCTGCTCGAATAGTTCATTAATACTGGGGAGAGGGTACTTATTCTTAATTGTCTTCTCGTTCAATGGCCGGTAATCAACGCACAATCGTTTTGTGCCATCCTTTTTCTTGACAAAAATAACACTGCAGCCCCAAGGTGAAGAACTTGGTCTGATCAGACCCATTTGTTCTTGCTCATCGAGTTGTTTCTTCAATTCCTTCAACTCTTTGGGAGAAAGCTTGTACGGACGCCGACAGGCTGGCTCCGTACCAGGTTCAAGTTCAATGACAAATTCAACTGGATGGTTGGGAGGCATGCCTAGAAGCTCTTCAGGAAATACATCCTCATATTCACAAACCACCAGAATCTGGGATATGGCATTAATCTCGCCCTTGTCATCGAGAGAGAATAGCCTGATTGTGTTATCTCGAGCTGCGAAGATAATCATGTCTTCGAAAGGATGAGTTATATTCACCTCTCTGTTAGCACAATCGAGAAGAGCATCGTGCTTAGAGAGCCAATCCATTCCAAGAATAAGATCAATGTCGGAGTTGCCAAGAACCATAGGCGAGGCTAAAAATTTATAATTGCCCATCTTGATGGAGACATCTGGAGCCATCATGTTGGTATGCATGAACAAACCCGGAGAGGAAACTGCTATTGGCCTAGGTATCTGAACAGAATGCAAGTTGTGCATGGATGCAAATGGCTTTGATATGAATTAAATGGATGCACCAGAATCAAATAACACTTTAGCAGGAATATCGTTGACCGAAAGAGTACCCATTATCACATCAGAAGACTCCTCTGCTTGAGCTGCATTCATCATGTTCACTCCTGCTGTATTGGGGTTGTGCTTGACATTAGCAGTGCTTGGAGGTCTGACCGGAGGAGGAGGCGAAAGGCACCTTTGGTTGGTGCATCTATTTGCATAGTGACCCTCCTGACCACACTTGTGACAAATGACCTCTGAGAGCGGGCACTGAGGAGGAGCGCTAGACTTTGGAGCTTGATACTGAGGCTTGTTTTGGTTGCTTGGGTTGGGTGGGTGGGAAAATCCACGACCACCTGAGTGCATGTTCTGGTTCGGAGGACAGAGCACTAGAGGAGGCGGGGACCAGAACTTCTGCTGCTTGGCGACCACTTGAGAGGAAGAGGAGGAGTGAACATGTCTTATCCTCTTTTTGGAAGCTTCACATTTGAGCTGAGCTGCCTCTTGCTTGAGAGCCATGTTGTAGAATTGATCAAATTCATCTGGCTCGAATAGAGTGAGTGCAAGTTGGAGTTCATCTTTCATACCACCTCGGAACAGGTAGATTTTGCTCTTGACATCGGGGATGTCTTACTTCGCATAGCGGGCAAGATTCTGGAGCTTGACATTGTACTGGTAGACAGACATGGTGCCTTGGTTCAGATTGCGTAATCGCTCACTCTTGCCTTCAATGAAACTGGTAGGGATGTGATGAGAACGGAAATCACGGTAGAAGTCAGTCCAAGAGATCTCACAACCTGCTCTGGAGTCTTTGTAGTGTTGCCACCAATCTGCAGCTTGGTCTTTGAGTTGGAAAGCGGTAAACTTGACATAATCCTCAGGTCTGACATTACTGCATTCAAAGTGCTTCTTGATGTCTGTGATCCAATCTTCAGCATCTAGCGGATCAATAGAGTAATTGAAAGACTTGGGTTGGTTTGTCAGGAATTGGTTCAGAGTAGCAAAGTGAGGTTGATTGAACAGATTTCCTTGGCCTTGGTTCCCTTGATTGCCTAGATTCCCTTGATTTGCTTGGAAAATCTTCATCATTGCATGAGCATCTGAGTGTTTGCATTGGTTGCTTGCATAATCGCTCTCCATGCCTCAGCTGGAGGAGGAGGCGAAGGAGGACGCTCTTCTTCCCCCTCTGGGTTCTGGCTGGGAACTTTCTTAGGTGCCATCCTGAAGATGATGACAACCGTTAGCCATTGAAGCAAATAATAGATATGCTGAATCAACGGCTAGATATTTGCAACATATAGTCTTCACAATGAACATCCGAACAAAATTGAACAAATGAATTTCATAGCTTAATGGTACATCAACTTGTCGAGAAAGCCACTTGGGAGAACAAAATGATAGAAAAAAACAACAAGGTAACAGATGGAACAAATACATAATAGAGGTTTTGTCCCACATGTTCGTGTTGATGCCCCATGGCACGTGTTACAAAGGGTCTTGCAATCCCCGGATCAGCATAGCCAAGGATCCTTTAAGATGCAACCCCCTAGTGTAACAGCGCCCATGATAACCTCTCCACTAGATGTTGAACCCCAACCTCATATCATGCACCCGTTGGAAGATTACCTAATAGCTACTTGAATCCCACCTATTAATTCCCAAAGCTTTCCGGTTATGTAATCTGGTGTTGGGGACACAGGGGAAGCACCACATATCACACAACTAATAAATCCTACATCCAGTTGTATCCATCCGTCAACACATACCTAGGCACCTTCGGAAATTGTTTACCTCGGACCTTCGAAACGCATCCGCTATACTAGCTGTGGCAATACTCCCGAACTATCCCCCTAGTACTGGGTGACGTCGGGGTTATCTCACCACCAGACACGATAGAAGAGTTTTCGATGTCGGCCGCCTCTGGTATTCTAGAACTGCAACGATATAATTGTGACAACAACACCTCAGAGCTCACCTCCCCGGGACACTGCCACAACCCCTAAATGACTGGAGGCACCAAGAACAATGTCCTCGTCACAAAGCTATCGGAATAATCCAAACAATACCCGCGTGATCCTAAAACAAATTGGTGAAATTTGAGGATATTGATGTTAAAACAACGTCAGGAGTCCTCACCAGAGCGACGAAGGGGGTGAGGAGTAAAAAGAAATCCTACTCTTGGATATATATATATATATATATATATATATATATATATATATATATATATATATATATAAGACTCAAAACATTTTGTGTGTGTGCCTACACTCAACCGTCAGCAGTTCGATCAATCAAGGGGCTCCTAGGTCGGAGAAGGTTCTGAATACCAACTTGTAATGCCCAGGATGCGACTATATCTCCTATGTGTCGAGGCACGAGTTAGAGACATAAGCGCATTCTGGAATGATCGCAAGCGCGGTATCTTTGCACAACTCACGTAATAAACAGGGATGAAAGAGTAACATAGTTGGCTTACACTCGCCACGTCACACAATTAATTTAACATTCATACATTCATCCAAATAACACAGGGTCCGACTACGGACGAAATCAAACGGGACAAGATACCACAACCACAAGTCTTGATCGCCCCTAGTAGGAACCACTACTGATCGTCCGGATACGTCACATGAAAATGACCACGCTCTTCATCGAACTCCCAGTGAAGTTCTTGTCCATCTCCTGCGTCATACTCAGTTGTACCTGCATCTGGTGTGTGTTCTAATCTGTGAGTCACAAGGACTCAGCAATCGCATTCCCGGGTATCAGGACTAACAAAGCCTTTAGGTGTGGAGAGGTAATAAAGTGTCTGCATCAAGCACTAGAAACTAGCTTACGAAGTCAGAGCGAGATGAGGATATGTGCCAACGGTCGCCAAACATGATCAAAGTGATCCTAGCTACTCACGTTCATGCATAACCCCACCGTGTTCACTTTCCGAAACCCCTTTGAAAAGAGACCATCATGGTTACCCACACACGTAGTGTATTCTTAAGGATATGGTGTCAAGTTATCTACAACCGGATATTAACAAATTCCCATCTACCACATAACCGCGGGCACGGCTTTCGAAAGTTCATAACCCTGTAGGGGTGTCCCAACTTAGCCCATCACAAGCTCACGATCCGCGGACTCGCAACTCCAAGTTGGGAAGACCCGAGTATTCTTGGAATCCCGTGCTCAAGATATTTTGACAAAGGTAAAACTAATCCAGCAAGTCCGCCCGATGTGCCGACAAATCCCGATAGGATTCACAGGTATCTCTTTCTTGGGGCACACCGGATAGGCAAGACTTCAGGTTGGCTGAGACCCTGGTTGCCCATGGGGCGCCGGACATCGCCTAGTTTGGACCAACACTCACAGGAGCACTGGCACTGGTTGTTGTTTAAAAGAATCCTCGGGTTAATTACTCCCTATGCATTTTTAGTTATTAGGAAAATGGTAAAACCAAGGTTGGGCCTTGCTGGAAAAGCTTTAAGCAATGCGAATTATCAAGGGGGGGGGCATAAACCCCAACCGTGTTAGGAACGCAAAATCAAGGAACATAACACCGGTTTATCGGGTCCTAAGGTGGCATGAGTGGAACAAAACACCAAGCAGAAGGCCAAGCCTTCCACCCATTACCAATATATATGTGCATTAATTTAATTAAGATATATATTGTGTTATCCAATAAAACAAGTCCAAAACAGGGAGCAATCTTCAACTTCACCTGCAACTAACAACGCTATTAGAGGGGCTGAGCAAAAGCATACTTAGCCAATCAACGATTTGCTAGGAAGGCGGTTAGAGTGTTCATGGCAACATAGGAGGCTGACAAGACAATAATAGGCATCGAGGCATAACTATAGAGTGACACAACTAGCAAGGCAAAGGTAGAGGTGATATCAGGGAACGGTCATCTTGCGTGTTCAGTCCTTAGTGGGATGGTAAGACGGCTCCTCAAACTCTGTCTCAACAAGATCCTCGAACTCGGTCGACTCCCGGCTCTACCCAACACAAGAGCACAACAACGGTACAAGATCAATCATGGTGCAATGCACAAACAACATGATGCAAGACATGTCATGGGATCCAAGACATGTCATGGGATGCAAGTCATGATGTGCGTATGCATGAGGATGCTCTCGAGCCTAAAGGAGAAGATGATGGAAATGGCTTCATCTTGGGCAACCAAGCAAGCCATTGGATAGAGGGGAAGATTTGGGTCAAAAACAATATAAAGATCATTTGAATCGGATGCACGGTTTGCAAATGACAAGCAAAACAAGATGCAATGCAAAATTGAAGTAAACACCAACATGGCATCTATAGAGCAAGGTTTAATTATGCTACAGCACCCAAACATGATGACAAAAGGCATGGATGTGAAATACACATGATTCTCAACAAGTATGAACTTAGAGCACACCCTAAAACTTGGTGGAGAACAACTAAACAAGCATGGCAAGATTCAATAAGTTAACAGATTTCTCATACTTGGTGAAATTTACAAGACATGCAATTTTGAACGATATGTTGCTGCCTTTGGAGGCACACAACAGCAAGAAAAACAAGTACAACAAGCATGAAATCCACATGAGCAAGAAGAAGACATATTATACTTCCAATTCATCCAAAAAAACAAGTCATTCCATGCAAGGGTTGCTTAACACAAGCTTTGCCAAATTGAATGTTCTGTTAACATGCTAACAGTTTTAATCTCAAGAATTTTGAGAGCAAGATAACAACAAGCTACAGCAGGGCATATATGCAATCAAAGGCATGGATTGGTAGACAAATACATGGACATCAAGACATGCTCACTATCTACTCCACAATGTTCATGGAAAAGATTATGGCATCAAGTTAACATGGCAACATATTATTACAGATTCCAGACTTAGCAGTTTTTCACTAGGTGTTAAAATAGTAACATTGATGTGGCATGTTTACAAGCTTGTTTAAGTCACCACAGAGCATATCATGGAAAACCAAATACACCACTTCAAAGATAACATGATTATGATCCTAAAACATGTTGACATGTGGCTCAAAAGAAGATCACACAAAATGCTATGAAAAAGACAAAACATCATCTCATAACAATTTTAGCAACTTAACAACAGCATGCACTTTTGCAACAGGGTTAAACATGGCATAATGCATCATAATATGTATGAAAATGCGTCCATCATGAAGAGCATCACAAGACGAACATTTTGACATATCATACACTCCATTTGGACCAACATGCACAAAGTTACGACCTCACGAACATGCACACATATTGCTAACAGACAACTAGTGTTGAATAGTAACATCACAAAGCAGTCTTGCAACAAAGATTAAGACATCTAGATGAAACCTCAAATGCACAAAATGATGCCAACTTGTAGAGCACTTCGAGACGAACATTTTGATATATTATATGCATGAAACGGAGTTATGAGTATGGAGTTATGACATGATGAAGAGGGCATAAAAATAACTCAGATCCGAGACTTAGAGAAAATTACCGTCCGCGAAAAGTCAACGGGACGGAGGGATCCGGGACGAGGAGATCCGGGCTCGGGACACGGCGTTTGGTTCGTGGGGCCGGTGGATTTGATCCCGCCTGGATGAAATCGGGATCCGGCCGGAGCGGGGGCGGCAGCTGGCCGGAGAGTCGCCGGAGGAGCGGGGAGGTGGCCGACCGGCGGCGGAGGGAGCACCGGCGGCGGCGGGGTCGGCACCGGCGGGCGCACGGGGCCCGAGGTGGCGGCAACGCGCGGCGTGGAGGCGGCGGCGAGGCGGTCCGGCCGGCGCCGGGAGGCGGCGCGACGGTGGCGATGCGGGCGGAGGGATGCGCGGGAGGCAGCGTGCGCGGGGGCGGCGATCGCGGGCCGGGCGGGCCGGCCGCAGGCTCTGCAGGGAGGAGGCTGGAGGCGACGATGCCATGTGTCGCTTGGCGATTCGCTGAGGGGGGTGGGGCGGACGCGTCCGGTGCCGGCAGACGCGTCCGGCGCGGTAGGAGGATGGTATTCTAGGGTTTCATCCGTGATTTCGCGGGAGAGGGCATATGTATAGGTAGAGGGAGTTAGGAGAGTCCAAATGAGGTGCGGTTTTCGCCCACACGATCACGATCCAACGACCGAGAGCATGGAGGTGGTTAGGATGGGCTAGTGGGCTGTTGTGGAGGGGTGCTGGGCCAAAAGAGATAGGGCTTCCAGGAGGCTAACGCGGTTAACCATTGGAGTATCAAACAACCTCCAAACGAGACAAAACTTGACAGGCGGTATACCCACACTATAACAACCCCGCACGACAACTTTCACCTCATTCCGAGAACGTTTTTCGGCTACTTACAAAAGGAGGACTCGGAGGCACCACGGGCACGTGTGTGAGTGTTGGAACTTGAAATGGGCAACGGGGAGAGAAGAACAAGACCGGATGCAAGTGACAACACAAATCCAATGCAATGCTCATGATGACATGACATGGGTGATATGCACACATGCTCAACGCAAAAACACAAAAATACCCGAAAAGAAGGATGAGCCCAGAATGGAATTGATTAAGTCAACGAAGAATATATTACCATATAAGAAAGTTTTACATCTGGGGTGCTACACTATCATACCACATCACAACCATTTTAATATCATGTTGCCACGCAAGATAGACCATTGTAAACTCTTAGCTAATTAAGCATGGCATGAGCAGCTATGATCTCTAATTGTCACTGCAAGCATGTTTCATTCATAACAAGCTGAATCGGGAACGATGAACTATCATATTTACAAAAACAAGAGAGGTCGAGTTCATACCAGCTTTTCTCATCTCAATCAATTCATCATATATCGTCATTATTGCCGTTCACTAGCACGACCGAACGGTGTGGATAATAATAATAGTGCACGTGCATTGGACTAAGCTGAAATCTACAAGCATTTAATATAAGAGAGAAGACAAAGTAACATGGCTCAAGGTTAAATCAACAATAAAGCATATGAGAGCCACTAAGCATTTTCATTACGGTCTTCTCCTAATGACCCCGAAAGAAAGAAAAAGAAACTATTTACACGGGAAAGCTCGCAACAAGCAAAAGAAGAACGAGAAATCTTTTTGGGTTTTCTTTTAGTTACTACCACTACAGGCATGGAAAGTAAACTAGCTAAAAAGATACAACTAATTTTTTTGTTTTTCTTAAGGTTTTTCTAACACACAAGAAAAGGACTAAGAAAAGAAATGAAACTAACATGGATGGTACAATGAAAAAGTGTGAGCACCGACTACTGGAATAAGTGTGTGAACATGAATGTAATGTTGGTGAGAAATACGTACTCCCCCAAACTTAGGTTTTTGGCCTAAGTTGGTCTATGGCCAATATTGGCCTGATGGATATCCGAAGTCATAGTTGGGGTTGTACTAAGATGCAGCGGCTACCGCCTGACGAGCTGCATCCTGAAGACGAGCTGCTCTCGTCGTCTCCTAATACTCATTTGCCTCCTCCCTGGTTATAGTATATCTCCCTTTTTCCTGGAAGTCAAAGAAGGTAGGGGCAGGGAGAGCAATATGGACAGTGCGACGCCTGTCAAAGATTAGTCGATACTCGAGGGATTGTTCATCCCTCTCAATGAATTGATGGCGAATCATGGCATTATAATCTAGGAAAGCATGAGGCAACTCCGCATCATTCTCGTGTATGGGCACATGAAGATAATTAGCCAAGCGAGTTGCATAAATTCCACCAAATAGATCGCCATTTAAACCATTATGATGTAACCTACATGCAACAATGGCCCCCAAATTATATTGTCTATCACCTAATATTCTCAAATATTCTAGAAAAAATCATATTTCATTTTCGGGGCATTTGGAGAACTTTTATTTTCGGGGTATTTTTTTATTGCACGGATAACTCTGAAAACAGACAGAAAATACTAACAGAAAGTAAAAGAAGGCTACAGAAGGTTGTGCTTTCTAAATTCAACCATCTCATGCTCATCAAAAGGAATCTATTAACAAGGTTGATCGGGTCGTGTTAATAAACTCTTCCCGAATAACATGAAACCGGAGAATTTTCGAATAACACTAGGTTACCTCATATTTCTTCTTGACAGTTGGAAGAGGATATTCAAAACCTCCAATAGTAACCGTTGAAATTTTTCCAATAGAATTGATACTGTGGACCTAAGATTGTTTCCTCGGAAAGTGTACCGTATGCTCATTACCATTGACATGAAAAGTGACATTGCCTTTGTTGCAATCAATAACAGCCCCTGCAGTATTTAAAAAGGGTCTACCAAGGATAATAGACATACTATCGTCCTCGGGAATATCAAGGATAACAAAGTCCATTAAAATAGTAACATTTGCAACCACAACAGGCACATCCTCACGAATACCGACAGGTATAGC
This sequence comes from Secale cereale, assembly GCA_902687465.1. Lineage (NCBI taxonomy): Eukaryota > Viridiplantae > Streptophyta > Magnoliopsida > Poales > Poaceae > Secale > Secale cereale. The sequence goes on along the minus strand of LR738711.1, from coordinate 471,298,433 downwards.
AGTTGATTTATCGGCCATTTGCAAAGATATTTCAGTAGGTGTCAACTTATTCAAATCAAGTCTACGATATAAAGAGAGAGGCATGACACTAACACCGGCTCCAAGATCACATAAAGCAGTTTTAACATAGTTTATTTTGATGGAGCAAGGTATAGTGGGTACTCCTGGATCTCCTAGTTTCTTTGGTATTCCACCTTTAAAAGTGTAATTGGCAAGCATGGTGGAGATTTCAACTTTAGGTATCTTTCTTTTATTTGTGATTATATCTTTCATATACTTAGCATAAGGATTTGTTTTAAGCATATCAGTCAAACGCATACGCAAAAATATAGGTCTAATCATTTCAGCAAAGTGCTCAAAATCCTCATCATCCTTTTTCTTGGATGGTTTAGGAGGAAAAGGCATGGGTTTCTGAACCCATGGTTCTCTTTCCTTACTGTGTTTCCTAGCAACAAAGTCTCTCTTATCATAACGTTGATTCTTTGATTGTGGGTTATCAAGATCAACAACAGCTTCAATCTCTACATCATTGTCATTGCTAGGTTGATCATCATCATGAACATCATCATTAACATTATCACTAGGTTCATGTTCATTACCAGATTGTGTTTCAGCATCAGAGATAGAGATATCATTGGGATTCTCAGGTGTGTCAGCTACAGGTTCACTAGAAGCATGCAAAGTCCTATCATTTTTCTTTTTCTTCTTTTTAGAATGACTAGGTGCATCTACATTAGCTCTCTGAGAATCTTGCTCAATTCTCTTAGGGTGGCCTTCAGGATACAGAGGTTCCTGAGTCATTTTACCATCTCTAGTCACAACTCTAATAGCATTATCATTTTTCTTAATATTTAATTCACTGAGCAAATCATTTTGTGCTTTAAGTACTTGTTCTACTTGAGTGGTAACCATAGAAGCATGTTTACAAATGAGTTTCAATTCACCTTTAACTCTAGGCATATAATCACTCAAGAGTTCAATCATATAAGCATTACGTTGCAATTGTCTACCAACATAAGCATTGAAGATTTGTTGTTTTACATTAAAGTTTTCAAACTCATCTAAGCATTGGCTAGCAGACTTATAACAAGGAATATCACCTTCATCAAATCTATAAAGAGAATTTACCTTTACTACCTGTATTGGGTTATCAATACCATGTATTTCTTCAATAGGTGGTAAATTCTTAACATCTTCAGCTTTAATACCTTTTTCTTTCATAGATTTCTTTGACTCTTGCATATCTTTAGGACTGAGAAAGAGAACACCCCTTTTCTTCGAAGTTGGCTTAGGGGCTTGTTCAGGAAGTGTCCAATTATTTTCATTGGTCAACATATTATTCAATAATAATTCAGCTTGATCAACTGTTCTTTCCCTGGAAACACAACCAACACAACTACCCAGGTGGTCTCTGGAAGCATCGGTTAGTCCATTATAAAAGACAACAAGTATTTCATTCCTCTGAAGAGGATGATCAGGCAAAGCATTAAGTAATTGGAGAAGCCTCCCCCAAGCTTGTGGGAGACTCTCTTCTTCAATTTGCACAAAATTATATATTTCCCGTAAGGCAACTTGTTTCTTATGAGCGGGGAAATATTAGCAGAGAAGTAATAAATCATATCCTCGGGACTACGCACACAACCAGGATCAAGAGAATTAAACCATGCCTTAGCATCACCCTTTAACGAGAGCGGAAATAACTTAAGGATATAGTAATAACTAATTTTTTTTCTCATTGGTAAACAGGGTGGCTATATCATTCAACTTAGTAAGATGTGCCACAACAGTTTCAGATTCATAGCCATGGAAAGGATCAGATTCAACCAAAGTAATTAACTCAGGATAAACAAAGAAATCATAACCCTTATTAGTATCAAAGATAGGTGAAGTAGCAAAAGCAGGGTCATATTTCATTCTAGCATTCAAAGACTTTTATTTCAGCTTAGTTAATAATTTCTTAAGATCATATCTATCGTTGCAAGCAAGAAAGTCTCTAGCGGTTTCTTCATCCATAACATAACCGTTAGGAATAACAGGCAATTCATATCTAGGGGGAATCTTCATCATCACTTTGATCAATATTATCAGTTTCAATATTTGCATTCTCCCTAACCTTAGCAATTTGTTCATCAAGAAATTCACCTAGTGGCACAGTATCATCAAGCATAGAAGTAGTTTCATTGTACATAGCAGAAGTGGCATCATCAAGAACATGCGACATATTAGATTCAATAACAGGAGTAGGTGTCACAAGTTTACTCATAACAGAGGGTGAATCAAGTGCAGAGCTAGATAGCAGTTCCTTACCTCCCCTCGTAGTTGAGGGATAGATCTTGCTTTTTGAGTCTTTCAAGTTCTTCATAGTGATCAATAGATATAAATCCCAAGTGAATTAGAGAATATAGCTATGCTCCCCGACAACGGCGCCAGAAAATAGTCTTGATAACCCACAAGTGTAGGGGATCGCAACAGTTTTTGAGGGTAAAGTATTCAACCCAAATTTATTGATTCGACACAAGGGGAGCCAAAGAATACTCTCAAGTATTAGCAGATGAGTTGTCAATTCAATCGCACCTGGAAAACTTAGTATCTGCAGTAAAGTATTTAGTAGCAAAGTAATATGGAAGTAACGGTAACAGTGGCAAAGGTAGCGATAGTAGTTTTGTAGTGATTGTAACAGTAGCAGCGGAAAAGTAAATAAACAACTAGCAATATGTGAAAAGCTCGTAGGCATTGGATCAGTGATGGATAATTATGTCGGATGCGATTCCTCATGTAATAGTTATAACATAGGGTGACACAGAACTAACTCCAGTTCATCAATGTAATGTAGGCATGTATTCCGAATGTAGTCACACGTGCTCATGGGAAAGAACTTGCATGACATCTTTTGTCCTACCCTCCCGTGGCAGCGGGCTCCTAGTGGAAACTAAGTGATATTAAGGCCTCCTTTTAATATAGTACCGGACCAAAGCATTAACACATAGTGAATACATGAACTCCTCAAACTAAGGTCATCACCGGGAGTGGTCCCGATTATTGTCACTTCGGGGTTGCCGGATCATAACACATAGTAGGTGACTATTGACTTGCAAGATAGGATCAAGAACACACATATATTCATGAAAACATAATAGGTTCAGATCTGAAATCATGGCACTCGGGCCCTAGTGACAAGCATTAAGCATTGCAAAGCCATAGCAACATCAATCTTATAACATAGTGGATACTAGGGATCAAACCCTAACAAAACTAACTCGATTACATGGTAAATCTCATCCAACCCATCACCGTCCAGCAAGCCTACGATGGGATTACTCACACATGGTAGTGAGCATCTTGGAATTGGTGATGGAGGAACGTTGATGATGACGATGGCGACGATCTCCACTCTCCGGAGGCCCGAACGGACTCCAGACCAGCCCTCCCGAGAGAGATTAGAGCTTGGTGGTGGCTCCGTATCGTAAAACGCGATAATTCCTTCTCTCTGATTTTTTTTCTCCCCGAAAGTGAATATATGGAGTCGGGGGAGACGTCGGTGGAGCAACAGTGGGCCCACGAGGCAGGGGGCGTGCCCCCCACCCTCGTGGACAGGGTGTGGGCCCCCTGGTGTGGTTCTTTCCGCAGATATTTTGTATATATTCCAAAATAAATCTCCGTTGAATTTCAAGTCATTCCGAGAACTTTTAATTCTGCACCAAAATAACAACATGGCAGTTCTGCTGAAAACAGCGTCAGTCTGGGTTAGTTCCATTCAAATTTTGCAAGTTAGAGTCCAAAACAAGGGCAAAAGTGTTTGGAAAAGTAGATACATTGGAGACGTATCAGGGGCATGTGAGGGAAGAGGCGGAACAGGGTAATGGTGCATGGAGATGTTGAATCCTAGCGCTCAAGGATGCGTCTTCCACATGCGCCTTAGCATGCGAGGCCCTACTGTACGAGTCGCCCCACATCACCCTCGTCGAAGGATATCAAATTCCAGCGTCTCATTGTGGTATAGATTTCCTGAGTTGTTGTTGTTTGGCGCCGGAGTACAGACGTGGCCATCTGACGCCGGCGTACCAGTCTGATTTTTCCTCCTTCGTGCTTTGTATCCAACTAAGAAAGCCTCGCCTTCCTTATCTTTTACTTTTTTGAAGCTTTGTCTATTGTGATCTCAAGGCAGCTCATTTGATAGCCACAAAATTCGGATCTATTAGAGTCAATCTCGTAGTTGAATTCGGATTGGAATCCGTTTTTTGTATTGTTCAGTAAAACAGGCATATCTTCCTCATACGAAGTCCGTTTTGGCTCCACAAGTACTCAAATTAAAGCTAGAGACGAGCCGCAAATGAATAGTTGTAGGAGTTAGTTCAATATTTCACACCTCAAAATCGGCTTCTAAATAGGTCTTTTTGCCCTCCGAAGTTCGCGAACACAGCTTGTTCCAGTTTTTCAGGCCAGTTTTAGAATTTTTTGACGTCTCATATCAACTCGGAATTGAGCGATTCTTTTTGTGTTTGAAAGCTTGAGTCAGTAGCATTCTGTAGAAAAATTATTATAAAATTGGCTCAAACTTTTCAAGAGGAAAGTTGGAGAGAGTGTTGTTGTATATTCTGCTTGGCAGTTATTTTCATCATTATCTTTACTGCCGTTGTGATCTTCACTTATATCTTGCTGTCCAGAGCTACTTCGTATCCTTTATTGATGCTAGTTGTGCTACAACGTGACCTCATTAGTGTTCTAGGCTCGCATCTCTAGTCCGCTCTAGCCTAGGACCAGCACAGTACCGTCGTTGAGCGTTTATTCAACATTGCATCTCTGAATTGATTATTGCTAATCTTTTGCTACCATATATAAAGCCAACCCAGCTCCACATATTTCTACACCGTGTTTACGTACGTTCACCTGGCAATCGCTTTACTCAATCTTTGGAGTTATTTGACACCACTGGTTGCCTATCACCTGTTGGAAATATGCCCTAGAGGCAATAATAAATTGGTTATTTTTATATTTCCTTGTTCATGATAATTGTTTATTATCCATGCGAGAATTGTATTGATAGGAAACTCAGATACATGTGTGGATACATAGACAAACACCATGTCCCTAGTAAGCCTCTAGTTGACTAGCTCGTTGATCAACAGATGGTCACGGTTTCCTGGCCATGGACATTGGATGTCGTTGGTAACGGGATCACATCATTAGGAGAATGATGTGATGGACAAGACCCAATCCTAAGCCTAGCACAGATCGTGTAGTTCGTATGCTAAAGCTTTTCTATATGTCAAGTATCTTTTCCTTAGACCATGAGATTGTGCAACTCCCGGATACCGTAGGAATGCTTTGGGTGTACCAAACGTCACAACGTAACTGGGTGGCTATAAAGGTACACTACAGGTATCTCTGAAAGTGTCTGTTGGGTTGACACGAATCGAGACTGGAATTTGTCACTCCGTGTGACGGAGAGGTATCTCTGGGCCCACTCGATAGGACATCATCATAATATGCACAATGTGATCAAGGAGTTGATCACGGGATGATGTGTTACATAACGAGTAAAGAGACTTGCCGGTAACGAGATTGAACGAGGTATCGGTATACCGATGATCGAATCTCGGGCAAGTACTATGCCGATAGACAAAGGGAATTGTATATGGGATTGATTGAATCCTTGACATTGTGGTTCATCCGATGAGATCATCGTGGAACATGTGGGAGCCAACATGGGTATCCAGATCCCGCTGTTGGTTATTGGCCAGAGAGTTGTCTCGGTCATGTCTCCATGGTTCCCGAGCCCGTAGGGTCTACACACTTAAGGTTCGATGATGCTAGGGTTATAGGGAAAGTATGTATACGGTTACCGAATGTTGTTCGGAGTCTCGGATGAGATCCTGGACGTCACGAGGAGTTCCGAAATGGTCCGGAGGTAAAGATTCATATATGGGAAGTCCCGTTTTGGTCACCGGAAAAGTTGCGGGCGCTATCGGTAACGTACCAGGACCACCGGGAGGGTCCCGGGGGTCCACCAGGTGGGGCTACCAGCCCCAGAAGGCTGAGTGGGCAAAGTGTGGGAGGGGACCAGCCCCAGGTGGGCTGGTGCGCCCCCCCCCCCCACCCACCAGGGCCCAAGGCGCATGGAGAGTGGGAGGGGGCAAACCCTAGGTCCAGATGGGCCTTAAGGCCCACCCTAGGGCGCCCCATCTCCCCCCCCTTGGCCGCACCCTAGATGGGTTTTGGGGGCTGCCGCCACCCCTAGGGAGGGAACCCTAGATGGGGGCGCAGCCCCTCCCCTTCCCCTATATATAGTGGGGGTTTTGGGGCTGCCAGACACACGAGATCGTCTCCCTCTTGGCGCAGCCCTACCCCTCTACCTCCTCGTCTCTCGCAGCGCTTGGCGAAGCCCTGCTGGAGTCCCGCGCTCCTCCACCACCACAACCACGCTGTCGTGCTGCTGCTAGAAGGAGGCTTCCCCAACCTCTCCCTCTCTCCTTGCTGGATCAAGGCGTGGGAGACGTCACCGGGCTGCACGTGTGTTGAACGCGGAGGCGCCGTTGTTCGGCGCTTAGATCGGAATCAACCGCGATCTAAATCGCAGCGAGTATGACTCCTTCATCCACATTCTTGCAACACTTCCGCATCGCGATCTACAAGGGTATGTAGATGCACTCCCTTCTCCCTCGTTGCTAGATACTCCATAGATAGATCTTGGTGATGCGTAGGAAAATTTTTGATTTTCTGCTCCGATCCCCAATAGTGGTATCAGAGCTAGGTCTATGCGTAGTATCTTGCACGAGTAGAACACAAAGTAGTTGTGGGCGTAGATCATGTCAATTCTCTTGCCGTTACTAGTCTTATCTTGATTCGGCGGCATCGTGGGATGAAGCGGCCCGAACTGACCTTACACGTACTCTTACGTGAGACGGGTTCCACCGACTGACATGCACTAGTTGCATAAGGTGGCTAGCGGGTGTCTGTCTCTCCCACTTTAGTCGGATCGGATTCGATGAAAAGGGTCCTTATGAAGGGTAAATAGAAATTGGCATATCACGTTGTGGTTTTGGCGTAGGTAAGAAACGTTCTTGCTAGAAACCTATAGCAGCCACGTAAAAACTTGCAACAACAATTAGAGGACGTCTAACTTGTTCTTGCAGCATGTGCCGTGTGATGTGATATGGCCAAAAGGATGTGATGAATGATATATATGTGATGTATGAGATTGATCATGTTCTTGTAATAGGAATCACGACTTGCATGTCGATGAGAATGACAACCGGCAGGAGCCATAGGAGTTGTCTTATTTTATTGTATGACCTTCGTGTCACTGAATAACGCCATGTAATTACTTTACTTTATTGCTAAACGTTAGCCATAGTAGTAGAAGTAATGTTTGGCGAGACGACTTCATGAAGACACGATGATGGAGATCATGATGATGGAGATCATGGTGTCATGCCGGTGACGATGATGATCATGGAGCCCCAAAGATGAAGATCAAAAGGAGCAAAATGATATTGGCCATATCATGTCACTATTTGATTGCATGTGATGTTTATCATGTTTTACATCTTATTTGCTTAGAACGACGGTAGTGAATAAGATGATCTCTCACTAAAATTTCAAGAATTGTGTTCCCCCTAATTGTGCACCGTTGCTAAGGTTCGTTGTTCCGAAGCACCACGTGATGATCGGGTGTGATAGGTTCTAACGTTCGCATACAACGGGTGTAAGCCAGATTTACACACGCGATACACTTAGGGTTGACTTGACGAGCCTAGCATGTACAGACATGGCCTTGGAACACGGAAGACCGAAAGGTCGAACATGAGTCGTATAGAAGATACAATCAACATGAAGATGTTCACCATTGATGACTAGTCCGTCTCACGTGATGATCGGACACGGCCTAGTCGATTCGGATCATGTATCACTTAGATGACTAGAGAGATGTCTATCTGAGTGGGAGTTCATTAGATGAACTTAATTGTCATGAACAATAGTCTAAGTTATCTTTGCAAATTATGTTGTAGACCAATAACTGCGTTGTAGCTCCCTGTTTAATACGATCCTAGAGAAAGACTTTGTTGAAAGATATTGTAAGAAATGATGCGGACTAGGTCCGTAGTCCGAGGAGTGTCCTCACTGCTGCACAGAAAGCTTACGTCTTTGATGCACCGCTCGATGTGCAAACCCCTACAACGTTGTCTGTGGATGTTATGAACACCTGACAGACACGTCCTGATGACTACTTGATAGTTTAGTGCACCATACTTTACGGCTTAGAATCGGGATTCCAATGAAGTTTTGAACGTCATAGAACATCTGAGATGTTCTGAGAGCTAAAATTGAGATTTCAGGCTCATGCCCGTGTTGAGAGGTATGAGACCTCTGACAAGTTCTTTTGCCAAAAAGATGGAGGAGAATAGCTCAACTAGTGAGCATGTGCTCAGAATGTCTGGGTGCTAAAATCACTTGAACCAAGTGGGAGTTAATCTTCCAAATGAGATAGTGATTGACGGAATTCTCTAGACACTATCACCAAGCTACTAGAACTTCGTGATGAACTATGACATGCAAAGGATGGAGATGATCCCGGAGCTATTAGCGGTTCTTAAGACCGCAAAAGTAGAAATCAAGAAGGAGCATCAAGTGTGGATGGTTTAACAAGACCACTGGTTTCAAAAGGGCAAGGGCTAGAAGGGAAACTTCATGAATGGCAAACCAGTTGTCGCTCTAATGAAGAAACCCAAGGTTGAACCCAAACCTCGAGACTAAGTGCTTCTATTGTAAGGGGAACGGACACATGGTAGCGGAACTACCCCAAATACATGGTAGATAAGAAAAGTTGGCAACTTCAACAAAGTATATTTGATATACGTGTTATTGATGTGTACCTCACTAGTACTCCTTGTAGCACATGGGTATTGGATACCGGTTCAGTTGCTATTATTAGTGACTTGAAGGAAAAGCTACGGACTGAACGGAGACTAGCTAAGGGCGAGGTGACGATGTATGTTGGAAGTGTTTCCAAGGTTGATAAGATCACCATCGCACGCTCCCTCTACCTTCGGGATTAGTGTTGAACCTAGATAAATGTTATCAGGTGTCTACATTGAGCATGAATATGATTAGATCATGTTCATTGCAATACGGTTATTCATTTAAGTTAGAGAATAATGGTTATTCTGTTTACATGAATAATACCTTTATGGTCATGCACCCAATGGTTTATTGAATCTTGATCATAGTAATACACATGATAATAATATTAATGCCAAAAGATGTAGAGTTAATAATGATAGTACCACTTTCTTGTGGCACTGCCGCTTAGGTCATTTTGGCATAAAATGCATGAAGAAACTCCATGCTGATGGATGTTTGGAGTCACTTGATTTTGAATCGCTTGACACATGCGAGCCATGCCTCATGGGCAGGATGACTAAGATCCCGTTTTCAGGTACAATGAAACGGGCAAGTGACTTGTTGGAAATCATACATGCTGATGTGTGTGATCCAATGAGAATTAAGGCGTGTGGTGGATATCATTATTTTCTCATCTTCACTGACAATTTGAGTAGATATGGGTATATTTACTCAATGAAGCAAAAGTCTGAAGCGTTTGAAAAGTTCAAGCAATTTCAGAGTGAAGTTAAGAATCATCATAACAAGAAGATCATGTTCCTACGATCTGATCAAGGGGAGATTTTCTGAGTTGTGAGTTTGGCAATCACTTAAGACATTGTGGAAATGTTTCACAGTTGAAGCCACCTGGAACACCACAGCGTAATGGTGTGTCCGGACGTCGTAATCGAACCTTATGAGATATGGTGCGATCTATGATGTCTCTTACCGATCTACCGCCATTATTTTGAGGTTATGCATTACAGACAGCTGCATTCACTTTAGATAGGGCACCATCTAAGTCCTTTGAGACGACGCCGTATGGTTTGGCAAGAAACCAAAGTTGTCATTTTCTTAATGTTTGGGGCTGTGATGCTTATGGCTTCAGCCGGAAAAAGCTCGAACCCAAAGCGGACAAATACATCTTCATAGGATACCCAAAGGTAACAGTTGGGTATACCTTCTATCTCAGATCCAAGGGCAAAAATGTTTGTCACTAAGGACGGGTTCTTTCTCGAGAAGGAGTTTCTCTCGAAAGAATTGAGTGGGAGGAAGATAGAACTTGATGAGGTTGTCGAACCCTCACTTCAACCGGAGAGTAGTGCAACACAGAAAGATGTTTCTGTGGAACCTACGACTGTTGAAGAGGAAACTAATGATAGTGATCATGAAGCTCCAGATCAAGTTGCTATCGAACCTCGTAGGTTGACAAGGATATGTACTACTCCTGAGTGGTACGGTGATCTTGTTTTACAGGTCATGTTGTTGGACAACGATGAACCTGCGAACTATGGAGAAGCGATGGTGGGCCCGTATTCCGACAAATGGTTAGAAGCCGAGAAATCCGAGATAGGATCCATGTATCAAAACAAAGTATGGACTTCGGTGGACTTGCACGATGATCGGCAAGCCATTGAGATAAATGGACCTTTAAGAAGAAGACGGACGTGGACGGTAATGTCACCGTCTATGAAGCTCGACTTGTGACAAAGAGTTTTTCACAAGTTCAAGGAGTTGACTACGATGAGATTTTCTCACCCGTAGCGATGCTTAAGTCCGTCGGAATCAAGTTAGCATTAGCTGCATTTATGAAATCTGGCAGATGGATGTCAAAACAAGTTTCCTTACCAGTTTTCATAAGGAAAGGTTGTATGTGATACAATCAGAAAGGTTTTGTCGATCCTAAGGATGCCAAAAGATATGCTAGCTCCAACGATCCTTCTATGGACTAGAGCAAGCATCTCGGAGTCGGAATATATGCTTTGATGGAGTGATCAAAGTTTTTTGGGTTTATACAAAGTTTGTTAGAAACTTGTATTTACAATAAAGCAAGTGGGAGCACTACAACATTTCTGATAAGTATATGTGAATGACATATTGTTGATCTGAAATGATGTAGAATTTCTGGAAAGCGTAAAGGGTTGTTTGAAAGGAGTTTTTCAAAGGAAGACCTGGAGAAAGCTGCTTACATAATTGGGTATCAAGATCTATAGAGATAGATCAAGACGCCTAATGATACTTTCAAAAGAAACACACACCTTTGACATGATTTTGAAGGAGTTCAAAATAGATCAGTCAAAGAAGGAGTTCTTACCTGAGTTGTAAGGTGTGAAGTTGAGTAAGACTCAAAGCTTGACCACGGCAGAAGGAAGAGAAAGGACGAAGGTCGTCCCCTATGCTTTTGTCATAGGCTCTATACGGTATGCCATGCTGAGTACCGCACCTGATGTGTGCCTTGCCACATGTCTGGCAAGAGGGTACAAAGGTGATCCAGGAGTAGATCACTGGATAGTGGTCAAAATTATCCTTAGAGTAATAAGGAAATGTTTCTCAGTTATGGAGGTGATAAAGAGTTCGACGTAAAGAGTTACGTCGGTGCAAGCTTAACACCTATCTGGATAACTCTGAGTAGAGATACTGGATATGTATAATGGAGCAACAGTTTGGAATAGCTCCAAGTGGAACTTGGTAGCAGCATCTATGATATAAAGTTTTGCGAAGTACATAGGGATCTGAATGTTGCAGACCCGATGACTACAACCTCTCTCACGAGCATAACATGATCAAACCCAGAACTCATTGAGTGTTAATCACATATTGATGTGAACTAGATTACTGACTCTAGTAGACTCTTTGGATGTTGGTCACATGGCGATGTGACCTATGCGTGTTAATCACATGGCGATGTGAACTAGATTATTGACTCTAGTGCAAGTGGGAGACTGTTGGAAATATGCCCTAGAGGCAATAATAAATTGGTTATTATTATATTTCCTTGTTCATGATAATTGTTTATTATCCATGCTAGAATTGTATTGATAGGAAACTCAGATACATGTGTGGATACATAGACAAACACCATGTCCCTAGTAAGCCTCTTGTTGACTAGCTCGTTGATCAACAGATGGTCACGGTTTCCTGACCATGGACATTGGATGTCGTTGATAACGGGATCACATCATTAGGAGAATGATGTGATGGACAAGACCCAATCCTAAGCCTAGCACAGATCGTGTAGTTCGTATGCTAAAGCTTTTCTATATGTCAAGTATCTTTTCCTTAGACCATGAGATTGTGCAACTCCCAGATACCGTAGGAATGCTTTGGGTGTACCAAAGGTCACAACGTAACTGGGTGGCTATAAAGGTACACTACAGGTATCTCCGAAAGTGTGTGTTGGGTTGGCACGAATCAAGACTGGGATTTGTCACTCCGTATGACGGAGAGGTATCTATGGGCCCACTCGGTAGGACATCATCATAATGTGCACAATGTGATCAAGGAGTTGATCACGGGATGATGTTTTACAGAACGAGGAAAGAGACTTGCCGGTAACGAGATTGAACGAGGTATCGGTATACCGACGATCGAATCTCGGGCAAGTACTATGCCGATAGACAAACGGAATTGTATACGGGATTGATTGAATCCTTGACATTGTGGTTCATCCAATGAGATCATCGTGGAACATGTGGGAGCCAACATGGGTATCCAGATCCCGCTGTTGGTTATTGGCCGGAGAGTTGTCTCGGTCATGTCTGCATGGTTCCCGAGCCCGTAGGGTCTACACACTTAAGGTTCGATGACGCTAGGGTTATAGGGAAAGTATGTACGCGGTTACCGAATGTTGTTCGGAGTCCCGGATGAGATCCCGGACGTCACGAGGAGTTCCGAAATGGTCCGGAGGTAAAGATTCATATATGGGAAGTCCCGTTTTGGTCACCGGAAAAGTTGCGGGCGCTATCGGTAACGTACCAGGACCACCGGGAGGGTCCCGGGGGTCCACCAGGTGGGGCTACCAGCCCCAGAAGGCTGAGTGGGCCAAGTGTGGGAGGGGACCAGCCCCAGGTGGGCTGGTGCGCCCCC
>LR738711.1:471268979-471285336 GCA_902687465.1 Secale cereale | reverse complement strand
CCCCCCACCAGGGCCCAAGGCGCATGGAGAGTGGGAGGGGGGCAAACCCTAGGTCCAGATGGGCCTTAAGGCCCACCCAAGGGCGCCCCCTCTCTCCCCCCTTGTCCGCACCCTAGATGGGTTTTGGGGGCTGCCGCCACCCCTAGGGAGGGAACCCTAGATGGGGGCGCAGCCCCTCCCCTTCCCCTATATATAGTGGGGGTTTTGGGGCTGCCAGACACACGAGATCGTCTCCCTCTTGGCGCAGCCCTACCCCTCTACCTCCTCGTCTCTCGCAGCGCTTGGCGAAGCCCTGCTGGAGTCCCACGCTCCTCCACCACCACCACGCCGTCGTGCTGCTGCTGGAAGGAGGCTTCCCCAACCTCTCCCTCTCTCCTTGCTGGATCAAGGCGTGGGAGACGTCACCGGGCTGCACGTGTGTTGAACGCGGAGGCGCCGTTGTTCGGCGCTTAGATCAGAATCAACCGCGATCTGAATCGCAGCGAGTACGACTCCTTCATCCGCGTTCTTGCAACGCTTCCGCATCGCGATCTACAAGGGTATGTAGATGCACTCCCTTCTCCCTCGTTGCTAGATTACTCCATAGATAGATCTTGGTGATGCGTAGGAAAAAATTTGATTTTCTGCTCCGATCCCCAACATCACCACCTGCTGCATGGTAAGAACTTGTAAGATATTGATATTTGCTTTACTGTGAGCGCTTTACCACCACATCCTAGTAGTTCATAGGAACATTATTCTCGAATTTTGTTTCTTGTTTCTACTAATCATGACAGGTACCGGAGACATAAGTTCTTGGACGATGGATACATCTTCACCATCACGAGACGTGGGACAACACACACAAGCACATGGTCAGGTTATTTCTTTACCGTCATTTGAGGGTAGATTTAATCATGCTATTTATCAAGCTTGAGAGCTTGAAGTAGAAAAAGTTTTTAGTCACCATCATTTTACTGAACTTGAGAGAGTACGAGCTGCCACTAGAGTATTTACTGGTTTTGCTTCTGTTTGGTGGAGTGTGCATTGTAAGAAAAATATTGATAACCAACCTACAACTTGGAAAGATTTGAAGGCTGTAATGAGAAAACATTTTTTCCTCCTTACTATCGCCATGAATTGCTTTGCAAATTGGAACAATTAAAACAATGTAGTAACACTATTCATGCTTACTACCAAGAGTTCAAATCTTATATGCATCATTGTGACATCGAAGAATCTGAGGATGATATAATGAATATATTTTTTGGTGGTTTGAACCATGATATTCGCGCAAGATTTCAGTATATTCCTCGTTGCATTACTGGTATGTATGTTCGTGCTTGTACCTTTGAGAGACAAATACAGGACGATGCATTGTGTGACTACAACAACTACTATTCCAGTTCATGCTCACCACCACTGGTTGGTTCCTCCACCATTGCACCTACAAGAGCAACCACACCTCCGATTGTGAGCGTGACATTATCTAAAGTGTATGGTACATTGTCATCGTCCGTACCTACATCAGCTACGTCTTTGCGACAAGGTAACAGTAAAATCAATGATGATATAACTTCACATGAGGATGATGCATATCTAGTTAACTTGAATATATCATGTATTGAATTACCTGTTGATTTGAGCACACCGCCTAGTTTAGATAATCATGTTACCGTCATGAATGAGTCATGTGATCAAACAACTGAAATACCAACAATTTTGAGTTCACGCATTGAATTAACTGTTGATGCAAAAGAATCATGTGAATCAGAGAATAAATCAGATTTGGATAAAATACATTTGAAAATAATTGTGCCAATGTATAATCATTTTGATATGACCTCTAATATTGGCGACGATTCTATGTCAAATGACTTATTGCATGTTTGCTTATTTAAGCATGTTGTAGCCTGTGAATTTCATGCAAGTAAGGTTTATTCACCAATGTTGGGATGGTTTAATGATGAACATTGTCAATCATTTGATATGAATAAGAGCTTCACTTATTTGTGCAAACTGAGTTGCAATATTTTCATGCCTTTTACTTCTTGTGATAATATTTTGGCTTTATATTTTATGAACTACGAAAGTTACTCATCTATACATCTGTCATATGTGCGAAAATTAAGTTAAGTAAAAATGGATGACATATACATATACAACATGTAGACCTTGTCTATTTTCTTACCCAAATTTCAGATTAAGCAACGCCGAGGACGGCTTTATTTTCAAGAAAGGGAGAATTATGAGGACATGACTACCTTGGATACGACCAAAAATATTGCATACATGTATGTTTGTGAGGTGATTTCTAATGCAAACTATGCAACAATTTATTTATGTCATCCAGGACAAAAATACTTCACAGACTTTTGTGTCATGTCTAATTCCAGGTGTATGGGACATTTGTACAATCCACATATGAAGATAAGGGGAAAAGAGAAGTTTAGGTGATTTTCAAAAAGTTCTCTCACGTCACTTTTGGACCAAGAGAAGATAGAGTCCAAGTCTCTCACGTTCTGCATCCAGATTCGGACTGCACAGACATACCTAACTCAAAACGGCAAGAACTCCTTCATACGGACTACGAATTGGGTGATTCTTTTTTTTTGGAAACTAGATTTCGTACACTTTCCAACCCAATTGGATTCACCTTCAAACTCGTCCGGAGTGTTGAGATATTGACGAAACAATCTGACGCTGCAGCAGAATCCGAGTCAAACTACCAGTCCAAAGGTGTTGCATCACCTCCACTTGGGCCCATGAGCCTTGTATGGCCTAGGGTTAGTTTTAGGCTGCCTTGGGACGTCCTTCTACCTCCTTGGCGGCCACCCCTTGCTCCTATATAAGTAGATCCATCTAGTAGCTTTTTCTTTGGGATTTGTATAGTCAAAAGTTAGCCATTGCAACTTCGTGTACTTCGTTTGTGTCCAACGACCAGACCAAGACCGCTTACGGATCCCCACCTTTATCAATACTTCATATATATTTGCAATATTCAGATTGCTTTTATCATATTCTTGCTTGTTCTTCGATTGCATGCAGGAATAGACCTTCGTGGTCAGGCTGATCGTGCTACTGTCATTGTCAGTAACCCCTGGAGATTGGTTTAGCGATTGCTAAGGCGCAACGTCGTGCAGGTTTGTACTCGGATCGTCAAAGTCGTCTCCACCAAATCGATAGTTATCATCTCATCGAAAGATCGGGCCCCTCGTCTCTATCAAGTGGTATCAGTTTTCAGGTTGCTCGGTGAGAATTTCCAGTTATTCCTAGATTAGATTTATTTTCTTACCTATTGTCCAAGGAAAAGCCACAAAAAAGTTAGATCTATTCATCCTTTGTCCTAGCCTGTCTGAGCCTTTGCAATTTTCTTTTCATTGTTTGCATTATTGAATTATCGGTTGCATCATCGTGTCGAGTTGCTGGTCTTAGTGTCTAGTTCGTTTGAGTTTCGAGTTCTGTTCACATTAGTCACGTCACCGCTCCATCGTTATCCCTTCCGCTGTCCACCACCTCATCCAGCAATTTCCACCTCGTGCTACCCATCGTTCATTGTCACAATCATAGTTGGAGTCGTTCGCATCTTTGCTTGATCCAATCTGCATCTTATCTAGTTTGTCTTGGAAAGAGGGAGAAAGAAAAAAAAAGACAGAGAAAAAAAGTAAAAAAAAAAGGAGAGAAAGAAAAAGAAAAAAAGTGTGAGAAAAAATATAAATAAAAAGAAGAAAAAGAAAGTTGGAGAGAGTGTTGTTGTATATTCTGCTTGGCAGTTGTTTTCATCATTATCTTTACTGCCGTTGTGATCTTCACTTATATCTTGCTGTCCATAGCTACTTCGTATCCTTTATTAATGCTAGTTGTGCTACACCGTGACCTCATTAGTATTCTAGGCTCGCGTCTCTAGTACGCTCTAGCCTAGGACCAGCACACTACCGTCATTGAGCGTTTATTCAACATTGCATCTCTGAATTGATTATTGCTAATCTTTTGCTACCATATATAAAGCCAACCCAGCTCCACATATTTCTACACCGTGTTTACGTACGTTCACCTGGCAATCGCTTTACTCAATCTTTGGAGTTATTTGACACCGCTGGTTGCCTATCACCACCTGCTGCATGGTAAGAACTTGTAAGATATTGATATTTGCTTTACTGTGAGCGCTTTACCACCACATCCTAGTAGTTCATAGGAACATTATTCTCGAATTCTGTTTCTTGTTTCTACTAATCAAGACAGGTACCGGAGACATAAGTTCTTGGATGACGGATACATCTTCACCATCACGAGACGTGGGACAACACACACAAGCACATGGTCAGGTTATTTCTTTACCGTCATTTGAGGGTAGATTTAATCAAGCTATTTCTCTAGCTTGGGAGCTTGAAATAGAAAAGTTTTTAGTCACCATCATTTTTCAGAGCTTGAGAGAGTACGAGCTGCCACTAGAGTATTTACTGGTTTGCTTCTGTTTGGTGGAGTGTGCATTGTAAGAAAAATATTGATAACCTACCTACAACTTGGAAAGATTTGAAGGCTGTAATGAGAAAACATTTTTTCCTCCTTACTATCGCCATGAATTGCTTTGTAAATTGGAACAATTAAAACAAGGTAGTAACACTGTTCATGCTTATTACCAAGAGTTCAAATATTATATGCACCATTGTGACATAGAAGAATCTGAGGATGATACAATGAATAGATTTTTTGGTGGTTTGAACCATGATATTCACGCAAGATTTTAGTATATTCCTCGTTGCATTACTGGTATGTATGTTCGTGCTTGTACCTTTGAGAGGCAAATACAGGAGGATGCATTGTGTGACTACAACAACTACTATTCCAGTTCATGCTCACCACCAATGGTTGATTCCTCCACCATTGCACGTACAAGAGCAACCACACCTCCGATTGTGAGCGTGACATCATCTAAAATGTATGGTACATTGTCATCGTCCGTACCTACATCAGCTACGTCTTTGCAACAAGGTAACAGTAAAATCAATGATGATATAACTTCACATGAGGATGATGCATATCTAGTTAACTTCAATACATCATGTATTGAATTACCTGTTGATTTGAGCACACCACCTAGTTTAGATAATCATGTTACTGTCATGAATGCGTCTTGTGATCAAACAACTGAAATACCAACAATTTTGAGTGCACCCATTGAATTAACTGTTGATGCAAAAGAATCATGTGAATCAGAGAATAAATCAGATTTGGATAAAATACATTTTAACATAATCGTGCCAATGTTTAATCATTTTGATATGACCTCTAATATTGGTGACGATTCTATGTCAAATGACTTATTGCATGTTTGCTTATTTAAGCATGTTGTAACCTGTGAATTTCATGCAAGTAAGGTTTATTCACCAATGTTGGGATGGTTTAATGATGAACTTTGTCAATCTTTTGATATGAATAAGAGCTTCACTTATTTGTGCAAACTGAGTTGCAATATTTTTATGCCTTTTACTTCTTGTGATAATATTTTGGCTTTATATTTTATGGACTACGAAAGTTACTCATCTATACATGTGTCATATGTGCGAAAATTAAGGGAAGTAAAAATGGATGACATATACATATACAACATGTGCACCTTGTCTATTTTCTTATCCAAATTTCAGATTAAGCAACGCCAAGGACGGCTTTATTTTCAAGAAAGGGAGAATGATGAGGACATGACTACCTTGGATACGACCAGAAATATTGCATACATGTATGTTTGTGTGGTGATTTCTAATGCAAACTATGCAACAATTTATTTATGTCATCCAGGACAAAAATACTTCACAGACTTTTGTGTCATGTATAATTCCAGGTGTATGGGACATTTGTACAATCCACATATGAAGATAAGGGGAAAAGAGAAGTGTAGGTGATGTTCAAAAAGTTCTCGCACGTCACTTTTGGACCAAGAGAAGATAGAGTCCAAGTCTCTCACGTTCTGCATCCAGATTCGGACTGCACAGACATACCTGACTCAAAACGGCAAGAACTCCTTCATACGGACTCCAAATTGGGTGATTCTTTTTTTGTTGGAAACTAGATTTCGTACACTTTCCAACCCAATTGGATTCACCTTCAAATTCGTCCGGAGCGTTGAGATATTGACAAAATAATCTGACGCTGCAGCAGAATCCGAGTCAAACTACAAGTCCAAAGGTGTTGCATCACCTCCACTTGGGCCCATGAGCCTTGTACGACCTAGGGTTAGTTTTAGTCTGCCTTGGGACGTCCTTCTACCTCCTTGGCGGCCACCCCTTGCTCCTATATAAGTAGATCCATCTAGTAGCTTTTTCTTTGCGATTTGTTTAGTCACAAGTTAGCCATTGCAACTTCGTGTACTTCGTTTGTGTCTAACGACCAGACCAAGACCGCTTACGGATCCCCGCCTTTATCAATACTTCATGTATATTTGCAATATTCAGATTGCTTTTATCATATTCTTGCTTGTTCTTCGATTGCATGCAGGAATAGACCTTCTTGGTCAGGCTGATCGTGCTTCTGTCATTGTCAGTAACCCCTGGAGATTGGTTTAGCGATTGCTAAGGCGCAACGTCGTGCACGTTTGTACTCGGATCGTCAAAGTCGTCTCCACCAAATCGATAGCTATCATCTCATCGAAAGATCGGGCCCCTCGTCTCTATCAAGTGGTATCAGTTTTCAGGTTGCTCGGTGAGAATTTCCAGTTATTCTTGGATTAGATTTATTTTCTTACCTATTGTCCAAGGAAAAGCCACAAAAAAGTTAGATCTATTCATCCTTTGTCCTAGCCAGTCTGAGCCTTTGCAATTTTCTTTTCATTGTTTGCATTATTGAATTATCGGTTGCATCATCGTGTTGAGTTGCTGGTCTTTGTGTCTAGTTCGTTTGAGTTTCGAGTTCTGTTCATATTAGTCACGTCACCGCTCCATCGTTATCCCTTCCGCTATCCACCACCTCATCCATCAATTTCCACCTCGTGCTACCCATCGTTCATTGTCACAATCATAGTTGGAGTCGTTCGCATCTTTGCTTGATCCAATCTGCATCTTATCTAGTTTGTCTTGGAAAGAGGGAGAAAGAAAAAAAAAGACAGAGAAAAAAAGTAAAAAAAAAAGAGGAGAGAAAGAAAAAGAAAAAAAGTGTGAGAAAAAATAAAAATAAAAAGAAGAAAAAGAAAGTTGGAGAGAGTGTTGCTGTATATTCTGCTTGGCAGTTGTTTTCATCATTATCTTTATTGCCGTTGTGATCTTCACTTATATCTTGTTGTCCATAGCTACTTCGTATCCTTTATTGATGCTAGTTGTGCTACACCGTGACCTCATTAGTGTTCTAGGCTCGCGTCTCTAGTCCGCTCTAGCCTAGGACCAGCACAGTACCGTCGTTGAGCGTTTATTCAACATTGCATCTCTGAATTGATTATTGCTAATCTTTTGCTACCATATATAAAGCCAACCCAGCTCCACATATTTCTACACCGTGTTTACGTACTTTCACCTGGCAATCGCTTTACTCAATCTTTGGAGTTATTTGACACCGCTGGTTGCCTATCACCACCTGCTGCATGGTAAGAACTTGTAAGATATTGATACTTGCTTTACTGTGAGCGATTTACCACCACATCCTAGTAGTTCATAGGAACATTATTCTCGAATTATGTTTCTTGTTTCTACTAATCATGACAGGTACCAGAGACATAAGTTCTTGGATGACGGATACATCTTCACCATCACGAGACGTGGGACAACACACACAAGCACATGGTCAAGTTATTTCTTTACCGTCATTTGAGGGTAGATTTAATCATGCTATTTATCTAGCTTGGGGGCTTTAAGTAGAAAAAGTTTTTAGTCACCATCATTTTTCTGAGCTTGAGAGAGTACGAGCTGCCACTAGAGTATTTACTGGTTTTGCTTCTGCTTGGTGGAGTGTGCATTGTAAGAAAAATATTGATAACCTACCTACAACTTGGAAAGATTTGAAGGCTGTAATGAGAAAACATTTTTTCCTCCTTACTATCGCCATGAATTGCTTTGCAAATTGGAACAATTAAAACAAGTTAGTAACACTGTTCATGCTTACTACCAAGAGTTCAAATCTTATATGCATCATTGTGACATAGAAGAATCTGAGGATGATACAATGAATAGATTTTTTGGTGGTTTGAACCATGATATTCGCGCAAGATTTTAGTATATTCCTCGTTGCATTACTGGTATGTATGTTCGTGCTTGTACCTTTGAGAGACAAATACAGGAGGATGCATTGTGTGACTACAACAACTACTATTCCAGTTCATGCTCACCACCACTGGTTGGTTCCTCCACCATTGCACCTACAAGAGCAGCCACACCTCCGATTGTGAACGTGACATCATCTAAAATGTATGGTACATTGTCATCGTCCGTACCTACATCAGCTACGTCTTTGCAACAAGGTAACAGTAAAATCAATTATGATATAACTTCACATGAGGATGATGCATATCTAGTTAACTTCAATACATCATGTATTGAATTACCTATTGATTTGAGCACACCACCTAGTTTAGATAATCATGTTACTGTCATGAATGTGTCATGTGATCAAACAACTGAAATACCAACAATTTTGAGTGCACCCATTGAATTAACTGTTGATGCAAAAGAATCATGTGAATCAGAGAATAAATCAGATTTGGATAAAATACATTTGAAAATAATTGTGCCAATGTTTAATCATTTTGATATGACCTCTAATATTGGTGACGATTCTATGTCAAATGACTTATTGCATGTTTGCTTATTTAAGCATGTTGTAGCCTGTGAATTTCATGCAAGTAAGGTTTATTCACCAATGTTGGGATGGTTTAATGATGAACATTGTCAATCTTTTGATATGAATAAGAGCTTCACCTATTTGTGCAAACTGAGTTGCAATATTTTTATGCCTTTTACTTCTTGCGATAATATTTTGGCTTTATATTTTATGGACTAAGAAAGTTACTCATCTATACATGTGTCATATGTGCGAAAATTAAGGGAAGTAAAAATGGATGACATATCATATACAACATGTACACCTTGTCTATTTTCTTACCCAGATTTCAGATTAAGCAACGCCAAGGACGGCTTTATTTTCAAGAAAAGGAGAATGACGAGGACATGAGTACCTTGGATACGACCAGAAATATTGCATACATGTATGTTTATGAGGTGATTTCTAATGCAAACTATGGAACAATTTATTTATGTCATCCAGGACAAAAATACTTCAGACTTTTGTGTCATGTCTAATTCCAGGTGTATGGGACATTTGTACAATCCACATATGAAGATAAGCGGAAAAGAGAAGTTTAGGTGTTGTTCAAAAAGTTCTCTCACGTCACTTTTGGACCAAGAGAAGATAGAGTCCAAGTCTCTCACGTTCTGCATCAAGATTCGGACTGCACAGACATACCATACTCAAAACGGCAAGAACTCCTTCATACGGACTCAGAATTGGGTGATTCTTTTTTTGTTGGAAACTAGATTTCGTACACTTTCCAACCCAATTGGATTCACCTTCAAATTCGTTCGGAGCATTGAGATATTGATGAAACAATTTGACGCTGCAGCAGAATCCGAGTCAAACTACAAGTCCAAAGGTGTTGCATCACCTCCACTTGGGCCCATGAGACTTGTACGACCTAGGGTTAGTTTTAGGCTGCCTTGGGACGTCCTTCTACCTCCTTAGCGGCCACCCCTTGCTCCTATATAAGTAGATCCATCTAGTAGCTTTTTCTTTGGGATTTGTTTAGTCAAAAGTTAGCCATTGCAACTTCGTGTACTTCGTTTGTGTCCAACGACCAGACCAAGACCGCTTACGGATCCCCACCTTTATCAATACTTCATCTATATTTGCAATATTCAGATTGCTTTTATCATATTCTTGCTTGTTCTTCGATTGCATCCAGGAATAGACCTTCGTGGTCAGGCTGATCGTGCTTCTGGCATTGTCAGTAACCCATGGAGATTGGTTTAGCGATTGCTAAGGCGCAACGTCGTGCACGTTTGTACTCGGATCGTCAAAGTCGTCTCCACCAAATCGATAGTTATCATCTCATCGAAAGATCGGGCCCCTCGTCTCTATCAAGTGGTATCAGTTTTCATGTTGCTCGGTGAGAATTTCCAGTTATTCCTAGATTAGATTTATTTTCTTACCTATTGTCCAAGGAAAAGCCACAAAAAAGTTAGATCTATTCATCCTTTTTCCTAGCCAGTCTGAGCCTTTGCAATTTTATTTTCATTGTTTGCATTATTGAATTATCGGTTGCATCATCGTGTCGAGTTGCTGGTCTTAGTGTCTAGTTCGTTTGAGTTTCGAGTTCTGTTCACATTAGTCACGTCACCGCTCCATCGTTATCCCTTCCGCTGTCCACCACCTCATCCATCAATTTCCACCTCGTGCTACCCATCGTTCATTGTCACAATCATAGTTGAATTCGTTCGCATCTTTGCTTGATCCAATCTGCATCTTATCTAGTTTGTCTTGGAAAGAGGGAGAAAGAAAAAAAAAAGACAAAGCAAAAAAGTAAAAAAAATAAAGAGGAGAGAAAGAAAAAGAAAAAAAGTGTGAGAAAAAATAAAAGTAAAAAGAAGAAAAAGAAAGTTGGAGAGAGTGTTGTTGTATATTCTGCTTGGCAGTTGTTTTCATCATTATCTTTACTGCCGTTGTGATCTTCACTTATATCTTGCTGTCCATAGCTACTTCGTATCCTTTATTGATGCTAGTTGTGCTACACCGTGACCTCATTAGTGTTCTAGGCTGGCGTCTCTAGTCCGCTCTAGCCTAGGACCAGCACAGTACCGTCGTTGAGCATTTATTGAACATTGCATCTCTGAATTGATTATTGCTAATCTTTTGCTACCATATATAAAGCCAACCCAGCTCCACATATTTCTACACCGTGTTTACGTACGTTCACCTGGCAATCGCTTTACTCAATCTTTGGAGTTATTTGACACCGCTGGTTGCCTATCACCACCTGCTGCATGGTAAGAACTTGTAAGATATTGATATTTGCTTTACTGTGAGCGCTTTACCACCACATCCTAGTAGTTCATAGGAACATTATTCTCGAATTCTGTTTCTTGTTTCTACTAATCATGACAGGTACCGGAGACATAAGTTCTTGGATGACGGATACATCGTCACCATCACGAGACGTGGGACAACACACACAAGCACATGGTCAGGTTATTTCTTTAACGTCATTTGAGGGTGGATTTAATCATGCTATTTATCTAGCTTGGGAGCTTGAAGTAGAAAAAGTTTTTAGTCACCATCATTTTTCTGAACTTGAGAGAGTACGAGCTCCCACTAGAGTATTTACTGGTTTTGCTTCTGTTTGGTGGAGTGTGCATTGTAAGAAAAATATTGATAACCAACCTATAACTTGGAAAGATTTGAAGGCTGTAATGAGAAAACATTTTTTCCTCCTTACTATCGCCATGAATTGCTTTGCAAATTGGAACAATTAAAACAAGGTAGTAACACTATTCATGCTTACTACCAAGAGTTCAAATCTTATATGCATCATTGTGACATAGAAGAATCTGAGGATGATACAATTGTGATGCCCCCGATTTGTCCATACACTAATCATGCACGCAAATGTGAAGATATCACAACACAACTCTAGACACAAATAAAATAATACAAGCTTCATATTACAAGCCAGGGGCCTCGAGGGCTCGAATACAGAAGCTCGAATACTTGTTCTGAATTGTTGCCTGGTTGATAGGTCGGTAATCTTGGACCAAACGATTCGTACCATCCTTCTTCTTGACAAAGAGAGAAGGTGCTCCCCAAGCAGATGAACTTGGACGGATAAAACCCTGAGGAAGTGAAGTGTCGATTTCCTCCTTAAGCTCAAGGAGTTCATGAGGCGGCATCTTGTATGGCCGCTTGGCAATAGGAGTAGTACCCGGCTTCAAGTCTATGATGAATTCAACAGCTCTTGCAGGGGGTATTCCTGGAAGTTCTTCTGGAAAGACATCTTCGAAATCACGAACGACTGGAATGTTCTCTATTCCTTCAAGAGGTGAAGCATTCAATGCATTCAGAACATATATCTGATTCTCGGCATCCTGCGCTGCTTGGGTTGAGTATTGGACTGTCTGGCCAGAAGGGTGAGTGAGCTGGACTGTCTTGGCAGCACAGTCAATCAAAGCATTATGGGCTGTCAACCAATCCATACCAAGAATGATGTCTATATTGGAAGGTCCGAGCACAATGAGAGAAGCCGGAAATAGTAGACCTCCAATCTCGATTTGGTTGCGAGGGCATAACATTGTGGTTTGCCATTTGGATCCCGGAGATTGAACTGCTAAAGGAGTGGGCAAATTTTCCATACCGAGCCCATGCAACTGAGCAAATTGTTGGGACACAAAGGCATGCGATGCTCCTGAATCAAAGAGAACAGAAGCTGGCACTGAATTAACGCGAAGGGTACCCATGACGATTTTTGGGGAGTCACGAGCTTCTTCGATCTTGACATGGGTGACCTGACCACCACTCATACCAGGTGGCCTGGCACTACGATTTCTGCTAGGATGGTTGCGACGGCCCTTTCGACGACCAACAGGAGGATTTGAAGTATTTTGCGGCTGACCCAGGCGACAGTTCAGAGTACGGTGCCCTAGTTGTCCACACTTGCGGTATAAACGATCATTGTGGGGAGGAGCCACAGTATTGGACTGTCCACCCTGAATAGTTAGTTGACTCGGCGGCGGAGGCAGACGAGGTGCAACATAAGACGGCCTTGGTGTCGGAGCAGGTCGGTGATGAACATTGTGTGGGATCCAGACTCGACGTTTCTGAGAAGGCTGGCCCGAGGATGGGCCTACATCTCTACTACGCTTGAGCGACTTCTGGTACTCGGTCAGACCAGTTTCAGTTCGAAAAGCTTGGCTGACAAGCGTCGCAAAGTCTACGCAATCATGAGCAACAAGTGTGAGCTTTATATCGGGACGCAATCCTTTCACGGAATTTCTCCTGCTTACGAGCGTCATTGTCGACGTCATCCTCAGCATAGCGGGATAATTCAAGGAATTTCCTCTGATATTCGTCCATAGTCATTGTGCCCTGTGAGAGTTTGCGAAACTCCTTCTTCTTCTGGTCCATCAGACCTTGAGGAATGTAACGTGCACGGAAGTCTAACTGAAATTCCTGCCAAGTGGTTACCGTTTCTGGAGGCAACATACCCATGTGGCTTTCCCACCATTGGGCAGCTGGACCCTTCAAGTGAAATGTCGCAAAGGTGACGTAACTGGCAGGGGCAACATTAGCTGACTTCATCTCAAACTGGATGTCACGAAGCCAATCATTGGCATCCATAGGATTGGTGGAGTTGCGGAAAATGGACGGGTTGAGGCGCACGAATTCTGGCAGTGTTATTGGGGCAAGCTGTTGATGAGCATTCTGGTTTGGAAGCTGAGCCATTACACCAGTCATAAATTGACGATTCAGTTCAAACTGCTGCATCATTGCGGCAATATAAGGTGGAGTTGGTGGATCGTCAGCCATCCTGCTAAAATGTAACAAGGAGTAGTTTAGCATTGAGCAATTGCTAAGACTAGTGACCATTCATGATGAAACTTGCATAGTGAAGGAAACACTATGAATGCATCGTTGTAGCCACTAGGACATAGTCTGAACTATTCAAAATTACTATACTAAGGAAAACTATGGCTATATCCATCTTTGGGGTGAATATGGTCACGGGATCCTAATATTTGAGTTAGTAAATTCGTTTAACCCGAATAGAAGAGATTTTAGAGTCCCTGTCGTGGAATTAACACGTCAGATGTCCGGTTTACGGACTTAGTGGTGAGGCCGCGCATCTATGTAGTAGCTTGAGAGGGGTTGAGCGGAAACGAGAGACACGATGCAAGACAAGGATTTAGACAGCTTCGGGCCCCGGGAAACATCATCCGGTAATAACCCTACGTGCTGTTTGAGGCTAGATCTCATTATGATCCTCGTGGTGTCGCCGGTAAACCGGCTCTTTGTGTCTAGCCCTAGAGATTGTTTCTTCTAACCTGTCCCTCTTTGGGGAGCCCTGCCCCTCCTTATATATGTTGAAGGGGCGGGTTTACATGACTAGTCCTAGTAGGACTATGATTGATCTATTACAAGGAGTCCTAGTCTTGCTTCCTTTATGGAGAATATTCCTTGCGCTTTATTCATAAACCGGCCCACTACTAATATGAACCGGCCTTCTGGGCCTTGGGCCATGTCATCCATGATCCGCCTGCCGGGTTACCAGTGAGTGGTATTATTTAGGCAGATTGCTAGTGAATCATCAAGTGTAAACCGTCTCTCAAGTAAACCACCAAGTCCGGCCGGGTTATAATTCCGGCCGGTTCATACCGCGGGGTAATATCCCCGACATTAGCCCCCAAGTTTAGCTTGGATTTATCCATGGTAAACTTATGCTGCAAAATAAACACAAGAGCGAATTTGAGAGGTTGTGCTCCGAGTTAAGAATTCTTGTAATCCGGCACCTGATCATCTTTAAGTCCTTGTCCTTCCTTCTTCTAGAAAATCCGGGTCAACAGACCAACTTCATAATCAACTTGCTTGCATAAGAAATACTGTAAATAAAGAATCCATTTGAATCGGCCTTTAATGCTCTGACTTGACAAAAATATTGGTCTTTGAAATATTCAACTGATATCCAGCCGGCTTGAAGATGTAGAACTTGCCGGTTTATGATTGCCAAAATTGCCGGGTCACACAATTAATCTGATTTGCCAGAACTGAAAATTTGAAGATGTTCCTCCTTTATATGCATATTACCTATAGCCCCCAAGTGTCGGGTCATTATGTAATAATGAGCAGGGACTTTGTATATATTCCATTGAAAATAGCCTTGTATAATCTTGAAGAAATCCGGATCATTCATCCCAATCACTATGAAACTGACTATTCCATATTATGTAGCCCCCAAGTGTCGGGTCATTATGCAATAATGAGCAGGGACTTTGAAAGTATAATCATGTAAACTTGAACAGCAGCATGTAGCCCCCAAGTGTCGGGTCATTATTTAATAATGAGCAGGGACTTTGTAGATATAATTATTGAAATGAACATTATATAACGTAACTTCCATCGTGGGGTTTGAATCCACGTCCACAAGGTTAAGAGCTTTGTGCTTTACCAACTGAGCAGTGGACCTTTCAATATAATGGATTAATACTTGTGTACCTTCAATTGTAGACAGGAGCGATTGGTAGCCCCCAAGTTTCGGTTTAGCTACATTTAGAAGGTGAACCGGTACTTCCCGATGAAGCAAATGATCTTTACATTAGCCCCCAAGTGTCAAGTAGACAACTTGCTTGTGTGCTTGAGACTTTTGTATTTGATGTAATCTCAGTCTAAATAATGTAGCCCCCAAGTGCCGGGTTGTAAGCCTGCAGCAACTCGGGACTATTCCTTTGTAGAATAAATCACTTCCATCGTTGAAATAATATCCATTGCGCTTTAAAGCGACTTTGAAGACCTCAATCATAATATTGATAACCATAATAGGAATCCAGCCATGTTTGGCTATTGAAGAATATAATCCGGTTTGAAGACCGGTTCCAGTGATGTTTGATCACAATCGGGCCGGGTTTAATAAACACCGGTCATTATTTTGTCTCATACTGGCGACTTATAGTCAAAACCAGGCCGGTTTAATAAACACCGGTCATTATAACTGATCATGTACTGCCAATATATATTTAAAAATAAAATACTTCATACCTGTGATCAAATATGCTTGATATTCTTAATCCGGTAGAACCTTAAAATTTCTTGATGAAGATCTTCATGGATCCAATTAGAAACCCGGGTTGTGATGATAGACTCCGGTTTATCTCGTTCTGAAACTTTGTTCAGAAATTTGTGGCTTATTGCCTGATAGAGGATCCGGGTTATAATGAACACCGGTTTACTCATGCTGGTATTCATGACCCAGACTTTTCACTTTATAGATATGTGGTCAACTTGTGTAGCTGTTCCACTCCGGTTTAAAAGGTTATAGAACACAAAAAACACCAAAAAATATGCAAATTTTGCAAATAAGACCATGTAGTCGAGGCTTTTTCAAAGAGCTGCCAGGCTCAAAGCAAGGTTCAGCCAATCACTGGGACGCGGATTGGCCGACACTCCCAGAGGGCCTAGCCAATCACTGAACGTGGAATTATCCAACTTTTCAGAGGGCCGAGCGAACCGTATATAAAAATTGATCCGATCACTGGGACGCGGATTGGCCGACACTCCCAGAGGGCCTAGCCAATCACTGAACGTGGAATTATCCAACTTTTCAGAGGGCCGAAAGAACCGTATATAAAAATTGATCCGATCA
>LR738711.1:471234376-471268908 GCA_902687465.1 Secale cereale | reverse complement strand
GCAAATTTTGCAAATAAGACCATGTAGTCGAGGCTTTTTCAAAGAGCTGCCAGGCTCAAAGCAAGGTTCAGCCAATCACTGGGACGCGGATTGGCCGACACTCCCAGAGGGCCTAGCCAATCACTGAACGTGGAATTATCCAACTTTTCAGAGGGCCGAAAGAACCGTATATAAAAATTGATCCGATCACTAGGACGCGGATTGGCCGACACTCCCAGAGGGCCTCCAGGGTTCCTCCTGAACCGGTGGGTCAATGTACAAACTGAGCCAATCACTGGGACGCGGATTGGCCGACACTCCTAGAGGGCCTAGCCAATCACTGAACGTGGCATTATCCAACTTTTCAGAGGGCCGAAAGAACTATGTAACTAATCCGATCACTGGGAGTGGATGATACCAACTCCCAGAGGGCCACCAGGGTTCCTCCTGAACCGGTGGGTCGATGTAAACCAATCACTGAACGTGGATTTATCCAACTTTTCAGAGGGTCTCCAGGGTTCCTCCTGAACCGGTGGATAAATCGTGAAGCGTCCTCTCTTCGAACCGGATATGATCTCATGTTCTTCCGAGAGTTTTATTGCTTTTGAGTATATTCTGCGAAATCAGATAGACTGATCAAAGCATCTTATTTTCTTAATGAAAAAAGATATATAATAAGAAAAATAATATTGTAGATGGATATCACCTGAGTAAATATGAGCTGGTATGTTAAATAGACCGGATCATAGGGTTGACAGTAAAATGACCGCAGTATCAGAGGCAGCTCAAACACATGAATCGGCCGCGGTATTGTAACCCGGCGAAGATGAGTAAATTTGCCCTTTGTGTTGTAAACCGGTGCGGATGCGTGAACCGGCCATCTGTATATAAAAAATACCAATCAGGCAGCGTAATGGTGCTCAGAGGAATTAAAAGACCTGACAAAGTATATAGGAAGGATAACACCTGATTCACTCAAATAGCAGATGGGTCAGCCGGCGCCGACGGGCTAGTTGCCTTTCTCGTTGTGAGCCGGCGTAGTCGTGAGAGACGGCCACGGCATTGCAAACCGGTGTGGTCGAGAGAGACGGCCACGACATTGTAAACCGGCGCGGTCGCGAGAAACGTCCAAGATGTTGTAAACCGGCGCTTGAATCCGTGGAATAACGACGATCACTTGTGTCGAATCATGTTTGGTGTGCCTCCACCTCCGTGATATAATATCGCTTTTGTAATGAACGATTTCTCTGCATGCAAAATACAGCAGGGCAAGGTATTTTTGCTCGGATGAATTAATATGTATTAAAAACAAAATAGGATAGATATCACCTGGCTTGCCTTGGCAACGGATGAGTTGGCCTTGGCATTGTAAACCGGCGTGGTCGCGAAAGACAGCCACGACGTTGTAAGTCGGTGCAGACAGGTGAGTCGGCAGCGGTGTTAGAAAACGGCATGTATACGGGTGATCAGGCCGTGGGCGCAGACAACGAGTCCGTCCCGTGTGTTGATGAAGCGGGAGGCGGCGACTTACTCACGTATCCGTCTAGCAGCATGGTATGAACACGTCTCAGTGTACAAATATATTGGTGCGCACACCTTCGCCACACCTTTGCAATGAATAATGGTCCTGGTATATTTTGTCAGATGGATGAGGATGCTGGTGTTGGATAGTGCTGGACATAGTTTGGACGAAGCGGATGTTGCTGTATACTGATCTGAAGTAGTACTAGCATCCACTGGTTGCGTGCAGACGCCTTCACGTATAATTTCTCACATTTGCACCGTTCCTTCCCTTAGCATTAATCAAGTCTGGCTAGTGTTGCCTAAGATCTTCACGTGGGAAGAATAATCGCAGCAGCTATGGTTAATACTCCCAGGCGTGTCCAATCAGCATCAAACTGCTTTAGCCATTGTGAGCACAACAAACTCCTCTGCTCCCGTCAGGATAGATGACGGGATTGTCTTCTTTAAAATCTAATCTAGAAAACGTGGTAATACTTCCACAATGTGTTTGCCGCCTTTATATTTCACATCTCCAATGAGTAACTTCCACCGGCTCCTTATACATGGCAATACTGTGGTAATTGATTTGCAGATTGAAGCGGATCAAATCTGCCACAGTAAACTCTCCCCACTCTCTGAAGATTACTCAGTCCGAACTTCATACGTATCAAGCATCTTCCTTTGAAAAAATTCTTTGCAGAGTATACCTCCATAGAAGCGGCAATGATGCCTTCCGTGAGTCAAATTTGTGAAAGAAAAAACTGCACAGCAGGCACACAGTGAAAATAGTGCAGACGAATATTAGATCATTGAACCAGGCCTTTTCCAATCACACGGAAAATGTCAGCAGAGTCAGAGCGACAGGCAACTCAGATGGGCGCCCGGCGATGCAAGGCTACAGCCGCGGCAGAAAAACATCCGCAAGAAAGAAACGGCGGTCGTCATATGCGACGGAGCCGGCCCGCGGTGGCCAGAGGTGAAGGCAGGGGCAGCACGGCGATGACGACGACGACTCGAAGTGGAGCAGCAAGGCGGTGAGGTGACCCGAAACTATGGCGATTTAAGGTTGAAGGAGATGGGAGGCCAGCTCGGCGGCTCCCCACAGAGGCGAAACGACCGATGGGCTGCTCAGGCTGCTGCTGGACGCGAGGGCCGGGAGCGCGTGGAGGAACAATGGACCCGGAGCTAAGGCGGTTTAAAGCATGATGTGGAAATCACGACGGCGGCTCCAAGGCATTGAGGTAGGAACGGCCGACTTTTGATGAAACTAAAGCGGAGACAGAGTTTGGCCTGAGCGGGCGGTTTGACGGAGGTGAGCCAGCGCGAAGGTGCATGCGTAACGGTGACTTGGATCTTGGCAATTTGAAGGTCACATGGCGGCTCTCCATGGCAGCTCGTCGTAGCAAGATCCAGTGGTGTGCGGCAGCCCTCTAATAGCGTGGCTGATGGCAGACTCCGAGGCGAAGATTGGTAACGCCGGGCGAGACGCAGAAGGATCCGCGGGCGATGCGGAGCGTGCGTGACTTGGCGAGTCAGAGGCGGAGACGGCACGGGATATCCATACGGCGGGTCGAGGCTGACCAGGCGGCGATTCAACGGAGGCCGACGAGACGGGCGGTCCGGCGCAGCTACACAGCTCGGCGACAGTTGTGGATGAGACCGGAGTTGCCGCTCGATGTCGGATGCGAAGCAAATCCGGGGCAGTTTCAGCGCGATTCCGAGGTATCCCAATGGCAGGAGGAACGAAGAGGCGGTCAACGTGCAGTCGGCCGAGGCAGTGCGAGGCCCTCTGCGAGGCGGAGGCAGTGCGAGGCAACAAGGGCGGCGGCGACTCAGGTCGGGTCCCAGGCGGGCGCACGGTTTGATGAGTCCGAGTCCGCCTCAATTTGGAGTCCAATACTCTGTTTCTCTGGATCCCTTTTCTTTGATATTCACGTCATCACGTGCTAAGTCCCTGTAGTAACTTTTCTTTTCTTAACTTCCCGGTGGATTCCCTGTACGATCCGGCTTCAGGTGACGGTCTCGGCGTCTCCCTTAGCTTTTCGCGGCGGGGCAGCGAAAAGTGATCCGGCCATGACGGATCGCCTGGTTACATGTGACAGTGCAAACAGACGCAGCTCAGGCTCTTCTTTATCTGAAAAATTGTGAGCCCCTCGATCCCTCGGAGAGATCCCTTCAAGAACTCAACACCACCGTGCGCAGGCCCCACGGTGGGCGCCAACTGTCGTGGAATTAACACGTCAGATGTCCGGTTTACGGACTTAGTGGTGAGGCCGCGCATCTATGTAGTAGCTTGAGAGGGGTTGAGCGGAAACGAGCGACACGATGCAAGACACGGATTTAGACAGCTTCGGGCCCCGGGAAACATCATCCGGTAATAACCCTACGTGCTGTTTGAGGCTAGATCTCATTATGATCCTCGTGGTGTCGCCGGTAAACCGGCTCTTTGTGTCTAGCCCTAGAGATTGTTTCTTCTAACCTGTCCCTCTTTGGGGAGCCCTGCCCCTCCTTATATATGTTGAAGGGGCGGGTTTACATGACTAGTCCTAGTAGGACTAGGATTGATCTATTACAAGGAGTCCTAGTCTTGCTTCCTTTATGGAGAATATTCCTTGCGCTTTATTCATAAACCGGCCCACTACTAATATGAACCGGCCTTCTGGGCCTTGGGCCATGTCATCCATGATCCGCCTGCCGGGTTACCAGTGAGTGGTATTATTTAGGCAGGTTGCTAGTGAATCATCAAGTGTAAACCGTCTCTCAAGTAAACCACCAAGTCCGGCCGGGTTATAATTCCGGCCGGTTCATACCGCGGGGTAATATCCCCGACAGTCCCGGAGTAAGGTCGAGGAGTAAAAGATCCTAATACCACCCAATTGGCGACGTGGGCCCGTAAGCCACACTGCCATGTTAGTAAAACGATTTTCCAAAGACTAGACTCAACTTCGGCCAAGGAGTTGGAAAGGGGGATCCTACAGGCAGTCGGCTCTGATACCAACTTGTGACGCCCCCGATTTGTCCGTACACTAATCATGCACGCAAATGTGTACAACCAAGATCAGGGACTCACGGGAAGATATCACAACACAACTCTAGACACAAATAAAATAATGCAAGCTTCATATTACAAACCAGGGGCCTCGAGGGCTCGAATACAGAAGCTCGAAAGCAACAGAGTTAGCGGAAGCAACAATATCTGAGTACAGACATAAGTTAAACAAATTTTGCCTTAAGAAGGCTAGCACAAACATCAACGATCGAAGAGGCAAGGCCTCCTGCCTGGGACCTCCTAACTACTCCTGGTCGTCAGCTGTCTCCACGTAGTAGTAGGCTCCGTCGGGGTAGTAGTAGTAGTCGACTGGGGTGACATCTGGCTCCTGGGATCCGCCATCTGGTTGCAACAACCAGAAAGAAGAAGAAGGGGAAAAGGGGGAGCAAAGCAACCGTGAGTACTCATCCAAAGTACTCGCAAGCATCATATCTATACTAAGTATGAGTCAGTATCAAAGGAAAAGTTGTATATGTGGACTGAACTGCAGAATGCCAGAAGAGGAGGGGAAAAGCCTAGCCTATCGAAGACTAGCATCTTCAAGCATCTTCTGGAAACACCATCTTGCAGCAGTAGAGGGAAATACAGAATAGCAGTTTATAATTAAAAAGCATGTTGTAGTATTAACGGCCTAGAGATCCTTCCTCGACTCCCTGCGAGAAAGTAATCTCGCAGCCACATATCCATCACATATCTCAAGTATCCATTTCTAGTTATAATAGATCAGGATATAAGACTGAACGTCCGTTACCGTGGACACGGCTATTCGAATAGATAACTTCCCTGCAGGGGTGCACCACGTTACCCTCACGCTCGATCATCTCTGGCCGGACACACCTTTCTGGGTCAATGCCCGGCCTCGGGAGATCAACACGTCGTAGCCCTACCTAGGCTCAGCAGAGAGGTCCCCGCCGGTCTACATCCTAAGCACTCCAGGGTCATGGGCCATCGCCCGTTGCACTCCGGGTCGTTGCGAGCAGGGCGGACCAGGCACCACCTCTATACTGGATGGCACCAGCCCAGCCGTGCCGCAATGCTGAACTGGACATCTGACAAAGCTTCGGCTGATACCACGACGCCGAGGCCCATAACTATTCTCGCGTGGCGGTTAGTGCGTAAAGGCCAGAGGCCAACTCAGAACAAATACCCAAATCTGTTAGTGCATTATTGACAGAAGTGACGGCTGTCGGGACAAGTCCGGAGCTATCACCCCTCCTGGGTGATACCGCTAAACAGCCAGCCGCCACCGTAAGAATTCCCGCGGGTGCTCACCGGGCCCGCCCGCCTTTCACAAAGGTATCAAGTAAAGTCCATGTAACTGTGTGTCCAAAACATCAAGGTGGAAAACCCGAGGAATCACCCCCGACGAATTCCACTCGATGTGTCCGTCAAGGCGAACTATGAGGAATCACCCCCGAGGTTCACACTTGAGGGGTTGCACGACTGAGTCGTATCGGGAATGGAGAAAGAGGAATCACCCTCGATGACCACGACCGAATAGCTACACTACAGAGTTATCATCATGAGTGCGTTACGAGGCTTCACCCTCGGCACCCGATAGTACCTCTGCAGAGTCGAGCAACAAGGGGTGTGATGTGATGTGAAGTGTCGGGCTCCGGTCTTCGATCACGTTGCTCGAGTCGTCGATGATGAAGCAGGGGTAACAAGGACAAGGTGGGGTCACTGATGGATCACTAGCCAACCTATACTAAGCAGTTTAGCATAGCATGTAGGTAACAATAGCAGGTACAAAAGCAGGCTATGCATCAGAATAGGATCAAACAATAGTAGTAGCAAAATTCTAATGCAAGCATAAGAGAGAATGGAATGGGTGATATCGGGATGATCAAAGGGGGGGCTTGCCTGGAAGCTCTGCTGAAACGGAAGGAATGTCGTCGTCGACGTAGTCGATCACCAGGGCATCAACACGAGTCTCGGGGTCTACCGGAGAGAAGAGGGGGAAAGAAACAATAAATACATAGCACACAGTTGCATGACATGACAATAAACGGTGCTAGGGGTGTTCTAATGCAGTACTACACGATACCGGCGGAGGGGGATAACATCCGGGAATGTTTTCCCGGAGTTAGGCATTTTCGGACAGGCGAACCGGAGGGGAAAAGTTCCATGTTCGGTATGCTAGGGATGTGTGGTGGATGAACGGACCACGTATTCGGATTCGTCTCGAAATTCTGAGCGACTTTCATATATAAATCTTTTTCATCCGAGTTACGGATTATTTTATATGATTTTTCAAAGATTTAATAATATTATGCAATTTATTTTAATTCGAAAATGAATTGGAATTCGCTAGGTGCACCCGGTGTAGTGCACCCAGCAGTGCACCAGCAAATGACAGTGGGTCCCAGTTGACTCAGTCAACAGTCAACAGAGTTGACCATTGACTGGTCAAACCTGCTGAGCGGGGCCCGCTGTCATAGTCACAACTAACTAATTACAGGTTAGCTAGGTTAATTAAGAAATTAGTTTAATTAAAACAGTTTAATTAAATTAATTAATTAATTATTATTTTAAAATTATATCTTTTTTTATATCTTTTTTTTCAGAAAGGGGCAGTGGGCCCCAATGGTCATTGGCCCACTTGGGCCTTAACGGGTGACGGGTGTAACGGGCGCTGGGCGCTGGGCGCTCGTGCCCGAGGGGTTCGATGCCCCGGGCGAGGCCGCAGCCTTGACGAGGCCAGCGGGGTGCCGGCGTGGCACGGCCGGCGGCCACGGCCGGCCGGAGCAGGCGCGGCGGCGGTGGGCGGCCGGCGGCGCTATGCGCGCGGCAGGCCGGAGCGGCCAGGCGCCGGGCGGCTACGCAGGCCGGAGTGGCGGGCGCAGCCGAGGCCTTAGCCACGGCGCGGCCAGGGGAGGGCCGGCGCGGCCAGGCGAGGCCGGCCGAGCACGGCGGCGGAGCCCAAGGGCGCCGCGGGCCGGGGCCGCAGCTGGACGCGGCGGTACGCGGAGGCGGCAGGCGCCGGAGGGGGGAGGCGAGGCCGGCCAACTGGGCTGGTGCCCAGCGGCGGCGAGGCCACGGCTGGCCAGCGCAGGGGAGCGGGAGCGGGCGCCGGACCCGCGGCGCGACGGGGGTGGGAGCCAGGGCGCACGGCGGGGCGATGGGCGCCGGAGTGCGCCGGCGGCCACGGCGCGCGGGACTGGGGCGGCCAGTGGAAGGCGCAGCGGGGCGGCGATTGCCAGGCGAGGTCGCCGGCCGTTGCGGCGGGGCATGGCCGCGAGCACGCGGGAGCAGATCTGAGGGAAGAGGAGAGGCTGGGGGCCTCACAGACGATGGAGGGAAGAGGGGCGGCGAGGCTCGAGGTTGGCCGGCGAGGGGGAGTCGAGGACGGGGCAGTCCGGCGGTGACGAGCGTGGCGATGGACGTCCACGGGGTCGGGGCGTCGATGAGGGAGAGCGGATGGGGGCGCGAGAGAGGAGGGGGCTAGCGTTAGGGTTTGGGGAGAGGCCGCGGGCGACAACTTGTCGGCGTCGGGGGGGCGGTGGATGGGTGCCACGGCGACGCTCTCGGCCGTGGCGGCCATCGCCGGTGCCCACGTCTCCCCCGTGAACAGAGGAGAGAGGGGGTGACGCTGGTGGGCTGGCCTGGCTCGGCCAGTGAGGCCAGCTGGGCCATTTGGCCCGGGGGGGATTTCCTTTAACTTTATTTTGTTTTTTTGAGTTTGTGTTTTCTCTTCCTTTTTATTCTTTCTTTCCTTTCGGTTTTTTTGTTATTATTTTCTTGTATTTTAGCTCTTGTAAAATATACAAGTAGCCTCCTAAATTAGTATTAATAATTGTACTACTGCCACAATTAATTTGGCAACTAAATAAAATAAGTTTATATATTTATATGATTTAAAAGCGTTTAATAATTATTGCTAGCCACTGTTATAATTAGTTTAGGGCATCAAGCCACTTTATAAAAATGTTGGGTCAGCACCATACTTGGTTATGGTATATTTGCCATACTTTGAACGTTTTAGTTTTGTTCATTGAAAACTTGAAATTTTGACTTTAATTTAGATTTGAATTTGAACGGACTTGAATCAACTGAGATTAGCAACAGTAACAGTGGTGACAAGGCACCATTAACGAGGGATTACTGTAGCTTAATTATCCGGGCGTTACAAATCTCCTCCACTACAAGAAATCTCGTCCCGAGATTTTAGGAAGTAGAAGGAAACAGTGCAGGGTATTCTTCACGCACACGATCCTCGCGTTCCCAAGTGGCTTCGTCTTCAGAGTGATGCGACCACTGGACCTTGAGGAACTTTATCGCCTTCTGGCGTGTGCGGCGTTCAGCTTGGTCGAGAATGCGGACCGGATGCTCTTTATAGGAGAGGTCTTGCTGCAACTCGAGCACTTCATGATCCACTGCTCTGATAGGGTCCTTGAAACAGCGGCGGAGTTGTGACACGTGGAACACATCGTGAACCTGAGAAGGGTTCGACGGAAGTTCCAACTGATATGCCACTTTTTCACGCCTTTCGAGAATAGTAAATGGACCAATATAGCGAGGAGCTAGCTTACCCTTGATACCGAAGCGGTGTGCACCCTTCATTGGTGTGACTCGAAGTTAAGCCTTTTCGCCAGGTTGATAGACCATGTCTTGGTGATGACGGTCATACTGACTTTTCTGACGTGACTGAGCAGTCTTGAGATTCTCGCGAATGACGCGGACTTGTTCTTCAGCGTGTTGGATAATATCCGGACCGAAGAGTGGACATTCCCTAGTTTCTGACTAGTTCAGAGGGGTTCGGCACTTTCGTCCATATAACACTTCGAAGGGAGCCATCTTCAGACTAGCTTGATAGCTATTGTTGTAAGAGAACTCAGCATACGGGAGAGATTCCTCCCATTTCTTGCCGAAGGAAATAACACAAGCTCGAAGCATGTCTTCGAGAACTTGATTGACGCGTTCAACTTGTCCCTGCGACTGAGGGTGAAATGCAGTGCTGAAAGATAGATGAGTTCCCATTGCTTCTTGGAAACTTGCCCAGAATCTTGACGTGAATAAGCTGCCACGGTCTGAGCTGATAACCAATGGAATACCATGGAGGGAAACAATTCTAGACATATAGAGGGTTGCCAGCTGACTAGCAGTGATCGTTTCTTTGACAGCCAGGAAGTGTGCAACTTTAGAAAGCCGGTCAATGACGACAAGAATAGCATCATTACCTTTCTGCGATTTGGGAAAACCAGTGACAAAGTCCATTTCGACATGGTCCCATTTCCATTCAGGAATAGAGATAGGTTGTAGAATTCCAGCAGGCCTTTGATGTTCTGCTTTGATACGACGGCAAACGTCACACTCAGCAACATAACGAGCAATGTCTTGCTTCATATTAGACCACCAGAATCTCTGACGAATGTCTTGGTACATCTTGGTACTACCAGGATGAATAGACAGAGGTGTATCATGAGCTTCTTTCATAACCTTTGGAGTCTGATCCAGGTGTTTCCTTGCACATGGCACCACTAGGCGACCTTTGAAGTACAAGGCGCCATCATCGGCAATGGTGAAGAATGAGGGCTTTCCTTCTGCGAGATAGCGTTTAATCTTCTCGACTTCCGAGTCATAATGTTGAATAGTCTTGATACTGCTCACGAAATCGGGTACGACAGCCAGGGTATTAAGGGAACCCTTGGAAACAACACGAAGATTCATCTTCTGAAATTCTGGAGGAGGGGGTGTGAGTGCACCAGGAGGAACAATATGGAGGTTCAGCTTTCTGAATTCTTCAACAAGCGAGGTTTGAACCATGTGAACCTGTAGGTGGTTGCAATAAGACTTGCGGCTCAAGGCATCAGCCATTACATTAGCCTTGCCCGGCGTATAAGAAATACCCAAGTCAAAATCAGCTACAGTCTCCATCCATCTCTGTTGGCGGAGGTTCAAATCTGGTTGAGTAAACAGATACTTCAGACTTTGGTGGTCGGTGAATATCTCACAACGATTACCGAGAAGGTAATGTCGCCACTGTTTCAGTGCATATATGACAGCAGCAAGCTCGAGGTCATGAACTGGATAGTTCTCTTCATGAGGGCGCAACTGACGAGAGCCATAAGCAATCACCTTGCGCTCTTGCATTAGGACACAGCCTAATCCTTGACGTGAAGCATCACAGTAAATGACGAAATCCTTCTTAGTATCTGGAGGAGCAAGCACTGGGGCAGAAGTCAGCTTGTCTTTGAGTGTCTGGAAACTTTCCTGACACTTTTCTGTCCATTCGAACTTGACACCTTTGTGAAGCAGACCAGTCAGGGGTTTGGCAACCTTGGAGAAGTTCTCGACAAATCGACGGCAATAGCTGGTGAGTCCGAGAAAACTTCTGACTTGTTTGACATTCTTCGGAGGAGTCCAATCAAGAATAGCCTGAACTCGCTCGGGGTTGACGGCAATACCATCCTTGGAGATAACATGCCCAAGGTAGGTTACTTCGGGAAGCCAGAACTCACACTTGGAATACTTAGCATATAGTTGATGTTCTCGAAGCTTTTCCAGAACAAGGCGAAGATGTTCAGCGTGTTCTTCTTTGTTCTTGGAATATACAAGGATATCATCCAGATAAACCACGACAAACTTATCGAGGTATTCCATGAATATATAATTCATTAATCGGGAGAACGTTGCTGGAGCATTGGTCAAGCCGAAAGACATGACGGTGTACTCGTATGAACCATAGCGAGTAACGAATGCGGTCTTGGGAATATCCTCTTCACGAACCCGAATCTGATGGTAAACCAACCTCAAATCAAGTTTGGAGAATACTGAGGAACCAGCAAGTTGATCATACAGGTCATTGATTCTGGGAAGCGGATACTTGTTCTGAATTGTTGCCTGGTTGATAGGTCGGTAATCTTGGACCAAACGATTCGTACCATCCTTCTTCTTGACAAAGAGAGAAGGTGCTCCCCAAGTAGATGAACTTGAACGGATAAAACCCTGACGAAGTGAAGTGTCGATTTCCTCCTTAAGCTCAAGGAGTTCATGAGGCGGCATCTTGTATGGCCGCTTGGCAATAGGAGTAGTACCCGGCTTCAAGTCTATGATGAATTCAACAGCTCTAGCAGGGGGTATTCCTGGAAGTTCTTCTGGAAAGACATCTTTGAAATCACGAACGACTGGAATGTTCTCTATTCCTTCAAGAGGTGAAGCATTCAATGCATTCAGAACATATATCTGATTCTCGGCATCCTGCGCTGCTTGGGTTGAGTATTGGACTGTCTGGCCAGAAGGGTGAGTGAGCTGGACTGTCTTGGCAGCACAGTCAATCAAAGCATTATGAGCTGTCAACCAATCCATACCAAGAATGATGTCTATATTGGAAGGTCCGAGCACAATGAGAGAAGCCGGAAATAGTAGACCTCCAATCTCGATTTGGTTGCGAGGGCATAACATTGTGGTTTGCCATTTGGATCCCGGAGATTGAACTGCTAAAGGAGTGGGCAAATTTTCCATACCGAGCCCATGCAACTGAGCAAATTGTTGGGACACAAAGGCATGCGATGCTCCTGAATCAAAGAGAACATAAGCTGGCACTGAATTAACGTGAAGGGTACCCATGACGATTTTTGGGGAGTCACGAGTTTCTTCGATCTTGACATGGGTGACCTGACCACCACTCATACTAGCTGGCCTGGCACTACGATTTCTGCTAGGATGGTTGCGACGGCCCTTTCGACGACCAACAGGAGGATTTGAAGTATTTTGCGGCTGACCCAGGCGATAGTTCAGAGTACGGTGCCCTAGTTGTCCACACTTGCGGTATAAACGATCATTGTGGGGAGAAGCCACAGTATTGGACTGTCCACCCTGAATAGTTAGTTGACTCGACGGCGGAGGCAGACGAGGTGCAACATAAGACGGCCTTGGTGTCGGAGCAGGTCGGTGATGAACATTGTGTGGGATCCAGACTCGACGTTTCTGAGAAGGCTGGCCCGAGGATGGGCCTACATCTCTAGTACGCTTGAGCGACTCCTGGTACTCGGTCAGACCAGTTTCAGTTCAAAAAGCTTGGCTGACAAGCGTCGCAAAGTCTACGCAATCGTGAGCAACAAGTGCGAGCTTTATATCGGGACGCAATCCTTCACGGAATTTCTCCTACTTACGAGCGTCATTGTCGACGTCATCCTCAGCATAGCGGGATAATTCAAGGAATTTCCTCTGATATTCGTCCATAGTCATTGTGCCCTGTGAGAGTTTGCGAAACTCCTTCTTCTTCTGGTCCATCAGACCTTGAGGAATGTAACGTGCACGGAAGGCTAACTGAAATTCCTGCCAAGTGGTTACCGTTTCTGGAGGCAACATACCCATGTGGCTTTCCCACCATTGGGCAGCTGGACCCTTCAAGTGAAATGTCGCAAAGGTGACGTAACTGGCAGGGGCAACATTAGCTGACTTCATCTCAAACTGGATGTCACGAAGCCAATCATCGGCATCCATAGGATTGGTGGAGTTGTGGAAAATGGACGGTTTGAGGCGCACGAATTCTGGCAGTGTTATTGGGGCAAGCTGTTGATGAGCATTCTGGTTTGGAAGCTGAGCCATTACACCAGTCATAAATTGACGATTCAGTTCAAACTGCTGCATCATTGCGGCAATATAAGGTGGAGTTGGTGGATCGTCAGCCATCCTGCTAAAATGTAACAAGGAGTAGTTTAGCATTGAGCAATTGCTAAGACTAGTGACCATTCATGATGAAACTTGCATAGTGAAGGAATCACTATGAATGCATCGTTGTAGCCACCACGACATAGTGTGAACTATTCAAAATTACTATACTAAGGAAAACTATGGCTATATCCATCTTTGGGGTGAATATGGTCACGGGATCCTAATATTTGAGTTAGTAAATTCGTTTAACCCGAATAGAAGAGATTTCAGAGTCCTGGAGTAAGGTCGAGGAGTAAAAGATCCTAATACCACCCAATTGGCGATGTGGGCCCGTAAGCCACACTGCCATGTTAGTAAAACGATTTTCCAAAGACTAGACTCAACTTCGGCCAAGGAGTTGGAAAGGGGGATCCTACAGGCAGTCTGCTCTGATACCAACTTGTGACGCCCCCGATTTGTCCATACACTAATCATGCACGCAAATGTGTACGACCAAGATTAGGTACTCACGGGAAGATATCACAACACAACTCTAGACACAAATAAAATAATGCAAGCTTCATATTACAAGCCAGGGGCCTCGAGGGCTCGAATATAGAAGCTCGAAAGCAACAGAGTTAGCGGAAGCAACAATATCTGAGTACAGACATAAGTTAAACAAGTTTTGCCTTAAGAAGGCTAGCACAAACATCAACGATCGAAGAGGCAAGGCCTCCTGCCTGGGACCTCCTAACTACTCCTGGTCGTCAGCTGTCTCCACGTAGTAGTAGGCTCCGTCGGGGTAGTAGTAGTAGTCGACTGGGGTGGCATCTGGCTCCTGGGATCCGCCATCTGGTTGCAACAACCAGAAAGAAGAAGAAGGGGAAAAAGGGGGAGCAAAGCAACCGTGAGTACTCATCCAAAGTACTCGCAAGCATTAGATCTATACTAAGTATGCGTCAGTATCAAAGGAAAAGCTGTATATGTGGACTGAACTGCAGAATGCCAGAAGAGGAGGGGAAAAGCCTAGCCTATCGAAGTCTAGCATCTTCAAGCATCTTCTGGAAACACCATCTTGCAGCAGTAGAGGGAAATACAGAATAACAGTTTATAATTAACAAGCATGTTGTAGTATTAACGGCCTAGAGATCCTTCCTCGACTCCCTGCGAGAAAGTAATCTCGCAGCCACATATCCATCACATATCTCAAATATCCATTTCTAGTTATAATAGATCAGGATATAAGACTGAACGTCCGTTACCGTGGACACGGCTATTCGAATAGATAACTTCCCTGCAGGGGTGCACCACGTTACCCTCACGCTCGATAATCTCTGGCCGGACACACCTTTCTGGGTCAATGCCCGGCCTCGGGAGATCAACACGTCGTAGCCCTACCTAGGCTCAGCAGAGAGGTCCCCGCCGGTCTACATCCTAAGCACTCCGGGGTCATGGGCCATCGCCCGTTGCACTCCGGGTCGTTGCGAGCAGGGCGGACCAGGCACCACCTCTATACTGGATGGCGCCGGCCCAGCCGTGCCGCAATGCTGAACTGGACATCTGACAAAGCTTCGGCTGATACCACGACGCCGAGGCCCATAACTATTCTCGCGTGGCGGTTAGTGCGTAAAGGCCAGAGGCCAACTCAGAACAAATACCCAAATCTGTTAGTGCATTATTGACAGAAGTGACGGCTGTCGGGATAAGTCCGGAGCTATCACCCCTCTTGGGTGATACCGCTAAACAGCCAGCCGCCACCGTAAGAATTCCCGCGGGTGCTCACCGGGCCCGCCCGCCTTTCACAAAGGTATCAAGTAAAGTCCATGTAACTGTGTGTCCAAAACATCAAGGTGGAAAACCCGAGGAATCACCCCCGACGAATTCCACTCGATGTGTCCGTCAAGGCGAACTATGAGGAATCACCCCCGAGGTTCACACTTGAGGGGTTGCACGACTGAGTCGTATCGGGAATGGAGAAAGAGGAATCACCCTCGATGACCACGACCGAATAGCTACACTACAGAGTTATCATCATGAGTGCGTTACGAGGCTTCACCCTCGGCACCCGATAGTACCTCTGCAGAGTCGAGCAACAAGGGGTGTGATGTGAT
This sequence comes from Secale cereale, assembly GCA_902687465.1. NCBI lineage: Eukaryota > Viridiplantae > Streptophyta > Magnoliopsida > Poales > Poaceae > Secale > Secale cereale. Next base: position 471,253,668 of record LR738711.1, on the reverse strand, counting down.
GTGAAGTGTCGGGCTCCGGTCTTCGATCACGTTGCTCGAGTCGTTGATGATGAAGCAGGGGTAACAAGGACAAGGTGGGGTCACTGATGGATCACTAGCCAACCTATACTAAGCAGTTTAGCATAGCATGTAGGTAACAATAGCAGGTACAAAAGCAGGCTATGCATCAGAATAGGATCAAACAATAATAGTAGCAAAATTCTAATGCAAGCATAAGAGAGAATGGAATGGGTGATATCGGGATGATCAAAGGGGGGGCTTGCCTGGAAGCTCTGCTGAAACGGAAGGAATGTCGTCGTCGACGTAGTCGATCACCAGGGCATCAACACGAGTCTCGGGGTCTACCGGAGAGAAGAGGGGGAAAGAAACAATAAATACATAGCACACAGTTGCATGACATGACAATAAACGGTGCTAGGGGTGTTCTAACGCAGTACTACACGATACCGGCGGAGGGGGATAACATCCGGGAATGTTTTCCCGGAGTTAGGCATTTTCGGACAGGCGAACCGGAGGGGAAAAGTTCCATGTTCGGTATGCTAGGGATGTGTCGTGGATGAACGGACCACGTATTCGGATTCGTCTCGAAATTCTGAGCGACTTTCATATATAAATCTTTTTCATCCGAGTTACGGATTATTTTATATGATTTTTCAAAGATTTAATAATATTATGCAATTTATTTTAATTCGAAAATGAATTGGAATTCGCTAGGTGCACCCGGTGTAGTGCACCCAGCAGTGCACCAGCAAATGACAGTGGGTCCCAGTTGACTCAGTCAACAGTCAACAGAGTTGACCATTGACTGGTCAAACCTGCTGAGCGGGGCCCGCTGTCATAGTCACAACTAACTAATTACAGGTTAGCTAGGTTAATTAAGCAATTACTTTAATTAAACCAGTTTAATTAAATTAATTAATTAATTATTATTTTAAAATTATATCTTTTTTTATATCTTTTTTTTCAGAAAGGGGCAGTGGGCCCTAATGGTCATTGGCCCACTTGGGCCTTAACGGGTGACGGGTGTAACGGGCGCTGGGCGCTGGGCGCTCGTGCCCGAGGGCTTCGATGCCCCGGGCGAGGCCGCAGCCTTGACGAGGCCAACGGGGTGCCGGCGCGGCACGGCCGGCCGGAGCAGGCGCGACAGCGGTGGGCGGCCGGCGGCGCTATGCGCAGGGCGGGAGCGCGGCAGGCCGGAGCGGCGAGGCGCCGGACGGCTACGCAGGCCGGAGTGGCGGGCGCAGCCGAGGCCTTAGCCACGGCGCGACCAGGGGAGGGCAGGCGCGGCCAGGGGAGGGCCGGCGCGGCCAGGCGAGGCCGGCCGAGCACGGCGGCGGAGCCCAAGGGCGCCGCGGGCCGGGGCCGCAGCTGGAAGCGGCGGTACGCGGAGGCGGCAGGCGCCGGAGGGGGGAGGCGAGGCCGGCCACCTGGGCTGGTGCCCAGCGGCGGCGAGGCCATGGCTGGCCAGCGCAGGGGAGCGGGAGCGGGCGCCGGACGCGCGGCGCGACGGGGGTGGGAGCCAGGGCGCACGGCGGGGCGATGGGCGCCGGAGTGCGCCGGCGGCCACGGCGCGCGGGACTGGGGCGGCCAATGGAAGGCGCAGCGGGGCCGCGATTGCCAGGCGAGGTCGCCGGCCGTTGCGGCGGGGCATGGCCGCGAGCACGCGGGAGCAGATCGGAGGGAAGAGGAGAGGCTGGGGGCCTCACCGACGATGGAGGGAAGAGGGGCGGCGAGGCTCGAGGTCGGCCGGCGAGGGGGAGTCGAGGACGGGGCAGTTCGGTGGTGACGAGCGTGGCAACGGACGTCCACGGGGTCGGGGCGTCGATGAGGGAGAGCGGATGGGGGCGCGAGAGAGGAGGGGGCTAGCGTTAGGGTTTGGGGAGAGGCCGCGGGCGACAACTTGTAGGCGTCGGGGGGGCGGTGGATGGGTGCCACGACGACGCTCTCGGCCGTGGCGGCCATCGCCGGTGCCCACGTCTCCCCCGTGAACAGAGGAGGGAGGGGGTGACGCTAGTGGGCTGGCCTGGCTCGGCCAGTGAGGCCAGCTGGGCCATTTGGCCCGGGGGGGTTTCCTTTAACTTTATTTTGTTTTTTTTGAGTTTGTGTTTTCTCTTTCTTTTTATTCTTTCTTTCCTTTCGGTTTTTTTGTTATTATTTTCTTGTATTTTAGCTCTTGTAAAATATACAAGTAGCCTCCTAAATTAGTATTAATAATTGTACTACTGCCACAATTAATTTGGCAACTAAATAAAATAAGTTTATATATTTATATGATTTAAAAGCGTTTAATAATTATTGCTAGCCACTGTTATAATTAGTTTAGGGCATCAAGCCACTTTATAAAAATGTTTGGTCAGCACCATACTTGGTTATGGTATATTTGCCATACTTTGAACATTTTAGTTTTGTTCATTGAAAACTTGAAATTTTGACTTTAATTTAGATTTGAATTTGAACGGACTTGAATCAACTGAGATTAGCAACAGTAACAGTGGTGACAAGGCACCATTAACGAGGGATTATTGTAGCTTAATTATCCGGGCGTTACAACAATGAATAGATTTTTTGGTGGTTTGAACCATGATATTCGCGCAAGATTTCAGTATATTCCTCGTTGCATTACTGGTATGTATGTTCGTGCTTGTACCTTTGAGAGACAAATACAGGAGGATGCATTGTGTGACTACGACAACTACTATTCCAGTTCATGCTCACCACCACTGGTTGGTTCCTCCACCATTGCACCTACAAGAGCAGCCACACCTCCGATTGTGAGCGTGACATCATCTAAAATGTATGGTACATTGTCATCGTCCGTACCTACATCAGCTACGTCTTTGCAACAAGGTAACAGTAAAATCAATGATGATATAACTTCACATGAGGATGATGCATATCTAGTTAACTTCAATACATCATGTATTGAATTACCTGTTGATTTGAGCACACAACCTAGTTTAGATAATCATGTTACTGTCATGAATGCATCATGTGATCAAACAACTGAAATACCAACAATTTTGAGTGCACCCATTGAATTAACTGTTGATGCAAAAGAATCATGTGAATCAGAGAATAAATCAGATTTGGATAAAATACATTTGAAAATAATTGTGCCAATGTTTAATCATTTTGATATGACCTCTAATATTGGTGACGGTTCTATGTCAAATGACTTATTGCATGTTTGCTTATTTAAGCATGTTGTAGCCTGTGAATTTCATGCAAGTAAGGTTTATTCACCAATGTTGGGATGGTTTAATGATGAACATTGTCAATCTTTTGATATGAATAAGAGCTTCACTTATGTGTGCAAACTGAGTTGCAACATTTTTATGCCTTTTACTTCTTGTGATAATATTTTGGCTTTATATTTTATGGACTACGAAAGTTACTCATCTATACATGTGTCATATGTGCGAAAATTAAGGGAAGTAAAAATGGATGACATATCATATACAACATGTACACCTTGTCTATTTTCTTACCCAAATTTCAGATTAAGCAACGCCAAGGACGGCTTTATTTTCAAGAAAGGGAGAATGATGAGGACATGACTACCTTGGATACGACCAGAAATATTGCATACATGTATGTTTGTGAGGTGATTTCTAATGCAAACTATGCAACAATTTATTTATGTCATCCAGGACAAAAATACTTCACAGACTTTTGTGTCATGTCTAATTCCAAGTTTATGGGACATTTGTACAATCCACACATGAAGATAAGGGGAAAAGAGAAGTTTAGGTGCTGTTCAAAAAGTTCTCTCACGTCACTTTTGGACCAAGAGAAGATAGAGTCCAAGTCTCTCACGTTCTGCATCCAGATTCGGACTGCACAGACATACCTGACTCAAAACGGCAAGAACTCCTTCGTACGGACTCCGAATTGGGTGATTCTTTTTTTGTTGGAAACTAGATTTCGTACACTTTCCAACCCAATTGGACTCACCTTCAAATTCGGAGTCCGTATGAAGGAGTTCTTGCCATTTTGAGTTAGGTATGTCTGTGCAGTCCGAATCTGGATGCAGAACGTGAGAGACTTGGACTCTATCTTCTCTTGGTCCAAAAGTGACGTGAGAGAACTTTTTGAACAGCACCTAAACTTCTCTTTTTCCCTTATCTTCATATGTGGATTGTACAAATGTCCCACACACCTGGAATTAGACATGACACAAAAGTCTGTGAAGTATTTTTGTCCTGGATGACATAAATAAATTGTTGCATAGTTTGCATTAGAAATCACCTCACAAACATACATGTATGCAATATTTTTGGTCGTATCCAAGGTAGTCATGTCCTCATCAAAAACTTAAAAACATATATAAATTGATTACTTTCAGGGGACCGAGGTGGGACTATTTAATAAGCTAACTGATCTACTTTTGTCATTGCAATGCAAGGTGAAACCGATTAGTTGACTATCATCTTCGGTTGCAAGAGCCGAAGATCTGAGTTCAACCCCTTACAAAATGCTTCTCCTTTTATTAATAGGCAAGGTATAGATTTGGGCCACGACAACATACAAATATTTAAGCAATATTTTAATAACCGCGCACACGACGAAATAAGATGATAATCTAATTATTGATTTGGGCAGTCGTGTCAAAAGAATGCATCACCCATTTATTTGTTCTAAATCATATATACTATCTCTGATTCATGATAAGTGCCACAATATTGAATTAAATCTGGTTAAAAATGGACACCTATTCTGTATCGGAGGTCACTCTGTGCGTTCGGTTTACATGGTTCGGTTTATACATTTTTTCGGTTTGTACGGTATTAATACTTCGGTAAATACGGTATGAAATGAAAATACGGTTCGGTTTCGGTATATACCAAATTATTTCGGTATGGTTTCGGTATATACCATAAAAACCAAAGTTGACGCGAATTTGAAAATGTCGTAATAATAATTTACAAATTTTTGACTCAAAACCAATCAAAATACATACTATTTTACATAAATAGTATATAACTATATATATATAAGTGTATATGCATGCATATATTCATCCCTTAATGATTATGGACGTGCTTAGCATCTTTTAAAGAGAAAAATAACTATGTGATACGTCTCCAACGTATCTATAATTTTTTATTGTTCCATGCTATTATATTATCTGTTTTGGATGTTTAATGGACTTTATTATACACTTTTATATTATTTTTGGGACTAACCTACTAATCCAAGGCCCAGTGCAAATTGCTGTTTTTTGCCTATTTCAGTGTTCGCAGAAAAGGAATATCAAATGGAGTCCAAACAGAATGAAACCTTCGGGAGAGTCATTTTTTGAACAATATCAACACAGAAGACTTGGAGTACACGCCAGGAAGCAAACGAGGCGGCCACGAGGGCAGGGGGCGTGCCCCCCACCCTTGTGGGCCCCTCATGGCGCCCCTGACGTGCCTCTTCCTCCTATATATACCTACGTACCCTGAAAACATCGGGGAGCATCATGAAACCCTAATTCCACCGTCGCAACCTTCTGTACCTATGAGATCCCATCTTGGGGCCTATTCCGGAGCTCCACCGGAGGGGGAATCGATCATGGAGGGCTTCTACATCAACACCATAGCCTCTCTGATGATTTGTGAGTAGTTTACCACAGACCTTCGGGTCCATAGTTATTAGCTAGATGGATTCTTCTCTCTATTTGGATCTCAATACAAAGTTCTCCTCGATCTTCTTGGAGATCTATTCGATGTAATTCTTTTTGCGGTGTGTTTGTCGAGATCCGATGAATTGTGGGTTTATGATCCAGAATATCTATGAACAATATTGGATTCTTTTCTTTAATCTTTTATGCATGATTTAAATATCCTTACAAGTCTCTTCAAATTATCTGTTTGGTTTGGCCTACTAGATTGGTAGTTCTTGCAATGGGAGAAGTGATTGGCTTTGGGTTCAATCTTGCGGTGTCATTTCCCAATGACAGCGGGGGCAGCAAGGCACGTATTGTATTGTTGCCATTGAGGATAAAAATATGGGGTTTATATCATATTGCATGAGTTTATCCCTCTACATCATGTCATCTTGCTTAAAGTGTTACTCTGTTCTTATGAACTTAATGCTCTAGATGCATGCTGGATAGCGGTCGATGTGTGGAGTAATAGTAGTAGATGCAGAAACGTTTTGGTCTACTTGTCATGGACGTGATGCCTATATACAATGATCATGTCTAGATATTCTCATAACTATGCGCTTTTCTATCAATTGCTCAACAGTAATTTGTTCACCCACCGTAGAAATCTGCTATCATGAGAGAAGCCACTAGTGAAACCTATGGCCCCCGGGTCTATCTTCATCATATTAATATTCCATCAACTATTTATCTTTACTTTACTTTTGTTTTGCAATCTTTACTTTCAATCTACATATCAAAAATATCAAAAATATTATCTTATCATCTCTATCAGATCTCACTTTTTGCAAGTGGCCAAGAAGGGATTGACAACCCCTTTATCGTGTTGGTTGCAAGGTTCTTATTTGTTTGTGTGGGTACGAGGGACTCGCGCGTGGTCTCCTACTGGATTGATACCTTGGTTTCCAAAAACTGAGGGAAATACTTATGCTACTGTGCTGCACCACCCTTTACTCTTCGAGGGAAAACAACGCAAGCTCAAGAAGTAGCACTATGTTACAAGAAAAATGTACATGCTTAGTAGTGAATTTGACTCATGTATAAGAAAAATGACAACTTGTATGGTTGTTTGTTTCAAGAGATATAAATTTATTTTTTACTTTGGTTTACTCGGTTAACCGTTCGGTTTTTCGGTATATACCATAAAAACCAAAGTTCAAAATGGTATGAAAATTTCATACCATACCAAAACCATAAACCATAAAAACCGTAAAATTGGTTCAGTTCGGTTTATTTTCGGTATGGTTTTTCGGTTCGGTTTCAAAATGCACAGAGTGAATCGGAGGGAGTACTATTGTTTCATGACAACCCTAATTATTTATAGAGGATGAGTGATTATTAAATAAAGGATGCGACTAACGTCCTACCGTTTGGAATTTAAGAAAAATAACATAATCCCTGTCTCCTCCCGTAACCTCTCATGCATGCATGCATCCTTTTTTTTTGTGTTTCCATCAATCCTCGTTTAATTAGAATCTTCTAATCACATGCATGCAAGAAAAAATGAAACTGATGATGTCAGCAGATTCTTTTTCAAGGCTGGAAATTCAAACAGTTTTGTAGCTCAAACCATCGATCAGATTGAAAAATTGTCTTCACAAAAAAGATTCATCATGACGAGACCTTCGAAACTACATCCGATGTTGGTATGTTCTGATGACTTATTTTCTGGTAACAGGTTACCACATTGTGCTATGTAAGTTATCACGCATGTGACACATAGTTACCAAGCTGTTTTCATAGGAAATACCGGGCATAAAAAGATGGTCTCTCAACTTTTCTTCCCATGCACACATGCGTATATGCACTAGATGACAAAACTATGATGTCATCCTAGATTCTCCCTATTTTGAAACTTTAAAATGTTTTGTAGCTCAAACCACCGTTTTAATCAAAAATATGTTTTCACATAAAAGATTGGTCAGGATGAGATCTTTGAATCTAGATCGCATATTGATATGTTTCGATGAATTTTTTAGATAAAAATTTAACACGCATGTTGTGACGCCCCCGATTTGACCGTACACTAATCATGCACGCAAAGGTGTACGCCCCCGATTCTGGCAGCACCTGTGTGACGCCCGGGTAATCAAGCTACAGTAACCCTCTAGTAATGATTCCACGTCACTGCGATTACTGTTGCTAATCTCGTGTTAGATCAGAACCGATCGAAAATTCAAATATGAAGTAAAGTCAAACTACAAAAGGTTTCAAAATATCAAAACTAAAATGTTCAAATTGTAGCAAATAAATCGTAGACGATTATGATGGTGACACCACATCGATATGAAATGTTTGAACACTCTGAATTAATTAGAACAACAGCCAAAACCAATAATTAAATGCTTTTTCAATTAATGAATATTAAGCTAATTTATTTTATTGACCGAAACTATTGGGGCAGTGGCATATTTATTAAAACTAAATTAGGAACTAGTTTTATATTTCATTTAAACTATAACAAGATGAAACTAAATGGAAAACAACAGTTGAAATAAAAAGAAAACAAAGAAAAGGGAAAGAAGGAAAAACGTTGGGCCTTTTCCCCTCCCCTTAGGTCGTTTGGCCCAACTGGGCATCCAGCCCACCGGCCCACAGGCCCAACCGCCCCCATCGCCCCCTTATCCCGTGGGGAGACTGGAACCCTAGATGTTCCGTTCCCACTCGACCCCACTACCCCTTCCCCCGATCCCCTCTACCTCTTCGTTCGTTCTGGATCGGGGCACGAATCCGCCGACGCCAAGATGACGTCGCCGTCCACGGTCGCCGGAGCCGACCCCCTCGCCTACCTCCACTCGTCGGACGCCTCGTCGCCTCCTCCCCAATGCCGCCGCCGGAACGCCAGCGCCGCCACGACCCCGTCCTCGCCGTCGTCCCTGTCGACACCAACCTCCTCCCCGACCGGCCTCCTCACGCCTCGCCGCCCCGCTTCTCTACAACGCTGGTGAGGCCACCGGCCTCCTACTCCCCCTGCACGCCGTCGTCGATCCGACCACCACGCCGGCGCACACCCCCTGACCACCGCCCGTACGTGCGCCGTCCGCGTACCTCGGGCCTCCCTGTCACGCACCGCGCGCGGCCTCGCAGCGCTATCGCGCCCTGGCCTCGACTGCGTCCTACTCTCCTCGCTCTCAATCCCCTGCGCGCCTACCTCCGGCCGCCACCGCTCGCCGGCGCCGCGTCGCTCGGATGCCTCACCGCGCACCCCTGCGCTACCTGCTTGCGCACGCACCGCGCCCTGTACTCACTGATGCGCACCCGCGCCGCTCGCTCCTACGGCCGCGCCCGCCGAACGGCGCCCACGGCCTCCGCGTCCTGCTGCTGCCTACCGCTCCCCTGCCGCTCCGGCCGCCCCTCCCCCTCGCCCGCTCTGCGCCCTGGCCGGGCCGGCTCCGCCTGGCCATGCCCGCGCTGGGCCGGCGCCGCCCCGCTACCTGGCCGTCGGCCTCGCCTCGCCTCCCCCGCGGGCGAGCACCTGTTCGGGTGCGCCCGTAGCGCTCACCCGACCCGCCCCGTTAAAGCCACGAGCCACTGACGGCTGGGGCCCAGCGCCCTGGCAAAAAAAAATTTAATAGGTTAATTAATTATGATTATTAAACTAATTAACTAATTAAACCTAATTGCCCTGCTAATGTAATTAACCACTATTAACTAGCTAACGGTCCATGACAGACGGGACCCACCCGTCAGTTTGACATGGTCAACGTCATGTTGACTGCTGACATCACGCTGACGTCATGCTGACGTCAGCATGCACTATTCTGGATAATGTTGATTTATTTAATAATTAATAAATTAGAAAATGTTTTAAAAACTTTAAAAATTAATATAAAATAATCCGTAACTCGGATGAAAATACTTTATATATGAAAGTTGCTCAGAACGACAAGGCGAATCCGAATACGCGATCCGTTCGTCCGCCACACATCTCTATCATACCGAAAATGCAACATTCCCCTCCGTTTTATCTGCCCGAAAATGCCTAACACCGGGAATACTTTCCCGGATGTTATTCCTCTTCGTCTGTATCACCGAGCACCGCGTTAGGTCACACGTAGCTCCGTGTTTTGCCATATTATGCTTTGTGGTGCGATGTTTGCTTTATATTTATTGTTTCTCCCCCCTTTTCTCTCCGATAGACATCGGGACTGAGACTGCTGACGGTGCCACTATGATCGACTACGTCGACGACGACCGCCCCTTCTTGCCAGAGCAACCAGGCAAGCCCCCCTTTGATCACCAGATATCGCCTATTCTTCTTTCTACTATTTGCATTAGAGTAGTGTAGCATGTTACTGTTCGGTTACTCCTAATCTGTTGCATAGCCTGTCATTGCTGCTACAACTGTTGATACATGTACCTGCCATCCTAATGCTTAGTGTAGGATGCTAGTTTTCCATCAGTGGCCCCACATCCTTGTCCGTCTGCCATGCTATACTATCGGGCCATGATCACCGCGGGTGGTGATCACGGGTATATACTATACACATACTTTACATGACACATGATGTGACTAAAGTCGGGTCGGCTCATTGAGTACCCGCAAGTGATTCATTGGGGGGGCTGAAAGGACAGGTGGCTCCATCCAGGTAGTGATGGGCCTGAGTTCCCGACGCCCCCCCGAGTGGATCTTTGTGGCGGAGTGACAGGGCAGGTTGAGACACCCAGTGGAGAAGTGGCCTGGCCCTGGCCGTTGTCCGCGGTTATTTCATAATAACATGCTTAACGAGTTTGGATATTTGATCCGAGTCTGGCCATTGGCCTATACGCACTAACCAGCTGCATGGGAATAGTTATGGGCTCTAGACGTCGTGGTATCAGCCGAAGCCTTCTTGACGTCAGCGACTAAGCGGCGCGCGCCGGGTTGGACCGCGTAACGTAACTTCCTTAGTAATGGAGGTTGCTAGGTCTGCTCACCGGCCGCCCTCGCAACGTGCAGGTGTGCATTGGGCGATGGGCCCAGACCCATGTGTGCTTAGGACTTAGACCGACGTGCTGACCTCTCTGTTGTGCTTAGGTAGGGCTGCGACGTGTTGATCTTCCGAGGCCGGGCATGACCCTGGAAAGTGTGTCCGGCCAAATTGGATCACGCGTGCTGGGTTATGTGGTGCACCCCTGCAGGGAAGTTAATCTATTCGAATAGCTGTGTCCCTCGGTAAAAGGACGACCCGGAGTTGTACTCTGACCTCATGACAACTAGAACTGGATACTTAATAAAACACACCCAGACAAGTTCCAGATATAACTCGGTGGTTGCTCTCTCATGGGGTGATGTGCGGGAGGATCGCCGGGTAGGATTATGCTATACGATGTTACTTGGTGAACTTACCATCTATTCTATTCTACTCCTGCAAGACGGAGGCTGCGAGATGCGAGGATACTTGTTACTTCTAGCCACTCTCATCTACTGCTGCAAGATGGAGGTTGCCAGAAGCATAGTCTTCGATTGGATTAGCTATCCCCCTCTTATTCTGGCATTTTGTAGTTCAGTCCACAGATATCCCCCCCCCCGTTACAAAGATATCATTGCATATGTAGTGTAGATCATTGCTTGCGATTACTTTGGATGAGTACTCACGGTTGCTTTTCTCCCCCTTTTCCCCTCTTGTTCCTTTTTCTCGGATGATGCAACCAGATTGAAGGAGTCCAGAAGCCAGAAGATCCCGAGGATGTTTCTACGTGAAGTTCGGCTTCGAGGAGTAGTTAGGAGGTCCCAGGCAAGAGGCCTTGACTTTTCGATCGTTGCTATATTTGTGCTAGCCTTCTTAAGGCAAACATGTTTAACTTATATCTGTACTCAGATATTATTGCTTCCGCTGACTCTTGTGTTTTCGAGCATTTGTATTCGAGCCCTCGAGGCCCCTGGCTTGTAATATAAAGCTTGTATTATTTTAATTTGTGTCTAGAGTTGTGTTGTGATATCTTCCAGTGAGTCCCTGATCTTGGTCGTACACATTTGCGTGCATGATTAGTGTACGGACAAATCGGGGGTGTCACAAGTTGGTATCAGAGCCAACTGCCTGTAGGAATCCCCCTTTCCAACTCCTTGGCCGAAGTTGAGTCTAGTCTTTGAAAAACAAATTTACTAACTTGTTGTGTGGCTTACGGGCCCACAGCACCATTGGGTGGTATTAGGATCTTTTACTCCTCGTCTATACTCTGGGACTCTTATCTCTCTTCTATTCGGGATAAATGAATTTTGCTAAATCTAACATTAGGATCTCGTTATCACTTTCACCCGGAGAGCACCTTATGATCGATGATCGTCCGCTGCACCAGAAGACCCTGAAGATACTCTCCGCTGTTAACCCGAGAACTTGTGTTCATCGCCTTTGTAATTCACTACCACCGATATATCCCTATGGGTATCTGCATGCACTTGTAATTCTCATGATCATTCCTCGTCGCTCTTGTTGTTACAAGATGCCTCGAAATATTCTCCGTTGTCCCGAGAATCCTTTGATTTTATTGTCTTGCAGTTTTATTTCGCATGAAAACCCTTACGGTTATTTCCTCACATTTATCGGGGATCCATTTTTCTCAATTGACCATGTGTCTCACAAAATTCTTCTGAATACTTTTTGATCTTTCAAAAATCCTCTGCAGCCAGTTACTCTTGAAATTCTTGCGGTCTTGCATTATGGTTAATTCCATGTGACTAGTAGTCTTCGTTAGCATCCCTTGTCTTAGCCATTTTGAGCCTATTGATTCAATGTGTGCGTATGCACGCGGTCATCGGGTTATCCTTTTTGAAATTATCTTTCCGACTCAGACGTCATTCCGGACATGAGTTGGTTCTCGGCAATTCAAACCTTTATTGATTGTCCAACTAAGTGTTTTCAACTTATCCATCCTGGATCAGAGCGTCTGCTTCTGATCCTTCATTTTGGAAACCATAATTTCTTTCTATTTAAGCTTCATACTAATCAGGTGATTCTTGAATTTGATGCCTCTGCATTCTTCTTCCTCTGAGTGGGTACCGATACTCACATCAGCTCTGTTGTGGATCGCTCGATCCATTGTTGGATTGTTATCCGACGGTGTCCTTCGTATTCAATCACCTTGTGAGTTCTTCCCCTGATACATAATGCCTTTGGTAAATTGTATCCTCTACTTGGCCAACCATGCTCTACTTTCGGGCTAGTGTATTTACTTTTGAAACTTGTGGTATAGGTTACTAAGATGCCCGATGGGTTGAACCTATGCCTTCCCCTAATCTGTGGGAACCCGAAAGTATTCACAAGTCATACTCTTCTGGTGTTCTACCAGATAAAATTCCAATACTACAGTTTTTAGCAAAGCGAGAGGTGAATGAAATGACGTGCATTAAAGAAGTGGGAGTCGACCTTGAACTTTGTGTTCATGCCCATGAAAATGATGTAGACCGTCTCGGAAGCTTCTTGCATAATGATTATCCAGCTGTATGATTCTTTCGGTATTCTTGAATTGATTCCTTAGAGTTATGGTTCCGACCATGCTGTCCTGATCTAATATATCTGATGGGAATTCATTCCAGTGCATCGTCTATTTTTGGCAAGGTTAAAGTATCTGATATCATAGGTCAATGACACGGTTCTACTTCTATCATGTTCTACCTTCGAGTATTACCCCCTGGTATCTCGAAGATGTCTTGCCATTGCACCACATCTTATTAACTTTGTTGTAGTAATTTATTTCCTTGTCGTAATCACTCTATGGTTCTGGGTTGTTGTCAACCAAGGACACCGACTAGTGAAATTTTTCTGCACTACAAATCAAATACCCCTAGTGTTTTACTGGGAAATTCTGAACTCGGTCCGGTCATTCCTAGACTATCGGTTGCATCCTGGTCTCGCTATCTTTGATTGTGCTACCTCGTCCTTCTCTGGTGCACGAATTCTTCAATGTATGAGCACGACTTACGTCGGGCTTTCAACATCTTGTTGCTTGTCTTGAAAGGCAACTTTGGTTCCGAGCTTGCATCCTATATATTGATCCTATAACTTGCCACTTCGTGATTCCCTTGCTTATTGCCGTTGTCGTTTGATTGCATCCTCTTGAAACCTCCCGGCAAATGTGTCGGACCACCTTCAACACTTTGACTTCTTCTAAGATGTCAACTGAGTTCATGATGAAAAATACCCTCCTTGCCCTCGATGAATTTTTATCATCAACAACACCCTTGACTTCCTTTCATCGCGAATTTGTCCACATTATGAATACAACTTGCTCTCCAGCTAATGTAGTGTTCTGCCTAGAAGTATTACTGTCTTTTATGTCGAGAATGTTGTGGGGATTGCTCCACCTCTTAGAAATTCTCGGTATGATGATATTTCTCACCATCACCATTCTTCCTTGGTCCCCGTCTAGCTTTTAACCGGGATACCAATCTGCTAACGATGTTGCTTGAGTTCTGTACTTCTAGCAACCCTATTGCTTTGAAGTTAATGATCAACAGTTCGTTCTTAGACTGTTGGTTATTGAATCATCACTCTAACATTGATATGGCTGCCTAAGGTCATATTTCGGGCACACTTTTCAACTAATGATTAATGATGTATGTTCTCCTAGAGCAAACAACATTATATCATTTGAATTGACAAGTGTCGTCTCCTTGTTCACATTATTTTGGAAATCTATCCTTTGGAATTCTCGATGAATTGTCGCTGAGCCCATCAGCCACCTCCTCATCCTATCCTTGGTTTAATGATGAACTATTGTTTCGGGAACCCGCTCCCATAGTTCATTCCCGAGAATCTTGCAATGTCATTTCGTTGATTAATGTTGCACCGTTTCTTCTCGAACATCCTGAGTCTGAGGTATCATGACACCAATCGGATCTGAATATCGGTCAGATATGATGGTTGGGACAACTTCCCAGTAGTTATAATGTTGGTCCTTTGATGACTCGGTAATATGATGTCATGCCTAGCACCCCTGGCTGGGGGACCTATCATTTTAATCTCTTTTGCAAGGATAATCGTTCTTCCAGGAGGAAATTGTAAGACTTATTCTATAAGTTGCTCCTGATGGATCATTCGTGTATCCAAGTCTGGCCCTTGATTGAAACACCATATCATTGCTACCTCGAAGAATGGCAATTATACCCCGCTCATCAACAAGAACATTGGAGGCACGATGCTAAGTGTTTCTTGGTCAGTTATCCAAACACCGTTGTATGGGTAACATCTTGATTAATTCTCGCCTCTTTATCTGAATGGTTGGGAACTTGCTCTCCTACCCTGTATGCCATGTTCTTCTTGTCCATGGGAAGGATATACTCCTAATAATTGTGTCTAATCACAATTTTCCTTTCCATTTGTTTGTTTAACCTTTCCTTGATCTACATATAATCTAAGCAGTAATAATTCTCTTCTTATGTAAACACCTGGTTGTACAACTCTGTCGGTAAGACCCTGTTACTATGGTTGGTAACATTCCGGTAAGCACCGATGGAAGAAAACTTTGCCTACCGGTCCGCCTCGTTTCAACGAGCAAGAAAATGGTTCTCTTCGTCCCCCGTCCTTGGTACCGACATTGTTGCCAACTTAGCTGACAAACTATCCTCCGACATGCCTTGCTTTTTGTGCAAGATGTCATCGCCCCTCCTATTTTCAACCCACATGGTGGGCCCATAACCCACAGGTCCATCAGATCGAAACCTGACTCTTCTTTACAACCCGGATTCTAATGTATCCTTTGCACCTGGCTTCGTATGTGATTCACGAGCTAAATTCTATGACATTATTCATCCTGGAATCAAACACCGTATGATTCTTGTTTTTCAAGCCCCCATTCTAGCTTCTGTCTAGGCATCGAATGACTGCCTACCCATTTGAAACTTTGGTACCATCGCTTATTGTTCTCAATGTATTCACTCAAATACTACTCGTAGGGTACTTCGTGTATCACTTTCTGAATTCGTCGTCAGATGCACAAACTTCGTGGAGATACATTCCTCCAAAGTTTCCCCCCTTGTCGCGTTCGTAGGACGATGGAGATCCCGAAGAAAGGATGACGACTTGATCACCATAACTTGAAGCAGAGAAATGAAGACATCAACGGAAGGGACCAACCTCTTCGAAAGGGCAGCCAAGACCGAGAAGACTCGTTAGGTTTTCGCTACCAGCACTCCCCCCCCCCTGCTTACTCCACTGCTTAAATTTCGGGATGAGATTTCTTGTAGTGGAGGAGAATTGTGACGCCCGGGTAATCAAGCTACAGTAACCCTCTAGTAATGATTCCACGTCACTGCGATTACTGTTGCTAATCTCGTGTTAGATCAGAAGCGATCGAAAATTCAAATTTGAAGTAAAGTCAAACTACAAAAGGTTTCAAAATATCAAAACTAAAATGTTCAAATTGTAGCAAATAAATCGTAGACGATTATGATGGTGAAACCACATCGTTATGAAATGTTTGAATACTCTGAATTAATTAGGACAACAACCAAAACCAATAATTAAATGCTTTTTCAATTAATGAATATTAAGCTAATTTATTTTATTGACCGAAACTATTGGGGCAGTGGCATATTTATTAAAACTAAATTAGGAACTAGTTTTATATTTCATTTAAACTACAACAAGATGAAACTAAATGGAAAACAACAGTTGAAATAAAAAGAAAACAAAGAAAAGGGAAAGAAAGAAAAACGCTGGGCCTTTTCCCCTCCCCTAGGTCGTTTGGCCCAACTGGGCATCCAACCCACCGGCCCACAGGCCCAACCGCCCCCATCGCCCCCTTATCCCCTGGGGCGACTGGAACCCTAGCTGTTCCCTTCCCACTCGACCCCACTACCCCTTCCCCCGATCCCCTCCACCTCTTCGTTCGTTCTGGATCGGGGCACGAATCCGCCGACGCCAAGATGACGTCGCCGTCCACGGTCGCCGGAGCTGACCCCCTCGCCTACCTCCACTCGTCGGACGCCTCGTCGCCTCCTCCCCGATGCCGCATCCGGAACGCCAGCGCCGCCTCGACCCCGTCCTCACCGTCGTCCCTGTCGACACCAACCTCCTCCCCGACCGGCCTCCTCACGCCTCGCCGCCCCGCCTCTCGTCAACGCTGGTGAGGCCACCGGCCTCCTACTCCCCCTGCACGCCGTCGTCGATCCGACCACCACGCCGGCGCACACCCCCTGACCACCGCCCGTACGTGCGCCGTCCGCGTACCTCGGGCCTCCCTGTCGCGCACTGCGCGCCGGCCTCGCAGCGCTATCGCGCCCTGGCCTCGACTGCGTCCTACTCTCCTCGCTCTCAATCCCCTGCGCGCCTACCTCCGGCCGCCACCGCTCGCCAGCGCCGCGTCGCTCGGCTGCCTCACCGCGCGCCCCTGCGCTACCTGCTTGCGCACGCACCACGCCCTGTCCTCACTGCTGTGCACCCGCGCCGCTCGCTCCTACGGCCGCGCCCGCCGAACGGCGCCCGCGGCCTCCGCGTCCTGCTGCTGCCTACCGCTCCCCTGCCGCTCCGGCCGCCCCTCCCCCTCGCTCGCTCTGAGCCCTGGCCGGGCCGGCTCCGCCTGGCCGTGCCCGCGCTGGGCCGGCGCCGCCCCGCTACCTGGTCGTCGGCCTCTCACCCCGGCGGCCTCGCCTTGCCTCCCCCGCGGGCGAGCGCCCGTTCGGGTGCGCCCGTAGCGCTCACCCGACCCGCCCCGTTAAAGCCACGAGCCACTGACGGCTGGGGCCCAGCGCCCTGGCAAAAAAAAATTTAATTTAATAAGTTTATTAATTAACATAATTAATTATGATTATTAAACTAATTAACTAATTAAACCTAATTGCCCTGCTAATGTAATTAACCACTATTAATTAGCTAACGGTCCATGACAGACGGGACCCACCAGTCAGTTTGACATGGTCAACGTCATGTTGACTGCTGACATCACGCTGACGTTATGCTGACGTCAGCATGCACTATTCTGGATAATGTTGATTTATTTAATAATTAATAAATTAGAAAATGTTTTAAAAACTTTAAAAATTAATATAAAATAATCCGTAACTCGGATGAAAATACTTTATATATGAAAGTTGCTCAGAACGACAAGGCGAATCCGAATACGCGGTCCGTTCGTCCGCCACACATCTCTATCATACCGAACATGCAACACTCCCCTCCGTTTCATCTGCCCGAAAATGCCTAACGCCGGGAATACTTTCCCGGATGTTATTCCTCTTCGTCTGTATCACCGAGCACCGCGTTAGGTCACACGTAGCACCGCGTTTTGCCATATTATGCTTTGTGGTGTGATGTTTGCTTTATATTTATTGTTTCTCCCCCCTTTTCTCTCCGATAGACATCGAGACTGAGACTGCTGACGGTGCCACTATGATCGACTACGTCGACGACGACCGCCCCTTCTTGCCAGAGCAACCAGGCAAGCCCCCCCTTTGATCACCTGATATCGCCTATTCTTCTTTCTACTGCTTGCATTAGAGTAGTGTAGCATGTTACTGTTCAGTTACTCCTAATTTGTTGCATAGCCTGTCATTGCTGCTACAACTGTTGATACATGTACCTGCCATCCTAATGCTTAGTGTAGGATGCTAGTTTTCCATCAGTGGCCCCACATCCTTGTCCGTCTGCCATGCTATACTATCAGGCCGTGATCACCGCGGGTGGTGATCACGGGTATATACTATACACATACTTTACATGACACATGATGTGACTAAAGTCGGATCGGCTCATTGAGTACCCGCAAGTGATTCGATGGGGGGCTGAAAGGACAGGTGGCTCCATCCAGGTAGTGATGGGCCTGAGTTCCCGACGGCCCCCCGAGTGGATCTTTGTGGCGGAGCGACAGGGCAGGTTGAGACACCCAGTGGAGAGGTGGCCTGGCCCTGGTCGTTGTCCGTGGTTATTTCATAATAACACTCTTAACGAGTTTGGATATTTGATCCGAGTCTGGCCATTGGCCTATACGCACTAACCAGCTGCGTGGGAATAGTTATGGGCTCTCGACGTCGTGGTATCAGCCGAAGCCTTCTTGACGTCAGCGACTGAGCGGCGCGCGCCAGGTTGGACCGCGTAACGTAACTTCCTTACTAATGGAGGTTGCTAGGTCTGCTCACCGGCCGCCCTCGCAACGTGCAGGTGTGCATTGGGCGATGGGCCCAGACCCCTGTGTGCTTAGGACTTAGACCGACGTGCTGACCTCTCTGTTGTGCTTAGTTAGGGCTGCGATGTGTTGATCTTCCGAGGCCGGGCATGACCCTGGAAAGTGTGTCCGGCCAAATGGGATCAAGCGTGCTGGGTTATGTGGTGCACCCCTGCAGGGAAGTTAATCTATTCGAATAGCCGTGTCCCTCGGTAAAAGGACGACCCGGAGTTGTACTCTGACCTCATGACAACTAGAACTGGATACTTAATAAAACACACCCAGACAAGTTCCAGATATAACTCGGTGGTTACTCTCTCACAGGGTGATGTGCGGGAGGATCGCCGGGTAGGATTATGCTATACGATGTTACTTGGTGAACTTACCATCTATTCTATTCTACTGCTGTAAGACGGAGGCTGCGAGATGCGACGATACTTGTTACTTCTAGCCACTCTCATCTACTGCTGCAAGATGGAGGTTGCCAGAAGCATAGTCTTCGATTGGATTAGCTATCCCCCTCTTATTCTGGCATTCTGCAGTTCAGTCCACAGATATCCCC
>LR738711.1:471105047-471234312 GCA_902687465.1 Secale cereale | reverse complement strand
CCCCCCCCCCCCCCCGTTACACAGATATCATTGCATATGTAGTGTAGATCCTTGCTTGCGAGTACTTTGGATGAGTACTCACGGTTGCTTTTCTCCCCCTTTTCCCCTCTTGTTCCTTCTTCTCGGATGATGCAACCAGATTGAAGGAGTCCAGAAGCCAGAAGATCCCGAGGATGTTTCTACGTGAAGTTCGGCTTCGAGGAGTAGTTAGGAGGTCCCAGGTAGGAGGCCTTGCCTTTTCGATCGTTGCTATATTTGTGCTAGCCTTCTTAAGGCAAACTTGTTTAACTTATATCTGTACTCACATATTATTGCTTCCGCTGACTCTTGTGTTTTTGAGCATTTGTATTTGAGCCCTCGAGGCCCCTGGCTTGTAATATAAAGCTTGTATTATTTTAATTTGTGTCTAGAGTTGTTTTGTGATATCTTCCAGTGAGTCCCTGATCTTGGTCGTACACATTTGCGTGCATGATTAGTGTACGGACAAATCGGGGGCGTCACAACCTGCCTTGTGATGTTTAACTCTGCAAATTGCAGTTTTTATCAGTACAGGTTTCAATGGCCATTAAGCCTGTTGCAATTAACAGTTGTATCCATTTTTAAACAGTTGTATTTCGATGTCTACAAACTTACAAAACATGAGTTAGGATGATGTTAAGCCTGTTGCAATTAACAGTTGTATCATTTTTTAATTCGTCCCTTTGCTACCGTGCTACTCTTTCACAATGAAGATATCACTACAGATGTTGCTGTTTTATTACCATTTGCTATTTTCGGTGGATGTTAGCCCTGTTGTAGTTAACATTGGCTTTACATGTACTTACACAGGGCTACAATGGGCGATGTTGTTGTTTGTCGTCGAGGTTAGCTGTATCCCATGTCTTACACACCATCTATTCCTAAATATAAGTATTTTTAGAGATTCCAATATAGACTACATAAGGAGCAAAATGAGTGAATCGAGATTCTAATCGCAACTATATATATATAATTCTAACATATAAGAAGGCTAGTTGACCCTCGTCCACGAAGCTCCCTCAATTTCCTGCACTTTGGATCGTTAGATCTAGTCAATCTGGTCTTCAAACTGTCCTGGAACGTTGGATCTGCGACGTTTCATTCTACCTCGCTGTAGTTTCAGGCGTCCAATGACCGGTGGGCTCGTTCTCTCCCATGGTTGGTTGGGTCTGCTATTTTAGGTGCGCGGAGGCCCTCTCCTAATGCGGCGCGTGCGCATGTCGCGATTGTCGGCTTCCAAAGAGGGAGCAGGCGCACCATCCTCCCAAATAGTGTGCGTGGGGACCCTTGGCAGGCCAAACAACACACACATGACGACCCAGGGCAATTGACATGCGGGCCGATCTTTGCGGGGCCCGTGTGGCAGTAAAGGGGCAAGAGAACAAGACAGTAAGAAAGAGACTCCACGTGGTGATGGGCCCTCTTTTCAAAACCGCGCGCGGGCATGTGAAGTCAAAGAAACACGCACAGATGTGCGTCATCTGCGACGGCTGGGACGAGATGGACTGAAGCATGCACACACGTTGCTACCTTTCCACACTATGACCGGTGGACCGAGTTGGCTGCTGGTCCCAGGGGTCTGTGCCTTGCCTTTGTTTTCGTTCGTGTGAGGGATCGTGGAGTTATGTCTCGCCTGTGGTTGGCTATAGGAGAGAGAGGGGTGGACTGATACTTACACACCCGGGAGACACACCATGATGGGTGGGCCGCGTTGCCTGTTGGTCCCCCACATCAGTGGGCGGGGTTGTTCTGGTCCTGTGAGTTTTCGTCCTATGACATCTCCGTGCAGTTATGTCTCTTATGCGTCTCTTCTTTGGTTTGAATAGGGGAAAGAGATGAGCTACCGCATACACACCAGCGGCCGCATTTTCGCACAATGACCGGTGGGCCAAGTTAGATGCTGGTCCTACACGTTGATGGGTTGGATTATTTATGTTCGTACTGTTGAGTTTCGTGTGGGGTTGGAGAGAGTCGGGTCGTGCGTCGTGCCGTGCGCCATCCCGGGTCCTGTGGCTGGGTGTGGGGGTTCTCTTTTGCTGCAGCGCTGAACGTGCAGCGCAACCAGTGTTCCCTCCCATCTATAGGTGGCCAAATGGGCTGGGATAGCTGGGCCGGCCCGGTAGCACGGCCGGCACGGCACGGGCCTGGCACGACACGGCACATGCTAAACGGGCCAGGCCCGGCACGCGGCACGCCAGGGGTCGTGCCTGGGCCTGAAGGCCGAGCACGCGGGCCGGCATGGCACGGCCCAATTATCTTTTTTTTATTATGTATCCTAATGTGGCCCAATAGGTAAAAATAGGCTAAAAACGCTGAGTGGGTAAAATATGAGGCAGATTAGTGGGCCTAGCGTGCTGGCGGCCCGGCCCGATTAACATATGGGCCGTGCCTGGGCTGCAGGCTGCAGCACGCAGGCCGGCACGGCACGGCCCGTATAATAATCGTGCCTTGGCGGGTCGGGCCGTGCAGTGCCGGGCCGGCCCGTTTGGCCAGCTATACTCCCATCCAGAGCCCTGCACCCTCTCCTTCCCTCTCTCTCCTTGTTTCTCCTCGCCAGCCACCAATCCATCTTCTCGCTGCTTCGTCTCCTCCACCTCCTTGTCTCCGGCCGCCGGCCTCCCGTCCGCCCTACCTCACAACGACGTTTCCCAAGGAGCAATGCGAGTGAGGCCAGCATACGGAAGGAGCGGATCGAGGTCTCGCACGCTGGCTCCATCATCTGATTCACCCCGTTCTGGATTCCCGTCTGCCCGGAGCTCGGCTACGCACACCTCGTGGGATCTGGTCTCACCAGGTACTCGATGCTGGCATCATCGGCATCTCGAGGTGACACAATGACGGCCGCGCTCGGACCCTCTTTAGTGACTCGACAAAAGCCGACTCATACAGCGGTCCTGCGGACGGCGGCCTCAGCGGGTGGGTGACCACGACTGCAGCTGGTGCACGAGCTCTCACTCGGCTCCTCGTCTCGGTACGAGTCCTTGTAGCCTGTTCGAAGTTTTCTCTTTTTTCCCTTCTCCATTTGTTTGACATGGTTCTGCTCGGGTGGATGCAGGGTGCGGACTGAGAGTTGGATGCTCTGTGCTAGTGTATGGAAGTGCTGCAACCACGGTAGTTTCGTCTGTGAGGTATAATGCTAATTGGGCTTGTGAATTAATCATGTCTGGGAATGGATTGCCTAATTGTTGGGGTTTTGTCAACATATATGTTTTACTCATTTTCCTTGATTGCAACCTAGGGTCATCATGTTCCTACTCACAGGTTACAATAGTGTTATGTAAAATATACCCAAGCTCTTATTTCTTAAAATTATCCATTTGTTCTCTGATACACATAGGTCACTGGAGGAGAGAGAGTCTGGCTTGCGAGTTTCGCTGATGCGGCCACGACTGCGATGCCAAACTCCGAGGAGATACCAAAGGTGTACTGGGAGGCAGTGCTTCCTGGAATTCCAATGCCTCCACCTATCATAAACCTGCTGTTAGCCCAACAAAACAGTATCTCTCTCCCTCCCTTCCCACCTTGGTGACCTCATTTAAGTGCTTTTGATAATTGGTGGTACAACTTTCCCTCTTTGATACCTACAAATTCTTTATAACGACTCTGAGTTTGCAATCCATTATGAGTCATAAATGAAGATAATAGATGTGAATCTTTTTTTCTAATGAATGATAAATGTTAACTTAAAGTATAGAGAATTGTCAAGCCCTGAGCTCTGAATGAAGGAATTTAGCTCTTAAACACTGGAATTTCAGAGAAGAAGAAGAGCTTTGGGGGCTAGGGTTCTTCAATAGAAAAGGGAAAGGTAGTAAGCTCGCCTCTGGCGGCTAGGGTTTACACCCGATACAATTCATCATGCCCCTCTCAGGGAGAGGGTTCTTAAACGCTGGAATTTCAGAGAAGAAGAAGAGCTTTGGGGGCTAGGGTTCTTCAATAGAAAAGGGAAAGGTAGTAAGCTCGCCTCTGGCGGCTAGGGTTTACACCCGATACAATTCATCATGCCCCTCTCAGGGAGAGTGGGTGGCTTTATAGCCATTACAACGCAGAGGAAAGAAGAAGAAAAAGGCAGCAGCGCACATGGCAACACCAGATCATGAACAATGACGCTCTACTAATCTACGACCGTCCGATAGAGGATCAACGACTGATGACGATGCACCCTTGGCGAACAGGTATCCAACACTGTGAGCCATCGGATGCAAGATCTTCGGTCCATGCCCATCCGACCATAGGACAGGGGATTTCCTCTGTTACTAATCACCACCAGTTACACGGCCTGACAATACCCCCCTGTTGAGCCTGAGCTTGTCCTCAAGCTTGAAATGAAGGGAAAACTTTTTCTATGAAGGCCGAATCCTCCCAAGTCGCATCTTCCACTGGCATATTGACCCATTTAACTAGACATCTGACAACGGGAATGCTGATGTTGCCTTGAGGTCTTGGAATCAATTTTCGTTCGAGCACAGCTTCAGGTTCAATTTTAATTATACCATCTATTCCCACTAGAGGTAACTGAGGGGAGGGAATCACCTCTGGCCCAATGTGCTTCTTAAGTTGGCTGACATGGAAGGTGCTATGCAGGTGGCAGCCTTCAGGTAACAGCAGCTTGTAAGCATGTTTGCCAATTCTTTGCATGACTCTGAAAGGACCATAGAACTTGGAGTGCAGTTTCAAATGCCTATGTAGACTGAGGGACGTGTGCCTGTAAGGTTGTACCTTCAGATAGACCATGTCCCCAACAGAGAATTTTCTTTCCTTCCTCTTTTTATCAGCATACTGCTTCATTCTAGCCTGTGCCTTTAGTAAATTCTGCTTAATCACTTCCAGTGCCAATTCTCTGTTCTGCAGCAGATTATTACTGTCCTCCCATATATAATCAGGCAGTGCAGACTCAGCTACCATAGGAGGGGGAAATCCATAGAGAGCCTGAAATGGTGTCATTTGCAATGCTGTATGGAAACAAGTATTGTACCACCATTCAGCAAGAGCCAACCATCCGTGCCATTTCCTTGGTTGCTGAAAACACATACACCGCAAGTAGTTTTCTAGGCATTGATTGACCCTTTCAGTTTGGCCATCAGTCTGGGGATGATAACTTGTGCTCATGTGGAGCTTGATCTTGAGTGCTTTGAATAATTGCTGCCAGAGGTGGCTGGTGAAAATTTTGTCCCTGTCTGTCACTATCACCAAAGGCATGCCATGCAATTTGAATATATTGTCAGAGAAAGCCCTTGCTACTGACTGCACTGTGAGAGGATGTTTCATTGCTATGAAATGGGAATACTTGGTGAATCGATCCACAACAACAAGGATAACATTCTTGTGCTCAGAGGTGGGCAATCCTTCCACAAAGTCCATGCTTATGTGGGCCCAAGCAAAGTCTGGGATTGGGAGGGGTTCTAGAAGGCCAGGATAGGGTGAATGTTCAGCTTTATTAAGCTGGCACACAGGACATGTTTTAACAAACTCCATGACATCCTGTTTCAAACCCTGCCAATGAAATACCAGTTTTACTCTTTGGTAGGTAGCTCTTTCTCCTGAATGCCCTCCTAATTCTAAGCTGTGAAAGGTTTGCAAGATCTCCTTTCTGAGAGATGTGGCAGATCCAACTACAATTTCGTTGTGGTACCTCAGTATGCCATTTTTTAAGGAATATGCTGTAGCATTCTCCTTGTCAACTGTACATTCAGCAATCAGTTCCTTTATTTTGCTGTCTTGTTGGTAACTTTTGATCACTTCTTTCACCCAAGTGGGAGCAGCAGCACTAGCAGTCAAGGAAGATACCATGTATTTTACTCTGGAAAGTGCATCAGCCGCTTTGTTTTGTTTCCCTCTTCTATATTCAATTGTGAAGTTGTATCCCAATAACTTGAGCAACAACTTGTGCTGAATGCCTTCAGTGATTTTCTGCTCCTGAATATATTTGAGACTCTCCTAGTCTGTTCTGATTACTAGGGCAGTGGCCAAAAAGTAATGTCTCCATTTTTTAACAGCTTCAATTATGGCCATTGCTTCCTTGTCATAGGTGGAAAATGCAGCTGCCTTAGGTCCAATAGTTTTACTGAAATAAGAGATAGGTCTTCCTTCTTGCATTAACACTGCTCCCAAACCATAGCCACTAGCATCAGTCTCTAGTATGAATGGTTTTGTAAAGTCTGGCAGGGCCAAAACCGGTGCACTAATCAGCTTGCACTTGAGAGCTAGAAAAGCTTGCTCTTGATTTTCTGTCCAACAGAAAGCATCTTTCTTTAAGCAATCAAACAGAGGCCTGCAAATTATGCCATATCCCTGGATAAATCTCCTATAATAACCACTTAAACCCAAAAAACTTCTTAGTTCAGTTACAGACGTAGGGGAAGGCCACTCTTGAATAGCTTTGATTTTTGAGGGGTCGGTTGATACTCCTTCAGAATTAATGATGTGTCCCAAGTACTCCACTTCCCGTTGGCCAAAGGAACATTTTTCCATCTTAGCATACAACTTGTTCTCTTTGAGAATGTCAAACACCCTTGCCAAATGTGTTTTGTGTTCTTCCAGGGAGAAACTGAAGATCAGGATGTCATCAAAGAACACTATGACAAATTTGAGAAACCCAAATAGGAAATTCATGAGGGCTTGGAAGGAAGGAGGACCATTGGTGAGGCCAAAGGACATTACCAGGAACTCAAAAAGCCCCATATGAGTACAGAATGCTGTTTTGGGAATGTCTTCCTCAGCCATCCTGATTTGATGATATCCATTTCTTAAGTCTATTTTAGAGAAGTATTTAGCTCCTTTCAGTTGGTCCAACAGATCTTCAATTACTGGTATTGGATACTTGTTCTTAACAGTTATTGCATTTAGCCTTCTATAATCAGTACATAGCCTCCAAGTTCCATCCTTCTTCTTCACCAATAGGACAGGAGAAGAAAATGGGCTAGTGCTAGGTCTAATTATTCCCTTCTTGAGCAAGTCCAGAATTATCTTTTCTAAGATCTCTTTCTGATGATGGGGTACTCTGTATGGTCTTTGGTTGACCACTTTTGCCCCTTCCACTAATGGAATTCTGTGATCACATGGCCTGCTAGGTGGCAGTCCAGCTGGTTCCTGGAACAAGGTCTCATATTGTTGCAGAAGTGGCTGTAACTCTTGAGGAATTTCTTGAGGTGTTGCTACCATGTCAGTCCCACAAGTAGCAAACAGGAAGAATCCACAGATAGCTTGCTCCAGTAGCTTATCTGTATTTTCATTAGCTTCTGTCACAGGGTTTAAGGGCACAGTTTCATCCATGAAAATTACCAGCTGCCCTTTAGTGTTTGAGATTTTCATTTCCATTTTAATGAAATCCATTTGAATTGGGCTATATTTCCTTAACCAGTCGACTCCCAATATCATGTCATACCCCTTTAATTTCAACACTCGGAAGGTGTCATGGAACTGTTGATCTTGAATTGCATATGGACAATTCTTAGCTGTAAAATCACTCCACAATTGTAACATCCCAAATTTTCAATTTGGAATGTTATACATAGATCATAATTGCATTTGCATATTTTTGCATTTTGTTCGTGGAGTTCCTCGAAATTCTAAGCAGCTCAAGGACCTACGGAGAGAGTTGGGGATTTTACTGTTTTCGTATTTGAGTTCGCTCGAATACCGGTACGAGGACAGTGTGATTCTAATTATTTTTCTCTCCTAAAAATATTTCTAAATAAAATAAATGAGCGGAGATAATATGACTTCTCCAAAATAATAGAAATATTGGAGGAACAATATTAAAATCACTTTTGGTATTTTTCTGGATTTATTTTCGGATTTATTTGCATAGGAAAAATATGCGTTTTTCAAAATTGCATTTAGGACCGGGAAAAATGTTCACTTTGTCCTAAATATTATTACAGGACGGTGAAAATTTATTTCGGGAATTTTGAAGTCCGTTTGATATTTATTTTGTTAATTTTACTGCGCCGGGACTCTATTTAAAAAAAAACGGGAACCGACTTAGTCTCGTACCGGACCGGGACTCCGGGCTTTATATAGCGCCCAAGCCGGCCCGACATCGCCCAGCCCGCCCCCGCGCGAAAACCCTAGCCCTAGCCGGATCCCGCCGCCGCCACCCGCGCCCGCCGCCGCCAAACGCCGCCGTCCGCCGCCCCGCCGCCGACGCCGCCGCCCGCCGCCGCCGACGCCGACGCCGACGCCCGCCGCGACATCGCCGGAGCCGCCGCCCGCCGGAGTCGAGGTAGACGCCCGTTGTTTTTTTTTTTTTGAGAGAGATCAGATCGGTTTTATAAATAAAAAAACCCTAGATTTGGTTTTTTTTCGGTTTAGATCGGTTTTTCGTCGGTTTAGTTAAATAGAGGACGTTCGTCCGTACGTTCGTTTAACGAACGGTTTTCGTTAGTTAATCGCAGACAGCGAACGTTCGTTCGTTAGCCATTTAGTCGTTTTTCTTTTCGGGGTATTTTATCCGCGATTTTTCCGATCGTGATTTCTGTCCTGATCTTGTTTTTCATTTTTCTTTTCGCTCAAGAGTCGGAATCAGGTGATTCAAAATCCCAGATCTTCGTCTCGAAGCCCTCTTTACGTTTAACCAACTTGAACAAAGTTTTGGCTACAGTAAAATTTGACTTTAGGCCAACTAGTAATTCAGAGCTCGTTTCTTTTGCAGTTTGAGTTTCGTTGCTTCTTTCGAGTTGATTCTTTTTGCCAACCGGAGTTCTTAAGTTGAACTTTCTGGTTAGATCTCTTATTTGAGTTTTACCCGTGCATTAGTTAAGTACTTATTGTATGCTTGCTGTTTGATTGCGATAGAGTACCCGGAGTGCGCCGCTTGCTACTTTGAGTCTCTAGGTTTTGCGGATCATCAGCAAGGCAAGTAACACTTTGATCATGCTTTCCAATTACCCAGTTTTCATTGCATTAGTCAAACACCTCACACATTGCATGAGTAGGATCAATTAACTTGTGGGATTGGGAAGTAGATTGAGGTAGTACCTATTACCTGCATTACATTCAAACCCTTGGGAGTTACTCTACGTTTGCTGTTAGGACATGCTATGCTCGTAGACGTGGTTTGGGTTTGAGTGAAATCCATGACAGATGTGAGTTGTTAATTAATGCTTCAACTTAAGGTGGTAACTTTAATACACATCTGGGTGGATTGAGGCATCTGGGTATTCCAGGATTGCGTGTTTTTTCTTTTGGACCGCCACCCAGGCTCAAAGGGATCATGAGATTTTTCATACTAGAAACTTCCGTGTGCAGCCACATGCCAATATGGGCTCTGGCATAGTTGAGTAAGTTGTGGGAAACCTTTCCATGATGGGCTAGCAGATGTAGTTGGGTTTTGTAGGTGTACCGGCCTATCTATCTGGTTAAGGGGACCTCTTCGGAAAGACTGTGTCTCGGTCATCCGTTTCTCAAACACCATGTAGTGCGAGAAACCAAACGGAGGCGATCGAGTCTTGTGGGGAAAGTGCACAAACCTCTGCAGAGTGTACAAACTGATCATGATTAGCCGTGTCCCCGGTTATGGACATCTTGAGTATCTGGTATTTGGATTATCATGTGCATCTCAACATGTTACTCTAATTTAATTTTGTTGGGTTTAATGATTACTTTTAATTGGGGTTGAGAGGATGTCTATCTTCTCAACGATGTTTCAACTACCATGATAGTTAATTAAAATACATTCCTTTGAAGTAGGGAAAAATTGGCTTTACGCAAAAACTTAACCATAGAGCTTTCCACCAGCCATATTGCATATAGTATAGCTTTACTTTCATTGCATCTCTTGTGTTACCTTGCCAGCATATTCCATGTGCTGACCCGTTTTTCGGGCTGCAACGTTTCATGTTGCAGACTTTTCAGACGACGAGTAAGATGCCCTTTTTAGGTCGTGGTTCTATACTCAATGATGCCGCTGGAGTTGATGGACTCACTTATCTTCCAAGCCTTCCGCTGTTATCGTATTAGATGGCCTTCAGCCATGATTTTTGTAATAAATTCATCGTTGGACTATCGATGTAATAAGTGTGTGATTGCTACTCTGTTATAAATCCTTCGAGTACCATGCGTGTCAGCATTACTGATCTAGGGATGACACTGATGCATGGAGATCAGACTGTTTGAGGTCTGGTCGCTACGAAGATGGTATCAGAGCACACGCTGACTGTAGGACACGACCACTAAGACAAGCCCTAGAACACATTCCACTCTTTCTCTTCTGACTCCTCATCTTTTCTATTCTTTAGGATGGTGGAAGTAAATCACAAGTTCATGCAACCGGATGATGATACACCTTTTGGACGACACCTGAAGGAGGTCACCAGATATCTACACATTGGATTACCAAGTTTCACTGGAACCTACAATGCCACTCTACCTGAGCAGGAGCGCTGGTTGATTCAAGCTCAAGTTCCAGGAAGGACGTATGCACCCGTCACCCCACTCATAGCATTTTCCTTTAATGCACCTACATGGAGCCTAGGAAGGAGTATGGCAACCCACATTGCAATGGGAAGGATTGGAGAAGTCTACAAGCAGGAGCTAAAGGACACTATCTACCAGATTTGTGGACGCCGAGATGAGAACTGGGATATGATCAGCACTAGGAAGGGTATATCCATAGCAGTATTCATCCAGGAGTTGAACCACCACATTCGTCGCCAGGAGCACCAGATGTGTGCTGGGATGATAGATTTGAAGAAGGCCCTAAATAGGAATTTGGAGTTAGAGGAAGAACTCAAGTCTACGCGCGACGGATATGAGGAGGAGATGAAGATACTTGTGGAGAAGAATGATGATTTGACCCCGGAAGTTAGGGATACTCATGGGAGAAGAAGACGAGGAAGAAGAACCCACGGAGATTCCACCGAAAGATTATATCATCATAGATGACACGGATTCGGAAGCTGAAGATAGCAAGGATGAAGATTATGAAGATGAGGCTGGGGCAGATATTATGGAATCCTCTGCCGACCAATATTTTTAGATGACCACCCTATGACTAGTAGTTTACCACCAAGTATTAGATTTAGATCACTTTTGTAAACGATCGTTAGATTTGTAAGACCTTGTTTGAAATTGATTGGTGTGATATGATTGTGTGTTTGTCTCATGTGCATATGGGTAGTGATTTTCCCTTAGACCTCTTTTCTATTCTAAACTCTTCCCTCTACACCCATCAGATGCCTCCAAGACGTGAATTCGAGTTTCTCCCTGAGCTCACTCAGATGATCCAGCAGCAGAACACCCTAATGCAACTTCTTGTCCAGAACACTCAGAACAACCAGAACAACAACAACAACCCTCCACCACCACCACCTGTGGACAACCTGACACGTTTCTTAAGGTTACAACCACCTGTGTTTGCTAGCAGCATCGAACCAATTGTGGCCGATGACTGGCTACGCAAGATTGGAAGGGATTTGACCACCGCCAATTGCTCGAATGCGGAGAAGGTGCGATTTGCCGCACACCAGTTGTCTGGACCAGCCGCAGCATGGTGGGAGAATTACACAGCCACTTACCCCGTAGCCAATGTGACTTGGGATCAGTTTCAGCAAGCTTTTCGTACCGCCCATGTCTCAACTGGAGCCATGAGTATGAAGAAGCAGGAGTTTCGCAACTTGCGCCAAGGGAATCGTATAGTAGCCCAGTACGTGGATGAGTTTAGTACCCTATCTCGTTATGCCCCAGATGATGTGGCTACAGATGCCAAGAAGCAGGAGAGATTTATGGAAGGGCTGAATGATGAGATGAGTGTACAGCTGATGGTGGCAACTTTCAATAACTATCAGGAATTGGTTGACCGAGCCCTGATGATTGAAAGGAAGCATCAACAGATTGAGAGTCGCAAGAGGAAGTATGGGCAAGGGAAGTATAATTCTGGAGCTCAGCAGAAGCCTCGCTTTACCCCTAAAGCAGTAGGACAGTTTCAGCATACCCATGGAGGAAGTAGCTCACACAACCACAATGGCACCAAGAATGGCAATGGTAATGGGAGTGGGAATGGAGCCAATGGAAACCAGAACCGCCCTGCACCGTCCACACCCACCAAGAGGGATTTTAGCCATGTCACTTGTTACAAGTGCGGGAAGACTGGACATTATGCTAATGAATGCCCAGAAGTTAAGAATGGGAACGGCAATGGAAGCGCCGGGAAGAAGCCCAACCCGTTCAACAAAGGACAAGTGAACCACGTGACCGTGGAGGAAGTAGAAGAGCAACCAGATGCTGTTGTCGGTAAGTTTTTGGTTAAAACATTTACCGCAATAGTCCTTTTTGATACTGGTGCATCGCATTCATATATTTCAAGGGGATTCGTGAATAAACATAGGATGTCCACCCGAGTTCTAAAGACCCCCATGTTAGTAAGTTCACCTGGAGCAGATTATATGGCACACCAAGGATGTTTTCAGACGCCGTTGACCTTAGGACGCCATACTTTCCCCTCTGACCTAATAGTTCTGGAGTCACAAGGATTGGATGTGATATTAGGTATGGATTGGCTATCGCAGTATGGAGGTAACATTGACTGTGCCAGTAAGTCTATTTTGCTCACCACCCCGGAGGGAAAAAGGATTAAGTATGTATCTAGGCATTCGCCTATAAGGACTCAAGTATATTCTCTCACGGGAGTTGTTCAGGAGGAAGTGCCAGTAGTGAAGGATTATCCGGATGTGTTTCCAGAGGAGTTACCTGTCATGCCACCGGATAGAGATATAGAGTTTTTGATTGAGCTTTTGCCAGGCACCGGGCCAATTTCTAAGAGACCATATAGGATGCCCGCAAAGGATTTGGAGAAAATTAAGAAGCAGATTAAGGAGTTACTGGATAAAGGATTCATACGTGTAGGATCGAAAGTAGGTCTAGAGGGGGGGTGATTAGACTACTTGACAATATAAAAAATCTGCCTTTAGATCATGCAATGTTTTTGGCAGTTTCACAATTAAGATCAATTCAAGTATCACCCTACACATGCAATTCTAGAGTAATAGCAGCGGAAAGTAAATTGCACATGTAAAAAAGAGGTGGAGAAGATCAAACGCAGTTTGGTGACACGAAGATTTTTGTCGTGGTTCCGATAGGTGGTGCTATCGTACATCCACGTTGATGGAGACTTCAACCCACGGAGGGTAACGGCTGCGCGAGTCCACGGAGGGCTCCACCCACGAAGGGTCCACGAAGAAGCAACCTTGTCTATTCCATCACGGCCTACGCCCACGGAGGACTAGCCTTACTCGGGGTAGATCTTCACGAAGTAGGCGATCTCCTTGCCCTTACAAACTTCTTGGTTCAACTCCACATCTCAAAGACGGAGGCTCCCAAGCGACACCTAACCAATCTAGGAGGCACCACCCCCAAAAGGTAATAGACGGTGTTGATGATGATGAACTCCTTGCTCTTGTGCTTCAGATGATAATCTCCCCAACACTCAACTCTCCTCACTGATATGGCTGTGGTGGAAGAAAGATTTGAGTGGAAAGCAACTTGGGAAGGCTAGAGATCAAGTTTCATATGGTAGGAATGGAATGGCTTGATCTCAACACAAGGGTAGGTGGTTCACTTCTCAGAAAGTGTATGATAGAAGTGGTGGTACTTTCTGATGGCTCTCCTCACGAATGAAGAGGGGGTGGAGGGGTATATATAGCCTCCACACAAAATCCAACCGTTACACACACATTTGACCAATCTCGGTCAGACCGAAGTGAAAACTCGGTCAGACCGAAAGTTCAAATGTAGTGAACGTTGGGATTTTCGGTGGGACCGAAAATACCATCTCGGTGGGACCGAAAGTGTATCTGATATGAACGTTGGAGATTTCGGTGAGACCGAGAAAGAAAACTCGGTTGGACCGATTTGAGAAAAGTCAGGAACCTGCCAAAATCGGTGGGACCGAAAATGAATTATCGGTGAGACCGATTTGAGCCAAGACAGAAGCTTGTCAATCTCGGTAAGACCGATAATGCAAAATCGGTTATTCCGATATGATGTGAAATGATTACAGAAGGTTGGCAGAACAGTTTCGGTGAGACCGATCTCAAACTCGGTGGGACCGATTTTCCTAGGGTTTGGGAAATGGCAGAAGTGGTTCATCTCGGTGGGACTGAGTTGGAGAAATCGGTTTGACCGAGATGTTAGGGTTTGGAGAAATAACTTCATCTCGGTGGGACTGAGTTGGTTTGACCGAGATTACTTATGGGTGTGTGTTAAGTAGTGAATAGTGCTGATAGTTGAGGGAGTTAGATCACCAAGCACTTGAGCAACCAGATCATCAACACAACCTCATCCCCTTTTAATAGTATTGGCTTTTCCTATGGACTCAATGTGATCTTTGACCACTAAACCAAAAATGGAGTCTTGAGCTTTTGCCAATGCTTGTCTTAGCATTTGAGGGGTCCACTTCTTCAGTCATCTTGCCATTCCAAAGTGATTGGGTTTCCTGAAACATACTTGATAAAAGCATTAGTCCAACCACAAAGTATGTTGTCATTAATTACCAAAACCACCCAGGGAGCAAATGTGCTTTCAGCCACCTCTCCTATTCCTTTCCCCCTTCTTCCTTTTGGTGAATCCTACTAGGAATAGGATTGCAATCCTATTCCTAGTAGGACTCCTTCCCTAGCCGCACCAGGAAGGGCTGGCCGGCCTCCCTCCCTTGCTCCTTTATATACGGGGGCAGGGGGGCACCCAAAGACACACAAGTTGAATTGTTTTAGCCATGTGCGGTGCCCCCCTCCACAGAATCACACCTCGGTCATACCGTCGCGGAGCTTAGGCGAAGCCCTGCGCCAGTGAACACATCATATCCGTCACCACGCCGTCGTGCTGACAAAACTCTCCCGTGAAGCTCAACTGGATCAAGAGCTCGTGGGACGTCATCAAGCTGAACGTGTGCTGAACGCGGAGGTGCCGTACGTTCGGTGCTTGATCGGTTGGATCGCGAAGAAGTTCGACAACATCAACCGCGTCACTTGACGCTTCCGCTCCCGGTCTACGAGGGTACGTAGACACACTCTTCCCTCTCGTTGCTATGCATCTGGTAGATAGATCTTGCGTGATCGTAGGAAAATTTTAAAATACTACGTTCCCCAACAGTGGCATCATGAGCCAGGTCTATGCGTAGATGATATGCACGAGTAGAACACAATGAGATTGTGGACGATACTAGTCATACTGCTTACCAGCATGTCATACTTTGCTTCGGCGGTATTGTGAGATGAAGCGGCCCGGACCGACATTACGCGTACGCTTACGCGAGACTGGTTTCACCGTTACGAGCACTCGTTGCTTAAAGGTGACTGGCGGGTGTCTGTCTCTCTCACTTTAGCTGAATAAAGTGTGGCTACGCCCGGTCCTTGTGAAGGTTAAAACAACACATACTTGACGAAACATCGTTGTGGTTTTGTATGCGTAGGTAAGAACGGTTCTTGCTAAGCCCGTAGCAGCCACGTAAAACTTGCAACAAACAAAGTAGAGGACGTCTAACTTGTTTTTGCAGGGCATGTTGTGATGTGATATGGTCAAGACATGATGAGTTATACGGTTTTGTATGAGATGATCATGTTTTGTAAAGTTATCGGCAACTGGCAGGAGCCATATGGTTGTCGCTTTATTGTATGAAATGCAATCGCCATGTAATTGCTTTACTTTATCACTAAGCGGTAGCGATAGTCGTGGAAGCAATAGTTGGCGAGACGACAACGATGCTACGATGAAGATCAAGGTGTCAAGCCGGTGACGAAGGTGATCATGACGGTGCTTTGAAGATGGAGATCAAAAGCACAAGATGATGATGTGTAGGATCGAAAGTAGGTCTAGAGGGGGGGTGATTAGACTACTTGACAATATAAAAAATCTGCCTTTAGATCATGCAAAGTTTTTGGCAGTTTCACAATTAAGATCAATTCAAGTATCACCCTACACATGCAATTCTAGAGTATAAGCAGCGGAAAGTAAATTGCACATGTAAAAGAGAGGTGGAGAAGATCAAACGCAGTTTGGTGACACGAAGATTTTTGTCGTGGTTCCGATAGGTGGTGCTATCGTACATCCACGTTGATGGAGACTTCAACCCACGGAGGGTAACGGCTGCGCGAGTCCACGGAGGGCTCCACCCACGAAGGGTCCACGAAGAAGCAACCTTGTCTATTCCATCATGGCCTACGCCCACGGAGGACTAGCCTTACTCGGGGTAGATCTTCACGAAGTAGGCGATCTCCTTGCCCTTACAAACTTCTTGGTTCAACTCCACATCTCAAAGATGGAGGCTCCCAAGCGACACCTAACCAATCTAGGAGGCACCACCCTCCAAAAGGTAATAGACGGTGTTGATGATGATGAACTCCTTGCTCTTGTGCTTCAAATGATAATCTCCCCAACACTCAACTCTCCTCACTGATATGGCTGTGGTGGAAGAAAGGTTTGAGTGGAAAGCAACTTGGGAAGACTAGAAATCAAGTTTCATATGGTAGGAATGGAATGGCTTGATCTCAACACAAGGGTAGGTGGTTCACTTCTCAGAAAGTGTATGGTAGGAGTGGTAGACTTTCTGATGGCTCTCTCCACGAATGAAGAGGGGGTGGAGGGGTATATATAGCCTCCACACAAAATCCAACCGTTACACACACATTTGACCAATCTCGGTGAGACCGAAGTTAAAACTCGGTCAGACCGAAAGTTCAAATATAGTGAACGTTGGGATTTTCGGTGGGACCGAAAATACCATCTCGGTGTGTCCGAAGTGAGTCAAAGGTTGGAGCTTGCCATCTCGGTGAGATCGAAAATAACAACTCGGATATTCTGAAGTGATGTCAAATGGTTACAGAAGGTTGGCAGTCCATTTTCGGTGAGACCGAAACTCAAAATCGGATGGACCGAGAAATTAGGGTTTGGAAGAATAACTGAGGTGGTTCATCTCGGTGGGACTGAGTTTGCAGAATCGGTTTGTCCGAGATTACTTATGAGTGTGTTAAGTAGTGAAGAGTGCTGATAGTTGAGGGAGCTAGATCACCAAGCACTTGAGCAACCAGATCATTAACACAACCTCATCCCCTTTTAATAGTATTGGCTTTTCCTATGGACTCAATGTGATCTTTGATCACTAAACCAAAAAAAAAGAGTATTGAGCTTTTGCCAATGCTTGTCTTAGCATTTTGAGGGGTCCACTTCTTCAGACATTTCCATACCCATATCATCGAACTTTTCTGAAATGATTCTCAAGTAAATATTAGTTCAATGATATATATGTTGTTATTAATTACCAAAACCACCCGGGGATTAGTTGCACTTTCAATCTCCCCCTTTTTGGTAATTGATGACAACATATAGATCAAAGCTTCGACAAAGGATATAATCAAAGAATAATATCGTCGCTTTGAGAAGTATGTGATAAACAAGAGCTCCCCCTAAATTTGTGCATTATTTAAAATTTGCGTTTGAATGCAAATGCACAATCGATTAGGATTATGGGTCACTCTTCCATGTCACATACATCTTGGTGGAGCGCACAAAATGATAAGAATGAATAACATGCACTCAATCACCAAGACAAGAGTAAATAGCCATACAATAAGGAATAGCATATGATAAGAAATAAGCACACATTAAAGCATAGTATGACTAGGCACTCATTAAGATAGCATCAAACGTAGTAGCAAGCACACTTAAAGTTTCAGGAACCAAAAGAAATCAATGTATCTCAAAGAAAACCGGCAAAAGAACGAAAGACGAAAGAGCACTCTCTCTCTCGAAGCCCTATGATCTATAACAATTTCTCCCCCTTTGGCAACAAGTTACCAAAAAGTTCGAAAAGGTATAGAGCTAAGCGTCACTGCGGGCTCTGCTGGCGGCTCCCGTCTGGGTAGATGTCGGTGTAGAGATAGCTGCATCGGCGAAGACTTCTGCTGATGTCTGCGGTGGAGGAGTGGATGTTGGAGCTGGAGGAACTGCTGGAGCTGTAGCTGGTGCTGAAGTGGTAGCCCTGGAGTCTGTCACTGGGATAGCTGCAGATCTGGATCCTCTCGGAACCGGAGTAGTCTGGCGATGAGAGTCCTGGACTAGATCATCCTGCATAAGCTCTGCTCTCTCCTGCCTTGTCTCCTCCATGTCTGCCTCAAGCTTGTTGACAGACACCTGAATCTCAGTCAGCTTCACGTCCAGAGCGTGGATCTTGTCCTCAACAATCCTCTCTAGGCTCTCCTGAGATTGCCCAATGCTGGCCAGGCGTTGTTCAATCCTCTGGGTAGCTTCAAGAATTTGTTCTCCAAAGCTCTTTGGCTTAGCTGCTGCTGCTGCTGCCTCTTTGTCAGCTTTAGCCTTCTTCACAGCTTCGATTTTGGCCTGTCCTTCAACTGAGGTAGGATCCTCTTCATCCATCACAACTACGTTGTCCTCATGCTCTGGCTGTAGTGGCAAGTGCTTCCTATCCAACATGAATTTGCCCGTGCCAAACTTGGCGTTGATGAGCATCTGAATCTGCGGAGCAAACCCACACGACCTCTTTTGGTCAGCTGCTGTCCTCTTAATGGTCTCTACCATCAAGTCCATCACCTTGAAAGGTGCCTTCTCATCGAGAATGTGCAGCATGTTGATAGAATAGCCTCGAATCATGCGGTGGTCTCCAGACTTAGGCATCAATGTATGCCTCAGAATAGTGTTAGTGGTGGTCAGACCTGCCTGGAGATAGTACACTGAGCCAAGCTTCCATCCTTCCAAATCAGCAGCCGGGATCTCCTTGTACATGTTCTTCATGGAATCATGACTCTTCTTAGGAATCCCATAGACATCAATGTCGTCCTCTCTCTGCACTGGAGCGTTCAGAAGTTCTGCCCATTCTTCAACAGTCGAAGAAAACCTTTGACCTTCAGTCATCCAGGTGATCTTGCCATCAGGATAGAAGTGAGCTGTGGCATAGAACTGCATGATCATCTCGTCATTCCAAGCTGTCAGCTCTTGACCCACAAAATCAGCAACTCCACATGCAGTAAAGCTCTCATGCACATGGGGAAAGAAGTCCCGGTGCTCTTCACTGTCAATATACTTCCAGTCAACATACCTGGTGTCAGCAACAATGGGCTTCTTATCCATCAGCACGGTCTCATAGAAATCCTGCTGCTCTCTGGTGTGGAATCTGGGGTCCACAGCAGTCCTTCTCCTTACAGCATATGGATCAGACTGTCTCCATAGCCTGAGACCTTTGTCCTTCCTTGCCTTCATGTCCTCAGCTTGAGGATGGGCATCATTGTGGAGTGGCAACTTGGGACGGAGCTTGAGCAACACATGCTCTTCATCTGATTCAGACGGTGGCATCTCACCTTTGTTCTTCTCAGAAGCTGGAATGCTTCTGGTTGTTCTCTTGGGCTTGGCTAGAGCTGCCTTGGCTTGAGCAGGCTTCTTGGGTTTAGAGGAGGCTTGAGCCCGAATAGCATCACCCATGAACTTAGCTTTCTGAGGAGGAGGCTGGGGTGCATCTTCTTCTTCTTCTTCTGCAGCATCAACTTGAGGTTCAGCATATACTACCCTCTTCCTTTTGGAAGTCTTCTTCACCTTGCTTGGAGCAGGCTCTTCCAAGTTGAGCTTCTTTGCAACTGCTGACTGCTTTACTTTGCTTGTGCCTTTCCTTGACTGCTGCCCTTGGTGCTCTTTGGCAACCACATTCCTCTTTGGCTTGGAGGTAACTTCCTCAGCAACAAAGTCAGAGTCCTCATCATCAGAAGTTCTCTTCTTCCTGGTTCTGGTGGCTGCAGGAGGCAAACCACTAGGGGTGCTCCTCTCACCATCATCACTGGAGCTGCTAGCAGGACTTGTATCTGCCTCTGGAATTTCAGCAAACGGTGATTCAGACCTGTTCTGGCTGTCACTGACATCTGACATGGCTGAAAAACCTGTGAAAAGATAAGGTATAGGCAGAGTAGAAGAGTTATCACAACTGCAGAGGTTTTTGCAAAAAAAAAATGAGTTCAAAACTTAGTTTTGAGTTTTCACAGAATGTATTTCGGTCAAACCGATTTCAGGTTTCGGTGAAACCGAAGTGTTCAACAGAAACCTACACACCACTTTCGGTCAGACCGAAATGGGTTTCGGTCCTACCGATAACTTAGGGTTTCACTGAAACTACGTTTCGGTCATTCCGATTGGCACAACTCGGTTAAACCGAATGATGCAGTGCAATGGCCAGAGGCCAAATCGGTCATTCCGAGTTTCAAAATCGGCTTCACCGAGATGCATTCCGTGGAAACCTAAACCTAAGAATTTTGCTCGAAACTAGAGGATCTGAACTAATGTATAGGGAATATCTCAAACGTGGATTGAATCATGGCAAGCCTATCGTGCAAGAATCGGATGGGGAGCACGAAAGGGATCGGGATACACCCTAACTTGGTGGAATCCCTCTACGGCGGCAACGGTGGAGATGATTACCGTTGACGGCGGCGGAGACCTGCGGCGAGGGCGCACAGGCGACGACGGCGACGATCCGTAGACCAGGGCGACGACAGCAGGGGTCTTGGGGGCGAACGGTTTGAAGAATTAAATCGCGCGCAGCCCTCAGGTATATATAACCCCATGCTGTCGGTGGGACCGAGTTGAAAAACTCGGTGTCACCGAGATGTATAACTGCTGTGCAGTTACGCATATCGGTCAGACCGAGATTTTGAACTCGGTTTCACCGAGATGAAACCTAGATCAGTCTAAGCGTTTCGGTTGGACCGAGATTGAGAAGCCGGTCAGACCGAAATGGACTTAGAGGGTTTTGGAAGTCAGCCTTAGACGAATCGGTGGCTCCGAGTGCTCCTCACTCGGACTGTCCGAAAAAGACTTGTTCAAAGTTGTGATAAGAGCATGAATAGAATTTGAGACAAGAAAGCATAGATAGCTAGAGAAAGTGCTTAGGCATTCTTGTCCATCCATTTGGCCAGAAAAATCAAAACAATCAAAACAACAAATGGATGTCCTTGAATGGATAAAATCATGCATTCAACATGCTCACACAATAAGATAGCAACTCAACTATGTGTCAAACATGCACAACCAGCACTTTAGCTACTAGCACACAATTTGTCGATGACTAGGTTATCTATATATGAGTATATTGACTTAGGAGCCAAATGAGAACATTTGATCATAGGTCATACTCATCGTTTAAGCACAAGTGGGGTTACCACTTTTACATAAAGCATTTATGTGTTCACATCATTTGGAGATGCTTTAGCTCAATTTTTAGAGCAAAGCTCCCCCTAGATGTGAGAACCCCTTTCAAAGGGTCAAACTAACCTTGGGTTGTCGTAGAAGACTTCATGTAGATGTTGAAGATGTGGATGCTCAATGTTGATGCAGATCATCAAGAGTTGGGAGCAATCCTTTGGATTAGGGCACTTTTAATACCTACATGGGTTAGTCCCACAAGGAACAAACAAGAATATCCATAGACATAGAGTGAAGTACACAAAAGATGATGTCCATGAAAGCAATGATTACCTTGTCCCTTGACTTACCAACAAGAGGGTTTGTGACTCCATGAACTAGTGCATGATGTGGAAGTTGATTGCACAAGTTATTGCCAAAATGAATATGAGTGAAGTTTGTTGGCGGAGTCACCCTCAAAAAAACTACTAGTTCTTCTTCTTTGGGATCCACATCATTTTGATGGGAATCCTTGGTGTTGTAGTTGAGCTTGACGAAGTAGAACTTGATGTGTCCTTGGGAACCCACTTGACAATGGCTTGAGGTGCTTCAATGAATGCATCAATCTCCTCTTGAAGCTTGTCCTTGGTCTTTAGCTTGTGGTCTTGTGGTGGAAGGTCATCTTGAGCTTGTTCCATATTGGAAGAAGTAGGATCATACTTCTTCTTTTGTGAAACAAACTGTGGAGTAGGGTATTGACCTTCTTCCCACTCAACACCTTCGGCGTTGAACTTTCGCTCAAAACCAATCCCTTGATTCTTCCGGTGTCTTCCTTGTTTGCGAACAATCTCCTCAAAGTTCTTGCTTCCGGCAAGACTTTTGTAGACACCTTTCTCTATGATTTCCTTCAATAAGCTATTTTCTTGCTCAAGTGTAACTTGGCTTGAAACATTGTTAGTGGAATCAAGAGAACTACTAGAAGTAACAACATTTGATTTAACATTGTCATTGTTACTACTAGAGGAAGAATTTTTCTTATGTTTGTCATGCTTAGTCTTAATAGGTGGCAAGAAATTAGACAAGAGAAGTCGTTTGGCAAGATATGAAGAACTCTTCTTTCGAAGATCGTCATTGATCGCTTTTAGAAACTCATGTTCTTGCTCTAGAGTGAGCTTCTCGAAGCGTAGCTTCTCATGAGATCTTAGGAGCTCTCTATGATCTTCTTGAGTTGTTTCATGAGCTAACTTAAGAGTGTTTAGTTCTTTAGTTAGACGCTCAATCTCCTTCATAGCTTTGTCATTCGACTCTTCTCGACTATAAAGACTACTAGCATTTTCATCATTACTAAGCTCGCTAGATTTATCATGCAAGAGCTCATCTTCACCAAGCAAGTCATCCTCATCACTATCAAAGTCAATGAATTCAGGGTGTGTTACCTTGGGGCCTTTAGCCATGAAGCATCTTCCAATTCCCTCATTTGGTGAATCAAATAAGTCGTAGGAGTTGGAGTTGGAGGATACGAGTGCAAGTCCGGCAACACCTTCATCTTGACTATAGTCGGAGTTGGAGTGATAGCTTCCATCGGATTGATTGTCGGAGTCGGAGCCGGAGACCCATTCACCTACATGAGCTTGATGTCTTCTTCTTGTGTAGCTCCTTGATGACTTGTCTTTCCTCTCCGAATCCTTGCTTCTCCGAGAGGGTCTTCGTTCATAACGATCATCTCTACTCCTTCTCTCTCTCCGAGGTGACTCATCTCTTGCTCTTCTTCTTGGAGATTCTTCTCTTCTCTTGTGGGGAGCCGTACACTCATTTGAGAAGTGTCCGGGTCTTCCACAATTGTAGCAGTTTCGATCACGACTAGAAGATCTCTTTTCATCATATGATCTAGACTTTGAGCTTCTTTCTTTGCCTCTATTCTTATAGAACTTGTTGAAGTTCTTGACCATTAGGCTTATCTCTTCATTGGAAATTAGCTTGTCACTTGAGGTAGTAGGAGCATCACTTGTAGCTTTGTAAGCACCACTTGACTTGTTGTGAAGCTCTTCCTTGTCCTTAAGTGTCATCTCATGAGCAACAATTCTTCCAATGACTTCAGTTGGCTTGAGGGTCTTGTAGTTTGGCATCATTTGGATCAAAGTGCACACGGTGTCATACTTTCCATCCAAAGCTCTGAGAATCTTCTTAATGATGAATCGGTCGGTCATTTCTTCGCTTCCTAAGCCGGCAATCTCATTTGTGATGAGAGCAAGCCTAGAGTACATTTCAGCGACTCCTTCACCATCCTTCATCTTGAACTTGTCAAGTTGACCTTGAAGAATATCTAGCTTTGATTCCTTCACAGATTCAGTACCTTCGTGCATTTCAACCAAAGTATCCCAAATCTCTTTAGCATTCTCAAGACGGCTGATTTTGTTGAACTCCTCGGGACACAAAGCATTGAAGAGAATGTCACAGGCTTGAGCATTGTTTTGCAACATCCGCAACTCTTCTGGTGTAGCTTCGCGATCCGGAACTTTTCCTTCTTTGAAGAAATCACCTTGCATACCAACACAAATAATGCCCCATGCGGCTGGGTTATGACCAAGAATATGCATTTTCATTTTATGCTTCCAACTAGCAAAATTTGTACCATCAAAGTAAGGACCTCTACGATAATTACCCTCACTAGACGCCATACTCTCCTAGGCTGTGAAACCAAGCTTATGGAGTCCAATGCA
This sequence comes from Secale cereale, assembly GCA_902687465.1. Taxonomy (NCBI): domain Eukaryota; kingdom Viridiplantae; phylum Streptophyta; class Magnoliopsida; order Poales; family Poaceae; genus Secale; species Secale cereale. The sequence continues at coordinate 471,210,466 of LR738711.1, read as the reverse complement.
ATGGAAACCAAAACAATGGAGACCAAAGCTCTGATACCACTTGTAGGATCGAAAGTAGGTCTAGAGGGGGGGTGATTAGACTACTTGACAATATAAAAAATCTGCCTTTAGATCATGCAATGTTTTTGGCAGTTTCACAATTAAGATCAATTCAAGTATCACCCTACACATGCAATTCTAGAGTAATAGCAGCGGAAAGTAAATTGCACATGTAAAAGAGAGGTGGAGAAGATCAAACGCAGTTTGGTGACACGAAGATTTTTGTCGTGGTTCCGATAGGTGGTGCTATCGTACATCCACGTTGATGGAGACTTCAACCAACGGAGGGTAACGGCTGCGCGAGTCCACGGAGGGCTCCACCCACGAAGGGTCCACGAAGAAGCAACCTTGTCTATTCCATCATGGCCTACGCCCACGGAGGACTAGCCTTACTCGGGGTAGATCTTCACGAAGTAGGCGATCTCCTTGCCCTTACAAACTTCTTGGTTCAACTCCACATCTCAAAGACGGAGGCTCCCAAGCGACACCTAACCAATCTAGGAGGCACCACCCTCCAAAAGGTAATAGACGGTGTTGATGATGATGAACTCCTTGCTCTTGTGCTTCAAATGATAATCTCCCCAACACTCAACTCTCCTCACTGATATGGCTGTGGTGGAAGAAAGGTTTGAGTGGAAAGCAACTTGGGAAGACTAGAAATCAAGTTTCATATGGTAGGAATGGAATGGCTTGATCTCAACACAAGGGTAGGTGGTTCACTTCTCAGAAAGTGTATGGTAGGAGTGGTAGACTTTCTGATGGCTCTCTCCACGAATGAAGAGGGGGTGGAGGGGTATATATAGCCTCCACACAAAATCCAACCGTTACACACACATTTGACCAATCTCGGTGAGACCGAAGTTAAAACTCGGTCAGACCGAAAGTTCAAATATAGTGAATGTTGGGATTTTCGGTGGGACCGAAAATACCATCTCGGTGTGTCCGAAGTGAGTCAAAGGTTGGAGCTTGCCATCTCGGTGAGACCGAAAGTAACAACTCGGATATTCCGAAGTGATGTCAAATGGTTATAGAAGGTTGGCAGTCCATTTTCGGTGAGACCGAAACTCAAAATCGGATGGACCGAGAAATTAGGGTTTGGAAGAATAACTGAGGTGGTTCATCTCGGTGGGACTGAGTTTGCAGAATCGGTTTGTCCGAGATTACTTATGAGTGTGTTAAGTAGTGAAGAGTGCTGATAGTTGAGGGAGCTAGATCACCAAGCACTTGAGCAACCAGATCATTAACACAACCTCATCCCCTTTTAATAGTATTGGCTTTTCCTATGGACTCAATGTGATCTTTGATCACTAAACCAAAAAAAGAGTCTTGAGCTTTTGCCAATGCTTGTCTTAGCATTTTGAGGGGTCCACTTCTTCAGACATTTCCATACCCATATCATCGAACTTTTCTGAAATGATTCTCAAGTAAATATTAGTTCAATGATATATATGTTGTTATTAATTACCAAAACCACCCAGGGATTAGTTGCACTTTCAATACGCCCAAGTTCTTCGCCTTGGGGTTCGCCAGTACTTCTAGTGGAGAAGAAGGATGGATCGTTAAGAATGGTTGTTGATTACCGACGATTGAATGAAGTAACGATCAAGAATAAGTACCCACTGCCAATGATCAATGATCTGTTCGATAGATTGCAAGGAGCTAAGCTATTTTCGAAGATCGATCTACGATCAGGGTACCATCAATTGAAGATTCGAGAGCAAGATATCCCTAAGACGGCCTTTACCACTAGGTATGGGTTGTATGAGTACACCGTTATGTCGTTTGGTCTGACAAACGCACCGGCATACTTTATGAACCTGATGAACAAAGTGTTTATGGAGTATTTGGATAAGTTCGTCGTAGTGTTCATAGATGATATTTTGATCTTCTCGAAGGATGAAGAGGAGCATGAAGAGCATTTGCGTTTGGTATTGGAGAAGCTCAGAGAGCACCAGTTGTATGCCAAGTTTAGCAAATGTGAGTTTTGGGTTGAAGGAAGTCGGATTCCTCGGACATGTTATATCCGGAGAAGGAATAGCAGTAGACCCCGCTAAGCTGGAGACTGTGACCAATTGGGAAGCATCGACGACCGTTGGAGAGATCCGGAGTTTTCTTGGACTCGCAGGATACTACCGGAGATTTATTGAGAATTTCTCGAAGATTGCCAAGCCAATGACGGAGTTGTTGAAGAAGGAAACCAAGTTCAGTTGGACCGAAGAATGTGAGACTAGTTTCCAGGAGTTGAAGAAAAGGTTGCTATCATCCCCTGTGTTGATTTTGCCAGATCGACATAAGGATTTTGAGGTGTACTGCGACGCTTCACGTCGAGGACTTGGAGCAGTTCTTATGCAGGAAGGAAGAGTTGTTTCGTATGCTTCACGACAACTAAAACCTCATGAGATGAACTATGCCACCCACGATTTGGAGTTACAGCCGTAGTGCATGCGTTGAAGACATGGAGACATTTTCTCATAGGAAACCATTGTGATGTATATACGGATCATAAGAGTCTGAAGTATATATTCACTCAGAAGGAGTTGAATCTTAGGCAAAGGAGATGGCTGGAACTCATTAAGGATTATGACATGAGATTGCATTACCATCCCGGAAAAGCTAACATAGTAGCGGATGCGCTAAGCCGTAAGAGCCATGTCAATACCTTAATGATGGAAGAGTTTCCAAAGGAGCTAGCCGAGGACCTACGAGAACTACGTTTGGAGATAGTTCAGAGAGGCTATGTAGCAACACTAGAAATCCAGTCTACCTTGATGGATAAAATCAGAGAAGCTCGGAAAGCTGACAAGGAGATTGTCGCTATAAAGGAGAGGATGAGCGAAGGAAAAGCTAAAGGTTTTCGTGAGGATGAGCACGACACCTTGTTGTTTGAGGATCGAATCTATGTGCCCAATGACCTGGAGATTAGGAAGTTGATTTTACAGGAGGCCCATGATTCGCCATACTCGATTCACCCAGGAAATACTAAGATGTATTTGGATTTAAAGGATACTTTCTGGTGGACCGGTATGAAGAAAGATATTGCGGAGTATGTAGCAGTTTGCGATGTATGCCAAAGAATAAAGGCAGAACATCAGAAGCCAGCAGGATTGCTACAACCTATGCCAATTCCCGAATGGAAGTGGGAGAAGCTTGGTATGAATTTTATCACCGGATTGCCCAGGACCAAAGCAGGGTATGATTCAATCTGGGTAGTAGTAGACCGATTGACTAAGGTAGCCCACTTTATCCCGGTGAAAACCACATATACCAGTGCGAAGTTGGCTAAGATATACATGACCAGAATTGTATGTCTGCATGGAGTTCCGAGGAGTATTGTATCTGATAGAGGAACCCAGTTTACCTCAAAGTTCTGGAATCAGTTACATGAAACCTTGGGTACCAGGCTAGAGTTTAGCACAGCGTTTCATCCTCAGACCGATGGACAGACGGAGAGAGTCAATCAGATTCTGGAGGATATGCTGAGAGCCTGTGCATTAGATTATGGATCTAGTTGGGATGACAACTTGCCTTACGCGGAGTTCTCATACAACAACAGTTACCAGGCCAGTTTGAAGATGGCGCCGTTCGAGGCATTATATGGAAGGAGATGCCGAACACCGTTGTCGTGGGACGAAGTTGGAGACCGACAGTTGTTTGGACCAGACTTAATCAAAGAGTCTGAGGAGAAGGTGAAGTTGATCCGAGATAGACTGAAGGTAGCTCAGTCCAGGCAGAAGAGTTATGCCGACTCGAAGCACAAGGAGATAACCTATGAGATCGGAGACAGAGCGTACTTAAGGGTATCGCCTCTGCGGGGAGTTAAACTTTTCGGAGTTAAAGGGAAGTTAGCCCCGAGATTTGTTGGACCTTACCGTGTTTTGGAACGCATGGGAGAGGTTGCCTATAAGTTGGAGTTGCCCGAAGGATTGTCAGGAGTGCACGACGTGTTTCATGTTTCACAACTGAAGAAGTGCCACGCGGAGATGGCCGATATACCACTTAGAGACACAGTACCCCTGGAAGCAATTCAGTTGGACAGTGACCTGACCTACGAGGAGAAGCCCGTTAAGATTCTCGAATTTTCGAGTAGAGTTACCCGTAGCAAGGTTATCAAGTTTTGCAAACTTCAGTGGAGTCACCACACCGAGGAAGAAGCCACCTGGGAACGAGAAGATGATCTACGCAAGGACCACCCACACCTGTTCTCTAGCCAAGCCGAATCTCGAGGGCGAGATTCATTTTAAGGGGGTAGGTTTGTAACATCCCAAATTTTCAATTTGGAATGTTATACATAGATCATAATTGCATTTGCATATTTTTGCATTTTGTTCGTGGAGTTCCTCGAAATTCTAAGCAACTCAACGACCTACGGAGAGAGTTGGGGATTTTACCGTTTTCGTATTTGAGTTCGCTCGAATACCGGTACGAGGACAGTGTGATTCTAATTATTTTTCTCTCCTAAAAATATTTCTAAATAAAATAAATGAGCGAAGATAATATGACTTCTCCAAAATAATAGAAATATTGGAGGAAAAATATTAAAATCACTTTTGGTATTTTTCTGGATTTATTTTCGGATTTATTTGCATAGGAAAAATATGCGTTTTTCAAAATTGCATTTAGGACCGGGAAAAATGTTCACTTTGTCCTAAATATTATTAGAGGACGGTGAAAATTTATTTCGGGAATTTTGGAGTCCGTTTGATATTTATTTTGTTAGTTTTACTGCGCCGGGACTCTATTTAAAAAAAACGGGAACCGACTTAGTCTCGTACCGGACCAGGACTCCGGCCTTTATATAGCGCCCAGGCCGGCCCGACATCGCCCAGCCCGCCCCCGCGCAAAAACCCTAGCCCTAGCCGGATCCCGCCGCCGCCGCCGCCACCCGCGCCCGCCGCCGTTCGCGGCCCCGCCGCCGACGCCGCCGCCCGCCGGAGTCGAGGTAGACTCCCGTTGTTGTTTTTTTGAGAGAGATCAGATCGGTTTTATAAAAAAAAAACCTAGATCTGGTTTTTTTCGGTTTAGATCGGTTTTTCGTCGGTTTAGTTAAATAAAGGACGTTCGTCCGTACGTTCGTTTTAACGAACGGTTTTCGTTAGTTAATCGCAGACAGCGAACGTTCGTTCGTTAGCCAGTTCGTCATTTTTCTTTTCGGGGTATTTTATCCGTGATTTTTCCGATCGCGATTTCTGCCCTGATCTTGTTTTTCGTTTTTCTTTTCGCTCGAGAGTCGGAATCAGGTGATTCAAAATCCCAGATCTTCGTCTCGAAGCCCTCTTTAAGTTTAACCAACTTGAACAAAGTTTTGGCTACAGTAAAATTTGACTTTAGGCCAACCAGTAATTCGGAGCTCGTTTCTTTTGCAGTTTGAGTTTCGTTGCTTCTTTCGAGTTGATTCTTTTTGCCAACCGGAGTTCTTAAGTTGAACTTTCTGGTTAGATCTCGTATTTGAGTTTTACCCGTGCATTAGTTAAGTACTTATTGTATGCTTGTTGTTTGATTGCGATAGAGTACCCGGAGTGCGCCGCTTGCTACTTTGAGTCTCTAGGTTTTGCGGATCATCAGCAAGGCAAGTAACACTTTGATCATGCTTTCCAATTACCCAGTTTTCATTGCATTAGTCAAACCCCTCACACATTGCATGAGTAGGATCAATTAACTTGTGGGATTGGGAAGTAGATTGAGGTAGTACCTATTACCTGCATTACATTCAAACCCTTGGGAGTTACTCTACGTTTGCTGTTAGGACATGCTATGCTCGTAGACGTGGTTTGGGTTTGAGTGAAATCCATGACAGATGTGAGTTGTTAATTAATGGTTCAACTTAAGGTGGCAACTTTAATACACATCTGGGTGGATTGAGGCATCTGGGTATTCCAGGATTGCCTGTTTTTCTTTTGGACCGCCACCCAGCCTCAAAGGGATCATGAGATTTTTCATACTAGAAACTTCCGTGTGCAGCCACATGCCAATATGGGCTCTGGCATAGTTGAGTAAGTTGTGGGAAACCTTTCCATGATGGGCTAGCAGATGTAGTTGGGTTTTGTAGGTGTACCGGCCTATCTATCTGGTTAAGGGGACCTCTTCGGAAAGACTGTGTCTCGGTCATCCGTTTCTCAAACACCATGCAATGCGAGAAACCAAACGGAGGCGATCGAGTCTTGTGGGGAAAGTGCACAAACCTCTGCAGAGTGTACAAACTGATCATGATTAGCCGTGTCCCCGGTTATGGATATCTTGAGTATCTGGTATTTGGATTATCATGTGCATCTCAACATGTTACTCTAATTTAATTTTGTTGGGTTTAATGATTACTTTTAATTGGGGTTGAGAGGATGTCTATCTTCTCAACGATGTTTCACCTACCATGATAGTTAATTAAAATACATTCCTTTGAAGTAGGGAAAAATTGGCTTTACGCAAAAACTTAACCATAGAGCTTTCCACCAGCCATATTGCATATAGTATAGCTTTACTTTCATTGCATCTCTTGTGTTACCTTGCCAGCATATTCCATGTGCTGACCCGTTTTTCGGGCTGCAACGTTTCATGTTGCAGACTTTTCAGACGACGAGTAAGATGCCCTTTTTAGGTCGTGGTTCTATACTCAGTGATGCCGCTGGAGTTGATGGACTCACTTATCTTCCAAGCCTTCCGCTGTTATCGTATTAGATGGCCTTCAGCCATGATTTTTGTAATAAATTCATCGTTGGACTATCGATGTAATAAGTGTGTGATTGCTACTCTGTTATAAATCCTTCGAGTACCATGCGTGTCAGCATTACTGATCCAGGGATGACACTGATGCATGGAGATCAGACTGTTTGAGGTCTGGTCGCTACAACAATGTGCCTCCACTAGCCACTACAACCTTCACCTTAGGATTAGCTACAAGTGCAACAGGTAGTTTACTAGCCAACTCTGGAGAAACAAAGGTAGAAGTGCTCCCACTGTCAACTAGAGCTGTGGCATTGGTGTTTCCCACTTTTACAGATAGAATAAACGTATTTCTAGCTGCTCCTATACCCATAACAGCATGCATTGATACTTGCAACACTGTTTCATCAGGAGGTGGTTCACCTTGTTCCAATTCAGGGTCATCAAAGTCTGTGACATATATAGTTTCAGGAAGATCTGCATTTTGTGCTTGTAATGCTTGAATTTGAGCTTTTTGACTCATCTTACAAGCTTGCGTATGACCTGGTACCCATGGCTCTCTACACTTGTAGCACACTTGATTTTGCTTAGCCTGCTGGATGATGATGTTCCTATTGGGCACTGTAGTTACAGCTGGCAGCCTTGGTTGATCAAAATTCACTTGCCTCTTGGGTTGAGGAACATAAGCTCTTGTTTGCACAATCACAGGTGGTGTATGAGCTTTTTCCATTCTCCTTGCATACCACACAACCATTTGCATGTCCTTAGGTTTAAAACACTCCACATGACTTTTGATATAAGGATTCAGACCAGATATGAAGCTTGTAACATAATAATCATCATGTATTCCAGGATTTTCCCTTCTCATAATGTTCATTAACTGCTCAAATTGCTCAACATAAACTGCAATTGTGGTGGTTTGGTGGACAGCATGGAATGAGCTGATTATGTCACAGGCAGAGTCTACAGAAAATCTGTCAAACAGGTAAGAACAAAACTTGTGCCATGGTACATTACTAGGAGCATACCCAGTGCCTCTCCACCATTGAATTGCAGGGCCCTTGAGGTAAGATATAGCTAGTTCAGTTCTGTGTTCAATAGGAGTCCTTGCAGCAGAGAAATACTGCTCCAAATTCTGAATCCAAGACTCTGGGTCTAGCCCTTCAAATTCAGATATATTGAGCTTTGTTGGCTTTACTGTCAATGGACTCCTTCTTCCATCTACTGGTGTGGTAGGTCTTCTTCTATAAGTATGTTAGTATCCCTCTTCCCCTGGCATATCTTCCAAGTGCACCACATTATGTGCTTGCTGTGCATTTGCTGGTTCCCCTTTGCTTTGGCCAAAATTGGGGTGCCTGTAAGGAACTTTTGGAGTTCCATCTAAATTCAGTTCCTTTCTTGTATGATCCTTTAGCGTAGCAGTACCCACAACATGAGGTGCCACCTTCTCTGGCATAGTAACTGAAGGAGGTGTAGGAGCTTGCAATTGCTTTGGTCTTCCTGCAGCTGCCCTCGGAGAGTGTGTTTGATTATCCTTCAGTTGAGCACTGCCCTGACCCGAGATGTTCTCCACGTCCTCTTCTTGCTCTGGTTCAGGGTCCAAGAGTAAGCGCCTGAAATTTTCTTGGATCTTGTCGAAGTTCTTTTGCATGGTCACAAAATTCCTGTTAACTGTTGCTTGGAACTGCTGAAATTCTTTCCTATCTTCTTCTCGATCTCTCTGCAGAGTTTTGATGTCTAATTCCAGGGAATCCAATTGCAATTCGGCCGTTGCAGTGGACTCTGCTATGCCCGTCATCCTTTTCTTGGAGCAAGATCACACAATCGGGGTGGGAGGGAGGGTATTCTACCAGCTTGCGACCGCCGCCAACTCCGCCACCAGCGCCCACCTCCGATGGTACACGGCCAGATCTCAGGAGCTGGGATTTTACCGCTTGAGAAGGGACCCCAAGCAACCAGGCTGAAATTTTGACTGTACCCGAACTTTGCCACTCCGGCCGCCACCTGATCGCCGCCGCCAAACTGGAGCTCGGGGAGGGATTTTACAGCCCAAAACCAACCTCAGTTCCGCCCAAATCACGCCACCGCCAAGGAGAGACTGGCTCCTGATACCAATTGTCAAGCCCTGAGCTCTGAATGAAGGAATTTGGCTCTTAAACGCTGGAATTTCAGAGAAGAAGAAGAGCTTTGGGGGCTAGGGTTCTTCAATAGAAAAGGGAAAGGTAGTAAGATCGCCTCTGGCGGCTAGGGTTTACACCCGATACAATTCATCATGCCCCTCTCAGGGAGAGTGGGTGGCTTTATAGCCATTACAACGCAGAGGAAAGAAGAAGAAAAAGGCAGCAGCGCACATGGCAACGCCAGATCATGAACAATGACGCTCTACTAATCTACGACCGTCCGATAGAGGATCAACGACTAATGATGATGCACCCTTGGCGAACAGGTATCCAGCACTATGAGCCATCGGATGCGAGATCTTTGGTCCATGCCCATCCGACCATAGGACAGGGGATTTCCTCTGTTACTAATCACCACCAGTTACACGGCCTGACAAGAATATTGGATATACAATATGATATAGGTACGGATAAGTTAACCTTTTCTCCACCACGTGAACTGAGAAATTACAAGCTAATTTGATAAGAAGCATAATACTTGTATCATTCGGAAAATGACCCTTATGTATTCCATTTTCAGGGATAGTCTTGTTGTGTTTTGTTTTTATATGATGTAAAACTACAGGGTTCTTGTACAGTTGAGATGTTCTGGGATTAGTATGAGTTTTACTATATCTGAACTTCTGAAATTAGTACGAGTCTGACAGCTTTGCAACCAAACCAAAACTGCAGGGATCTTCTGACAGCCTTGCAACCAAAACTAGAACTACGGGGATCTTGTGGAGTTCAAAGCTACATGTGGTTTGTTGGAATATCAATCTTGTTTGTGCATGATTAACCTGCTTATCATGAAAAAGTAGTATATTTTAGGACGGGCCATCAAGTTGGGTGGCATTTGTTTAGATCTTTATGAGAAGCAGCTCCTCTGAGTGGGATTTTTTTTCATCTTGGTAATGTGAGAATATACTTCTTAGTTAGATACCAGTTACACAATTAGAGCACCATGAATTCGCTGTTTTTATAGGACCTTGCTGCTGTCAATTAGTGTAATAAACTTGGCGTACGAAACACATGTAGATTTTGTTTTATTCATGATAACACATCCAGAATCCTTGTTAACAAGGACCCTGTTGATGTGAATCAATGTAATAATCTTCTTTAAGATTCTATCTGCCCATATGAATGACTCAATTGAATTAATTTTCATATTTCAGATGTTCTCTTTTATTGGTTGTGGTTCTGAATAATGGTCGCGGGAGCAGAAGCAGTTAAGCTTGAAGTTTAGAAGTTTGGGGATGGCAATAATACTGCTCTTTACACTGCATGTCGCTGTTATTTCATGTTTCCGAATTTATGTCCAAGAAGTAAGTGTCCCATGTCATCGAACTTTAATGTTATGTCCTGTCTTGAGAGTTTAATTGGTTTGTGTGAGTGTGTACTAAACTACTGTTGTATGCTATGTTTGAGTCAAGATATGCTTATGTGTGATCAGTGCTAAATCTGCAACATATTGTTATATTTGTCACTTGTTTGCTACCACTGCTTGGTAACTGTTAAGAAAAGATGGGGAATAGACGATGTCTTGGCAAAAGGAAAGGGCACACTATTTTTTTTACATGAAGAAACTGCAGACTGGTGGAGACTTCCTGCTAATATGATAGACACTGATGCATGTAATGGGTTATCTGAAGTATACCTCAATTTTGAATGTGACATGTCATGTATGTATACGCTAAAAAATTGAGCTTGTTGGTTGCAGCTCCGTAGGTAGGGGTATGTAATTGTTCAGTATATTTTTAAACTATTAGTTCATCTTCTCAAAATAATTCTTAATGTACATGTAGTGTATCTAAAGTTAGGATCTTTCTTACTGCACAACCAAGTTTCCAGCTAAACAACATATTTAGCCTTTTACCTAAAATGTTATTACTTTCTAATGTCCGACTTGATGTTACATGGTGTTCAAGAAAGAATAATGGGTCATTTTCTCATGAAGCATGAGAAAGATAATACCACCTCAGGTGGCGATAAAGTAATAAATAAATAAACGAGATGTGATTACTGAAACAGGATAATGTACTCTTCTCTTGATTATGCATTTGTAAAATAAAGATTAGTGTAGAAGGTCATTGTACATATAAAGGGCAACTTTACTGGTCATATTCTTCCCTTTTTCAGTTCACATGATCAGTGCCACCTCTTTCTTTTATGTAGTGCTAGGCTACGGGTTGGTTTTCTCTTTACTGCTCCTGTTGGATTATATCTCAAACTTCTCTTGTTCCTATGCGGAGGTTCTCCTAGCTAGTGGCAAAAGTACATACTGCCCCATCTTCTTTTTTATTTACTTTTTTCTTCGATTGGAAGGAGTGGATTACTACCGCCATGTTTGAAGAGATGCAAGATATGTATGATGTCATACCAGTTATTTTGTTTTGCAATAAAATGGATAGTTCATGTATTCCCTACCGAGCAAGATTTATGTCGAAACATATGTGTGTGCTTCAGAGATTTTGAAGTCTTCTGATTATGAGAGATTTGTGTCACAATAAGTGACGAACAGGTGGTACTTAATTTGCATTTGTTTATTAGGGAATTTTGATACTGCGATATTTTTATTTGGAATAGCCGATGAGTGCTTACTTCTATTGTTCCCCAAAACACCATTAATGATGTATCCAGTGATGCGCATTACATGCTTGCCACAAGCTTAGAAAATATCCATCTTAGTTTGCTAAATATTATTCCTTACTGAACTACCTTCAGGACGAATGGCAGGTTTATTAACCATTTGATCTTTTTTGTGCATTGCATGTTTGCTGCTAAGTCTCATAAGGTAGCGTTTTTTATTTTGCATGACCATCCTATGGAGCAATGATATTTGAACTAATGAATTCAGAGAACATTTACTATGTTTATTGATCACTACATGTTCTGTTGGTACAAGTGAGATCATTTTTCCAATAACCATTTTAAAGGTACATATATTTTTAAACAAAAGTCTATGTATTTTTTGCTCAAACACAGTCACTAAAAAATACAAATCTTTTCAATGCAAACATGGTAGCAAATATTTTATGCTATCAAATTAAAATGTGTATATACATCTCATTGTAGACAACAATCCACCATGTTTTCTATTAAAAAAGATCAAACCATGGATATTTTTTTCATCGCGCACATGGCTTTAGTGTATTGAACAATGATGCAATTAGCTAAAGTAGCTCCATGCAGAGTATTGTAGACATAGAAATTTACAAAATACATGTGGATCTGAATGTTGCAGCCTCGTTGACTAAACTTCTCTCACAAGCAAAACATGATCACACCTTAGTACTCTTTGGGTGTTAATCACATAGCGATGTGAACTAAATAATTGACTCTAGTAAACCCTTTGGGTGTTGGTCACATGGCGATGGGAACTACGGGTGTTAATCACATAAATATGTGAACTATTGATGTTAAATCACATGGCGATGTGAACTAGATTATTGACTCTAGTGCAAGTGGAAGACTAAAGGAAATATGCCCTAGAGACGATGATAAAGTTGTTATTTTATATTTCCTTATATCATGATAAATGTTTATTATTAATGCTACAATTGTATTAACCGGAAAATTCATACATGTGTGGATACATAGACAAAACACTGTGTACCTAGTAAGCCTCTGCTAGACTAGCTCGTTAATCAAAGATGGTTAAGTTTCCTAACCATAGACATGTGTTGTCATTTGATGAATGAGGTCACATCATTAGGAGAATGATGTGATGGACAATGCCCATTTGTTGTCATAGCATATTGATCGTTCAGTTTTATTGCTATTGCCTTCTTCATGTCAAATACATATTCCTTCCACTATGAGATTATGCAACTCCCGGATACCGAAGGAATGCCTTGTGTGCTATCAAACGTCACAACGTAACTAGCTGTTATAAAGATGCTCTAAGGTATCTCCAAACGTGTTTGTTGGGTTGGCATAGATTGAGATTAGGATTTGTCACTCCGAGTATGGGAGAGGTATCTCTGGGCCCTCTTGGTAATACCCATTATAAGAAGCCTTGCAAGCAAAGTGGCTAATGACTTAGTTACAGGATGATGTATTACGAAACGAGTAAAGAGACTTGCCGGTAACGAGATTGACCTAGGTATAAAGATATCGACGATCAAATCTCGGGCAAGTAACATATCGATGAACAAAAGGAATTACGTACGTTGTCATATCGGTTCGATCGATAAAGATATTCATAAAATATATAGGAGCCAATATGATCATCCAGTTTCCGCTATTGGTTATTGACCGGAGAAGTGTATCGGTCATGTTTACATAGTTTTCGAACCCGTAGGGTTCGCACGCTTAACGTTCGATAACGATATAGTATTATACTAGCAGGCAGAAGGCGCGACGCGCCGCACCAGCGGCTCCGTCCGCGCATGCATGTCTGTTGTTTTTTATTTTGTATTGGTGTCGAGCGGGTTGCGAAGATAAAGAAGTCTAATTCGGGATTATTTTGATGCATGCAGAATTATCATGTTTAGTACTGTAAAACATAAGTTATAAAAGCTGCTCTCTGCTACCTAAATACACACAATACTGATTAGGAGCATGCCCGAAGATGTGTCATCTCAAAGAAGCAGATGTTGATTATCTGGCCAACACAATACTGAAGTCCTTTTAGATAGCTCAACATTTGTAGTAAGCTAGAGACTCCACATGGACTCGGTGTTTTCCTAATTAAATAAAAGTAAAACAAATAGGGTTCGCAAGAAGCAGATGTTTGCAAACATTTGTTTACGTTTTTTGAACCATCAGATAAGAGCCTGGACGTGGCATCAGTATAACCATAGTTGAGAATTTGTCAATAAGCATGTTGTTTAGCAGAATATGAGAGATGAAGCATTCAGCTGGCTCTTCATATTGCTGCATAATTAATCTTTGATTCTTTAAATCCTTGAACTGCACTTCCACTGGATAGCCACCGAAAAATGTTGGGGTTTCTTGGCCTAGATAAATTAAAGCATGAACGGCTGCATCATCAAATTTTACAATTATATATGCTGCAAGGAGAATACTCTGTTTAGTGTGTGCTATGCAAGTAAAAGTTGTTATATCACCCATTAAGTCTGTGCCATCAGGGATGTAATCAAGGGCGCGGTAGGTACTCAGTATCTGCTCCACTATTGTTGCATCTTATCGGAGATAAGGGGGCAAACCTTTCAGTTAGACCGTGATCCTTTGATCGCTTCTAACTGTTGTGAGGTGTGACTGCTGAAAATCAATGGTAATATGGTATGGAACACCATTGATATACAGGGTGGTTCCTTTGCTTGCTAATCTGAATGCTTGAACGGATTCCCAGTGGCCAGGAAAAGAAAGCACCGCTCATTCTTCCGTCATTCCGTGAATGATTGGCTGCACATGTATGTCAAATCAGTCGTTGATAGTAGCAACTATTGTTTCAGGTGCTTGTCTGAATATGAGAGAAATAAGTTCAATGATGAATGGGTAATAACACATAGCACATGGTCTCGTCTGCTGTGTGTCGCCCATGAACACATTTTACGATAATCATTTTTGAGATCCATCTTGATTCTGAACAATTTGCAGCACAAATTTGAATAAATTGGAGATAATTGTGAACTGTCAACTTGTGTAAAAATGTATGATCGTATAAGCTGAACTGCATAATATCAACATAGTGTAAATGCCGATGGCAAAAATGCTTGGAAGAATATAAATTCGCATTTCTGGCGAAGTCTTATTTCACGTGTGAATATATTAGCAATGGAAATATGTTAAGGTCACAGAAGGAATAAGTATGGAAAATTTTGGCTTGTGTTCCCATCAGTACAAGATACTAGATGCCGCCAAAAGAGGGATCTAATGGTCATTTTTGCCATCACGGGTCACTATGGAGCAGAGTAAAGTATATAATAATTTAGAGCTAAAGTCTCATGCGAACAGACATTTCCTACTATATAAGATGCATGTGCTAATCAAAATCGTATGCTGCCATAGATAAGATCCTTAGAGCGTAGTGGAATCGAATAATTATTGGACTGTCTTAGTAGGGCTGAATCTTGCCTTGTAGTAATAATATAACCCTTAAAATTCCATAAGACTTGCTCTAGAGGGAAGATCATTGCTATTGACTACGGTTTAAGTTTAGGTTGTAACATCCGTAAGAAGAACTATGTATTCTCTAATTCAATGCCATCCAATAAGCAAAATGAAAAAGCTGCATACCTCTACCAAAAGGCATGATGTTGTTTAGAATTTTGCATACTTCCGCAAAGAGGTGATCATCACACATGGAGAAAAAAAAGGCCAAAGGAATAATCTTCTTAGTTTCACAAATTTACACAGTATTTTTCCAGTGGTCGATAGTCATCTGCATGTAAACGTGAAGCTGAGCTATTGGGAGTTTATGACAATAGCATAGGGAATATAAGAATATTAGGCATTAGGCAGTATAAGTAAATATGCATTATGGGCATCTATCCTCAGTCACTCTTGGTGCCAAACAGTGCTAAAACAATAAGTAACTTCTATTTTAAGACCAGCTGAACAAAATAACCTAGAGAAAAAAATTAATTACACAACCTAGCAGCCAAAGTACTCGTACATATGTATATATTATAAAATCAGATATACTGTACTTGTTGGGAATGTCGACAGATGAGTAGATGGTAAGGAAAAAGGCTAGAACAATAAGAGATTAATAGAATGAGAATATATTAAAAACAGAGTATGTATACTCTTACCCTGAAATATTCGAAGTACTCCGAAAGACTCTGAATGTTGTGTACCTTTGACAAAATGGCAGCAAGTGATGACAGTGAAGTAGCTACATAGGGAGGGAACAAAAGGACCATATCCCTCTTTTTCGTACTTCTGTCAATTTTCTGCCAGTTGTTGTGAACCATATTTGTGATATTGTTGACTATAAAATTACAAATATGATTCCTCCTCGACCTGAAACAGAGAGCAAGCAGGCAACCTTAGTAGATAACAACTCATCAACTCACTATACATTGGACTCTCTTCTCATGTGTAAAAAAATAATCAGAAATTAGTTTGCATAAGATGAGTTATCAGTGATGAGCAATGCTCATTAGCTCCGTGGTCCTTCCTGGAAGCATAAGATTTTTTCCAGCACATTCTTCTAATACAAAGAATGACCTCGCATTGTGGGCGAATATAGGAAAATTTTACAGTCAAGGCACAAAAAAATTGATTGTTGTGAAATGTGTGAATAGAATATTGAAGAATGATCTGTTGACCTATATTTTTGTTTAGAATTGTACAGTTCGAAATTTCCAAACACAGTGCCCCTCCTTTTTAAACTGGTCCTTCACAATGACACATTGTCGGAAACATATAATGTTTGAAAGGGTATTTCGAATCCAATGGAAATTAAGTCAACAAACCCTTCCCAACCAAGACATGGAAGTGTACAGATATGTCCCATCCTTAAGACATGATCAGATAATATAATAAAATATCTTGGTAGTAATATACCTCACACTAAGTAATAAATGTTTCTAAACTACGATTAACCAATATTTAAGGTTGTGGCTGAATAAAACGACAATTTCTCTACTTTCCCTTAGATGATCTATCCTACTGGGATGTAAAAACCAGAAGTGTGCAGAATGTGATTGTTTAACTGTATGGGAAAGCCAAAACTGGAGCTTCTGTTCAAGTTCAAGTTTCATATATCTAGTAGCTCAGGTTTCACATATCTAGCACATTTTTGTAAGTTAAAACGTAAATTTCACTATTTAAGTTCAAATATCTTGGAGGATGGCAGGTGAAAGTTCGGCAATCAACAAAAGAGTAGATATACAAATCAAGTGACCCGATGGAATGAGGAATTGAAAATGAAAAAAATATAATTTGTAAGAACAATTAGAGCAGTTATTAAAATCATCGACAGGGCAAGAGAGCGCACTTCTGATCATATACTGAAAAGAATGTCAAGCCTATATTTTGCAAAACTTCTTAAAGATGGATCTAGAACACATTACCTTTTCTAGGAACTAAATATTGTCCTGCGACATCCTTACTTGGTTGTTTTCTCTAATACTCCCTCTGTTCACTTTTGTAAGTCCATTAGGACAGCTGAAATTGCACTATATTAGGTGTTGTCTTAAATGTCTAAAAGGTCTTATAAAAGTGAACGGAGGAAGTAGTACTTGTAACTAAATGAGCAGTTATCTAAACAAACAGAGTAGGCATTCAAACCAAGTGAATTATATGTACTCCCTCCATTTTTATATACAAGGCCACTATGGAATATACGTTTTGCATCAATACAAGGCCACCAACAGTAATCGAGGAAAGAATTAATGTTATTTTCTCGTACTAGCAACCTATTTAATACTTGCATGCATGCAGTCATAAAAACACTAGCTACTTCCTCCACTAAGATTCCTTGCATGCATGTTGTGTATTAATGATCCGAGTAAATGAAAAGAAAAGATGACTTGTAAAGTATGCATTAAATTTTATCTTGGTACCTGTAATTTGAGTTTGTGGCCTTGTATATAAAAATGGAGGGAGTAGCTAGCTTAAACGAATAGTGAGCCACAACAATGATCATGTACAACCAGGCAAGCTTTTCCTTTTCCACCATAGATGCCACTTTATTTGCTACTGTACTACTCAAATCCTCCCAATTTTCATAGAGTAAAAAGTCACCATAATTTTTTTGGTTTGGAAAATGTAACATACATGCCTATCTATATATATGATGGTGACAGAAAGAACATCTAAACAGAAGTCGTTTTTTATTGTTTCATACCCATCCCTGTCGAGGCTCTTTCTCGGAGGAGAGGGATCTGGTGCTGCACCTCCTTCTTGCCGTGTTGTCCATCTCGGTCACCATGTCGAGGAGAGAGGGGTTGAGGTGAGGAGAACTCCATGTCCGCTGCCGAGTCAGGACTGCCTCCATGGCCGACCTTGAGGAACTGACTTTGGTGGTTATGGCACGCACGAATCAGATGGGAAAAACAGGAGAAGAGAAGGGGAGGAGGATTCGCACGAGAAGAAGACGTGCCTGTTGTTGGGAAGGAGAGGGTGCCTCCTGCGGATCCCGAGCTCGGTCACCACCATGGCCGCGGGCTAGGGTTTTAGGCACGAGGAGGGATCGGGCCTGGCAGATCTGGCAGCAGCCAGAGCAGGTCAAATTGATCTGGGAGGGGAGGGGAGGGGTCGCCGGAGTTGAGTTTGGGGCGGCGGCTGGATTGGGTGGGGTGGGAATCAGGGAGAGGAGGAGGAGGAGGAAAGCGAGCAAGTGCGAAAAGCGGGCCAGTTCTATATACTCCCTCCGTCCAAAAAAACTTGTCATCAAAATGGATAAAAATAGATGTATCTAGAACTAAAATACATCTAGATACATCTTTTTTTGTTCATTTTGATGACAAGTATTTCCGGACGGAGGGAGTACATCCGTACGTGTTCATATTGAAATCTCTAAAAAAATAATACTCCCTCCGTCCGGAAATACTTGTCATCAAAATGAATAAAAGGGGATGTATCTAGATGTATTTTAGTTCTACATACATCCTTTTTTGTCCATTTTGAAGACAAATATTTTCGGACGGAGGGAGTACTTAGGAACGTAGATAGTTGTATTTTACATCATTTGTGCAATCTCAGTTTAGCTTATAATATTTACTGGTTTCTTGTATGTACATATATGAGCGGTATTTATCCACGCTTCGATCCTTTTTGCGTATGGGGCAATGAGTTATTCATGAACGAGCGTTAAATGAGGAAACTAAGAAAGATTGTTAGGCGAAAGAAACGGGTGATGGGAATTAAGCTCTTTAATTACACTTTGTCCAAGACAACAGTGAACTTTAGGATGGTAATTAATGTGTTGCATTTTCCCCCTGCCCACAACAAGGTACTCTATTAGACCTTAGTATCTGATATATTTTTTTAGTGGTTTCTGAAGCTATTTACTCATGATTACCTTACAAACTACATGACTGGAGTGGAGGCAACTAAGGTTAAAGTATATAATGCATGCTACCATGATAATGCTCTATAAGTCTTCCTGAAGGCGATGAAGGATGGGCGGGCGATCGTCACAAGGGGTTGGACAAAAGTTGTCCGTGCCTATGGCATTGTGACGCCCGGATAATTAAGCTATAGTAATCCATCGTTAGTGATGCCACGTCACCACTGTTATTGTTGCTAAACTCGCGTTGATTCGAATCCGGTTCAATTTCAAATTCAAATTAAAGTCCAAGATTCAAATTTCTCAAAATGCAAAATAAAATGTTCAAAGTGTGAAAAATATTCCATAACTAATTATGGGGTGAACCAACATTTTTATAAAGTGGTTTAATGCTCTATAATAAATAAAATGATGGATTTAACAAATAATTTAAAGCCTTTTTAATTTATAAAAATAACGAACTATTTTATTAGGTGTCAAACTTTTGTGGCTGTGCCTAAAAATTTGCAATGTAAATTGTGAGCTAAGTCCCACGTTTTATACAAGCCTTTTCCATTAGTTTTAAAAAACGAAACATATACTAATATGTTCAAAACAGAAAAGAAATGCAAAAGAAAAAGGAAAGGCCCATCCCCTCCCCCTTGGGCCTTGGCCTAGCTGGCCACTGGGCTAGCCCACTAGCGCCCCTCCCTCCCACCTTCCTGATCACCAGGGAGTCGTGGCCATGCCCGATGGCCAACACGGCCGCGGCCATCGCCGTGGCGGCCATCTGTCGTCTTTCCCGAGACAATAAAGCGGCCCCGACGCCCTCTTCCTTACGCCCCCGAACCCTAGCGTGCCACTCCTCAGTCCCCTCTCCCCAGATCCCTTTCTCTCCCCCCACCGAGCGCATTCGCCGTCGGCCACCTCGCCCCGTTGTGACCATCGTCCTCTCTGCGCCAAGCCAATGTGCCCACGAGCTCCGCCTCGTCCTCTGCTCCTTCTCCATCGAACCACGGGACCCAGAACGCTCCACAACACCGGCGCCAGCATCGCCTTCCACCTTCGGATGCGTCGGAGCTCTTTGTCAATCCGCGCCGCCCCGAGCACCTCGAGCCGTCCCCGGGCCTTCCCTGCAATGGCCGTGAGCCCCCGATTCTCCTCCCTCTTTCCTCGGCCTCTCCTCGTAGCCATAATTACGCCGCCACTGCGCCATGCTCTGCCGTCTGCCATTGTCGTTTGAGCGCTCAAACCCGAGCTCCTCTGCACGAACGGGAAGCACCAACGTGCATCTAGAGCTCTGTAGGGGCAGCCCAGTCCTCTTAGCTCGCTCGTTTCCTCGCTGCAACCGCCACGCTCATGTGACCAAACCAAACTCGAAGCCGTCGTCGCTATCGCTGCTCCCGGCCACCCTACCCGTGCTCGTCCGCGCTTGGCAGCGTCCCTCATCGCGTCCGGCCGCGAGCCACTGCCCCCTGCTCGCGCCCACCACCGCCGATCGCCGCTGCGCTCCGCCTGGCCGTCGGCCCGCGCCCGCGCAAGCCACCGCAGTCGCCCCAGCCGTTGCTGTTCTGCAGCCGGCGCCGCGTGCCTCCACCCCTCGCTCGCCCCTCTAGGGATTTTGACAGCTGGGGCCCAACCCCCCTTTAAAAAAGTAGATATAAAAATATATATTAATTAATTAATTTGGTTTAATTAAATTTAATTAGCCTAATGACCTAATTAGACTAATAAACTAGATTAGTTAACTTAAATTAAATCTATAGTTAGTGAGTGAGCCTATGACAGGAGGGCCCCACCCCCTGTTGACCAGTCAGACGTTGACTGGTCAACTAGGTCCCCCTGGCCCACATGTCATCCCATGTGTGCACTTCTGTGTACACAGAGCTAGGTACCCGTAGCATTTTACTTTTATTTTCGAATAAATAATAAATTGGAGGATATTAATAAAACTTTGAAAATCATATAAAATAATTTGTAACTCGGATGAAAATGTTTTCTACATGAAAGTTGCTCAGAACGACGAGAAGAATCCGAATACGCGGTCCGTTCGTCCGCCACACATCCCTAGCATACCGAACATGGAACAATCCTCCTTCGGTTCACCTGTGCGAAAATGCCTAACACCGGGAATGTTTTCCCGGATGTTGTCCCCCTTCGTCGATATCGTGTAGCATTGCGTTAGAACACCCCTAGCACCTCTTATTGACATGTCATGCATCTGTATTGCATATGTGTGCTTGGTATTTATTGTTTTCCCCCTCTTCTCTCCGATAGACCCTGAGACCGTTGTTGATGCCCCTGTGATCGTCTACGTCGACGACAACCCGCCTTCTGTTTCAGCAGAGCTTCCAAGCAAGCCCCCCTTGTCGTGGTTCTAAGTCTGACAGTACAAGTAGGGGGTACGTAGGAGGAGGCAAGGTCCTAGCTACGGTGAGATTGTACACGAGATGTTTACGAGTTCAGGCCCTTCTTGGAGGAAGTAAAAGCCCTACGTCTCGGTGCCCGGAGGCGGTCGACTGGAATGTATATGTGTGTATGCGTTACAGGGGGTGCGAACCCTTGTACTGGAGGAGGGGGTGGCTTATATATAGTGCGCCAGGACCCCAGCCATCCCCACATTACAAAGGGTTCAATGTACATAAAGGCAGGAGGTTACTGATAACGCCTGCAATAAAGGGTGATAAAGGCATTCATTACTGCAGAATGAATTCATGACCGTTGCTGGCCTAACGGGACCTTTGACCTTTTGGGGTCGTGTAATGCCCCGGATGTCATACTTTCCCTTTTGGGCATATAATATATCTCTGGCTTCATCTATTCCATTTCGGGTTTTTGTCATTTTGTTGTGTGCATGTGTGGCATTCATTCATATCATGTAGACATGTGCATCGCATTGCATTTGTGTTGCTGTTTGCATCCGGTCCCACGCGTTCCTTCCCGTTGTCCGTTTCGCGTTCCGGAGCTCCCTCACGTGTCCGAGGCGTCCCGTAGGCCTACTTTGGTGTTTGGCCGTGTAACGTTACCGGTTTGGCGCGAGACTTGTCGTGTGTTGTTGTTTTGGTGTGTGTACCCCGCCTGTCAAATCTCGTCGCGTTTCGAGTCCGTTTGCTACCCCAACAGTTATTCTCGTGGGCTCAAAGTGCCTCCACTTTGAGGCCCAAGACACCCCTCCTACAGCCCACCAACCACTCCTAGCCACTTCTATCATCTAGGCCATCCAAATCTGATCGTGTGGCCGAAAACCGCACTCCATTTGGGCAACCCTACCTCCTTGTGCCTATATATTTGTCCACTCCCCCGATTTTTGCCCCAAATCAAGGAAACCCTAGCTCCCCTAGCCACTTCTCTTCCACCTCCAGCCACCTCGCCGGAATCTCGCCGGAGTTTCGCCGGAGTTCGCCGGAGTACCTCCACCTCGCCGGAATCCCCCATCCCACCTCTCCAACCACTCACGTCGCCCTAGATCTGCCACCTACCAGGCCACCACCTCCCCCATCTCCCAGACCGAGCCAGCCGCCGGCCTCTGGCGCTCGAGGACGCTCGAGCAGCCGCCGCGACGAAGCAGCAGCGCCAGCCGCGGCCAGATCGGGTCAACGCCCAGCTTCCCGATCCCGATCGGCTCCCGCATCGCCCCCACCAGGCCCGAGCCTCAGATCGCTCGGCTGGGCCAACTCCAACCGCATCGCCGCTCGCACTCGCCTGGGCCTCCCCCTCGCCAGCGCCTAGGCCGCCGCCTCGCACGGTGGGCCGAGTCCCTGCACCGGCCCGCTAGAGCCAGAGCCGCGCCACCTCCCGTCGCTGACCGCACCCCGCCGCCAGTCGCCCGATCGGTCGCCTGGGCCGGCCTCGCCTCCCGCGGGCCCGCCAGATCAGCGGCCCAGCCGCCATCCCGCATCGCCAGCGCCGCCTCGGGCCAGGCTGCGTCGCCTCTCCCGCCGTCAGGGCCCGTCTCCTCCACCTGGGCCGCGCCGCTCCTCCGTCGGGCCGGCCTCACCAGCCTCCTCTGCGGGCCAGCAGCTCCCAGCCGGGCCGCCAGCTCCAGCCGCCGCCAGATCCGAGGCCCGAGCCCGATCCAGCCCGTGGTTTCCAGATCTGAAGGTTGACTTTGAAAACCCTAGATCTAAGTCCCTGTTTGCTTATTGTCTGATGCTATATTAGAACTGTGATAACTTTTTGTGTGATGGTCCGTTTTGCGCAAATGACATGTCCAGACGTTCGTGGTGACTAGCACTACGTTTCATTCCATTGTGCCATGCATGTTTGAGATCATCTAGATGCTTATTTTTCTGTTGCAAGAGTGCATCCCGTTATAAACTGCTGTTAGTGATGTTTTTATGCCATCTTTGCATAGTGATATCTTTTAGCTCGTTTATCCGAATGTGCAAATGACATGTCCACGTGTTCGTCTTGCCATGCTCTACATGTTTTTTGTGTTAGGATGCATGATAGATTTATTCTTACCATGTTATCTTCGTTGCAAAGTGCTATGTGGCTGTTTAGTTGTTTAACTTGTTATGAGATGCCATCTTGTTGAGCTCATTGCTATCGTTGTGTTTATCTCCATGATGCATGCTTGTATGTTTCGGAATCACCATCATGTGTACTTTGATGTGGTGCTTACCACTTGCCATGTTTAGTTTCGAGGTGACTTAAACTTGCTCTTAAAGATGCCATGATAAAACTGATGTTTTAACACTTAGTGAAATTTCTCTAAGTCTGGAATCTGTAATTTCCAGATGCCATGTTTGCTTGTTGTTTTAGGACAATCCATGATAGTTTTGGGGTGACTATTGATGATTCATTGTTGTACATATTGTTGGCTATCCATTCATGCTCTCACATGCTTATTTGAGTGGCTGTAGCATATTTAACTTTGGCTCCAAAGTTTCAATAAAATTCTGCTGTCAGGATTTTGTTGTCAAGTTCTATATGTCCAAGCTTGTTGCTATTGATCCGTGGCTCCTTTGGGGGTGCACCTTTGGACTTATTTGCTGTAGGATATGTCTAGTTTATGTTCATGCTCTTTGCCATGATGTTTGAGTGCTGTAGCTTATTTATCTAGTGCTCCGAAGTTGCTATGTGGCTGTAATTTTCAGCTTGTGCATATTTGTTGTTTCGGGCATAACTTTTAGCCCGTAGCTCCGTTTTCAGCGAGTCTTATATGAAACTTGTTTGATTTTCTGTGTAGATTTATAATATCCTATTGTTATCATGTTTTGAAGTATGTTGCTTGAGTGCTATTTTCCGTGCTCCGTGTGCTCCCTTAGTGCATCAATCATGCATCCATCATTTTGGTGTGCGCATTGCATCTTGTTGATTGTGCCTTGTGTGATTGTATTGTTTAGAGCCGGAAGCTGAGACCGAGTACGAGTACGAGCACGAGGTTACTACCGAGGTTGAGCACGAGGACCCTTCTTTCGATCCGAACGACAACTCTTCAGGCAATATGACCGAACCCCGATAACATTACTATCTTTGCCTATTGCTAGAGTATCGCTCTATAGTTTTTCCTCGATGCCCATGTCTTTCATGTCAGCCTCCTACTTGTAACCATGACCATGTTTAACCGCCCTACCTATGCAAACCGTTGCTTGGCTAAGTACGCTTCGCTCAGCCCCTCTTATAGCATTGCTAGTTGCAGGTGAAGATTGAAGATGCTTGCTTCATGTTGAAGTTTGTTGGGTTATATCACACTATATAAATGCTTAAATGAAATCATCTATATATTGGCATTGGGTGGTAGGCTAAGCCTTTTGCTTGGTGATTTGTTCCACTCATGCCGCTAGGAACCGTTTAAACCGGTGTTATGTTCCTTGATTATGCGTTCATCACACGGTTGGGGTTTATAGGGCCCCCTCGATAAACCGCTAAGTGCTAAGTCTTTTCCAGCAAGTCCCAACTTTGGTACTATTCGCCTAATAACTAATAAAACTTGCATAGGGTCTTGCAAACCCGAGTTCTTAATTAACAACCCCCGGGCCAGTGCTCCACATGAGTGTTGGTCCAAACTGGGCAGACTGCGGGGCCACCCGAGGGAACTCGAGGATTGGTATATACCTGTAGGCTGACCTATCCGGTCGTGTCCTGAGACTAGATACGCGCGGCTACCATCAGGGTGTCGACACACCGGGAGGATTTGCTGGATTAGCCTTACCTTAGTTCGGAGTATCTTGAGCACGGGATTCCGAGAATACTCGGGTCTTCCCACCTTGGAGTTGCGACTCCGTGGATCGTGGGCTTGTCATGGGCCAAGTTGGAACACCCCTGCAGGGTTATGAACATTCGAAAGCCGTGCCCGCGGTTATGTGGCAGATGGGAGCTTGTTAATATCCGGTTGTAGATAACTTGACACATTGTTCTAATACACTACCAGCGTGTGTACCATGACTGTCAATTTCCAAATAGGGATTCGGGAGTTGAACACGGTGGGGTTATGTTTGTTGAGTTTTAGCTAGGATCACTTCGTGATCATCTCTCGACCGAGGCACTTCTCTTCTCTCACTCTCTCACGTAAGCTAGTGCTAGTTGCTGCTGCAGACTCTTATTCTTTTCTTCAGCCTTATCCTCTCCCAAGGCTTAAATAGTCATGTTACCCGGGAACGGGATTGCTGAGTCCTCTGTGGCTCACAGTTACTTCACCTCACCAGATGCAGGTCCGATGGTGAGCTATCCAGGTGATGGCACCGAGCTAGACTGGGAGTATGACGAGGAGCGTAGTCGATACTATGTTCGTTATCCTGATGATCAGTAGTGGAGACCTCTACTAGGATTCGATCCGACCTGTGGATTTAAATTATGTTTGGTATCTTGTCATTTGGATTTTACCCTTAGAGGGCTGTGATGTTTTATTGAATGATGATTTGAACATGTAATGTATTTGTGTGACGTGGCGAGTGTAAGCCAACTATTTTATGTTTTCCATCCCCATCTTTTACATGAGTTGTGCAAAGATACCAGACTTGCGATCATTCCAGCATGGGGTTATGTCTCTAAGTTGTGCCTCGACACGTAGGAGATATAGTCCCATCCTGGGCATTACAAGTTGGTATCAGAGCCTTCTCCGACCTAGGAGCCCCCACTGATTGATCGAATCGTTGACGGTCGAGTCTAGGCACACACTAAAAATATTTTGAGTCCTATATATTATATCGGAGAGTAGGATTTCTTTGCTTCTCATTCCCTTTCTCTCTGGTGAGGACTCCTGACGACTACTCTTGCCTCTTCTACTTTCAAAAAATGCACAATTTTTTTTAGGAATCTCGCGAGTATTGTTGGATTGTTTCGATGTTCTTGTGACGAGAATATTGTTCTCGATACCTCCTGACATTAGGGGTTGTGGCAGTGTCCCGGGGAGTTGAGCTTCGGGGTATTGTCGTCACAAGCATATCGCGGCAGTACTAAATACTTAAGACGGCCGACATCGAAAATCTCTCCTATACGGTTAGTGGCAAGATAACCCCGACATCACCCAGTACTGGGGAGGTAGTTCGGGAGTATTGCCATAGCTTGTTATAGTGGATGCTTTTCGAAGGTCCGAGGTAGACAGTTTCCGAGAAAGACTGGTTATGTGTTGAAGGATGGATACAGCTGGATGTAGGTTTAGAGTTGATTGCGCGGTGCTTCCCCTGTATCCCCAACACCTGATTGCATAACTGGAATCTTTCGGAAATTAATAGGTGGGTTTATCCAGTAGATCGTAGGCATTCTTCCAACGAATGCAGGTTAGCGAGTTCGGGGTTCTACATTGAGTGAAGTGGTATTATGACCGATGTTTCGATCGGGAGTTGCATCTTAAAGGGTCCTTGGCTATGCTGATCTGGGGATTGCAAAACCCTTTCGTAACGCGTTCATGAGCTTGCTGCACAAAGATGTCAGAACGAAGCTCCTATCTTGTGTTTGTTTCCGTCTGTACCTTGTTGTTTTTCTTATTTACCTTTTGTCCCCTATGTGGCTTATCGTGAAGATTGTTGTTATCATTAAACTGAGAATTTCATTCGTTCCTCTTGTTCGAATGATTATTGTGAAGACTTGTTGCAATTCATTCCATTGATTCAGCTTATACCTTGTGTCAATCAATTGCTGATTCGTGGTCATCTCTTTCAGGATGGCTCCGAAACGAGTTCCCAACGCTAACCCAGAGGGTGAAGAGGTTCCAGATCGTCCTCCTTCCCCTCCTCCTCCGTCTGAGGCTTGGAGAGCGATTATGCAGACTACAACTCAGAACACCCAGATGTTGATGCAGATGATGCAGCAGATGCAAGCTAATCAAGCTAATCAGGGTGTTCCAGGGAATCAAGGCAACTTCTTCAACCAGCAGCACCATGCTACTCTCAATCAGTTCTTGGCCAATAATCCAAAAACTTTCAGTTACTGTGTCGACCCTCTTGATGCCGAAGATTGGATCACCGATATAAAGAAGCATTTTGAGTGCAGTAACGTAAGAGAAGAGGACTATGTGAAGTTTGCAGCCTTCCAACTCAAAGACCAAGCAGCTGACTGGTGGCAGCAGTACAAAGACTCCAGGCCAGGTCGTGTGATCTCTTGGGAGGATTTCTGCAAGGACTTTCGCTCTCACCACATTCCAACAAGTGTCATCGAGGGTATGCGTGAGCAATTCCGCAACCTGAAGCATGGCTCTTTGTCTGTCTATCAGTATAATGTCAAGTTCCAAAACCTCGCCCGCTATGCTAAGCATGACATTCCTGATGCCAAGAGTAAAATCTATCAGTTCTGTGGAGGTCTCAAAGATGAACTTCAACTTGCTCTCACCTTGTTCGAGCCCGATGAATTCGACAAATTCTATAACATGGCTTTAAAACAAGAGGCAACTCAGCTTAAGATGGAGGCTTCCAAAAAGAGGATTTGAGATGCCGTTCACTCCTCCTCATCGTCTCAAATGGTCTCGAAAACACAGAAATTTTGGCTTCCTCCTCCTCCAGTGATTCGAGCTCCTTACAACAACTCCAACAACTCCAACAACAACAACTCTAGTGGACGTGGTTTCTCCCACCCACCCAACTCCAACAAGCAGTCCAAGCAGCAGTTCCAAGCTCCAAGACTAAGTGCTCCTCCTACTCGTCCACTTTCTGAGGTGACTTGCTACAAGTGTGGCCAGAAGGGTCATTATTCCAACAAGTGCAACAACCCAAGGCGCCTTCCGCCACCTCCACCTGTCAGTTCGGCTATTGTGAAGCATAATCCCAGGCATGCTAGGGTGAATCTGATGAATGCAGCTGAGGCGGAGAACTCTTCTGATGTGATCATTGGTAACCTTTCAGTGAACTCTTTTTCCTGCAAAAGTATTATTTGATTCTGGTGCATCTTTCAGTTTCATTTCAAGGCCATTCTTCACCAAGCATAATTTGACTTCGGTATTTCTGAATAAGAAGTTGTCGATTATCTCTCGGGGCAAGCACATGACTTCAAATTTGATGGCCCCGAATGTATCTATTCGCATGGGTGATTATCGATTTCTGGCTAATCCGGTGGTTCTTGGTAATTCTGACATTGACCTCATCCTCGGGATGGATTAGCTTTCTCAGCATGATGCTCACATTGATTGTGCACAAAAGGAAGTCAAGATGACTCATCCTGATGAAGATGTGATTATCTTTGCCTCCAGGGATAACACTATCAGGCTTTTCTCTCTCAATGATAAGGGCGAAATTAATGCCATATCTCAAATGCCGGTGGTAAACGAATACCAAGACGTCTTTCCTGAAGAACTTCCAGGCATGCCTCCACACCGTCAGGTGGAATTCGTTATTGAACTCGAGCCGGGTACTGAGCCAGCATGCCGGCGTCCGTACAAGCTCTCTCCTAAAGAATTGAAGGAATTGAAGAAGCAGCTTGATGAATAGGAGCGTATGGGTATCATCAGGCCTAGTACGTCTCCTTGGGGCTGTGGTGTCTTATTTGTCAAGAAGAAAGATGACACGGAGCGCCTCTGCGTTGATTACCAGCCATTGAACAAGAAAACAATAAAGAACAAGTATCCGCTCCCCAACATCAACGAACTGTTCGAGCAGCTCAAGGGAGCTAAAGTGTTCTCTAAGCTCGATCTCCGAATGGGCTATCACCAAATTCGCATTCGCGAGAAAGACATTCCCAAGACTGCCTTCAGAACGAGTTTCGGTTCATACGAGTATACCGTCATGTCCTTTGGTCTTGCCAATGCTCCTCCTACCTTCTCGAGAATGATGCACTACATCTTCAACCCCTACACCGGCGAGTTTGTGCTTGTGTATCTGGGTGATATTCTGGTGTTTTCCAAGAATGAAGAAGATCACGAAAAGCACTTACGTCTGGTTCTTGACCGACTCCGTGAGCATAAGTTCTATGCCAAGTTCTCCAAGTACGAATTTTGGCTCGATAAGGTTTTGTACCTAGGCCACATCATCTCAGCTGACGGTATTGCGGTAAATCCCGAGAAAGTTGAAGCAATTGTCAACTGGGAAGCTCCTCAGAACGTCAAGCAACTCCGAAGTTTTCTGGGTCTTGCCAGCTATTGCAGAAGGTTCGTTGAGAACTTCTCCAAGATTGCCAAGCCTCTTTCCAACTTGCTTCAGAAGAATGTCAAATACTTTTGGTCTCCAGAGTGTGAAGTGGCATTCAGAACTCTCAAAGAAAAACTCGTCTCTGCTCCAGTTCTTACTCCTCCAGATGAGTCCAAGCCCTATGAAGTATTCTGTGATGCTTCTCTTCAAGGACTTGGTGGTGTGCTTATGCAAGATAAGAGAATTGTGGCATACACCTCTCGTCAGCTGAAGCCAAGTGAGAAGAACTATCCCACACATGATCTCGAGCTAGCAGCCATGGTACATGCTCTGATTACGTGGAGATATCTGTTGTTGGACAGAAAAGTCGACATCTTCACCGATCACAAGAGCTTGAAGTACATCTTCACACAGCCGAATCTGAACCTCCGCCAGACTCGTTGGGTTGAAATGATCCAAGAGTATGATCCCAGCATCGAATACACTCCTGGCAAGGCGAATGTGATTGCAGATGCTTTGAGTAGAAAGGCATATTGCAACAGCCTTCTTATCAAGCCGTTCCAGCCTGAGCTTTGTGAAGCATTCAGGAAACTCAACCTCCAAGTTGTTCCGCAGGGTTTTCTTGCAAATCTTCAAGTTGCTCCTACCTTGGAAGATCAAGTCCGTGAGGCCCAACTCAGTGATGCCATGGTGCAGAAGGTGAAACATGGTATTGCAAAGGGCACTCCTAAATACAAGTGCTATCGTGTTGATGAGAGAGATACCTTGTTCTTCGAGGACAGACTCGTTGTTCCCAAAGGTGATCTCAGGAAACTCATAATGGAAGAAGCACATGATTCTCTCCTTTCCATTCATCCTGGTAGTTCCAAGATGTACCAAGACCTCAAGCAATCTTACTGGTGGACATGCATGAAAAGGGAAATTGCCCAATTCGTGAACGAATGTGATGTTTGCAGAAGAGTGAAAGCAGAACATCAACGTCCAGCCGGTCTTCTCCAACCTCTTCCTATTCCCGAGTGGAAATTCGACCACATTGAAATGGATTTCGTCACTGGCTTTCCTAAGTCCAAGAGAGGGAATGATTCTATCTTTGTGGTGATTGACAAGCTTACCAAAGTCGCCCACTTCCTTCCAGTCAAAGAATCAATCAATGTAGCTCAACTTGCAGAGTTGTACACTTCCAGAATTGTGTCTTTACATGGCATTCCTCAAGTTATCTCCTCAGACCATGGAAGTTTGTTCACTTCAAAGTTCTGGGACTCCTTTCAGTCTGCCATGGGCACTAAGATCAGGTTCAGCACTGCTTTTCACCCTCAGACTAGTGGTCAAGTCGAGAGAGTGAATCAGATTCTAGAAGACAGAGCCTGTGTCATCTCTTTTGGCATGAAATGAGAAGATTGCCTTCCATTTGCCGAGTTCTCTTACAACAACAGCTATCAAGCAAGTGCCGAAAAAGCTCCGTTTGAAATCCTCTATGGCAAAAAGTGACGTACCCCTCTCAACTGGTCTAAAACAGGAGAACGTCAACTTCTTGGCAATGACTTGATCTCAGAAGCCGAAGAAATGTGCAAAGTCATACGTGAGAATCTCAAGGCCGCTCAGTCGCGTCAGAAGAGCTACTATGATGGCAAGCATCGTGATTTGGCCTTCAACATTGATGATCACGTTTATCTCCGTGTTTCTCCGATGAAAGGAACCCAAAGATTCGGTATCAAAGGAAAGCTTGCTCCTAGATACGTCGGGCCTTTCAAGATCCTTGGCAAAAGAGGCGATCTAGCCTATCAACTTGAGCTCCCTTCCAACTTCGCCAATGTTCATGATGTGTTTCATGTGTCTCAACTTCGCAAATGCTTCAAGGCACCTGAACGCATGATTCCGTTTGAAGAGATTGATCTTCAACAAGATTTGTCCTACCGAGAGCATCCTGTTGCTATTCTCGAAGAAACCGAGCGCAAGACCCGCAACAAGTCCATCAAATTCTTGAAAGTCAAGTGGTCACATCATACCGACCGAGAAGCTACGTGGGAACGAGAAGATCATCTTCGTTCCGAGTACCCTTCCTTTTTCCAGTCCTAGATCTCGGGACGAGATCTTTTTGTAGTAGAGGAGAGTTTGTAATGCCCCGGATGTAATACTTTCCCTTTTGGGCATATAATATATCTCTGGCTTCATCTATTCCATTTCGGGTTCTTTGTCTTTCGGGTTTTCGTCATTTTGTTGTGTGCGTGTGTGGCATTCATTCATATCATGTAGACATGTGCATCGCATTGCATTTGTGTTGTTGTTTGCATCCGGTCCCACGCATTCCTTCCCGTTGTCCGTTTCGCGTTCCGGAGCTCCCTCACGTGTCCGAGGCGTCCCGTAGGCCTACTTTGGTGTTTGGCCGTGTAACGTTACCGGTTTGGCGCGAGACTTGTCGTGTGTTGTTGTTTTGGTGTGTGTACCCCGCCTGTCAAATCTCGTCGCGTTTCGAGTCCGTTTGCTACCCCAACAGTTATTCTCGTGGGCTCAAAGTGCCTCCACTTTGAGGCCCAAGACACCCCTCCTACAGCCCACCAACCACTCCTAGCCACTTCTATCATCTAGGCCATCCAAATCTGATCGTGTGGCCGAAAACCGCACTCCATTTGGGCAACCCTACCTCCTTGTGCCTATATATTTGTCCACTCCCCCAATTTTTGCCCCAAATCAAGGAAACCCTAGCTCCCCTAGCCACTTCTCTTCCACCTCCAGCCACCTCGCCGGAATCTCGCCGGAGTTTCGCCGGAGTTCGCCGGTGTACCTCCACCTCGCCGGAATCCCCCATCCCACCTCTCCAACCACTCATGCCGCCCTAGATCCGCCACCTACCAGGCCACCACCTCCCCCATCTCCCAGACCGAGCCAGCCGCCGGCCTCTAGCGCTCGAGGGCGCTTGAGCAGCCGCCGTGACGAAGCAGCAGCGCCAGCCGCGGCCAGATCGGGTCTATGCCCAGCTTCCCGATCCCGATCGGCTCCCGCATCGCCCCCACCAGGCCCGAGCCTCAGATCGCTCGGCTGGGCCAACTCCAACCGCATCGCCGCTCGCACTCGCCCGGGCCTCCCCCCTCGCCAGCGCCTAGGCCGCCGCCTCGCACGGTGGGCCGAGTCCCTGCACCGGCCCGCTAGAGCCAGAGCCGCGCCGCCTCCCGTCGCTGACCGCACCCCGCCGCCAGTCGCCCGATCGGTCGCCTGGGCCGGCCTCACCTCCCGCGGGCCTGCCAGATCAGCGGCCCAGCCGCCATCCCGCATCGCCAGCACCGCCTCGCACCAGGCTGCGTCGCCTCTCCCGCCGCCAGGGCCCGTCTCCTCCGCCTGGGCCGCGCCGCTCCTCCGCCGGGCCGGCCTCACCAGCCTCCTCTGCCGGCCAGCAGCTCCCAGCCGGGCCGCCAGCTCCAGCCGCCGCCAGATCCGAGGCCCGAGCCCGATCCAGCCCGTGGTTTCCAGATCTGAAGGTTGACTTTGAAAACCCTAGATCTAAGTCCCTGTTTGCTTGTTGTCTGATGCTATATTAGAACTGTGATAACTTTTTGTGTGATGGTCCGTTTTGTGCAAATGACATGTCCAGACATTCGTGGTGACTAGCACTACGTTTCATTCCATTGTGCCATGCATGTTTGAGATCATCTAGATGCTTATTTTTCTGTTGCAAGAGTGCATCCCGTTATAAACTGCTGTTAGTGATGTTTTTATGCCATCTTTGCATAGTGATATCTTTTAGCTCGTTTATCCGAATGTGCAAATGACATGTCCACGTGTTCATCTTGCCATGCTCTACATGTTGTTTGTGTTAGGATGCATGATAGATTTATTCTTACCATGTTATCTTCGTTGCAAAGTGCTATGTGGCTGTTTAGTTGTTTAACTTGTTATGAGATGCCATCTTGTTGAGCTCATTGCTATCGTTGTGTTTATCTCCATGATGCATGCTTGTATGTTTCGGAATCACCATCATGTGTACTTTGATGTGGTGCTTACCACTTGCCATGTTTAGTTTCGAGGTGACTTAAACTTGCTCTTAAAGATGCCATGATGAAACTGCTGTTTTAACACTTAGTGAAATTTCTCTAAGTCTGGAATCTGTAATTTCCAGATGCCATGTTTGCTTGCTGTTCTAGGACAATCCATGATAGTTTTGGGGTGACTATTGATGATTCCTTGCTGTACATATTGTTGGCTATCCATTCATGCTCTCACATGCTTATTTGAGTGGCTGTAGCATATTTAACTTTGGCTCCAAAGTTTCAATAAAATTCTGCTGTCAGGATTTTGTTGTCAAGTTCAATATGTCCAAGCTTGTTGCTATTGATCCGTGGCTCCTTTGGGGGTGCACCTTTGGACTTATTTGCTGTAGGATATGTCTAGTTTATGTTCATGCTCTTTGCCATGATGTTTGAGTGCTGTAGCTTATTTATCTAGTGCTCCGAAGTTGCTATGTGGCTGTAATTTTCAGCTTGTGCATATTTGTTGTTTCGGGCATAACTTTTAGCCCGTAGCTCCGTTTTCAGCGAGTCTTATATGAAACTTGTTTGATTTTTTGTGTAGATTCATAATATCCTATTGTTATCATGTTTTGAAGTATGTTGCTTGAGTGCTATTTTCCGTGCTCCGTGTGCTCCCTTAGTGCATCAATCATGCATCCATCATTTTGGTGTGCGCATTGCATCTTGTTGATTCGTGCCTTGTGTGATTGTATTGTTTAGAGCCGGAAGCTGAGACCGAGTACGAGTACGAGCACGAGGTTACTACCGAGGTTGAGCACGAGGACCCTTCTTTCGATCTGAACGACAACTCTTCAGGCAAGATGACCGAACCCCGATAACATTACTATCTTTGCCTATTGCTAGAGTATCGCTCTATAGTTTTGCCTCGATGCCCATGTCTTTCATGTCAGCCTCCTACTTGTAACCATGACCATGTTTAACCACCCTACCTATGCAAACCGTTGCTTGGCTAAGTACGCTTCGCTCAGCCCCTCTTATAGCATTGCTAGTTGCAGGTGAAGATTGAAGATGCTTGCTTCATGTTGAAGTTTGTTGGGTTATATCACACTATATAAATGCTTAAATGAAATCATCTATATATTGGCAACGGGTGGAAGGCTAAGCCTTTTGCTTGGTGATTTGTTCCACTCATGCCGCTAGGAACCGTTTAAACCGGTGTTATGTTCCTTGATTATGCGTTCCTCACACGGTTGGGGTTTATGGGGCCCCCTCGATAAACCGCTAAGTGCTAAGTCTTTTCTAGCAAGTCCCAACTTTGGTACTATTCGCCTAATAACTAATAAAACTTGCATAGGGTCTTGCAAACCCGAGTTCTTAATTAACAACCCCCGGGCCAGTGCTCCAGATGAGTGTTGGTCCAAACTGGGCAGACTGCGGGGCCACCCGAGGGAACTCGAGGATTGGTATATACCTGTAGGCTGACCTATCTGGTCGTGTCCTGAGACTAGATACGCGCGGCTACCATCAGGGTGTCGACATGCCGGGAGGATTTGCTGGATTAGCCTTACCTTAGTTCGGAGTATCTTGAGCACGGGATTCCGAGAATACTCGGGTCTTCCCACCTTGGAGTTGCGACTCCGCGGATCGTGGGCTTGTCATGGGCCAAGTTGGAACACCCCTGCATGGTTATGAACTTTCGAAAGCCGTGCCCGCGGTTATGTGGAAGATGGGAGCTTGTTAATATCTGGTTGTAGATAACTTGACACATTGTTCTAATACACTACCAGCGTGTGTACCGTGACTGTCAATTTCCGAATAGGGATTCGGGAGTTGAACACGGTGGGGTTATGTTTGTTGAGTTTTAGCTAGGATCACTTCGTGATCATCTCTCAACCGAGGCACTTCTCTTCTCGCACTCTCTCACGTAAGCTAGTGCTAGTTGCTGCTGCAGACTCTTATTCTTTTCTTCAGCCTTATCCTCTCCCAAGGCTTAAATAGTCATGTTATTCGGGAACGGGATTGCTGAGTTCTCTGTGGCTCACAGTTACTTCACCTCACCAGATGCAGGTCCGATGGTGAGCTATCCAGGTGATGGCACCGAGCTAGACTGGGAGTATGACGAGGAGCGTAGTCGATACTATGTTCGTTATCCAGATGATCAGTAGTGGAGACTTCTACTAGGATTGCATCCGACCTGTGGATTTAAATTATGTTTGGTATCTTGTCATTTGGATTTTACCCTTAGAGGGCTGTGATGTTTTATTGAATGATGATTTGAACATGTAATGTATTTGTGTGACGTGGCGAGTGTAAGCCAACTATTTTATGTTTTCCATCCCCATCTTTTACATGAGTTGTGCAAAGATACCAGACTTGCGATCATTCCAGCATGGGGTTATGTCTCTAAGTCGTGCCTCGACACGTAGGAGATATAGTCCCATCCTGGGCATTACAGGTCGAGTGTCTTTGTATGGTCGAGTGTCCTCATCCTTCCGAGTGGAGTTGAGTCGTCTGAGTGGAGGTGTGCAGTCGAGTTAAATGTCCTCTTGGGCCATATCAGTCGACTGTTTCTGCTGTCTTCGAGTTGTCTCTTGAGCTTCTGCGGTAGTGACCTTGGGTGGGGTATCTGGGTCAGGCCCGTGACCTTAACCTAGGTCTGTAGCATCATTAGTAGCCCCCGAATGGATTGAGGTCCGAGTGGAGGAGAGTGTTGAAGTTGGCTTTGGTCCAAGTTTGATGTCCCTGGGGAGTCTCCTTTAAATCTGTGGGCCAAGCTGACCCTTCAACCTTGACTTATTCGCCTTAATCGATTCAAAAAATACCGAGTGTACTTGCATGTGCAGACCGTCGAGTGAACTTTTGTGCGTGGCTCCGAGCGTCAGCGGGGCGCGAAACTTTCGATGCTATTGGTTGTTCTCTGGCCTTCGGATTTCGTGGGATTTGAATTTTGGGGAAGCGCGCGGGACGGGGTGTGCCGCAGTAATCGAATCGGATACGCTCGGGGCGCCTCGATCCCCGCGCTGCCTTTTTGGCCACGTATTGGGTGCGCGCCTGTTGCGGGATTTGACAGGATAGCTTGCGGCCACCAGTGAGTCACTCGACCACCGTGCTATAAATATGCACCGCAGCCGAGGCGAGAGCACTGTGTGCCCAATCTCTATCTCTTCTTCCTCCGCTCCACCGCGCCTTTGCTCTCTGCTTTCCGCCGCTCAGCTCGCGCCGGCTCGCCTCCCATGGGCAAGGACAAGACGGCGGCTCTGGAGTGCTCGAAGAAAGCGACGACGGGGAAGGGGAAGAGATCCAATCGGGGGTCGTTGTCGAGGTCTGGGCTCCCGCCTTGCTGGATCCACGGGCACTGGATCAGGTCCACGATGATGCCGGAGGACATGGAGGAGCTGGTGGAGGAGGGCCTGATCGTCCGCGACTCCTGGCGGCTGCCGGAGCATGAGCTCGAGCCCCAGCCGCAGGAGGGCGAGTGCGTTCTCCTCGTGACCCATGTCGAACGAGGTTTTTCCTTGCCCCCACACCCTTTCTTCCGCAGATTCCTGGCTTTCTACGGTGCCCAGCTGCGCCAATTCACCCCCAACACCATCACGTACCTGGCCGCCTTTGTTTCAATGTGTGAGAACTTCCTCGGGTGTCGACCGCATTGGGGCATGTTTAAGCATATCTTCACATGTCGCTCCCAAACTGTCAAGAAGGCAAACCCGAGTGACGAGAAGACGCACGTCATCTAGATGTGCGGTGGTTTGGGTACCCAGACTAGGGGTAGGAGCACTTTCCCTGCCATGGTCCTTCCCGAGTCGGTCCGGAGATGGCAGTCGGCTTGGTTTTATTGCAAAGATGTCCCGACTCCCGGTCAGTCGACCGGACTTCCTCCATTTTCTTTAGATCGAGTCGGCCAGCCACCGATGCTGCTTGTGAGTCGGGCTGAGAAGGTAGAGGTGGATATGTTGGTGGAGCGGGTGGTTCAGCTGGTCCACGATGGGGTCACTGGGATGGATCTGCTCGAGGTGTTCCTCAAGAGGAGGATCCAGCCCCTCCAAGCTCGGGACCATCCGATGTGGATGTACTCGGGCATCGACGACACTTCTCGGGTCCACCCAGAGGAAGCCGCCGCGAAGACGGTGGAACTGTGCCTGAAGTGCATGACGGGGAACAAGGATAATCCTCGAGGGACTGGAAGGGTTCGCCCGTTCGATGCAGACCACCAACCAGACAAGGTTCGGCCTTAGTTTCCGAGTGGATTTTCTGTTTCTTGTTTGCAGGTGTTTGATGATTCTGACTGGTGTACGATTGTTTCTTCTTTCTATAGATCTTTATTGACGTGTACTAGGTGCCCAATGATGAACAGATCTAGGAGGGGGAAGAGGGCGTCAGCGAGGCTTTCGACTGGAAGTCCGGCGAGGAGTCGGCGGAGGAGAGTGAGGATTCCAGCAGCGGCGAGGAAGTCGAGTCACCGGCCCGCGTCGAGAAGCGTTCCAAGGAGAAGCATGACCTAGAGACCGCGCGTGCCAGGACGGGTCCTTCTAGCTCCCAGGTGCAGAAGCGCACTCAGACGTCTACCCTAGATCCGACTGAGAAGGCGCCAAAACAGCCCAAGGACGCCACCTCAAAGCCTCAGAAGGCCTTGCCAAAGATCAAAGTGGACGTCCCGATTGCTTCCACGTAAGTGTCGCTTTGCTTCGTTCTTCTTTTATCTTAGACATCCGTTTTGCCTCTGTCGACTCGCCTTCCGTGAAATCTTCAGCGCTGCTGCTTCTGCAAACTCAATGGATGTTGATAAGGGTCATGACGACGAGGAGACCACAGACGCTGCCACGTCCCACGCAGGTGCGGCTTCTTGGCTATGCTTTGGCTTTTGTTACTTGGATTGTCAGTCGACTGAATTTCTTCTTGATTGTTCTCTGAAGGGCCGCACAATGTCATCGAACTTCCTGATGATGATGATGAGGAGGAGGACCGCGTGGAGGTGTCTCGAAGAGGCACAGGAAGGAGGGGTCAGAAGACACCCTCTGGCTCTGAGGCCCAGCAACAAGGGGACCTGGCTCGGACCACGGTCTCTTATGTTGTTCCCGTGTCGACTGACCGTCCCTCAGCGTCGACTGTTCCAGCTGCTGACCCTGTGACTGCTCCGACTGCTCCACCGTCCGTGCTTTTCGCTACCCATCACGTCCCGGAGGACCCCGTGAGTGCGGCCAAGGAGGCCGTTCGATAGGCGGGGTTGATGATGGAGCGGACGAAGGCGGCGTATGAGGCTAGCATGGCTACCTATAATGCCAGTTCGGCTCTTCGAACCAATGTCCAGGTTTGTCTTTTCCGACTGACTTGTTGTGTTGTTGGGGTCTTCATTCTAAAAATTGCCGCCTTGTTCGTAAGATGATGTTACTGCTTTGTTCGTAAGATGATGTTACACCCACTGGGTGTTCCTGATCTCCTTGTAGCTTTAGCTCTTGTAATCCAATCGGTCTTTTTGTGTCGATTGGACCGGTGGGGGCACGCTGAGTGCACCCACTGGGTGTAGTCCCCGAGGCCATGGTCGACTGAAGTCAGTCGGCCATGGTCTTAGAATTTGTCTTGTTTACTTGTTTCGAACTCTTCTCACTCGCGCAGGACTGATCCGGCCTAGTGAGAACCAGTGGGGGCACGCTTAGTGCACCCACTGGGTGTAGTCCCCGAGAACGTAGTCGACTGCTGGTAGTCGGCCATGGTCTAAGAATGAAATGCATCTCTCTCTCTCTCTTTCTTTTGAGCTCGGGCAGGACTGGTCCAGCCGAGTGAGGACTAGTGGGGGCACGCTTAGTGCACCCACTGGGTGTAGTCCCTGATACGTCTCCAACGTATCTACTTTTCCAAACACTTTTGCCCTTGTTTTGGACTCTAACTTGCATGATTTGAATGGAACTAACCCAGACTGATGCTGTTTTCAGCAGAACTACCATGGTGTTGTTTTTGTGCAGAAATAAAAAGTTCTCGGAATCGCCTGAAAATCAACGGAGAATTATTTCAGAAAATATAAAAAATATCTGCAAGAAGATCTGCACCGGGGGGCCCACACCCTGTCGTCGAGGGTGGGGGGCACGCCCCCCTTCCCAGGGTGCGCCCCCCTGCCTCGAGGGCCCCCTGATGCTCCACCGACGTATCCCTAGGTCCTATATATTCCGTTTCATGGAGAAAAAAATCGAAGAGAAAGAATTATCGCATTTCGCGAGACGGAGCCGCCGCCAAGCCCTAATCTCTCTCAGGAGGGCTGATCTGGAGTCCGTTCGGGGCTCGGGAGAGTGGAGATCGTCGCCATCGTCATCATCAACCTTCCTCCATCACCAATTCCATGATGCTCACCGCCGTGTGTGAGTAATTCCATCGTAGGCTTGCTGGACGGTGATGGGTTGGATGGGATCTATCATATAATCGAGTTAGTTTTGTTAGGGTTTGATCCCTAGTATCCACTATGTTCTGAGATTGATGTTGCTATGACTTTACTATGCTTAATGCTTGTCACTAGGGCCCGAGTGCCATGATTTCAGATCTGAACCTATTATGTTTTCATGAATATATGTGTGTTCTTGATCCTATCTTGCAAGTCTATAGTCACCTACTATGTGTTATGATCCGACAACCCCGAAGTGACAATAATCGGGACCACTCCCGGTGATGACCATAGTTTGAGGAGTTCATGTATTCACTATGTGTTAATGCTTTGGTCCGGTACTCTATTAAAAGGAGGCCTTAATATCCCTTAGTTTCCAATAGGACCCCGCTGCCACGGGAGGGTAGGACAAAAGATGTCATGCAAGTTCTTTTCCATAAGCACATATGACTATATTCCGAATACATGCCTACATTGCATTGATGAACTGGAGCTAGTTCTGTGTCACCCTAGGTTATAACTTCTACATGATGAATTGCATCCAACGCAATTTCCCATCACCGATCCAATGCCTACGAGTTTTACCTATATTGCTTGTCGCTTATTTACTTTTCCGTTGCTATTATCACAAAAACTACAAAAACACTATCTTTACTTTTATTGCTGCTACCACCACTATCATATTACTGTGCTACTAAACTATCTTGCTGCAGATAC
This sequence comes from Secale cereale, assembly GCA_902687465.1. NCBI lineage: Eukaryota > Viridiplantae > Streptophyta > Magnoliopsida > Poales > Poaceae > Secale > Secale cereale. The sequence continues at coordinate 471,170,159 of LR738711.1, read as the reverse complement.
TAAGTTTCCAGGTGTGGTTGAATTGACAACTCAGCTGCTAATACTTAAGAGTATTCTTTGGCTCCCCTTGTGTCGAATCAACAAATTTGGGTTTAATACTTTACCCTCGAAAACTGCTGCGATCCCCTACACTTGTGGGTTATCAAGACTATTTGCTGGCGCCGTTGCCTGGGAGCATAGCTCTATTCTTTAAGTCACTTGGGATTTATATCTGTTCATCACTATGAAGAATTTGAAGGACTCAAAAACTAAGAACTTACCCTCAACTACGAGGGGAGGTAAGGAACTGCCATCTAGCTCTGCACAAGATTCTCCTTCTGTTATGAGTAAACTTGCGACACCTACTCCTGCTATTGAATCTGATATATCGTATGTTCTTGATGATGCTACTTCTGCTATGTATGATGAAACTATCTCTATGCCTGATACTGTGCCACTAGGTGAATTTCTAGATGAACAAATTGTAAGGTTAGGGAGAGTGCAAATGTCGATGATATTTATGAAAGTGATGATGAAATTACTCCCAATAGATATGAATTGCCTGTTGTGCCTGAGGGTTATGTTATGGATGAAGAAACTGCTAGAGACTTTCTTGCTTGCAATGATAGATATGATCTTAAGAAGTTATTAGCTAAGCTGAAAGAAAAGTCCTTGAATGCTAGAATGTAACATGACCCTGCTTTTGCTACTTCACCTATTTGTGTTACTGATAAGGATTATGAATTCTCTGTTGATCCTGAGTTAATTACTTTGGTTGAATCTGATCCTTTCAATGGCTATGAGTCTGGAACTGTTGTGGCACATCTAACCAAGTTGAATGATATAGCCACTGTGTTTACCAATGATGAAAAGATTCGCTACTATTATATCCTTAAGCTATTTCCTTTCTCATTAAAGGGTGATGCTAAGACTTGGTTTAATTCTCTTGATCCTCGTTGCGTGCGTAGTCCCCAGGATATGATGTATTACTTCTCTGCTAAATATTTTCTCGCTCATAAGAAACAAGCTGCCTTACGGGAAATATATAACTTTGCTCAAACTGAAGAAGAGAGTCTCCCACAAGCTTGGGGGAGGCTTCTCCAGTTACTTAATGCTTTGCCTAATCATCCTCTTGAGATGCATGATATACTTGATGTCTTTTATAATGGACTAACCGATGCTTCCAGAGACCACCTGGATAGTTGTGTTGGTTGTGTTTTCAGGGAAAGAACAGTTGAACAAGCTGAATTACTATTGAATAATATGCTGGCCAATGAAAATAATTGGACACTTCCTGAACCAGCCCCTAAGCCAACTCCGAAGAAGAGAGGTGTTTTATTTCTCAGTCCGGAAGATATGCAAGAGGCAAAGAAATCTATGAAAGAAAAATGTATTAAAGCCGAAGATGTTAAGAATTTACCGCCTATTGAAGAAATACATGGTCTTGATAACCCGACACAGGTAGTAAAGGTAAATTCTCTTTATAGATTTGATGAAGGTGATATTCCTTGTTATAAGTCTGCTAGCCAATGCTTAGATGAGTTTGACAATTTTATTGTGAAACAAGAAAACTTCAATGCTTATGTTGGTACACAATTACAACACAATGCTTATATGATTGAACGCTTGAGTGATTATCTGTCTAGTGCTAAAGACGAACTGAAACTTATTAGTATACATGCTTCCATGGTCACCACTCAAGTAGAACAAGTACTTAAGGCTCAGAATAATTTGCTCAATGAATTAAATAGTCAGAATAATGACTATGCTGTTAGAGTTGCAACTAGAGGTGGTAAAATGATTCAGGAACCTCTGTATCCTGAAGGCCACCCTAAGAGAATTGAGCAAGATTCTCAGAGAGCTAATATAGATGCACCTAGTTCTTCTAAGAAGAATAAAAAGAAAAATGATAGAAATTTGCATGCTTCTAGTGAACCTGTAGCTCACCCACCTGAGAATCCCAATGATATATCTGTTTCCGATGCTGAGACACTATCTGGTAATGAACATGAACCTAGTGATAATATTAATGATGATGCTCATGATGATGCTCAACCTAGTAATGATAATGATGTAGAGATCGAACCTGCTGTTGATCTTGATAACCCACAATCAAAGAATCAATGTTATGATAAGAGAGACTTTATTGCTAGGAAGCACGGTAGGGAAAAAGAACCATGGGTTCAGAAACCCATGACTTTTCCTCTGAAACCATCTAAGAAAAAGGATGATGAGGACTTTGAACGCTTTGCTGAAATGATTAGACCTATCTTTTTGCGTATGCGTTTGACTGATGTGCTTAAAACAAACCCTTATGCCAAGTACATGAAATATATTATTACCAACAAAAGAAAGATACATGAAGTAGAAATCTCCACCATGCTTGCCAATTACACTTTTGAGGGTGGAATGCCTAAGAAATTAGGAGATCCAGGAGTACCTACGATACCTTGCTCCATTAAGAGAAACTATGTTAAAACTGCTTTGTGTGATCTTGGAGCCGGTGTTAGTGTCATGCCTCTCTCTTTATATCGTAGACTTGACTTGAGTAAGTTGACAACTACTGAAATATCTTTGCAAATGGCTGATAAATCAACTGCTATACCTGTCGGTATTTGTGAGGATGTGCCTGTTGTAGTTGCAAATGTTACTATTCTAACAGACTTTGTTATACTTGATACTCCCGAGGATGATAGTATGTCTATTATTCTTGGAAGATCTTTTTTGAATACTGCAGGGGCTGTTATTGATTGCAACAAAGGCAATGTCACTTTTCATGTCAATGGTAATGAGCATACGGTACACTTTCCAAGGAAACAACCTTAGGTTCATAGTATCAACTATATTGAAAAAACTTCAACTATCACTATTGGAGGTTTTGAGTTTCCTATTCCTACTGTTAAGAAGGCATATGGCATACTTATTGTTGGGGACATACATATCCCCATTGAGGTAACATAGTGTTATTCGAAAATTCTCCGGTTTCATGTTACTCGGAAAGAGTTTATTAACAAGACCTGATCAACCTTGTTAATGGATTCCTTTTGATGAACATGGGATAGGTGAATCTAGATAGCACGAACTTTCTGTACCCTCCTTTCACTTTCTGTTAATTAGGTTAAATAAAAGAAAAATAGCCTTATCTGTCTGTTTCCAGACTTATCCGTGCAATAAAAAATTTCCCGAAAATAAATGTTCTCCAAATGCCATGAAAATGAAATATGATTTTTTCTAGAATATTTAAGAAAATATGGCATTCAACACACAGCAAGGGGAGCCAGCACATGGCCTCGAGGGCACAGGGCGCGCCCCCCTGCCTCGAGGGCCCCACGTGGCCCTCCTCCACTTATCCTTTCTCCCATGCTTTTCTTCTTCCTCCCAAAAAATCCCCAACCAGCTCAAACCCGAGTTCTAGCTCGTTTTCCTGCCATTTTCGATCTCCTTGCTCAAAGCACCATTCACCAAACTGTTTGGGGAGATTGTTCCTCGGTATGTGACTCCTCCATTGGTCCAATTAGTTTTTGTTCTAGTGCTTTATTAGTTGCAAATTTGTGCTGCTATGGTGACCTTATTCTTGAGCTTGCATGTCAAATTTTCTTGGTCCCAAGTAGTTCTAATGCATGATATAGCCTCTAGGCACTTGTAGGAGTTGTTGCTATCAATTTTGTTGAGTTTGGTTAACTTTTATCGTGAGTTACTAAAAATTTCAGAAAATTTCAGAAAAATGTCTAGGAAAAACTTCCAAGGTGTTCCTTCAAGGAAGCAAGAACCGAGGCTCGCGTTCCGTGAGCCGGACGATGAACCACCGAGGGATGCTGATGTACGGCCTTGTGAATGACCGTCGGATAAATTTATGAGTCAAGCGGGCATCAAAGATGAATTTTATGCATATGTGCGTAACGCTGACCTCGAGGACTTCATGCAAGATAAGTGCACTCAATACCGTGGTTTAACTGATAGCTTTGTGAGAATGTTTAAATTTTCATCTTCACGTAATTCTCACATTGTCCTATTTGATCTTTATGATAAATCTTATACCATGGACTTAGAGGATTTTAATGTTGCCTGCAAGATCCCACAGTGGGGCAGTATGAGTGATCCTCGTAAATCTGAATTTAGAGAATTCCTTGCTAGTATTACAGTGGGAGAATCCAGGGACATCACACAAGCCACCACGGGTAGCATACATTTTCCTGCTATTCATTACTTTGCTCTCTTTATTGGTAGATGCATAAATGGTAACGATGGAGCCTGTCACATGTGTGTCCTTGATCTTAGCATTCTCAGGAGTGTTGTACTTGGTGATAGGCAATATAACTTAGGAGCAATTGTTGCACGTAGACTACACCATAATGGTTTGTATGGAGATTTATTTGGTGGGATCTATGCTACTCGCATAGCCCGCTATCTTGGTGTGTCTGTGCACCCGTATGATGAACCTTTACCTGCTGCTTATTCAGACTATAATGGTATGGCTAGTCACCGGTTTATAGAGTGGAATAATCAGACTCTCAAATATCGACTAATCTTTAACCGGCAGCATGCCATTCCTATTGTTCTTCCTGCCCCTACTTTGTTTAACTTTCAGGAAAAGGGAAGACACACTATAACTATGGAGAAGGCAAATGCCTATTATAACATGACGGAGGCAACCCGTCTTCGAGCTGCAGCTCAGCAGGCAGCATCTGCTGCAGCCCAGTACGACCCCAACTACAACTTTGGATATCCGTCTGGCCAGTACTGGCCATAGACTAACTTAGGCCAAAAGCCTAAGCTTGGGGGAGTACGTGTTTCTCACCGACTTTACATTCATGTTCACACTTATTCTAGTTGTCGGTGCTCACACTCTTTCACTGTACCATCCGTGCTTAGTTTCAATTTCTTTTTCTTAGTCTTTTTTTTGTGTCCTAGAAAAACCCAGGAAAACAAAAAATATTAGTGTAGCTTCTAGCTAGTTTACTTTCCTTGCTTGTAGTAGCAACTAAAAATGAAAACCCAAAAATATTTCTCGTTCTTCTTTTGCTTGTTGGGAGCTTTCCCGTGTAAATAGTTTCTTTTCTTTTCTTTAGGGATTAAGAGTACAAGACCATGATTAAAATGCTTAGTGGCTCTCATATGCTTTGTTGTAGATTTAACCTTGAGCCATATTACCTTGTCTTCTCTCTTGTATTAAATGCCTGCAGATTCCAGCTTAGTCCAATGCATGTGCACTATTATTATTTTCCACACCGTTTAGTCATGCGAGTGAAAGGCAATAAGGATGATATATGATGAACTAATTGAGATGAGAAAAGCTGGTATGAACTCGACCTCTTTTGTATTTGTAAATATGATGGCTCGTCGTTCTTGATTGTCGGGACCCCGATCCTAAGTCACACAGGTCTAGCATGTAACACATCATATCACTTTGCGGCCTCACACACGGTATCCCCCTGGGTGCCACCTTCCCTGGCCCGGGAGCGTTTGCGCATTTTGGCACACGTATATGATAGTGTCGCTAGCATCCATATGACAGAGAACCCGGGCCGACATGACTAGTTATAAACCAAAAGTGGCGCTAAATTACAGAGATAGGCATACATGACCCAGGAACGAACATGTCGGTCATCAACGTATGAACCCAAGTCGTAGCAAGCTACAAGGACTTAAAGGAACAACGCGTGACATTTCCCCTAAGGGACAGACACAGGAATGAAGAAGGACACATGCCGGCCAACCTAAGTGTTCTGGAGCAGTAGCAAGCTACCAAGGCTCAGTGGAAGCACTAGGAGACATTTCCCTGTAAGATAGGCTACCAAGGGTAACAACTAGGTGTCGGATCCCACACATAGCAATACACATTACACGTACGCATAACATGCAAGTATGTGTTGTACAACATGGCATCACAACATAACTCAACAACTCATATAGATAAGGCCCGGAAAAGCCATCATAGCATTTATTACAAGCAGTGGGTCTCATGACCCAACATACAGAGCATACAAGCAACGGAAGCATAACATGTCTGAGTACAGACAACTACAAATGAAAAAGACTGAGAAGCCTGACTATCTACAAGACCCTCCCAAGGGTACAAGATCGTAGCTGAAGTAACAAGCTAAACGTCGAAGTCCACGCGGAACTACTAGCGAGACTGAAGTCTCTCTGCAAAACATAAATTAAGCAAACGTGAGTACAAAGGTACTCAACAAGACTTACATCAGAACTAACTACATATGCATCAGTATCAACAAAGGGGTGGTGGAGTTTGACTGCAGCAAGCCAGCTTGACTCAGTGGCTATCCTGAACTACGACTGCAAGTAACTCTTTGAGGTGGCGCACACGAGTCCACATATTCACCAATCAATACACCACTATGGATCCGCTGCCGTCTCCCTACGAGAAGGCCATCCATAGCACTCACACTTGTCTTGAGCATTTTAGGGTATCCACTTTCACTTGTCTATGTACCAAGTAAGCATCCAAGAAGTCCGTAACCGCGGACCCGGCTATTCGAATAGATCATGTTAACCCTGCAGGGGTGTACTTCTTCACACACGCTCTCGCCACTTACCGCCATGTACACGTCGTGTATCTCGGCAACCTTCAAGCGGAAGCCTGGCGAGGGTGTCGGCCACGACCTGACTAACCACACAAGACTCTAGTCCAGGTTTATCGCCTATTCGGGTTCCATCCGCAAGGAGATCCGGCCGGGGTGTCGCTCACGGCCCCAAACGATTTGCGCAGGGTTCCCAAGCCCACCTCGACGGATGGATCTACGCTTGGTACACCGTGCCACTGCACCTAGTCTGTCCCAAGCCCACCTGTACCGGGTGCCACTTGGTAGACTACTAGCACTACCTACAAACACCAGAAACTAGTTGCAACTCCTGGACAGAGATCGAGTTGATTAATAAGCCGAGAGGGGCACTTAAGCATTCCAATGCGTGGTAGTAGCTAGTCATTGGACAACTTACACAGAACTCAGTTCTTAAGAACGGTTCCAGTGAGACAACCCACCATGTACTCCTACATGGCCTCTCACCGCTACCTTTACCAAAACATGTTCACACACTTAGCTCACACACACTAGGACATGTTCATCACCATTCCAATTCATCCCCGACGAATCAGACCTGACACAACTCTAAGCAATAACAGGCATAACCAGAAAGCATGAATGAGTAGGCACAGTATGGCTCAAACAACTCCTACTCATGCTAGTGGGTTTCAACTATTTACTGTGGCAATGACAGGTCATGCAGAGGAAAGGGTTCAACTACCACAGCAGGTAACAGTTGAAACGTTGTTTTCCTAATGCAGTAAAAGAGAGCAGGAGCGAGAGAGTGGGATTGTATTGGAATGAACAAGGGGGTTCTGCTTGCCTGGCACTTCTGAAGATAGTAACGATCTTCATCGGTGTCATCGATCTCATCGTCGGAACATACATCTACCGAGGGGGAACAACCACCGGCAAACACAAAAGGAACAACATTCACTGAAATGCACAATCAAATGAATGATATGTCATGTTAAGGAACTGAATTGACCTAATGCAGTATTAAGCCAAGTTAAATGAAGTGGAATTCAAACAAGGTTAAACTCCAACTCGAAATGCTAGTTCATAAATTGCCCTAATCATGATTTATCCTATTCAGTGAGTTTAACTTTTTCAAACATGCATGTAAGTGCCATAAACAGATTCCTCACATTTTTCTGATAAATTTTCATATATAACTATTTTATTCTGAGTTATAGATTATTTTCTATGATTTTCTGAAGTTTATAACATTTTATGGAATTTCCTGGTTATTTAAAATAAACTAAATCCAGAAAATGTTTTATTGCATCAGCATTACATCACACTGACGTCAGCGGTCAACTGGGCGGCCAGGGTCAAACTTGACGTGTGGGGTCCACACGTCAGTGACACAGGGACTAAATTCGGTCAAACCATGTGTTGACTTGGGTTTGACCAGGGACTGGGCCCACTGTCAGTGGCTAAGGTGGGTAATTAGTGAGTGGATTAGGCTCTAAGTAAGTGGCCACGTCAGCGATAGACGCCGGCACCAACAACACGGTGGTGGCTCGCCGAAGTTGCCCTCCTTGCCGTTTCCGGCAACGGGAGCTCGCGTGGCTGGGTTCTACGGATGCAGCACATCGGGCCGCGTATGTTGGTGGTGGAAGCGGTCGCTGGGGTGGCCGGAACTCGCCGGAGTAGAGCTCGTGGCGGCGGCCGGAGTGCGGGTGTGGACGGAGTCGACGCTACGGTGTTCTAGGGGAGAAACAGATGAGTGCGCTCGGCTTCTGGGAGCAAGGTGAGTGCAATGACGCGCTCAAAAACAGGCAGAGGCGGCTGTGGCCACGGCGGTGACAAGTTCAGCAGCGGCCGGGGTTTGGCCGCGACGGAGCTATGGCCTAGAGGTCGAACGCGACCAGGGAAGAAGGGGGAAACGACCCGGGGGCTCACCGCGAGTCTGTTGGGAGGGTCAGTGGGCTCGGGGACGCGTCGGACGCGGCGAATCGACGAGCGGCGTCCGGCGGGTGCCGAGGTTGAAGATGACCAGATGACGGCGGAGTGGAGCTCTCCGGCTTGTTTCCTTCGATGTGGAGGCGTGGTGCTCGACGACGGAGATGCCAGACATGGCGGCGCAGCGAAAGGGAGGCGATGGCCACGCGGGTGAAGCACAGCGACGGCGGAACGCTCTCGGGTGAGCTCGGGGAGGGGGCTAGAGGGCGAGGGAGAGAGCAGGGAGTGAGGAAGGAGTAACCAGGGGCTCTGGGCGTCTCCAGGCGCTCGAACGAGGGCGGGGAGGAAGCAGGAGGTGGAAGCAGGAGGTGTCCGCGGCTCGGCTATGCGCGCGCCACGCACAGTGCCAGTAGGCGCGGGGAAGACGACGGAGAGGGGGGGCTGCGGTGGTGGGCTGGGCCATCTAGCTGGGCCGTGCAGGTAAGGCCAAGTAAGTCCTTCTCTCTCTCTCTTTTCTAATTCTTTCTGTTTTCTATTTTCTGTAATTGTTTTGGCTTTATTAAAAATGCCAGAGCATTTTCAAAAATCATGAGACTGATTGTGGCCACTATTTGGATTATTTCCAACAGCCAACATTTCAGCTCCTGAATATTTGGACATTTAAAATAATATATAAAATTTAAATGCCCAAATGCAAATAAGGTAAGATTTAATTCAGTGCCCAAAATATTCCACAAAAATGTTCACTATTTTTGGGTTTGGTCTCAAAGCCTTGCCAAAATTATCAAACATTGATGAAGGCATTTTGGGTCATTGGAAATATTTTTAGGTTGAACCTAGTGGAGTTCTTTTGGTGCTAGGGTTTGAACAAACCCCATTTCAAGTTTCAAAAGAATTTAGACATGATGCAACAACCAAGACTAGTCCACAAGCAAAGCTAAAGCTAGGGCTCTGACATTGATTCAACTTGTTATGATGAAACATGTTTGCAATGACAATTAGAGATCATAGCTGCTTATGCCATGCTTAATTAGCTGGGAGTTTATAATGGTTTATCTTGCGTTCCAACATGATATTAAAATGGTTGTGATGTGGTATGATTGGTGGTATCCTCCTCTGAATGATTTAAGTGACTTGACTTGGCACATGTTCACGAATGTAGTTGAAACAAATCAACATATCATTCACGATATTGATGTTCATGGTGATTTATATCCTACTCATGCTTGTATTCATTGTTGATTAATTTTAATGCATGTTCATGACCGTTGTTGCTCTCTAGCTGGTCGCTTCCCAGTCTCCTTCTAGCCTTCACATGTACTAAGCGGGAATACTGCTTGTGCATCCACTTCCATAAACACCGAAGTTATTCCATACGAGTCCACCATACCTTCCTATATGTGGTATTTACCCGCCGTTCCAAGTAAATTTGTATGTGCCAAACTCTAAACCTTCAAATGAAATTATGTTTTGTATGCTCGAACAGCTCATGTATCAACTAGGGTTGTCTATATCTTCCATGCTAGGTGGGTTATTCTCACGATGAGTGGACTCCGCTCATCATTCACGAGAAAATGTTGGTAACCGGGATGCCCAGTCCCATGCTCAAAATCATAATAATTAAGCAAAACTCCCCCAGGGTTGTTGCTTGTTTGGATGGTAACCCGTGGATTCGGCTGGCCGTGGAGTGTGCTTGTTGGTGGTCGGGGGAGTATAAACTTTATCATTCTGTTTGGGAACCGCCTATAAAGTGCGTAGCATGGGAGATATCGAGATTCTTGGTTGTTATGTTGACAATGAAAGTATACCGCTCAAAATGTTATTCAATCTCTATTTAAAAATCGAGCTCTGGCACCTCTACAAATCCCTGCTTCCCTCTACGAAGGGCCTATCTATTTACTTTTATGCAGAGTCATCACCCTCTTATCAAAAAGCACCAGTAGGAGAGCACCTCTATCGTTGCATGTATTAATATTAATCTGCATTGAGTATGATCATGACTGGATCTCGTTTACCATGAATTACAATGTCTAGTCAGTCCTTGATCTTTAAAGGTGCTCTGCATTTATGTTTTGCGGTCTCAGAAAGGGCTAGCGAGATACCATCATGTTATATCATATCATGATTGTTTTGAGAAGTGTTGTCATCCGAGGTTTATTATTATTGCTCGCTAGTTGATTATGCCATTGATGCGAGTAGTCTTGAGACCTGAAAGTTATTGTGAATGTGGTTGGTTCACGATCTTGTTGAAAACCTGAATGCTAGCTTACATATTTACAACAACAAGAGCAAACAGAGTTTGTCAAAGTTTTTCTTTATCACTTTCAGTTTGTCAACTGAATTGCTTGAGTACGAGCAAAGGTTTAAGCTTGGGGGAGTTGATACGTCTCCAACGTATCAACTTTTCCAAACACTTTTGCCCTTGTTTTGGACTCTAACTTGCATGATTTGAATGAAACTAACCCAGACTAACGCTGTTTTCAGCAGAATTACCATGGTGTTGTTTTTGTGCAGAAATAAAAAGTTCTCGGAATCGCCTGAAAATCAACGGAGAATTATTTCAGAAAATATAAAAAATATCTACAAGAAGATCTACACCGGGGGGCCCACACCCTGTCCTCGAGGGTGGGGGGCGCGCCCCCCTTCCCAGGGCGTGTCCCCCTGCCTCGAGGGCCCCCCAATGCTCCACCGACGTATCCCCAGGTCCTATATATTCCGTTTCGTGGAGAGGAAAATCGAGGAGAAAGAAATATCGCGTTTCACGAGACGGAGCCGCCGCCAAGCCCTAACCTCTCTTGGGAGGGCTGATCTGGAGTCCGTTTGGGGCTCCGGAGAGTGGAGATCGTCTTCCTCCATCACCAATTCCATGATGCTCACTGCCGTGTGTGAGTAATTCCATCGTAGGCTTGCCGGACGGTGATGGGATGGATGGGATCTATCATGTAATCGAGTTAGTTTTGTTAGGGTTTGATCCCTAGTATCCACTATGTTCTGAGATTGATGTTGCTATGACTTTGCTATGCTTAATGCTTGTCACTAGGGCCCGAGTGCCATGATTTCAGATCTGAACCTATTATGTTTTCATGAATATATGTGTGTTCTTGATCCTATCTTGCAAGTCTATAGTCACCTACTATGTGTTATGATCCGGCAACCCCGAAGTGACAATAATCGGGACCACTCCCGGTGATGACCATAGTTTGAGGAGTTCATGTATTCACTATGTGTTAATGCTTTGGTCCGGTACTCTATTAAAAGGAGGCCTTAATATCCCTTAGTTTCCAATAGGACCCCGCTGCCACGGGAGGGTAGGACAAAAGATGTCATGCAAGTTCTTTTCCATAAGCACGTATGACTATATTCGGAATACATGCCTACATTGCATTGATGAACTGGAGCTAGTTCTGTGTCACCCTAGGTTATAACTTCTACATGATGAATTGCATCCAACGCAATTTCCCATCACCGATCCAATGCATACGAGCTTTACCTATATTGCTTGTCGCTTATTTACTTTTCCGTTGCTATTATCACAAAAACTACAAAAACACTATCTTTACTTTTATTGTTGCTACCACCACTATCATATTACTGTGCTACTAAACTATCTTGCTGCAGATACTAAGTTTCCAGGTGTGGTTGAATTGACAACTCAGTTGTTAATACTTAGGAGTATTCTTTGGCTCCCCTTGTGTCGAATCAACAAATTTGGGTTTAATACTTTACCCTCGAAAACTGTTGCGATCCCCTACACTTGTGGGTTATCAGTCCCCGAGATTACTGTTGAGTATTTGGCTCGGCTGTAGTCTTAGAATTCTGTCTTCTTTGGTTGGCCACAGAAATCTTGTGAGTTTGGAGCCAAATTCGCGGATCTTGAGAAGAAATAGGTCCAACTCGATCTTGACCTGGAGCTGGCCAGGGAACATTTGAAGAAATCCCAGGACGAAGCGTCTGGTAATAAAAGTGTATAGGTGGTCGACTGAATTCTAGTGAGTGTGCCGTGTGCATCCTTATGTTCATTTGTCTAGTAATGTCCCTTGTAGATCAAATGATGGCAGCTCTGGAGCAGAAGGACCTTGACTGGCAGCGGCGCAGCAGAGGGCGGAGAAGACTGAATAGAAGTTGGCTTCAGTCGGCAAGCCTGAAGAAGAGATCGCCAGACTCAAGGACTCTCTTGGTGCGGCCAACAAGGAAGTGACTCGACTGAAGATGGCCAATATCGCTCTAGACGAGAAGGTAGGGGGCCTTTTCCAGAAGAAGAGCGGGTTGGAAGCTTATCTGGGTGACCTCACGAAGAAGTGGTACCTCATGCTTGAAGGTATGTTCCTTTTGTCCGACTGAATCGAAGCTGTTGACTCATATCCTGCTCGCTAACTCATCGTGTTTTCGCCTATGTAGAATTCTGTCGTAACTTCAAGGAGGAGACTAGGCGGGTCGAGCCATGTCTGGACCTCGCCAACTCTCTTGTCAAGGATGAAGTGGCGATGAACGTCTTGCGACTGGAGTCCCGCCTCACCAGCGCCACAGGCTATCTCGCTCGACTGAGGCAGTGATGTCTCGGATCGACGCTGCACTCTTGAGGGGGACGGTGCAAGAGAATGACCTTGAGTCTCTGATGGCTCGACTCAATGAGGTCCCCAGTCGAGTGCAGGAGTGGAAGAAATCATCTGCTTGTTGTGGTGCTGACGTTGCACTGTCTCTGGTCCGAGTGCACTGCAAGGAAGTGAAGGAGGAGAGGCTGGCCACGCTCAAGGTTGCCAACACGAAGAAGCTTCAGTTCCAGTCGTTCACGGAGATTTTCCTGGAAGCCGCTACCCGTATTGCCGACGGGATTGACTTGGACGAGTACGTCGTGCCTAGAAGCCCTCCTCCCCCTGAGGAGTGAACAAACTTTGATACTCTGATTCAATTTGCCTCGGTTTGCCGAGTGATTTTGTAACCGTTTAAACTCTCGCGGGCTTGATGCCCGAGTACTTCTGCCCAAATCTTGCGGGGCTTTATCTGCACTTGATTCCTTTTTAGGACGTGTTTGCTTTGCCTCTGATTCCCTTCGATCTTTTCTGAATTTCGAGTCAGTGTCGTGTTTGTGGCATAGCTCGGAGGGTCGAGCCACTTCATACTTGTGGCGTAGCTCGGAGGACTGAGCCACGTTGTACTTGTGGCGTAGCTCAGAGGACAGAGCCACGTAGTACTTGTGGCGTAGCTCGGAGGGTCGAGTCACTTCATACTTGTGGCATAGCTCGGAGGACAGAACCACGTTGTGCTTGTGGCGTAGCTCAGAGGATAGAGCCACGTTGTACTTGTGGCGTAGCTCGAAGGACAGAGCCACGTTGTAACTTAGGCGATTGCGGGATCACAGCTAAGCCGTCGAATGAGAAGGTCGCTCTTTGTTCAGAGTGGTTTTAGAAACTTAGGCAAATCGGATTCACAGCTAAGTCCCCGAGTGAGAGGGTTGCTCTTCACTCGGAGTGGTTTTTGTAACTTAGGTGATTACGGGGTCGCAACTAAGCCTCCGAGTGAGAGGGTTGCTCTTCACTCGGAGTGGTTTTTATAACTTAGGCGATTACGGGGTCGCAGCTAAGTCCCCGAGTGAGAGGGTTGCTCTTTGATGACCCACAGGTGTAGGGGATCTATCGTAGTCCTTTTGATAAGTAATAGTGTCGAACCCAACGAGGATCAGAAGGAAATGATAGGCAGTTTTCAGTAAGGTATTTTCTGCAAGCACTGAAATTATAGGTAACGGATAGTTTTGTGATAAGGTAATTGGTAGCAAGTGACAAAAGGTAAAAGTAAATAAGGTGCAGCAAGGTGGCCCAATCCTTTTTGTAGCAAAGGACAAGCCTGGACAAACTCTTATATAAAGGAAAGCGCTCCCGAGGACACATGGGAATTATCATCAAGCTAGTTTTCATCACGATCATCTGATTCGCGTTCGGTACTTTGATAATTTGGTATGTGGGTGGACCGGTGCTTGGGTGCTGTCCTTACTTGGACAAGCCTCCCACTTATGATTAACCTCTAATGCAAGCATCCGCAACTACAAAAGAAGTATTAAGGTAAACCTAACCATAGCATGAAACATATGGATCCAAATCAGCCCCTTACGAAGCAACGCATAAACTAGGGTTTAAGCTTCTGTCACTCTAGCAACCCATCATCTACTTATTACTTCACAATGCCTTCCTCTAGGCCCAAATAATGGTGAAGTGTCATGTAGTCGACGTTCAGATGACACCACTAGAGGAGAGACAACATACATCTCATCAAAATATAGAACGAAGACCAAATTCACATGACTACTAATAGCAAGACTTCTCCCATGTCCTTAGGAACAAAAGTAACTACTCACAAGACATAATATTGTTCATGATCAGAGGGGTATTATTATTAATATGCATAATGGATCTGAACATATGATCTTCCACCAAATAAACCAACTAGCATCAACTACAAGGAGTAATCAACACTACTAGCAACCCACAGGTACCAATCTGAGGTTTGGGTACAAAGATTGGATACAAGAGATGAACTAGGGTTTGAGAGGAGATGGTGCTGGTGAAGATGTTGATGAAGATAGCCCTCCCCAAGATGGGAGAGTTGTTGGTGATGACGGCAGTGATGATTTCCCCCTCTCGGAGGGAAGTATCCCCTGCAGAACAGCTCTGCTGGAGCCCTAGATTGGTTTTCGCCCCGGTTCCTCCTCGAGACGGCAGCGTCTGGTCCCGAAAGCCTCCTTCTGATATTTTCTAGGTCAAAACACCTCATATAGGAGAAGATGGGCATCGGGGGACCTTCGGTGGGCCCACGAGACAGGGGGGCGCCCTAGGCAGGGGGCACGCCCCCCACCCTCGTGGACAGCTGGTGGCCCCCCTCGTGAACTTCTTTCGCCAAATATTTTTTATATTTTCTGAAACGGAGTTCTGTTGAGTTTCGGGGCTTTTGGAGTTGTGCAGAATAGGTTTCCAGAGTTTGCTCCTTTTCCAGCCCAGAATTCCAGCTGCCGGCATTCTCCCTCTTTATGTAAACCTTGTAAAATAAGAGAGAAAAGGCATAAGTATTGTGACAAAACAAGTAATAACAGCCCATAATGCGATAAATATCAACATATAAGCATGATGCAAAATGGACGTATCAACTCCCGCAAGCTTAGACCTCGCTTGTCCTCAAGCGAAAGCCGATATCGAAAAATATGTCCACATGTTTAGAGATAAAGGTGTTGATAAAAACAAGATACGGACATGAGGGCGTCATGATCATTCTCATAACAGCAACTTATATAAATATAGTCATATGATTCTTATGCTAAAGTAACAATTCATCCACAATATCAAGTATGAATCATAAACTTCATTGAAAACTAACAAACTTTGATCTCGGTCATTGAAGCAATTGCAATTTATCGTAACATCGGAAAGAGTCAATATAAGAGCTTTTCAGCAAGCCTACATACTCAACTATCATATAGTCTTTCACAATTGCTCACACTCACGCAATACTTATGTTTATGGAGTTTTAATCGGACACGGAGAAAGATAAGGGCTTTTGGTGTTGCCTCCCAACCTTTTACCTCAAGGGTAATGTCAATAGTAATAAACCATGAAAACTTACATCTAAGTGGGTATATATGTCAGGATCTTTCCAACACAATGTGCTTGACAAAGGATAAAATGTAAAAAAGGAAAGGTGAAATTCACCTTGACTCTTATAAGGCAAGAATAATAGATAAGCCCTTCGCAGAGGGAAGCAGAGGTTTTCATGTGTTTTTATGGTTGGATGCACAAAGTCTTAGCATAGAAGAACGTCACTTTATATTGCCACTTGCGATAAGGACCTTTATTATGCAGTCCGTCGCTTTTATTACTTCCCTATCACAAGATCATATAAAGCTAATTTCTCCCACACTAATAAATCATACATATTTTTAGCGGGTTTGCAACATGACAACTTACTTGGAAGGATCTTTCTCAATCCATAGGTAGGTATGGTGGACTCTCATGGCAAAACTGGGTTTAAGTATGTATGGAAGCACAAGTAGTATCTCTACTTGGTGCGAGGAGTTTTGGCTAGCATGAGGGGGAAAGGCAAGCTCAACATGTTGGATGATCCATGACAATATACTTTATTTCGGATATAAGAAGACATAACCCATTATGGTGTCTTCCTTCTCCAACATCAACTCTTTAGCATGTCATACTTTAATGAGTGTTCACAATCATAAAAGATGTCCAAGATAGTGTATTTGTATGTGAAGCCTCTCTTCTTTTATTACTTCCTATTAATTGCAACGATGACCAAAAGTATGTTTGTCAACTCTCAACAACTTTTATTCATCATACTCTTGTATGTGAAGTCATCACTTCCCATAAGATCAATATGATCTCTTGGATACTCTTTATGTTTTCTTTCTTTTTATCACGACCCAAGTGAGGAAATCAAGCCCTTGACTCAACACTAATCTTTATTATATAGCTCACGGACTTAATTACCAAGGGTAAAGATCATAAGGCAAAAGCTCACAACTAGATCATGCTAACTTTATTCTACTAGATCAAGATACTACCAAAAGGATCAAACTAAGATAAACAGTAAAGATAGGAGTGATGGTGATACGATACCGGGGTCACTCCCCCAAGCTTGGCAGTTGCCAAGGGGGGTGCCCATATGATACGTCCAAAACGTATCTATAATTTCTGCTTGCTCCATGCCACTTTTGGGTGATATTGCTACGATATTCATACACTTCCATACACTTTTGATCATATTTGGACTAACTTACTAATCCAGTGCACCCCAGTGCCAGTTTCTATTTTCGGCCGTTTTTGTATTTCAGGCTTTCACGTTACGAGAACTGCCAGGAAAAATCCAGAAAAATTATATAAAAAATCAGCGTTTCGGAAACTACTGTGCGTCCGAAGGACAGCCGGGGGGGGGGGGCACCAGGGCTCCAGGCGCCCTGGCGGTGCGCCCCCCCTGGGCCGCGCCGGGGGGGCGCCTGGGCCCCCCGAAGCTTCCCCGATGCCTCCCTTTGGCATATATTTAAAGCGTCCTCCGAAATCCTCAGAACAGGAACTCTTTTCGCGATCCCATCTCTGTTCCGCCGCCGCCGCCGCTTCCAAGATCGGGAGCACCAGGAGAACTCTTCCCGGCACCCTGCCGGAGGGGAGGATCACCACCGGGAGCTTCTCCACCACCATGGACGCCTCCCGGATGAGTCATGAGTAGTCTCCCTTGGACCATGAGTCCATGACCAGTAGCTATGTGATGTTCTCCTTCCGTTCTTGTGCTTCACTAATTAGTCCTCGTGAGCTGCCCTACATGATCGAGGCACATATGTAATCCTTATGCTGTTGCTATGTTGAGTTTGCTGGGATCCGATGGATTATGAGATTATGTTCAGATTGATCTTGAGTAATATATTTGATTCACCTCTTTTATATTTATGTTCATAAGTAATTCTTGCATGTTCTCCGTTGTTATTTATTGCTTTGGCCAAGTAGTAGGTAGTGACTCCAAGAGGGAACGTTATGCTTGATTGTGGGTTCATGCCCCTCGATGACTAGTTTGAGTGACAGAAACATGAGTCTAGGGGATGTGCTGTTGCCACAAGGGGGAAAACAACGGTGCTTGTGCCCGCGGGTGCAAGGATTGTTTACTTTACGCAAAGTTCTTTTAATGCAATTGTCTGTTGCTTTGAGTTTACACTATGGGTGGGACTCGCAACATAATACCAGCGAGATGTTCTGGATAGATATCTCAAGGTGGATGATTAGTAGTAGATATTGATGGATTTCGGTCTACTTACTTTGGCGTACCGCCCATGCTTTGAACCTCAACCTTTCTTGCAATGTAGTCAGCATTGGTTTGCGTTCGCGGTCCTGTCAATTGCCCAGCTATAATTTGTTTACCTCACATAGCTGTTTTATCGTCTTTTGGGAGAGAGACATCACTAGTGAACATCATGAGACTCCGGTCCTTATTACCATCATTGATCACACCCGCTATTACTTTCCGCTTTTATTTACTATTGCAAACACTATCTATCACTACTATCATTTGCGTTTAATCCTTTGTGAACTACAAGGCCGGAGGGATTGACAACCTCTCTGTACTCGTTGGGAGCAAAGTTATTTGTATCTGTGTGCAGGTCCACGTTGATTGCTAATATCTGGCGCCGTTAGTAGTTGACACCTACTTGTTGAACCTAGGAGTCTCTGGGGATTCGATCCTTGGCATCTTTGCTAAGGGAAAAACTTCCACAACACTGCATCTTACACCTTCCACTTGGGATAACCAACGAGGGGTTAGAGGCCCATCAAGGAGTTTTTCTGGCGCCGTTGCCGGGGACTCCACTCTTCAGGATAGGGGAGTTGCATGCTATCTTTTACCTTTGCTTTTTAGTCTTGTTAGTTTACCTTTCAGTTTTTGCTTTAGTACCTTTTATCGAAAATCACAAAAATAGTTATCTTGCTTGCTTGCTATTATGGGTTCTACCAGAAACACTAAGTGGGAGGAGTACACCCCTTCTTCCATTACCCCAATTACCACTGTCGGGATCTACAAAAGTAATAAACCTTGTGATTATATTAGTCTTGACGGAGGGTTGTGCCCATGGCATGGTCTTCCAGGAAAAGAGTATGAGCCTCAGTTTAAAATTGCTCCTAAGCTTCCCCAAACTTGGGAAGATGTTCAAACTCTTATAATAGAGAGCGATTCAAACAAAGAGGATGACACTACAATTCTGCCCACTAATGATAAAATTGATTTTGATAATTGTAGTATTTCAGAAGTTGTCACCTTTCTACAAGGAATGGCCAAAGATCCACACACTAGCACGCTTAATCTTGCCTTCACAGAGCATGTCACTAATGCTCTTATCCAAGCTAGGGAGGAGAAACTTAGAGTAGAATCCTCCATACCTAGAAAGTTAGAAGATGGTTGGGATCCTATGATTAAAATTAAGATAAACAACTTCTCTTGCTATGCTTTATGTGATATTGTAGCCAGTACCTCCATTATGCCCAAAAGACTATATGATATGCTTAACTTGAAACCTTATGATTCTTGTTCTTTTGGTGTTCGTCTCGTTGATTCTTCCATAAAGAAACCTTTGGGGAGGATCGACGATGTTCTTATTGTTGTCAATGATAATTATGTTCCCGTTGATTTTACTATTATGGATATTGAATGTGATCCTTCAAGTCCAATTATTTTGGGACGTCCCTTTTTGCGCACCGTTGGTGCTATCATTGACATGAAAGAGGGTAATATAAAATTTCAGTTTCCTCTCAAGAAAGGGATGGAACACTTCCCTCGAAAGAAGATCAAGTTACCTTTTGAGTCCGTTGTACGGGCTAGCTATTCTTTTACTCTTGATAAAACTTGATCTCTATGCATTATGCCTAGCTTAAAGGCATAAAAGAAAGCGCTTTTGGGAGGCAGCCCACATGAATAATTTTTTTTCTTTTGTTGTGTCTTGATGTTGTTTACTACTGTAGCATCATCATTGTATCTTTGCTTTTCATATTTGTGCCAAGTATAGCCTCTGATTGCTAGAAAGTTCAAAAGTTGTGAGGTGCTGTCCAGGAAACAGATTCTGTCCTTGGATAGAAAAATTCGTATAAAATCACCAGATCATCTTTTTGGTCTGAATTTTTTCTACAGCGTTCTCTATATAATTGTCTTTCGTGCGTAAGTTTTGAGTTTTTTGATTTGAGTTGCAGAAGTATCCCGAACAGGTCAATTACTGCCTGCTGTTCTGTTTTTCACAGATTCTGTCCTGTTTTGCCTTACCTTCACTTTGCAAATTGAGAACTTGCTTTTTCTTTGCAAAAATCTTTTGGAAATCTTGAGAAACAGTAGAACTTCAAGAATATCTTTATTTCCAGCAAGGTATAATTATTTTATTAAGGGTACTAACCTCGCTAATCAGATTATGATGAGTTATGTATGAAGGGAGTTTTCAAGTGTGCGAGGGAAGATGATAAAAAAGATTCAGGAGTGTCAAGCGCTCAAGCTTGGGGATGCCCCCGTGCACCCCCAAGAAATATTCAAGGAGACTCAAGCGTCTAAGCTTGGGGATGCCCCCGTGCATCCCCTTCTCCATCAACATTATCAGTTCGTCTTTCGTTCCGCTATATTTTTATCACTTCATGTGTTATGTGCTATGCTTGGAGCGTCTTGCTTTTAGTTTTCTTTTTAGTTTTTCATAACGAGTCGGAACTCAGCTTTCTTTATGTGGGAGAGAAACACGCTCCACTTCTACCTAGAACATAACATAGAATTTTCATGTCTATCTTCGCTGTGTGTGTTCTTTGTCTTTTAATAGCTACTATCATGCTTTGCTCTTAGTATTCATGCTTATCTTTTCAAAGAGCTTTTGTTTAGTTGGTTGCTTGAACTCTCTTTAATTATCATGCTCACCTTATTAAGAGAGTTTGCTTCCGTTGCATTGGTTAATGTGTCTATGATAAAGATGCTACTTGCATAATGGTGCTTAGTAGTTCAGGTTTTCTTATGGTTAATCTCAAATAGCTGGGGGATTCCCAATGTGTTATTGGAGTACCAACATGGTTTGTTTGCCTATGATGTGGTATGGTTTAGTAATATCTTCCTTCGAGAATTTATTTTGATTGACTTGGCGTATGCTCACGCATATTTAAGACTGTAAAGAAAGTCTGTCAAGCCTTGATGATCTTTTATTTCTGAGTAGCGATATAACTACCATGCCTGATTCAATGTTGCTTTGTCGCTCTGCATGATTATGACCGTCATTGCTCTCTTAGTTGGTCGCTCCCAGTCTTTTGCTAACCTCCACCTGTACTAAGCAGACTAACTTTGCAATACATAGCTCATGGGAAAGTAGTTTAAAAACTACTGTGGTAAAGAATATGTCACTTATTTATCTTATTTCTTATAAGTTGCTTGCTGAGCGGTAACCATGTTTCTGGGGACGCCATCAACTGTCACACTATTGTTGAATATCATGTGAGTTGCTATGCATGTTCGTCTTGTCTGAAGTAAGGGTGATTTGCCGTGGGTTGTATGAATATGCATATTGTTAGAGAAGAACATTGGGCCGCCAACCAAAGCCATGTATCATGGTGGAAGTTTTAGCTTGGACGTTAATCCTCAATCTCTTATGAGAATATGCTTATGCATTAAAGAGGAGTCCATCATCTATTTTCTATGTTGTCCCGGTATGGATGTCCTCAAGTTGAGATCTATCAAAAACGAGAAATCAAATGCGATTTATCTCCTTGGACCTTTGTACAGGTGGCATAGAGGTACCCCTTTGTGACACTTGGTTGAAACATATGTAATGCAATGATAACCCATGGAAATCCGAGCTAATTAGGACAAGGTGCGAGCACTATTGGTATTCGATGCATGAGGCTTGCAACTTATAGGATGTCTTATGCATGACACATATGAAGTACTACTACCGTTGACAAAATTGCTTCTATGTTTTCAAAAATAAAAAGCTCTAACACATAACCATTCTTTTACTTTTATGTTAAAGCACCAACAACTGAGAGCATGATTGTCATTCTGAGTGTAATGTGCATTGTCCCAAAGTAGCATTGTCTTTTGCATGATTGTGATATCGTTTATTGTGAAATCATTGTATCTAGTCATCACTTAAACCTTGAAGGTGCCCTTGCATTTATGTTTTGCTTCACTAAAGGGGGCAAGCTAGATATCACTTTATCATATTTGCACATCATGTTCATTGCAAATCTTTTTGATGTTTCAGTCTCATGTTGTAAAACTTTCAGTCATTTGTGATTTTCTCGTGAGGCAACTTAATTACTATAGAATCATTGTCTCAATAAGCTTTTGTCATATGACTAATATAATTCCTATATGGTTAATAGCATGTCACCACAGAAATTATTCTTGTTATCATTTACCTACTCGAGGACGAGCAGGAATTAAGCTTGGGGATGTTGATACGTCCAAAACGTATCTATAATTTCTGCTTGCTCCATGCCACTTTTGGGTGATATTGCTATGATATTCATACACTTCCATACACTTTTGATCATATTTGGACTAACTTACTAATCCAGTGCACCCCAGTGCCAGTTTCTGTTTTCGGCTGTTTTAGTATTTCAGGCTTTCACGTTACGAGAACTGCCAGGAAAAATCCAGAGAAATTATATAAAAAATCAGCGTTTCGGAAACTACCGTGCGTCCGACGGACAGCCGGGGGGGGGGGGCACCAGGGCTCCAGGCGCCCTGGCGGCGCGCCCCCCCTGGGCCGCGCCGGGGGGGCGCCCGGGCCCCCCGAAGCTTCCCCGATGCCCCCTTTGGCATATATTTAAAGCGTCCTCCGAAACCCTCAGATCAGGAACTCTTTTCGCGATCCCATCTCTGTTCCGCCGCCGCCGCCGCTTCCAAGATCGGGAGCACCAGGAGAACTCTTCCCGGCACCCTGCCGGAGGGGAGGATCACCACCGGGAGCTTCTCCACCACCATGGACGCCTCCCGGATGAGTCGTGAGTAGTCTCCCTTGGACCATGAGTCCATGACCAGTAGCTATGTGATGTTCTCCTCCCGTTCTTGTGCTTCACTAATTAGTCCTCGTGAGCTGCCCTACATGATCGAGGCACATATGTAATCCTTATGCTGTTGCTATGTTGAGTTTGCTGGGATCCGATGGATTATGAGATTATGTTCAGATTGATCTTGAGTAATATATTTGATTCACCTCTTTTATATTTATGTTCATAAGTAATTCTTGCATGTTCTCCGTTGTTATTTATTGCTTTGGCCAAGTAGTAGGTAGTGACTCCAAGAGGGAACGTTATGCTTGATTGTGGGTTCATGCCCCTCGATGACTAGTTTGAGTGACAGAAACATGAGTCTAGGGGATGTGCTGTTGCCACAAGGGGGAAAACAATGGTGCTTGTGCCCGCGGGTGCAAGGATTGTTTACTTTACGCAAAGTTCTTTTAATGCAGTTGTCTGTTGCTTTGAGTTTACACTATGGGTGGGACTCGCAACTTAATACGAGCGAGATGTTCTGGATAGATATCTCAAGGTGGATGATTAGTAGTAGATATTGATGGATTTCGGTCTACTTACTTTGGCGTACCGCCCATGCTTTGAACCTCAACCTTTCTTGCAATGTAGTCAGCATTGGTTTGCGTTCGTGGTCCTATCAATTGCCCAGCTGTAATTTGTTTACCTCACATAGCTGTTTTATCGTCTTTTGGGAGAGAGACATCACTAGTGAACATCATGAGACTCCGGTCCTTATTACCATCATTGATCACACCCGCTATTACTTTACGCTTTTATTTACTATTGCAAACACTATCTATCACTACTATCATTTGCGTTTAATCCTTTGTGAACTACAAGGCCAGAGGGATTGACAACCTCTCTGTACTCGTTGGGAGCAAAGTTATTTCTATCTGTGTGCAGGTCCACGTTGATTGCTAATATCTGGCGCCGTTAGCAGTTGACACCTACTTGTTGAACCTAGGAGTCTCTGGGGATTCGATCCTTGGCATCTTTGCTAAGGGAAAAACTTCCACAACACTGCATCTTACACCTTCCACTTGGGGTAACCAACGAGGGGTTAGAGGCCCATCACCATACCCATATGATTATGTCTCCTTCTTCGGGGGTGGTGATGATGTGATATTCTTGGCGATGATACCCCTCAGGATACGATTCTCCTCCTCGAGCTTGTTAACTTGCTTCTTAAGGTGCATGATTTCCTTGCGGAGCTTGCCAGTGACGGCTAAAGCTCCTTTCACTCAAGGATGATGCATAGCTGTGGGAGAACAAGTGACACTCTATTTCATATTTTCATAAGAGAAAAACCTGACATTAGTAGGGATGACTGAGTTTGGAATAGCTGAGCTCTGTAGTTTCCCCATCGTGAATCCAGCCTGAAACCGAGATGTAACTTCTTGATCTTCCTCCATGGCATCTATCCTCTTCAAGTTAGCCTCCATCTCTTCCTCCGTTGATGGACCAAAGTGGTCAGCATTGCTGTTTGCTCCTTGGCCAGGTGTTGGATGAGACACCCGACTCTCTTTAGCTGACTCCTGGGAAGACATCCTACTCTTATCTGTGATAGAAAAGGTTCGAAACAAAAACAGAGGATTTTTGCGTGATACAGAGGTCAAAACCTTTGGGAGTATATATAATGATTTTTTACCAATAAAAAGGAGTAAGCCACAAGAAAACGGAGTCCGGGAGGCACATGGGGTGCCCACGAGGCAGGGGCGCGCCCTCCACCCTCGTGGACGCCTCGTGTCTCTTCCGGACTGCTACTTATTTTTCTATTTTTCTAAATATTCCAAAACAGAGAAAAGTTGCCTTTAGAGCTGTTTTGGAGTCGGTTCACTTACCGTATCACATACCTCTTCCTTTTCGGAGGCTGAATCGTTCTGGAAAGTGTCCCTTATGTATTCCTCTGGGGTTACGGTTTCAATAACATTGGTTTCAACATTTATAGGATTACCTGAGATATAATGTTTGATTCTTTGACCGTTCACCACCTTCGGATTTGTGCCTTCGAAGTTGTTGATTTTTATAGCACCGGAACGATAGACCTCCTCGATAACGTAAGGTCCTTCCCACTTGGAGAGAAGTTTTCCTGCAAAAAATCTTAAACGAGAGTTGAATAGCAAGACATAATCACCTGCGTTAAACTCACGCTTTTGTATCCTTTTGGCATGCCATCTTTTAACCTTTTCTTTAAACAACTTGGCATTCTCATAGACCTGGGTTCTCCATTCATCGAGACAGCTAATGTCAAATAACCTCTTTTCACACGCAAGTTTGAAATCATAATTGAGCTCTTTGATAGCCCAATATGCCTTATGTTCTAGCTCAAGAGGTAAGTGACAAGCTTTTCCGTATACCATCTTATATGGAGACATAACCATAGGATTTTCGTATGCAGTTCTATAGGCCCATAGTGCATCATCAAGTTTCTTGGACCAATTCTTTCTAGACATATTAGCTGTCTTTTGCAAAATTAATTTAAGCTCTCTATTACCTAGTTCTACTTGACCACTAGTCTGTGGGTGATAAGGGGGTGCAATTCTATGGTTGACATCATACTTAGCAAGCATCTTACGGAAAGCACCATGAATAAAGTATGAACCACCATCCGTCATTAGATATCTAGGGACTCCAAACCTCGGAAAAATAACTTCTTTAAGCATATTAATAGAGGTATTGTGATCAGCACTACTAGTTCAAATAGCTTCTACCCACTTAGTAACGTAATCAACAACAACTAAAATATGTGTGTAACCATTAGAGGCAGGAAACGGTCCCATATAATCAAAGCCCCAAACATCAAATGGTTCAATAACAAGTGAATAATTCATAGGCATTTCTTGATGTCTAATGATATTACAAATTCTTTGACATTCATCACAAGATAAGACAAACTTACGGGCATCCTTGAAGAGAGTTGGCCAATAAAAACCGGATTGCAATACCTTGTGTGCAGTTCTATCTCCCGCATGGTGTCCTCCATAAGCTTCGGAGTGGCACTTGCGTAGGATCTGTTCCTGTTCATGCTCAGGTACACAACATCTAATAATACCATCTACTCCTTCTTTATAAAGATGTGGGACATCCCAGAAGTAATGTCTCAAATCATAGAAGAACTTTTTCTTTTGCTGGTATGTGAAGCTAGGAGGTATAAACTTAGCAACAATATAATTAGCATAATCAGCATACCATGGAGCAATACGAGAAGTATTTATGACAGCTAGTTGTTCATCAGGAAAGCTATCATCAATAGGTTGTGGGTCATCAAGTATATTCTCTAACCTAGACAAGTTATTTGCAACTGGGTTCTCAGCTCCCTTTCTATCAATAATATGCAAGTCAAATTCTTGCAGCAAGAGAACCCATCTAATAAGTCTAGGTTTAGCATCTTTCTTTTCCATAAGGTATTTGATAGCAGCATGATCAGTGTGAATAGTTAATTTAGAATCAACGATATAGGGTCTAAACTTATCACACGCAAATACAACTGCTAAAAATTCCTTTTCAGTAGTAGCATAATTTCTTTGGGCACTATCTAGAGTTTTACTAGCATATTGGATAACATTCAATTTCTTATCAACTCTTTGCCCTAAAACGGCACCTACAGCATAATCACTAGCATCGCACATAATCTCAAAAGGTAAATTCCAGTCAGGAGGCTGGACAATAGGTGCAGAGATCAATGCTTTCTTAAGTACTTCAAATGCTTCTAGACAATCATCATCAAAGACAAAAGGAATATCTTTTTGTAAGAGATTAGTCAGAGGCCTGGAGATTTTGGAGAAGTCCTTTATGAACCTCCTATAAAACCCGGCATGACCAAAGAAACTTTGTATACCTTTGATGTCCTTTGGGCATGGCATCTTTTCAATAGCATCAACTTTAGCTTTGTCAACTTCAATACCTCTTTCAGAAATTTTATGTCCCAAGACAATGCCTTCATTAACCATAAAGTGGCACTTCTCCCAATTCAAGACAAGATTAGTGTCTTCACATCTCTGCAAAACTCGATCAAGGTTGCTTAAGCAATCATCAAAAGAAGTTCCGTAAACGGAGAAATCATCCGTGAAAACCTCAACAATCTTTTCACAAAAACCAGAGAATATAGCCATCATGCATCTTTGAAAGGTAGCAGGTGCATTACAAAAACCAAAAGGCATACGTCTATAAGCAAAGGTACCGAAAGGACAAGTAAAAGTGGTCTTTTCTTGATCCCCTTTTGACACGGGTATTTGAGAGAAATCAGAATAACCATCTAGAAAAGCAGAAATGAGTGTGCTTGGATAACTTTCTAGCATTTGATCAATAAATGGTAAGGGGTAATGATATTTCTTAGTAGCTTTATTTAACTTACGGAAATCAATTATCATCATATAACCTATAACTATTATTTGGGGGATCAATTCATCTTTACCATTAGGAACAACAGTCATACCTCCCTTCTTAGGTACACAATGGACAGGTCTTGCCCACTGGCTATCAGCAACTGGATAGATAATACCTGCCTCTAGAAGCTTTAGTATTTCCTTCCTTACCACTTCTTTCATCTTAGGATTTAACCGTCGCTGATGATCAATAACCGGTTTAGAATTTTCTTCCAAATTTATCTTGTGTTGGCATATAGTGGGACTAATGCCCTTGAGATCATCCAGAGTATATCCAATAGCAGAGCGGTGCTTCTTCAGAGTTTTCAATAGTTTTTCTTCTTCCTGCTCTAAGAGGTTAGTACTAATAATAACAGGATATATCTTCTTTTCATCAAGATAAACATACTTAAGATTATCAGGTAAAGGTTTAAGTTCAAACACGGGATCACCCTTGGGTGGAGGAGGATCCCCTAGGATTTCAACAAGCAAGTTGTTTTCCAGTACGGGTCCCTGTTTAAAGAATATTTCATCTATTTCCATTCTCTCGTTCATATGCATATCATTTTCATGGTCTAGCAAGTATTGTTCTAAAGGATCATTAGGTGGCACGGTAATAGAAACAAGACCAATAATTTCATCGTTACTGGGTGGTTCCTTTTCAAGGGGTTGTCTACGGAATTTAGGAAAGTTAAAATCATGAGACATATCCCCTAATCCCACGGTAACAATATCTTTCACGCAGTCTATCTTGGCATTAACAGTATTCAAGAAGGGTCTACCAAATATAATGGGACAAAATTCATCTTATGGGGAACTAAGAAAAAGAAAATCAGCATGGTATTTAACCTTCCCACACAAGACTTCAACATCTCTAACAATTCTAACTGGTGAAATAGTATCTCTATTAGCAAGCTTAATAGTAACATCAATTCCTTCTAACTCAACAGGTGCAATATCATGCATAATTTCTCTATATAAATCAAGAGAGATAATACTCGCACTAGCACCTATGTCACATAAACCATGATAGCAATGATCTCCTATCTTAACAGAGATAACAGGCAAGCCTACAATAGGTCTATGTTTATTTCTAGCATTGGGTTTGGCTATTCTAGCAGAATCTTCTTCGAGGTAAATAACATGTCCATCTAAATATTCTACCAAGAGATCTTTAACCATAGCAACACTAGGTTCAACTTTAATTTGCTCAGAGGGTGTAGGTGTTCTAGTATTACTTTTACGAACTATAGTTGAAGCTTGAGCATGATCCTTTATCCTAACAGGGAAAGGTGGTTTCTCAATATAAGCAGTAGGAATAACAGGATCAACATTATAAGTGATAGTCTTTTCTTCAACTTTAATAGGTTCAACTACTTTTACTTCAAAAGGGGGATGGTATTTAAACCACTTCTCCTTGGGGAGATCAACATGAGTAGCAAAAGATTCACAGAAAGAAGCTACTATCTCAGAGTCAAGTCCATATTTAGTGCTAAACTCACGGAAAACATCGGTATCCATAAAAGCTTTAACACAATCAAACTTAGGGGTCATACCTGACTCCTTACCTTCGTTGAGATACCAATCTTCGGAGTTGCGTTTAATTCTTTCCAATAAATCCCATTTGAATCCAACAATCTTCATCATAAAAGAGCCAGAACAAGAATTATCGAGCATGGTGCGATTATTGAGAGAAAGCCGAGCATAAAAATTTTGAATGATCATTTTTCTTGAGAGCTCATGATTGGGGCATGAATATAACATTTACTTAAGCCTTCCCCAAGCTTGAGCGATGCTTTCGCCTTCGCGAGACCAGAAATTATAAATATAATTACGATCACGATGAACCTGGTGCATAGGGTAGAACTTCTGATGAAATTCCAACTTCAGACGATTATAGTTCCATGATCCCATATCATCACATAGCCTAAACCATGTCAATACATCTCCCTTCAAAGATAAAGGGAAGACCTTCTTCTTGATAACATCTTCGGGCATACCTGCAAGCTTAAATAATCCACAAACTTTATCCACATAGATTAGGTGTAAATCGGGATGTAGTGTTCCTTCTCCTGTAAAAGGATTTTCAAGCAGTTTCTCTATCATACCCGAAGGAATCTCAAAGCAAACATTTTCAGTAGGTGCAGTAGGTTGAGGAGCAACTCTTTGCTCTTCTGTTCGGGGTGAAGATACCCCGAACAAGCTCCTCAAAGGATTATGAGCCATAGTAACAAGTGACAATAAATTTCAGCACACTATATAAATTTTTCCCTACCAAAGGCGCTTCACTCTCCGGCAACAGCGCCAGAAAAGAGTCTTGATGACCCACAAGTGTAGGGTATCTATCGTAATCCTTTCGATAAGTAAGAGTGTCGAACCCAACGAGGAGCAGAAGGAAATGATAGGCAGTTTTCAGTAAGGTATTTTCTGCAAGCACTGAAATTATAGGTACTAGATAGTTTTGTGATAAGGTAATTGGTAGCAAGTGACAAGATGTAAAAGTAAATAAGGTGCAACAAGGTGGCCCAATCCTTTTTGTAGCAAAGGACAAGCATGGACAAACTCTTATATAAAGGAAAGCGCTCCTGAGGACATATGGGAATTATCGTCAAGCTAGTTTTCATCACGATCATCTGATTCCCGTTCGGTACTTTGATAATTTGGTATGTG
Source organism: Secale cereale (assembly GCA_902687465.1). Lineage (NCBI taxonomy): Eukaryota > Viridiplantae > Streptophyta > Magnoliopsida > Poales > Poaceae > Secale > Secale cereale. The sequence goes on along the minus strand of LR738711.1, from coordinate 471,140,168 downwards.
GGTGGACCGGTGCTTGGGTGCTGTCCTTACTTGGACAAGCCTCCCACTTATGATTAACCTCTAATGCAAGCATCCACAACTACAAAAGAAGTATTAAGGTAAACCTAACCATAGCATGAAACATATGGATCCAAATCAGCCCCTTACGAAGCAACGCATAAACTAGGGTTTAAGCTTCTGTCACTCTAGCAACCCATCATCTACTTATTACTTCCCAATGCCTTCCTCTAGGCCCAAATAATGGTGAAGTGTCATGTAGTCGACGTTCACATGACACCACTAGAGGAGAGACAACATACATCTCATCAAAATATAGAACGAAGACCAAATTCACATGACTACTAATAGCAGGACTTCTCCCATGTCCTTAGGAACAAAAGTAACTACTCACAAGACATAATATTGTTCATGATCAGAGGGGTATTAATATGCATAATGGATCTGAACATATGATCTTCCACCAAATAAACCAACTAGCATCAACTACAAGGAGTAATCAACACTATTAGCAACCCACAGGTACCAATCTGAGGTTTGGGGTACAAAGATTGGATACAAGAGATGAACTAGGGTTTGAGAGGAGATGGTGCTGGTGAATATGTTGATGAAGATAGCCCTCCCCAAGATGGCAGAGTTGTTGGTGATGATGGTGGTGACGATTTCCCCCTCCCGGAGGGAAGTATCCCCGGCAGAACAGCTCTGCCGGAGCCCTAGATTGGTTTTCGCCTCGGTTCCGCCTCGAGACGGCAGCGTCTGGTCTCGAAAGCCTCCTTCTGAATTTTTCTAGGTCAAAACACCTCATATAGGAGAAGATGGCCATCGGGGGACCTTCGGTGGGCTCACGAGACAGGGGGCGGGCCCTGGGCAGGGGGGCGCTCCCCCCACCCTCATGGACAGCTGCTGGCCCCCCTCGTGAACTTCTTTCGCCAGATATTTTTGATATTTTCTGAAACGGAGTTCTGTTAAGTTTCGGGGCTTTTGGAGTTGTGAAGAATAGGTTTCCAGAGTTTGCTCCCTTTCCATCCCTGAATTCCAGCTGTCGGCATTCTCCCTCTTTATGTAAACCTTGTAAAATAAGAGAGAAAAGGCCTAAGTATTGTGACAAAACAAGTAATAACAGCCCATAATGCAATAAATATCAACATATAAGCATGATGCAAAATGGACGTATCACTCTTCACTCGGAGTGGTTTTTGTAACTTAGGCGATTACGGGATCACAACAAAGCCCCCGAGTGAGAGGGTTGCTCTTCACTCGGAGTGTTTTTTATAACTTGGGCGATTACGGGGTCATAGCTAAGCCCCCAAGTGAGAGGGTTGCTCTTCACGCAGAGTGGTTTTTATAACTTAGGCGATTACGGGGTCGCAGCTAAGCCCCCGAGTGAGAGGGTTGCTCTTCACTTGGAGTGGTTTTTATAACTTAGGCAATTACGTGATCGCAGCTAAGCCCCCGAGTGAGAGGGTTGCTCTTCACTCGGAGTGGTTTTTGTAACTTAGGCGATTACGGGGTCGCAGCTAAGCCCCCAAGTGAGAGGGCTGCTCTTCACTCGAAGTGGTTTTTATGACTTAGGCGATTACGGGGTCGCAGCTAAGCGCCCGAGTGAGAGGATTGTTCTTCACTTAGAGTGGTTTTTGTAACTTAGGCGATTACGGGGTCGCAGCTAAGCCCCCGAGTGAGAGGGTTGCTCTTCACTCGGAGTGGTTTTTGTAACTTAGGCGAATCGGATTCGCGACTAAGCACCCACTGTGGTATTTGAGAATAGGCATCTTTGTAATCATCAATCATTAAGGAATTGTTGCGAACTTGTCTTTGAAAAAACAAACTGGAAGGTTCTTATTACAACTCGACTAGTCGAGTGCTTCAAGTATAAAAGCGGCGGAGCAGATCCGCGTTCCACGAACGAGGCTCATCTTTCTTCTTGGCCACGTTGTAGATGTGGTACGCCCTATTGTGTAGTACCTTGGTGACGATGAAGGGGCCTTCCCAGGGTGGGGCAAGCTTATGAGGTCACTTCTGACGTACTCGGAGAACCTGGTCTCCTTCTTGGAATGCCCGGCTTCGAACATTGCGGGCATGGAATCGACGTTGGTCCTGTTGGTAAATGGTCGAGCAGATCAAGGCCATCTCGCGTTCTTCCTCCAAGAGGTCGACTGCATCTTGACGGGCTTGCTCTGCTTCTGCTTCAGAGAAAAGTTCCACTCGAGGGGCGTTGTGCAACAAATCACTCGGCAGCACGGCCTCGGCACCATAGACCATGAAGAAGGGGGTACGGTCAGTCGACGGGTTCGGAGTTGTCCTTAGCCCCAATAAGACAGACAGTAGTTCAGTCACCCAAGCTCCAGCGGCATGCTTGAGGTCGCGCATAAGCCGCGGTTTCAGGCCTTGGAGGATCAAATCATTTGCTCTTTCTGCTTGTCCATTCGACTGCGGATGCGCTACGGATGCGTAGTCGACCCGAGTACCGTGGGAGGAACAGAAAGCTCTGAATTCGTCTGAGTCAAAGTTGGAGCCATTATCCGTGATGATGTTGTGAGGGACTTCGTATCTAAATATCAATTCTCTGATGAAGCTGATGGCGGTGCTTGAGCCGAGGTTCTTAATGGGCTTGGCTTCGATCCATTAGGTAAACTTGTCGACTGCTACGAGCAAGTGAGTGAATCCGCTCCTGCCGGTTTTGAAGCGGCCGACCATGTCCAACCCCCAAACGGCAAATGGCCAAACCAACGGAATGGAGTTCAAGGCAGACGCGGGTTTGTGAGACATGTTGGGGTAGAACTGGCAGCCTTCGCACTTCTCTACGATATCCTTTGCCATCTCATTTGCTCGGGGCCAGTAGAATCCAGCTCGGTATGCCTTGGCCATGATAGTCTGAGAGGAAGCGTGGTGGCCACAAGTTCCCGAGTGAATCTCATTCAGAATCATTCGCCCTTCTTCTTGGGTGATGGAACGCTGAGCGACTCCCGTGACACTCTCCCTGTAGAGTTGACCCTGAATGACAGTAAAGGCTTTGGATCGACGGACAATCTGACGCGCCTCCTCTTCATCCTCTGGGAGTTCTTGCCTGAGCAAGTACGCTATGTACGGCACAGTCCAGTCGGGCGTGATCCCCAAGATCTCCATGATTAAGTCGACCACCGCAGGAGCTTCGACTTCGGTCGGATCAGATGCGCTTATTGGATGCGTGGGCTCCTCCGTGAAGGGGTCTTCTTTGACCGAGGGGGTGTGCAGATGCTCTAATAAACACATTCTTGGGTATAGGTTTCCGAGTGGACCCTATCTTTGCGAGATCATCAACAAGCTGGTTCTTGATTATGGGCACGTCGTGGAGCTCTAAACCTTCAAATTTCTTTTCCAGCTTCCGTACCGCACTGTAGTAACTGGTCATTGTTGGGCTTCTAACATCCCACTCCTTCATCACCTGATTGACCACTAAGTCTGAGTCGCCGTAAACTATTAGGCGACGAACGCCGAGTGAGATGGCCATACGCAACCCGTACAAAAGCGCCTCATATTCAGTTTCGTTGTTTGAAGAATCGAAGTGGATTTGAAGGACATAACTGAGCTTGTCGCCTCTCGGGGACACCAAAACCACACCTGCACCAGATCCGTCCAACATCTTGGATCCATCGAAGAGCATGGTCCAGTGATCCGACTGGATCTGAGTCGGTTGCTCCTGCTCGATCCATTCAGCCACAAAATCTGCTATTGCCTGAGACTTGATAGCTTTCTTCGCCTCAAACTTGATATCCAACGGAAGGAGTTCAATCGCCCATTTGGCCACTCGACTGGTTGCATCTCGGCTGTTCGGAATTTTTGATTGTGGGGCATCACTGACGACTGAAATCGAATGATCCGAGAAGTAATGAGCAACTTTCTTTGCGGTCAAGTAAATCCCATACACAAGCTTCTGGTAATGCGGGTATCTTTGCTTGGAGGGAGTCGATACTTCGGAAATGTAGTAGATTGGGCGTTGGACTTTGTAGGCTTTGCCTTCTTCTTCCCGCTCCACCGTGAGTACAGTGCTGACAACTAGTCCGGTGGCTGCGATGTACAGTAAAAGAGGCTCTTTGCTGACTGGGGCAGCAAGCACCGGCTGGGTGGAAAGCAGGGCTTTGAGCTCCTCAAACGCTGCTTCAGCTTCAGAATTCCACTCGAACTTTTCAGACTTCTTCATCAGTCGGTAGAGAGGTAATGCCTTCTCACCGAGACGAGAAATGAATCAACTCAATGCGGCCAAGCAACCAGTTAGCTTCTGGACGTCGTGTACACGCACGGGGCACTTCATTCGGAGGATGGCACTGACTTTCTCTGGGTTGGCATCGATTCCTCGTTCTAAAACAAGGAAACCGAGCAACTTACCGACTGCAACTCCGAATGTACACTTCGGCGGATTAAGCTTGATATCATGGCTTCTTTCGGGCAGGCCCGATTGATATGCTTGAAATCGATGCACATGCATAGAGATTTGTCCTTCTTGGGGACCATGACCACATTGGCAAGCCACTCGGAGTGGTAGATCTCGCGAATGAACTCAGCCGCTAGAAGCCGAGCCACCTCTTCGCCAATTGCTTTTCTCTTCTCCGCGGCGGACCGACGGAGATGTTCCTTCATGGGTTTCACTTTTGGGTCGACTTGCAAACGGTGCTCAGCCAGTCCCCTGGGTACACCTGGCATGTCGGATGGTTTCCATGCAAAGATGTCACAATTCTCACGGAGGAACTGGATGAACGCTTATTCCTATTTGCTGTCGAGTGTAGTTGAGATGTGGGTCAGAGCCGCATTGGGGTCGGTGGGGTGCATGTGCACAGGCTTCGTCTCCCCCGCCGACTGGAATGCTGACTCGGAAGCTAGCTTCTTAGCACACAACAAATCACTCGGATCCACATTCTTTTGGTACTCCTCCATCTCCACTGCTGCCATCTGCTTGTCAGCAATTTTCGAGCCTTTCTGGAAGCACTCTTCTGCCTTCTGCCCGTTCCCCGTGACGGTTATCACGCCGTTGGGTCCCGGCATCTTCATTTTGAGGTACACATAACAGAGTCGAGCCATAAAACGGGCGTAGGCAGGCCTGCCCAGTATGGCGTGATAGGCGTTGTGGAAGTCCACCACCTCAAACATCAGCTTCTCTTTGCGGAAATTCTTCGAATCGCCAAAAACCACATCGAGTTAAATCTGACCAAGTGAGTCGGCTTTCTTTCCGGGGATGACCCCGTGAAATCTCATGTTGCTCTCACTTAGCTTGGACATCGGAATGCCCATCCCACGGAGGGTCTCGGCGTACCGTATGTTCAGTCCACTGCCGCCATCCATCAGAACCTTGGTCAAACGAGTACCATTGACAACTGGGTCGACCACCAACGCCTGCCGCCCAGGGGTTGCAATATGTGTGGGGTGGTCGGATTAGTCGAGTGTAATGGGAGTCTTGGACCATTTTAGGCACGTCGTTGTTGTCGGAGCAACCATGTTGACTTCTCTGTTGATAACTTTCAGTCGACTTTTGCTTTCAACGTCAGCAAAAATCATCAAGGTGGAGTTGATCTGGGGGTAACCTCCATCCCCTTCTTTGTCCTCGGTCTCTTCCGATTCCTTCTCTTTCTCAGTCGGTTGATCTTTCTGGAAATTCTGGATCAGGAGCCGGCACTGTCGAGTGGTATGCTTTGGATAAACCAAGTTCCCCTCTTCATCCTTCTTCGTGTGGATATGACATGGCAGGTCGAGCACGTCATTCCCTGCTTGATCTTTCACTTTCTTGGGGATCCAAGGGCCTTTAGGCTTTCCTTTGCCTTTCCCTTGGTTAACGGCTGCAGCTTCACCTTGAACTGCCGGTTCTGCTTTGCGCTTCGGCTTCCGAATAGAATTCTGATCATCTTGGCCGACTGGTTTCTTGCCGCTACGGAGTCGATCGGCTTCTTCTTCGTTAGCATACTGACTGGCTATTTCCATCATCCGAGTCAGGGACATATCCCCTGTTCGACCAAACTTCAGGTTCAACTCTCTGTACCGCACGCCCTCCTTGAAGGCTTGGACTGCTTGATGCTCGGATACGTTTTCCACCGTGTGATGCAAGGTGGTCCACCTTTGGATGTAATCTCTCAGGGTTTAATCCGGCTTCTGAAAGCAATGATGTAACTCCGCCAGCCCTGCGGGTCGTTTGCAGGTGCCTTCGAAGGTCCTGACAAACACTCGGGCCAGCTCTTCCCAACTGTAAATGCTCCTAGGGGCCAATTGATTCAGCCACGCCCGGGCCGAGCCACCTAACATCAGGGGGAGATGCTTCATAGCCACCTCATCATTGCCGCCACCGATCTGCACAGCTACACGGTAATCCTCGAGCCAAGTGTCCGGCTTCGACTCGTCGGTGAACTTACTCACTCCCACCGCCAACCTAAAGTTGGGGGGAATCTCAACAGCCCTGATGGCATTGCTAAAACACTCGGTCCCAGAAACAGACGCTCGGCTGCCACTCGGGCGATCTCTGCCTTGCTCTTCTCTGTACGCTCGGTTCCTGTCGACCATGCCTTGCACAAGAATCGATCTTGCGTCAAAGCCGGGCCTTCTAGGATCTAGGGGAATCCTCCGCTCATCGTCACGCAGACGCCTGTCGTCGTGTCGCCTCGGCGAGTACGATCCGCTTCCGGGAGGAGGCATAGGCACTCGGCGGCGATCGTTGTGACCGGGTCAACGATCGCACTGTTCGTCATTCCGACCCTGATGCCGGTCTTGACGGGTTCCATAGCCCTCGCGCCTGGGAGGCGACCTTGGGTTGTGAGCCGACCAGACAGTGTCTGCTACCACTGATCTGCTGTGAATCCTGTTACGCGACTGAGAGACAGTCGCATTCTGCTCTCCTACCGTCCGGAGCAGCGCCCGGATCCGCTGCAAGCCTCTCCTAGCCTGAGACTGAGACGGCTGGATAGAATCTGCGATGCGGGCTGCAGCTTCGAGGTTCTAGATCGGCGTTTGGAATACCTGAGGTTTGCGCGGGAACGATTGCCGCGGCCATCGACTGGATTCGGGGACCAGTCGGCGGGCCCGTTCGTAGAGTGAACACTGGATATTTTCCAGTCGCGCGCACTCAACCACAGTGGCTATGCGCGTGGCTTCCAGGGCCCGAGCCTCTGGAGAGTCCCCCACGATAGGGGTGTAAAGTGCATCTTCATTGAGGCGGCAGAGCTCGTCCCTTTGCTCAGCGGTGAGGGGTTGGGGAATGTATGTGACACCCCGAGACCGATGCGCCAGGTGTCAGCCAGTGATTCGTCGTTGTTGCCTTGTCATCTGTTTGCGTGTTGCATCTTGCCATGTCATCATGTGTGTTGCATCAGCATGTTTTCAAAACTTGCATCCGCCCGAGTCCCCTCGTCCTTTTCGTTGTCCGTTCTGAGCCCAGACACACTTGCACGCGCCCGCGGTGCCTCCGAATATTTATTTTGTGAGTGGCCGAAAAACGTTCTCGGAATGGGTTGAAACTTGGCATGTGGTCTTATTATAGTGTAGACAGGCCGCGTGCCAAATTTCATCGCATTCGGAGCTCGTTTGATAGCCCAACGGATATATATAGCGGCACTAGTAGCCGGGTAAACGTCGGACGTTTTCGGTCTCCAAAAACCTCTGCGGGCCTCTTCTCTACTCTCCCCACAACCCCTCCTACACAGCCCACTACCTCCTCTAGGCCCAACCTAAACTCCCCTCGCGATCGGATCCGTCGGATCGCGATCGGAGGGCTCTAAAACCCCTCCAAACCCCCCAAACCCTAGCATTTTGCTATATAAAGACCCCCCACCTGCCAATTTTGGCCTAAACCTAGTCTAACCTAACCCCCTACCCTTCCCCTACCTCTAGCAGCCGCCTCCTCCCACCTCTGCCTCGGGATCCGCACGCACAGCCTCCTTCCCTCCATTTCAGCGCCGGCCAAACCCGCCTCTGCCGCTTGGCAGCAGTCCATTCGCCGCAGCCGCCACCTCAGCAAGGGAGGGCCCGCCCGTTAGCCTCCCTTGGCCTCCCTGCGTCAGCCGCCGCGCGAGGCCCGGCCACGGCCCGCCCCCGGGCCGGTCTGGACCCCAAGCCGCTCGAGCCGCCCCGTGCGCAGGCCTTGCTCGTCCCCAGCATCGCGTCCCCGCCACCGTGCTACTCCGGTGAGCTCGCCGCCCCGCCTGCCGCCGATCTCCGGTGACCCCGAGCCCGCCTCGTCGCCGGCCGCTGTAGGCCCTCCGCCGCCGCCCACCTGCAGCAGCGCGCCGGCCGGGATCCGCCTCCCTCGCGCTTCTACTCCACGTCCCGCGACCGCTCCGGGCCGGATCCGGTGAGATCCGGCCGGAGGGGCACTCCGCTGCCCGGAGTTCTACGCCGCCGCCGCTTCCCTTCGCCGGATCGACCGTCCCCGAGCTCCTCCATCGCCCGACCCGATCCATCGCCTCGTCCGACCCGCGTTGACTTCCGGTGCAGCTGACCGGTGGGCCCCGCGCCTCCGCTGCCGACGGACACGTCCGTTTGGAGCCGGACGTGTCCGCCCCTCTCTCTGCCCGTGGGCCCAGTCCGTCGGAAGTGTCTGCCCCACTTCGAACATGTCCATTTTCCCGAGGTTGCCTTTTTTTCCACTAAGTCTTTTTCTGTCAGCATTTTGTTGCATCTTTGTGAGCTTGTAAATAATTGTGTGTATGTCCAAATTGAGTGAATAATATGTCAAAATGATCGTGGTGATATGCTCTACACTTTGTTCCATTGTGCCATGCTTGTTTGACTTCATCTAGATGCTCTAATCTCTGTTGCAAGAGTGCTACTTGTTATAAACTGATGTTACTTGTTATTTTGTTGCCATGTTTGAGATATGATAACTTGGTGCATGTTTATCCAAATGATGCATAGGAGATGTCAAAATGTTCATTATGAAGTGTACTACATGATGGTTGTTGTAGCATGCTTGTTTGAGCTCATATTGCCATGTTAAACTTGGTTGCAAAAGTTCATTTGGCTGTTAAGTTCTGAAACTTGTTATGAGATGCTGATTTCAAATGCTCTTTGCTATTGATGTGTTTGTCCTCATGCCACATGTCTAGATGTTTTAGAAGCACAATAATGTGGTCTTTGATGTGGTGCATTTATCTTTCCATGATATTCCTTGAGGTGACTTAAACATGCTTGTAAACATGCCTTGTTGTTATTGTTGTTTTATACTTAGTGAAAAAACTGCTAATTCTGGAATCTGTCTTAACCTGATACTATGTTTGCTTGATGCCCTAGTCAAATCCATGCTTGTTTTGGAGTGGCCAATGATCATGTCTTGTTGTCCATGTTATTGTCTATCCATTCATGCCCTTACTTGCTCATATGACCTGCTGTAGCTTATTTATTTCTTGCTCTAAAGTTGCTATAAATTATACCTGTCAGGATTTTATCAGCATGTTCAATTTGGTGGAGCTTGTTGCTATTGATCCATGCCTCCTATGGAGATGCTCCAATGGAGTTGTTTGCTGTAGGATATGTCTACTACATGTCCATGCTATTTATATGCTTAGTGGAGTTGATATGCATGTTGTTTTGTGCCTCCGAAGGCAGCATGGTGATGATGTTTTTGCCTTCCCAGATTTTGGCTAAGTCTGGATAATTTTATTGCAACTTGTCATGCTTGTTTAAATGTGTTCCAGCAAGCTTTTGGGTGTGTTCTAAGTTCATGCTTGTTAAGCAACATGTCTACTTCATGTCCATGCTTCTTGTTATCATGTTTGGGTGATGTAGCTTATATTTACCTTGCTCCAAAGTTGCTATGTGGCTGTTAACTTCAGCTTGTTGTTATATCTTGTTTCATGTGTATCTTTTAGCCCGTTGCTCCGTTTTGAGTGTGCCTTATATGAAACTTGTGTGATTTTGAATGTAGAATCATAATATCATGTTGTTTTCATGTTTGGAGTGTGTTTGCTTGATGTTTGGGTGCATCTTGCACCGTTGCCTTGCTTGTCTTGTTTTGCTCATATCTTCTAGACCGTAGCTCCGATTTAAACAAACTTTATATGAAACTTGACTAGAATTTCATGTAGATCATCATGGTGCATGTTAACCTACTGTTTAACAACTTTAACTTAAAGTTTGTTCAGATCTGGACTAATTTCAATTATGCATATGAGGACTTACCGGATTTGTTATGTGTTGATTCCGGCCTCATTTAAACTTGTTGACCTGTGTTGTTTTTCTGTGCTTCCTACCTTGCCATGTATTGCATCATATATAGACTTGTATTGCATCATACTTGCTTGACCATATTGTCATGTTCTTGTGTTGTTTTTATGTGTTTCCTACCTTGCCATGTATTGCATCATATATAGACTTGTCTTGCATCATACTTGCTTGACCATATTGTCATGTTCTTGTGTTGTTTTTCTGTGCTTCCTACCTTGCCATGTATTGCATCATATATAGACTTGTCTTGCATCATACTTGCTTGACCACATTGTCATGTTCTTGTGTTGTTTTTCTGTGCTTCCTACCTTGCCATGTATTGCATCATATATAGACTTGTCTTGCATCATATTTGCTTGAGCATATTGTCGTGTTCTTGTGTTGTGTGTTTACTGTATTGCTTGCTTCTTCTCGTTAGTGCTTGTTCTGTTGCGTTCTCTACTCGTGGTTCCTCTTCAAGGCTTCTTCTTCGTCTTCTTCACGGATCCGTTCTTCTTCCTTGCGGGATCTCAGGCAAGATGACCATACCCTTGGATACCTTTACTATCATTGCATTTGCTTAGTTGTCTCGATGCCATCGTTATCTGTCGCTCTACCCATCTTATTGTCGGCCCCTCTCCTTGTTGCCATGAAACCTCTAACCTTTTGACACCTTCCTAGCAAACCATTGTTTGGCTATGTTACCCGCTTGCTCAGCCCCTCTTATAGCGTTGTTAGCTGCAGGTGAAGATGAAGATCGTTCTTTGTTGAACTTGTTGTTGGAATATCACATTATCTATTATTATTATTAACACACCTATATACTGGGTATGGGTGGAAGGCTTGGCCTTTTGCTCGGTGTTTTGTTCCACTCATGCCACCTTAGGAGCCGATAAACCGGCATTATGTTCCTTGATTTTGTGTTCCTTACACGGTTGGGTATATGGGGACCCCTTGACACTTCGTCTTTGAATAAAACTCCTCCAGCAAGGCCCAACATTGGTTCTAATTTGTCTCATAATAACAACTTAATTAATTAATTAAATTGCATAGGGGGGATGCTCCCTCGAGATTCTTTTCTACATAGCAGGGGGGGCCAGTGCTGATGGTGTTGGTCCCAAATAGAGCAGCTTGTGGCGCCGCCCCTTGGAAACTTGGGGTATCTGGTCGCTGTAACCATAGCTCATCCGAACGTGGCCTGAGACGAGATACGCGCGGCTACTATCAGGGTGCCGGCACGCCGGGAGGTCTTGCTGGACTTGTTTTACCATTGTAGAAATGTCTTGTGCACCGGGATACCGAGCCTGATCGGATTTCCCTAAGATAAGGGGTAATAATTATTATTACTTCAGCTGATCGTGAGAGCTTGTGATGGGCTAAGTTGGGACACCCCTACAGGGTTATGATCTTTCGAAAGCCGTGCCCGCGGTTATGTGGCAGATTGGAATTTGTTAATGTCCGGTTGTAGAAAACTTGACAGAGGATCCGAGATAAAACACACAACTATGTGAGTAACCGTGACTGTCTCTTTTCACTTTGAGAAGAGAACACGGTGGGGTTATGTTTGACTTGTAGGTAGTTCAGGATCTTTAGCGATCACTACTAGTTGCGACCGTTTGCGTAGATGCTCATCTTATTCTTGTAATCGTAAGTTAGCCACCATATATTGCTTAGCTGCTGCTGCAACCTCAGCACTTTACCTCTCCTACCCATTAAGCTTTGATAGTCTTGTTACCCATGGTTATGGGATTGCTGAGTCCTCGTGGCTCACAGATACTACAACAATAGTTGCAGGTGCAGGTTTCCGATGTCTTGACATGAGAGCGATGATCGTTGTGTTGGAGTTCTTTCTTCTTCTTCTTCTTCAGTCTTGGGTTAGGTTCCGGGTCGGCAACCTGGGATAGCAGATGGATGTCGTGTGTTTCTCATGTTTGCATCCGTAGTTGGATGTCTTGTATTGATGTTGTTGTATTCATGAGATTTGTATGTATTGTTGTATCCCCCATGTATGTATGTAATGGTACGATGTAATGATATCCATCTTGCTAAGCGCCCGGAATGCGGTTGTGCCCCAATCACGTAAGTGTCATGTGATCGGGATAGAATCACATCTTGGGCCTGACAAGTTGGTAGCAGAGCCTCGACCGACCATAGGAGCCCCCTTGATTGATCGTAGTTTGGCCGTTGTCGACTCTAGCAGAAAACTTTTTCGGAGTCTAGTTATATCGGAGAGTAGGAATTCTTTTTACTCCTCAATCCCTTCGTCGCTGTGGTGAGGAATCTTGACATAGGTGTTTTTGAATTACTCCTCTTCCCCTTCAAAATTTTTTGGGCTCGTGGTTAGTTTTCGTTCGTTGCGTTGTCAGTTCTTTCATCTGGTGCATCTCTCGTCAAGTGGACTCGACCCTCTTCTTCTTTGCAAGTTCAACCCTCAGTTCTTTTCCTTCTGACGGTGTTTCCCCGTCCGATGGGGTCTTTTTTTTTTCCCACCCGCCCACCCTTTTCTTTTCGGAGCCGGAGTCCTTAATCGAGTATCCATCCTACTCGGTTGAAGCCTTTGCTTTCTTTCCTTAATTATTTCAACTGGTGAATTCTCGTCTAACTCGTCATCATTCTTCTCTTTTCTTGTCCGATGAATTCTTCTCTCGTTTGACATTCTTCATCTCGTCTTCTGTTCCGGTGGTTCCAATTCTATTACTATCCAGTGTTCTTCATATTCTTTTCCCTCTCCTCAAGTATTTTTCCCTTGCTCGTTCATCTCCCGCCATTTAATTATTCCGGAGTTCCTAAGACATCTCAGGAGATTTCGTCTGTGTTCTAATTAATTCGAGGTTGTCACCTCACTCGAGTCATTCTATCATTCCGGTGCATCATCTCCTTTCGATCCTTTTCAACGGTGTTTTTTCTCTTCGGTGGGCTCATAACCCACAGGTCTTTTCCCAGGATCTTACCTGACTCTTTTATTTTTCGGAGTGTTCCGAAATTCTTTTCAAGTGTGACGTAAGTATGAATTTCATCAGTCATATCCCTTCTCCAAGATCGATTTTAATTCTTTTCATCGTTGGTTCAACCTTTCTTCTTTTCATTATTCCGGAGTATTTCATGAATTCTTTTCTTTGTGTTCCTCCGAAGGCCATCATTCAGAAGACTTATTCATTCTCAGTTTTCAACTTCGTCCTCCAAATATTCTTCACCGATGCCTCTTCGTTCGTCTGACATTTGTCCGGTGCTTCGTTCAAGTATTCTTTATTCAGTTCACAATCTCTTCGTGCTCGCCATCCAATTTTCCTCAAGTGCTTTATTCTTTCCGGAGAGTCATTCTCTTGTGTTCACTCACTCTCAATTCTTCACGGTGGCTTGTCCTCTTGCATCGTTCAATTTCATTCCTTACGGTGGTCATTCTCGTTCTTCACTCGATTTTAATTCTTCCCGGTGGTTCGTTCTTTTCTTCACTCGGCTTCAATTCTTACGGTGGTTCACTCAAGAGTACTTTTCCGGCGCTATCATATCAATTTGATCGTTCTTTCAATCCTACCGGTGTTTCATGAAGATTTTCTCAAGTTCGCGATATATCCCTCTTTAATCTTTCAACGCGAATAAGTGATATGCAAATCCATTGCTTCTCATCAATTTATTGGTGGAGGTTAAGCATAACTTAATTCTTATTTTCTTTGTGGATTTGATTTATTCCTTCCTTCGGAGTTTATTCTCATGAATAAATTCTAGTCCCGACAGCCGTCACTTCTGTCGATAATGCACTAAAAGATTTGGGTATTTGTTCTGAGTTGGCCTCTGGCCTTTACGCACTAACCACCACGCGAGAATAGTTATGGGCCTCGGCGTCGTGGTATCAGTCGAAGCTTTATCAGATGTCTAGTTCAGCATTGCGGCACGGTCGGATCGTGCTGGCCATCTGAGGCGGCACTGGTATTCACCCTGCACGCAACGACCCGGAGTGCAACGGGCGATGGCCCATGACCTCGGAGTGCTTAGGATGTAGACCGGCGGGGACCTCTCTACTGAGCCTAGGTAGTGCTGCGACGTGTTGATCTTCCGAGGCTGGGCATTGACCCAACAAAGTGTGTCCGGCCAGAGATGATCGAGCGTGAGGGTAATGTGGTGCACCCCTGCAGGGAAGTTAACTATTCGAATAGCCGTGTCCATGGTAACAGACGTTCAGTCTTATATCCTGATCTATTATAACTAGAAATGGATACTTGACATGTGTGATGGATATGTTTGCTCCGGGATTGCTTCCTCGCGGGGAGTTGAGGAAGGATCTCTAGGCAATATTGTTACAACATGCTTATTAATTTGAAATGTTATTCTGTATTCTCTTCTACTGCTGCAAGATGGTGATTTCTAGAAGATGCTTGAAGATGCTTGAAGATGCTAGTCTTCGATAGGCTTGGCTTTCCCCTCCTCTTCTGGCATTCTGTAGTTCAGTCCACATATACAACTTATTCCTTTGATACGGATGCATACTTAGTATAGATCTGATGCTTGCGATTACTTTGGATGAGTACTCATGGTTGCTTTGCTCCCCCTTTTCCCCCTTTCTCTTCTTTCTGGTTGTCTCAACCAGATGGTGGATCCCAGGAGCCAGATGCCACCCCAGTCGACTACTACTACTACTTCGACAGAGCCTACTACTACATGGAGATAGCTGACGACCAGGAGTAGTTAGGAGGTCCCAGGCAGGAGGCCTTGCCTCTTCGGTCATTGATGTTCGTGCTAGCCTTCTAAAGGCAAAACTTGTTTAACTTATGTCTGTACTCAGATATTGTTGCTTCCGGTGACTCTGTTGCTCTCGAGCTTCTGCAGTCGAGCCCTCGAGGCCCCTGGCTTGTAATATGAAGCTTGTATTATTTTAATTTGTGTCTAGAGTAGTGTTGTGATATCTTCCCGTGAGTCCCTGATCTTGGTCGTACACATTTGCGTGCATGATTAGTGTACGGTCAAATCGGGGGCGTCACAAGTTGGTATCAGAGCCGACTGCCTGTAGGAACCCCCCTTCCCATCTCCTTGGCCGAAGTTGAGTCTAGTCTTTGAAAAAAGTTGTTTTACTAACATGGTTGTGTGGCTTACGGGCCCATGTTGCCAATTGGGTGGTCTTAGGATCTTTTACTCCTCGTCTATACTCTGGGATTCTTATATCTCTTCTATTCGAGTTAAATGATTTTGCTAAATCTAACATTAGGATCTCGTGATCACATCCACCCGGAGATTTGTGTACCCCCTTTTCTCAAATGGAGGGCCAAGATCTACTTCTCTATGTTCACTGACTGCAGGATCCTTTTATCGAGCGCACCCTGCGTCGTCACTTGCATATCCTAACTTTAGTGGGCTTCTCCGACATGTAGCCTTTGAAATGTCCCGCTGTTATATCCCTCCATCACATGCATGCGTGCCGCCTAGTATGTCTGTGGTGATTCTCTTTCTGAACTCATACGAATGTCGTGTAGTTTTCCTCGTATATGTACTGGCATGTCTTCAATGACTACTACTTTGTACATACTGAGCCTTTGCTCATTGCTCAAGTTACATCATGAATGACTCCATACACTTGCTCGACCCCTTGCTAAACTACCCCTGTTGCATTAAGCGGGATGGTTAGACCCGCTGGTCGTGACCACCGGAATACATGGCCGGAATGATACATCAGTTGAGCTGAATCGCCAGTTTAGGGAAAATGCCATGGCTCAGTTTTCGCATGCCCAATATGAACCAGCAACCAGCCCTAGTGAATCTGCAAGACTTTGCACGTCTCAACCCAACCATCTACACAACTCAACTCAGCCACTTGATGTTGATGGCTGGCTCCCCGACCTCACTTTCGAGTTGAAGTCTACTGATGTACCCCTACCAACTATGTCACCTTCGCGGCTTACTACCTAAAAGGTCCCACTGCTCAATGGTGGGCAGCCTCAGGCATTCCTTACCTGTTGGAACTGCCATCACTTGGCCGAAATTTCAAGCTGCATCCCGCGGGCCAATGTCGAACCACCTTGGTTAGTCACAACGTCCCCGTTGGAATTGAAGGATTGGAATTCCATGTTTCCCCTATTGTTTTGAAGTCTTCCAATGTTGACATCATTCCGAGATTGGAATGGTTGAAGACACATACCGCTTCTATAATTTGCGACACTAAAACCTTCTGTCTACTTCATCCATCAAGCGAGATAGTAAGCTACCATGCTCATCTTGTTCTAAATACCAAGGCACGGATTTATTCCTTGAACACGTAAATGCTTCTCCTCTTCTGAGAATTGGAAATGTTCCAATCGTTTGAGAATTCCAACTTGTCTTTCCAAAAGAACTACCCAGTCCATGACTTTGATCTTACTGCAGTTGAATTTGCATCGAAGTTGTGTCGACATTTACTTCGGGGTAATCATTGCGAGATCTTCACCAATCATCAAAGTCTAAAGAATTTGTTTACTCGGCCAGACCTGAACCTTTGTCAGCAGAGATGGATGGAGACCATTCCAGATTTTGACTTGGGTATTTCCTATACCCCAGGCAAGGCTAATGTCATGGTCGATGCCCCGAGTCGAAAGTCTTATTGCAACAACCCCATGGCTACAAAACCTCAACCATTGCAAAATGATCTCACTTACCGAGAGCATCCGATCCGGGTTATCGTCCAAGCTGGACGTCTCACCCGTATGAGGGCTATCAAATTTCTAGAAGGTTTAGTGGTCAAGTCATTCTGAAGATGAAGCCACTTGGGAACGTGAGGTTCGTCTTCGTGATGAATACGCCGATTTGTTTTCTTCTACTTCCTAAAATCTCGGGACGAGATTTCTTGTAGTGGAGGAGAATTGTGACGCCCGGATAATTAAGCTACAGTAATCCCTCGTTATTGATGCCACGTCACCACTGTTACTACTGCTAAACTCGCATTGATTCGAATCCGGTTCAATTTCAAATTCAAATTAAAGTCCAAGATTCAAATTTCTCAAACATGCAAAATAAAATGTCCAAAGTGTGGAAAATATTCCATAACTAATTATGGGGTGAACCAACATTTTTATAAAGTGGTTTAATGCCCTATAACAAATAAAACGGTGGCTTTAACAATTAATTTAAAGCCTTTTTAATTTATAAAAATAATGAACTATTTTATTAGGTGTCAAACTTTTGTGGTTGTGCCTAAAAATTTGCAATGTGAATTGTGAGCTAAGTCCCACGTTTTATACAAGCCTTTTCCATTAGTTTTAAAAAAACGAAACATATACTAATATGTCTAAAACCGAAAAGAAATGCAAAAGAAAAAGAAAAGGCCCATCCCCTCCCCCTTGGGCCTTGGCCTAGCTGGCCACTGGGCTGGCCCACTAGCGCCCCTCCCTCCCACCTTCCTATTCACCAAGGAGTCGTGGCCATGCCCGATGGCCGACATGGCCGCGTCCATCGCTGTGGCGGCCATCTACCGTCTTCCCCTAGACTATAAAGCGGCCCCGACGCCCTCTTCCTCTCGCCCCCGAACCCTAGCGCGCCACTCCCAAGTCCCCTCTCCCCAGATCCCTTTCTCTCCCCCCATCGAGCGCGTTCGCCGTCGGCCACCTCGCCCAGCCGTGGCCATCGTCCTCTCTACGCCAAGCCCATGCACCCACGAGCTCCGCCTCGTCCTCTGCTCCTTCTCCATCGAACCACGGGACCCAGAATGCTCCACAACGCCGGCGCCAACATCGTCTTCCACCTTCGGATGCGTCGGAGCTCGCTTTCGATCTGCGCCGCCCCGAGCACCTCGAGCCGTCCCCGGGCCTTCCCTGCAACGGCCGTAAGCCCCCGATTCTCCTCCCTCTTTCCCCGGACTCTCCTTGTAGCCATAGTTACGCCGCCACTGCGCCATGCTCTGCTGTCCTCCATTGCCGTCCGAGCGCTCAAACCCGAGCTCCTCTGCACGAACGGGAAGCACCAGCGTGCATCTAGAGCTCTGTATGGGCAGCCCAGTCCTCTTAGCTCGCTCGTTTCCTCGCTGCAACCGCCACGCTCATGTGACCCACACTTCGGCCGTCGCCAAACTCGAAGCCGCCGTCACTATTGCTGCTCCCGGCCACCCTACCCACGCTCGTCTGCGCTTGGCAGCGTCCCCTCGTCACGTCCGGCCGCGAGCCACTACCCCCTACTCGCGCCCACCACCGTCGATCGCCGTTGCGCTCCGCCTGGCCGCTAGCCCGCGCCTGCGCAAGCCAACGTAGCCGCCCCAGCCGCTGCTGCTCTGCAGCCGGCGCCGCCTGCCTCCGTCCCTCACCCGGCCGCCCGCTGCTCCTGCCAGCGGCCTCGCATGCACCTTGGCCGCTCCCGGCTGCCCGCCGACAGTAGCTGCCGCGTGGCGCCACTCCGTTCGAAGCCCGCGCCCCCGCCCCCACTTCCCTGCTGTGACGCCACCCCCAGCGCCCGCGCCTGGCCGCGTCGGTGCCCCACCGCCCGCATGCGCCGCCCGCCAGCGCTCCCTCCCTTGATCCCGGCCGCCCCGACCGGCACCCGGGGCCAGCATCGTGGCCGCGGTTGTCGCCTGGGTCTGCCCCAACGGGTGCCCGTGCCCCATAACCCGCGCCCGTCGCCCGCTATGGCCTCTAGGGCCTTTGACAGCTGGGGCCCAACCCCCCTTTAAAAAATAGAATTAAAAAATAGATATAAAAATATATATTAATTAATTAATTTGGTTTAATTAAACTTAATTATCCTAATGACCTAATTAGACTAATAAACTAGATTAGTTAAGTTAAATTAAATCTGTAGTTAGTAAATGAGCCTATGACAGGAGGGCCCCACCCCCTGTTGACCAGTCAAATGTTGACTCGTCAACTGGGTCCCCCTGGCCCACATGTCATCCTATGTGTGCACTTTTGTGTACACAGAGCTGGGTACCCATAGCATTTTACTTTTATTTTCGAATTAATAATAAATTGCAGAATATTAATAAAACTTTGGAAAATCATATAAAATAATCCGTAACTCCGATGAAAATGTTTTCTACATGAAAGTTGCTCAGAACGACGAGACGAATCCGAATACGTGGTCCGTTCGTCCGCCACATATCCCTAACATACCGAACATAGAACAATCCCCCTCCGGTCCGGTTCGCCTGTCCGAAAATGCCTAACACCGGGAATGTTTTCCCGGATGTTGTCCCCCTTTGTCAGTATCGTGTAGCACTACGTTAGAACACCCCTAGCACCTCTTATTGACATGTCGTGCATCTGTATTGCATATGTGTGCTTGGTATTTATTGTTTCTTCCCCCCTCTTCTCTCCGATAGACCCCGAGACCGCTGCTGATGCCCATGTGATCGTCTACGTCGATGACGAGCCTCCTTATGTTTCAGCAGAGCTTCCAGGCAAGCCCCCCCTTGATCATCCCGATATCGCCCATTCCATTCTCTCTCATGCTTGCATTAGATTTTTATACTGTTATTGATTGATCCTATTCTGATGCATAGCATGCTTTTGTACCTGCTTTTGTTACCTACATGCTATGCTAAACTGCTTAGTATAGGTTGAATAGTGATCCAACAGTGACCCCCACCTTGTCCTTGTTACCCCTGCTTCATCATCGATGACTCGAACAACGTGATCGAAGGCCGGAGCCTGACTGTCCTTCTTGCCCCTGCTTCATCATCGACGACTCAAGCAACGTGATCGAAGATCGGAGCCCGACACTTCACATCACATCACACCCCCTTTGTTGCTCGACTCTGCAGAGATACTATTGAGTGCCGAGGGTGAGACCTCGTAACGGTGATAACTCTGTAGTGTAGCTATTCGGTCATGGTCATCGAGGGTGATTCCTCTTTCACCATTCCCGGTATGACTCTGTCGTGCAACACCTCAAGAGTGAACCTCAAGGGTGATTCCTCATACGTTCACCTTGATGATTACATCGAGTGGAATCCACCGAGGGTGATTCCTCGGGGTTTTCCCCTTGATGATTGAACACACGGTTAGCTTGACTTACTTGAGACCTTTGTGAAAGGCGGGCGAGCCCGGTGAGCACCCATGGGAGTTTCGGTGGTGGCTGGCTGTTTAGCGGTATCACCCAGGAGGGGTGATAGCTCCGGACTTGTCCCGACAGCCGTCACTTCTGTCGATAATGCACTAAAAGATTTGGGTATTTGTTCTGAGTTGGCCTCTGGCCTTTAGGCACTAACCACCACGCAAGAATAGTTATGGGCCTCGGCGTCGTGGTATCGGTTGAAGCTTTGTCAGATGTCTAGCTCAGCATTGCGGCACAGTAGGATCGTGCTGGCCATCCGAGGCGGCACTGGTATTCGCCCTGTGCGCAACGACCCGGAGTGCAACAGGTGATGGCCCATGACCTCGGAGTGCTTAGGATGTAGACCGGCGGGGACCTCTCTACTGAGCCTAGGTAGTGCTGCGACGTGTTGATCTTCCGAGGCTGGGCATTGACCCAACAAAGTGTGTCCGGCCAGAGATGATCGAGCGTGAGGGTAACGTGGTGCACCCCTGCAGGGAAGTTAACTATTCGAATAGCCGTGTCCATGGTAACAGACGTTCAGTCTTATATCCTGATCTATTATAACTAGAAATGGATACTTGACATGTGTGATGGATTTGTTTGCTCCGGGATTGCTTCCTCACGGGGAGTCGAGGAAGGATCTCTAGGCAATATTGTTACAACATGCTTGTTAATTTAAAATGTTATTCTGTATTCTCTTCTACTGCTGCAAGATGGTGATTTCTAGAAGATGCTTGAAGATGCTAGTCTTCGATAGGCTTGGCTTTCCCCTCCTCTTCTGGCATTCTGTAGTTCAGTCCACATATACAGCTTATTCCTTTGATACAGATGCATACTTAGTATAGATCTGATGCTTGCGATTACTTTGGATGAGTACTCACGGTTGCTTTGCTCCCCCTTTTCCCCCTTCTTCTTCTTTCTGGTTGTCTCAACCAGATGGCGGATCCCAGGAGCCAGATGCCACCCCAGTCGACTACTACTACTACCTCGACGGAGCCTACTACTACGTGGAGACAGCTGACGACCAGGAGTAGTTAGGAGGTCCCAGGCAGGAGGCCTTGCCTCTTAGATCGTTGATGTTTGTGCTAGCCTTCTTAAGGCAAAACTTGTTTAACTTATGTCTGTACTCAAATATTGTTGCTTCCGCCGACTCTGTTGCTCTCAAGCTTCTGTATTCGATCCCTCAAGGCCCCTGGCTTGTAGTATGAAGCTTGTATTATTTTAATTCGTGTCTAGAGTTGTGTTGTGATATCTTCCCGTGAGTCCCTGATCTTGGTTGTACACATTTGCGTGCATGATTAGTGTACGGTCAAATCGGGGGCGTCACAGGCATGCACGAAGGCACATTATGGGCGTTCCGCTTATTCAACACCATCGGCAGTCAAAATGATTTACACTTGTTTCTTCACCTTTACCGCATGTAAATATTCTGGTTCATCATAGTTAATTACTGTCAAATCCTGTAATTGCTGGACATATTGTACTGACAATTTTATTTATGGATTCGTTGTTGAACCATTGCGCTGAGAATTTGAATTGCACGTTTCATATTTCAAAATTTGCGAATCAAATCATAAATTCCAGGCAAAAATAAAAATATACTAGAGCGAATAAAATAATGTTCACACGTTTAGAAAGAAAACAACGTGTGCGATGAAAAAAGAGAACAGACGATTCTTTGACGTGAAATGTTTGCGATGCCCGACGGACGCACACATGGATTCATCTCATGTGCGTGTGTGATTCGTGGTAATACGGCAAACATTTCAAACCAGTGTGAGTGTGTGATAGGAATACCAATCGCACACAGATATGAAAATGGACACATTGGCGTTAGTAGAGGCACCGAAACATTTTACATTCTTGAACCATGTGCGATAAAATACCTATCACAAACATATCGGCAGATTAAATGTTGATGTCCACCTTATTCACATGACTATAGCGGCGTAATCGTTTGGGATGTCTCTCTAATCAGAAACGCAACGTCGAGAGGTAACGTGTGGAACTGGGGCGGCTTCTCATACATTTATTCTATGGCGATCGTCAATAGCCGCTCGCCCATCCCCGACGGTTTCTCGGTCGTGTGGGAAGGACCCCCTATCGCCCACAGTCACTTGGCGACGGTTCCAAATGCCGTCGCGGAAAGGGGTTAAAAATCGTTTGCATATCACCTCATTGTACCAGTGAACGCCCAAATCTCTTGTCTGGTTTCATTATCTTAATTGTCAAGGCAACCCCGCGCGATAGATAGGGCATGCAGTAGTATTGATCTAGGACACGTGCCGGTCAAGATGTTATTTGGACACGTCCCCGACTTAGGTTCGTAACAAGCACATCTTGATGGGTGACTTTCAACGCACAAATTAAGATCATATCTGGTCCTAAAAGAAATACATGTTTGTAAGCATGAAGACCTCATACCCGTACCTCTTTTTGTTATAAGTGTTTGAATCACTATTTGATTGATTGATCCGGTCAAAAGCTGGTCCTTTAACATTAGCTTGCTAGAGACTCGCTTCAAGGGAATCTTCCTCTTGTGGGTTCGATACCAAGGGTCACCTATGGGGAAATAGGTGCGGGATACTCTCTTATGTTCCATTGCGGGATCAATAAGAAGGAGATATCACCCATCTAGGATTTTCTCTTCTTTTCCAGCCTTTAACCACCGCATATCATCTCATTCTCTCTCTAATCAACTTGCTTTCTTCCATATCCATCCAATCTAGTACCAGAGAAGTAAAAGAAATTAACACAACCACAACGAGAAAAGTTTGGGAGGGTGGTAATCTGACAGAGCTTCACTCAGCGATGAGTATAGCCACCGGACTGGCTGATGTGGCAAGTCAGCTGAGAGGATCGAAGAAGAGGTGTCTAGAGGGGGGGTGATTAGACACCCAACAAGAAAAGTAGCAGTTTTTAATTTCTTTAAGTTGAGGTAGAGTTTTTAGCATAATTTCAAACATTCGCAATACATTTCAAACAAGCATGCCAAGAGTATATGAGCAGCGGAAAGTAAAGCATGCAATTTGCAAGAAAGTAAAGGGATGGGATTGGAGTGTGCAAACGTAATTTGGAGACACTGATTTTTTTGGCGTGGTTCCGATAGGTGGTGCTATCGTACATCCACATTGATGGAGACTTCAACCCACGAGGGTAACGGCTACGCGAGTCCACGGAGGGCTCCACCCACGAAGGTTCCACGAAGAAGCAACCTTGTCTATCCCACCATGGTCGTCACCCATGAAGGACTTGCCTCACTAGGGTAGATCTTCACGAGGTAGGCGATCTCCTTGCCCTTACAAACTCCTTGGTTCAACTCCACAATCTTGTGGGAGGCTCCCAAGTGACACCTAACCAATCTAGGAGACACCACTCTCCAAAAGGTAATAGATGGTGTTATGATGATGAACTCCTTACTCTTGTGCTTCAAATGATAGTCTCCCCAATACTCAACTCTCTCACACAGATCTGGATATGGTGGAAAGAAGATTTGAGTGGAAAGAAATTTGGGGAAGGCTAGAGATCAAGATTCATATGGTAGGATTGGAATATCTTGGTCTCAACACATGAGTAGGTGGTTCTCTCTCAGAAAATGAGTAATGGGAGTGTAGGCTTGTTCTGATGGATATCTCCACGAATGAAGAGTGGGTGGAGGGGTATATATAGCCTCTTGATAACCCACAAGTATAGGGGATAGCAACAGTTTTTGAGGGTAGAGTATTCAACCCACATTTATTGACTCGACACAAGGGAAGCCAAAGAATATTCTCAAGTATTAGCAGCTAAGTTGTCAATTCAACCACACCTGAAAGACTTAATATCTGTAGCAAAGTATTTAGTAGCAAAGTAGTATGGAAGTAAAGGTAACGGTGGCAAAAGTAACAGTAGCAGTTTTGTAGTAATTGTAATAGTAGGAACAGAATAGTAACTAAGCAAGGATCAATATGTGAAAAGCTCGTAGGCATTGGATCAATGATGGATAATTATGTAGGATGCGATTCCTCATGCAACGGTTATAACATAGGGTGACAAAGAACTAGCTCCAGTTCATCAATGTAATGTAGGCATGTATTCCGAATATAGTCATACGTGCTTATGGAAAAGAACTTGCATGACATCTTTTGTCCTACCCTCCCGTGGCAGCGAGGTCCTATTGGAAACCAAGGGATATTAAGGCCTCCTTTTAATAGAGTATCGGACAAAAGCATTAACACTTCGTGAATACATGAACTCCTCAAACTACGGTCATCATCGGGAGTGGTCCCGATTCTTGTCACTTCGGGGTTGCCAGATCATAACACATAGTAGGTGACTATTGACTTGCAAGATAGGATCAAGAACTCACATATATTCAGGAAAACATAATAGGTTGAGATCTGAAATCATGGCACTCGGGCCCTAGTGACAAGCATTAAGCATAGCAAAGTAATAGCAACATCAATCTTAGAACATAATGGATACTAGGGATCAAACCCTACCAAAACTAACTCGATTACATGGTAAATCTCATCCAACCCATCACCGTCCAGCAAGCCTACGATGGAATTACTCACGCACGACAGTGAGCATCATGGAATTGGTGATGGAGGAAGGTTGATTATGACGATGGCTACGGATTCCCCTCTCCGGAGCCGCGAACGGACTCCAGATCAGCCCTCCCGAGAGAGATTAGGGCTTAGCGGCGGCTCCGTAACGTAAAACACGATGAATCCTTCTCTTTGATTTTTTTCTCCATGAAAGTGAATATATTGAGTTGGAGTCGAGGTCGTTGGAGCCTCAGGGGGGCACGAGATAGGGGCGCGCCCCACCCTCGTGGACACGGTGTGGGCCCCCTGGTCTTGATTCTTTTGCCAGTATTTTTTACAAATTCCAAAAATATTCTCCGTGTATTTTCAGGTCATTCCGAGAACCTTTATTTATGCACAAAAATAATACCATGGCAATTCTGCTGAAAACAGCGTCAGTCTGGGTTAGCTCCATTCAAATCATGCAAGTTAGAGTCCAAAACAAGGGCAAAAGTGTTTGGAAAAGTAGATACGTTGGAGATGTATCATCTCCCCCAAGCTTAAACCTTTGCTTGTCCTCAAGCAATTCAGTTGACAAACTGAAAGTGATAAAGAAAAACTTTTACAAACTCTGTTTGCCCTTGTTGTTGCAAACATGTAAAGCCAGCATTCAAGTTTTCAGCAAAGATTATGAATTAACCACATTCACAATAACATTTAGGTCTCATGTTTACTCATATCAATGGCATAATCAACTAGCGAGCAATAATAATAAATCTCGGATGACAACACTTTCTCAAAACAATCATAATATGATATAACAACATGGTATCTCACTAGCCCTTTCTGAGACCACAAAGCATAAATGCAGAGCACCTCTGAAGATCAAGGACTGACTAGACATTGTAATTCATGGTAAAAGAGATCCAGTCACAATCATACTCAATGTAAATTAATAGCAATGCATGCCAATGACAGCGGTGCTCTCCAACTGGTGCTTTTTAATAAGAGGATGATGACTCAACATAAAAGTAAATAGATAGGCCCTTCGCAGAGGGAAGCAGGGATTTGCAAAGGTGCATGAGCTCGAGTTTTGAAATAGAGAAATAATATTTTGAGCGACATACTTTCATTGTCAACATAACAACCAAGAGATCTCGATATCTTCCATGCTACACACATTATAGGCGGTTCCCAAACTGAATGGTAAAGCTTATACTCCACCACCACCAACAAGCACACTCCACGGCTGGCCCGAAACAATGGGTACCGTCCATACCAACAACAGTCACGGGGGAGTTGTGTTTAATTATTTTGATTTGATTTGAGCATGGGACTGGGCATCCCGGTTACCGGACATTTTCTCGTGAATGATTCGCGGAGTCCACTCATCGTGAGAATAACCCACCTAACATGGAAGATATAGACAACCCTAGTTGATACATGAGCTATTCGAGCAGACAAAACAGAATTTCATTTGATGGCTTAGAGTTTGGCACATACAGATTTACTTGGAACGGCAGGTAAATACCGCATATAGGATGGTATGGTGGACTCATATGGAATAAGTTTGGGGTTTATGGAAGTGGATGCACAAGCAGCATTCCCGCTTAGTACAAGTGAAGGCTAGAAAGAGACTGGGAAGCGACCAGCTACAGAGCGACAACAGTCATGAACATGCATTAAAATTAATCAACAATGAGTGCAAGCATGAGTAGGATATAAATCACTATGAACATAAATATAGTGGAGGCTATGTTGATTTTGTTTCAACTACATGCGTGAACATGTGCCAAGTCAAACCACTTGAATCGTTCAAAGGAGGATACCACCCTATCATACCACATCACAACTATTTTAATAGCATGTTGGCACGCAAGGTAAACTATTATAAACTCCTAGCTAATTAAGCATGGCATGAGCAACTATAATCTCTAATTGTCATTGCAAGCATGTTTCATTCATAATAGGCTGAATCAGGAATGATGAACTAATCATATTTACAAAAGCAAGATAGGTCGAGTTCATACCAGCTTCTCTCATCTCAATCAGTCCATCATATATCGTCATTATTGCGTTTCACTCACACGACCGAACGGTGTGGATAATAATAATAGTGCACGTGCATTGGACTAAGCTAGAATCTACAAGAATTTAATACAAGGGAGAAGACAAGGTACTCCCTCTCTCTTAGTTTATAAGGTGTGCGTGTACCCCTAGGTCGTCAATTTAACCAACCTAATAGAAGTCATATATTTCCAAAAAATATATCATTATAAACTTCATATGTTCTATTTTCAAATAGTATAATTTTTGTGTTATATAGTTTATATTACGGTGATCAAATTCGCAACCTAGGGGTACGCGCACGCCTTGTAAACTGAAACAGAGGGAGTAATATGGCTCTTGGTTAAATCAACAATTAATGCATATTAGAGCCACTCAACGTTTTCATCATGGTCTTCTCCACTTGACCCCCAAAGTAAAGAAATAAAACTATTTACACGGGAAAGCTCCCAACAAGCAAAAGAAGAACGAGAAATCTTTTTGGGCTTTCTTTTAATTACTACTACTACTGGCATGAAAAGTAAACTACCTAAAAGCTACAACTAATTTTTTTGGTTTTTCTTAAGGTTTTTCAGACACACAAGAAGAAGGCTTAGAAAAGAAAATAAACTAGCATGGATAGTACAATGAAAAAGTATGAGCACTGACAACTGAGATGAGTGTGTGAACATGAATGTAATGTCGGTGAGAAATACGTACTCCCGCAAGCTTAGGCTTTTGGCCTAAGTAGGTCTATGGCCACTGCTGGCCTGACGGATATCCAAAGTCGTAGTTGGGGTTGTACTGCGATGCAGCGGCTATTGTCTGATGAGCTGCAGCTTGGAGACGAGCCGCCTCCGTCGTCTCCTCATACTCATTCGTCTCCTCCCTGGTTATAACATATCTCCTTTTTGCCTGAAAGTCAAAGAAAGTAGGAGAAGGGAGAGCAATATGGACAGTGCGACGTATGTCAAAGATTAGTCGGTACTGGAGGAGTTGTTCATTCCTCTCAACAAACTAATGGCGAACCATGGCATTATAATCTAGATAAGTAGGAGGCAACTTCATATCATTTTCATGTATGGGTACACGAAGATAATTAGCCACATGAGTTGCATAAATTCCACCAAACAAATCTCCGCTTAAACCGTTGAGATGTAACCTTCGTGCAACAATAGCCCCCAAGTTATATTGTTTATCACCTAATACTGCACTCTTGAGGACACAAAGATCTGGAATGCACATGTGGCAAGCCTCATCTTTACCGTTAATGCATCTACCAACGAAGAGAGCAAAATAATGTATGGAAGGGAAATGAATGCTCCCTATGCTAGCTTGTGTGATTTCTCTAGATTCCCCCATAGTGATACTAGCAAGAAAGTCTTTACATTCAGATTTGCGAGGTTCACTAATATTACCCCACTGCGGGAGCTTACAAGCATCATTAAAATCTTCTAAGTCCATGGTATATGATTTATCATAAAGATCAAATAAAATAGTGTGAGAATTGCGTGAGGATGTAAATTTAAATCTTCTCACAAAGGAATAAGTTAGGTAGTGGTACTGGGGGCACTTATCTGACACGAAGTCCTCAAGATCAGCATTATGCACATACGTGTCAAATTCTTCCTTGATGCATGCATGGACTATAAACTCCTCCGACGGCAATTCACAAGGCCGCACTTGAGCTTCCCTCGGTGGTTCATCGTCCGGCTCACGTATCGCGAGCCTTGGTACTTGCTTCCTTGAGGAACCACCTTGGTAGATTTTCCTATGCATTTTTATCTGAAAATTTTCTGAAATTTTAGTGACTCAAAATAAAAGTGAACCAAACTCAACAAGATTGATAGCAACTACTCTCACAAGTGCCTAGAGACTATATCATGCATTGAAACTACTTGGGACCACATAAATTTGACATGCAAGCTCAAGAACAGGGTCACCTAAGCAGCAAAAATTTGCAATAAATAAAGCACTAGAACAAAAACTAATTGGACCATTGGAGGAGTCACATACCGAAGAACAATCTCGCCAAACAGTTTTGTGAATGGAGCTTTGATCAAGGAGATCAAAAATGGCAGCAAGATGAGCTAGAACACGCGCTTGAGCTATGGGAGGATTTTTTTTCTGGAGGAAGATGAAGTGTGTGGGTGCTCGAATAAGTGGACGGGGCCACATGGGGCCCACGAGGCAGGGGGCGCGCCTTGGACACTCGTGGCCAGGTGGTTTATTTTCGGAGTATTTTTTATTGCAAGGATAATTCTGAAACAGACAGAAAATACTATTTTTGCTTTATTTAATCTAAATAACAGATAGTAAAAGGAGGTGATGGGCCTCGAACCCCTTGTTGGATTACCCCAAGTGGAAGGTGTAAGATGCAGTAAGTAGAAGTGTTTTCCCCTAGCAAAGATGCCAAGGATCGAATCCCCAGAGACTCCTAGGTTCAACAGGTAGGTGTCAACTGCTAACGGCGCAATTAGCAATCAATGTGGACCTGCACACAGATACAAATAACTTTGCTCCCAACGAGTACAAAGAGGTTGTCAATCTCTCCGGCCTTGTAGTTCACAAAGGGTTAAAAGCAATATGATAGTAGTGATAGATAGTGTTTTGCAATAGTAAGTAAAATAGCGAAAAGCAAAATAGTGTATGTGATCAATGATGGTAATATGGACCGGAGTCACATGATGTTCACTAGTGATGTCTCTCTCCCAAAAGACGATAAAACAACTATGTGAGGTAACAAATTACAGCTGGGCAATTGACAGGACCACGAACGCAAACCAATGCTGACTACATTACAAGAAAGGTTGAGGTTCAAAGCATGGGCGGTATGCCAAAGTAAGTAGACCGAAATCCATCTGCATCTACTACTAATCATCCACCTTGAGATATCTATCCAGAACATCTCGCTGGTATTAAGTTGCGAGTCCCACCCATAGTGTAAACTCAATGCAACAGACAACTGCATTAAAAGAACTTTGCGTAAAGTAAACAATCCTTGCACCCACGGGCACAAGCACCGTTGTTTTCCCCCTTGTGGCAACAGCACATCCCCTAGACTCATGTTTCTTTCACTCAAGCTAGTCATCGAGGGGCATGAACCCACAATCGAGCATAACGTTCCCTCTTGGAGTCACTACTTACTACTTGGCCAAAGCAATAAATAACAACGGAGAACATGCAAGAATTACTTATGAACTAAAATATAAAAGAGGTGAATCAAATATATTACTCAAGATCAATCTGAACATAATCTCATAATCCATCAGATCCCAGCAAACTCAACATAGCAACAACACAAGGATTACATAGGTGCCTCGATCATGTAGGGCAGCTCACGAGGACTAATTAGTGAAGCACAAGAACGGGAGGAGAACATCACATAGCTACTGGTCATGGACTCATGGTCCAAGGGTGACTACTCACGAGTCATCCGGGAGGCGTCCATGGTGGTGGAGAAGCTCCCGGTGGTGATCCTCCCCTCCGGCAGGGTGCCGGGAAGAGTTCTCCTGGTGCTCCCGATCTTGGAAGCGGCGGCGGCGGCGGAACAGAGATGGCATCGCGAAAAGAAGTCATGTTTCAAGGGTTACGGGGGACCCTTTAAATATCTGCCAAAGTAGGGCACCGGGGGGCTCTCGGGGTGCCGAGGCGCCCCCCCCCGACGCGGCCCGGGGGGGGGGGGGGGGCGCACCCACAGGGCGCCTGGGGCCCATGTGCCCCCCCAGGCTCCCCTTCGGAAGCAGTGTCGTTCCCGATACGCTGATTTTTTATATATATTTTCTGGATTTTTCTGGGCAGTTCTCGAAACGTGAAAACTTGAAATACAAAAACAGCCGAAAACAGAAACTGGCACTGGGGTGCACTAGATTAGTAAGTTAGTCCAAATATGATCAAAAGTGTATGGAAGTGTATGAATATCATAGCAATATCACCCAAAAGTGGCATGGAGCAAGCAGAAATTATAGATACGTTTTGGACGTATCAACATCCCCAAGCTTAATTCCTGCTCGTCCTCGAGTAGGTAAATGATAACAAGAATAATTTCTGTGGTGACATGCTATTAACCATATAAGACTTTCTCATAGTCATATGACAGAAGCTTACTGAGACAATGATTCTAAAGTAATTAAGTTGTCTCAAGAGAAAATCACAAATGACTGAAAGTTTTACAACATGAAACTGAAACATCAAAAAGATTTGCAATGAACGTGATGTGCAAATATGATCAAGTGATATCTAGCTTGCCCCCTTTAGTGATGCAAAGCATAAATGCAAGGGCACCTTCAAGGTTTAAGTGATGACTAGATACAATTATTTCAGAATAAACGATATCACAATCATGCAAAAGACAATGCTACTTTGGGACAATGCACATTACACTCAGAATGACAATCATGCTCTCAGTAGTTGGTGCTTAAAGTGCTAGAGCTTTTTATTTTGAAACATGGAAGCAATTGTGTCAACGGTAGTAGTACTTCATATGTGTCATGTATAAAACATCTTATAAGTTGCAAGCCTCATGCATCGAATACCAATAGTGCTCGCTCCTTGTCCTAATTAGCTCGGATCCCCATGGGTTATCATTGCATTGCATATGTTTTAACCAAGTGTCACAAAGGGGTACCTCTATGCCACCTGTACAAAGGTCCAAGGAGATAGATCGCATTTGATTTCTCGTTTTTGATAGATCTCAACTTGAGGACATCCATACCGGGACAACATAGAAAATAGATGATGGACTCCTCTTTAATGCATAAGCATATTCTCATGAGAGATTGAGGATTAAGGTCCAAGCTAAAACTTCCACCATGATGCATGGCTTTGGTTGGCGGCCCAATGTTCTTCTCTAACAATATGCATATTAATTCAACCCACGGTAAATCACCCTTACTTCAGACAAGACGAACATGCATAGCAACTCACATGATATTCAACAAAAGTGTGACAGTTGATGGCGTCTCCAGAAACATGGTTACCGCTCAGCAAGCAACTCATAAGAAATAAGATACATAAGCAACATATTCTTTACCACAATAGTTTTTAGGCTACTTTCCCATGAGCTATGTATTGCATGGTTAATTTGCTTAGTGCAGGTGTAGGTTAGCAAAAGACTGGGAGCGACCAACTAAGAGAGCAATGACGGTCATAATCATGCAGAGCGACAAAGCAATATTGAATCAGGCATGGTAGTTATATCGCTACTTAGAAACAAAAGATCATCAAGGCTTGACAGAATTTCTTTACAGTCTTGAATATGCATGAGCATACGCCAAGTCAATCAAAATAAATTCTCGAAGGAAGATATTACTAAACCATACCACATCATAGGCAAACAAACCAAGTTGGTACTCCAATAACACATTGGGAATCCCTCAGCTATTTGAAATTAACCATAAGAAAACCTGAACTACTAAGCACCATCATGAAAGTAGCATCTTTATCATAGACACATTAACCCATGCAACGGAAGAAAACTCTCTTAATAAGGTGAGCATGGTAATTAAAAATAGTTCAAGCAACCAACTAAATAAAAGCTCTTTGAAAAGATAAGCATGAATACTAAGAGCAGAGCACGATAGTAGCTATTAAAAGACAAAGAACACACACATCATAGATAGACATGAAAATTCTATGTAATGTTCTAGGTAGAGGTGGAGCGTGTTTCTCTCCCACATAAAGGAATGCTGGGTTCCGACTCGTTATGAAAAACTAAAAAGAAAACTAAAAGCAAGACGCTCCAAGCATAGCACATAACACATGAAGTGATAAAAATATAGCGGAACGAAAGACGAACTAATAATGTTGATGGAGAAGGGGATGCACGGGGGCATCCCCAAGCTTAGACGCTTGAGTCTCCTTGAATATTTCTTGGGGGTGCACGGGGGCATCCCCAAGCTTGAGCGCTTGACACTCCTGAATCTTTTTATCATCTTCCCTCGCACACTTGAAAACTCCCTTCATACACAACTCATCATAATCTGATTAGCGAGGTTAGTACCCTTAATAAAATAATTATACCTTGCTGGAAATAAGTATATTCTTGAAGTTCTACTGTTTCTCAAGATTTCCAAAAGATTTTTGCAAAGAAAAAGCAAGTTCTCAATTTGCAAAGTGAAGGTAAGGCAAAACAGGACAGAATCTGTGAAAAACAGAACAGCATGCAGTAATTGACCTGTTCGAGATACTTCTGCAACTCAAATCAAAAAACTCAAAACTTACGCACGAAAGACAATTATATAGAGAACGCTGTAGAAAAAATTCAGACCAAAAAGATGATCTGGTGATTTTATACGAATTTTTCTATCCAAGGACAGAATCTGTTTCCTGGACAGCACCTCACAACTTTTGAACTTTCTAGCAATCAGAGGCTATACTTGGCACAAATATGAAAAGTAAAGATACAAAGATGATGCTACAGAAGTAAACATCATCAAGACACAACAAAATCAAAAAAAATTATTCATGTGGGCTGCCTCCCAAAAGCGCTTTCTTTTATGCCTTTAAGCTAGGCATAATGCATAGAGGAATCAATATTCATCATAATAATCGGAGTTATACATTGGTTCGAATGATTCCTCAACAAGTTCATTCTTGTTCCTTCTAGGAAAGGGGTACACACCTTTTGCCTTCCCGCGTAAGCGGATTTGTCCCTTACCTATATCAATGAAGCCTTTAACTGCTCGGAGGAAGTCCCTTCCAAGCACTATATTTCCTTGGTTTGGCTCCATGATGAAGAAATCAATCATTGCAATCCCCTTAAGGAATTTAACTGGCACGTCTTTTATTTTTCCCTGGATTTCAGAAATATCTCCATTAGTGTGTTCATGATAAGATGGTAGTATATCCATATTAAATTTTAAAGAATCGTGAACAATTTTTGGCATCGTAGAAACCATAGATCCAATATCACAATAAGCAAGGAAGTATTGATTAGAGATGCTAATCCTAACAAGAGGTTCCCAGTCATTATCTATTTCCAAAATATCTCTCTTATTGGGTTTGGATTTCTCTACCTTCGTTAAGTCTAGAGCATCCATTCTTTTCTCAATAGTGGCAAGTCTATCTATGATAGTATCAAAGTTATGATCATAAACAAAGTAACTAGATAGACCATGTATAATCTCAAGAGCTCTAGCTTCATCACATTCTAAGAAATCTCCCTCAGCTATAATGTCAAGGGAGTGTTTACACCATTTAAAAAGACCATGGTAAAAATTTCTACGCACAATTTTTATAGGTATCCAAGGCATAATTCTCCTATGTGCATCAGAAATTCTGTCCCATGCCTTCTTCATATTTTCTCCATCCCTTTGATGGAAATCTAAAACTTCTGATTCCCTCAAAGCACCAAATCCTAACATGTTTGACTAAACAGAAAGGACAACTAATAAAAAGGCAAATAAATTTTTTTATGATTTTTGATAAAAGATATTAAAGCAAAAACTAAAAGGTAAACTAACAAGACTAATAAGCAAAGGTAAAAGATAGCATGCAACTCCCCTATCCTGAAGAGTGGAGTCCCCGGCAACGGCGCCAGAAAATACTCCTTTATGGGCCTCGAACCCCTCGTTGGATTACCCCAAGTGGAAGGTGTAAGATGCAGTAAGTAGAAGTGTTTTCCCCTAGCAAAGATGCCAAGGATCGAATCCCCAGAGACTCCTAGGTTCAACAGGTAGGTGTCAACTGCTAACGGCGCAATTAGCAATCAACGTGGACCTGCACACAGATACAAATAACTTTGCTCCCAACGAGTACAGAGAGGTTGTCAATCTCTCCGGCCTTGTAGTTCACAAAGGGTTAAAAGCAATATGATAGTAGTGATAGATAGTGTTTTGCAATAGTAAGTAAAATAGTGAAAAGCAAAATAGTGTATGTGATAAATGATGGTAATATGGACCGGAGTCACATGATGTTCACTAGTGATGTCTCTCCCAAAAGACGATAAAACAACTATGTGAGGTAACAAATTACAGCTGGGCAATTGACAGGACCACGAACGCAAACCAATGCTGACTACATTACAAGAAAGGTTGAGGTTCAAAGCATGGGCGGTACGCCAAAGTAAGTAGACCGAAATCCATCTGCATCTACTACTAATCATCCACCTTGAGATATCTATCCAGAACATCTCGCTGGTATTAAGTTGCGAGTCCCACCCATAGTGTAAACTCAATGCAACAGACAACTGCATTAAAAGAACTTTGCGTAAAGTAAACAATCCTTGCACCCGCGGGCACAAGCACCGTTGTTTTCCCCCTTGTGGCAACAGCACATCCCCTAGACTCATGTTTCTGTCACTCAAGCTAGTCATCGAGGGGCATGAACCCACAATCGAGCATAACGTTCCCTCTTGGAGTCACTACTTACTACTTGGCCAAAGCAATAAATAACAACGGAGAACATGCAAGAATTACTTATGAACTAAAATATA
>LR738711.1:471045062-471104929 GCA_902687465.1 Secale cereale | reverse complement strand
GGGGGGGGGGAGGGGCGCCCACAGGGCGCCTGGGGCCCATGTGGCCCCCCCAGGCTCCCCTTCGGAAGCAGTGTCGTTCCCGATACGCTGATTTTTTATATATATATTCTGGATTTTTCTGGGCAGTTCTCGAAACTTGAAAACCTGAAATACAAAAACAGCCGAAAACAGAAACTGGCACTGGGGTGCACTGGATTAGTAAGTTAGTCCAAATATGATCAAAAGTGTATGGAAGTGTATGAATATCATAGCAATATCACCCAAAAGTGGCATGGAGCAAGCAGAAATTATAGATACGTTTTGGACGTATCAGGAGGGTACAGAGAGTTGTTCTTTCTAACTTCATCCATCTCATGCTCATCAAAAGGAATCCACTAACAAGGTTGATCAAGTCTTGTTAACAAACTCTTTCCGAATAACATGAAATCGAAATTTTCGAATAACACTAGGTTACCTCAACGGGGATATGTATGTCCCCGACAATAAGAATATCATATTTCTTCTTGACACTAAGAAGAGGGAATTCAAAACCTCCAATAGTGATCGTTGAAATTTTTCCAATAGAATTGATACTGTGGACTTGAGGTTGTTTCCTCGGAAAGTGTACCGTATGCTCATTACCATTAACATGAAAAGTGACATTGCCTTTGTTGCAATCAATAACAGCCCCTGCAGTATTCAAAAAGGGTCTACCAAGGATAATAGACATACTATCGTCCTCGGGAATATCAAGAATAACAAAGTCTTTTAAAATAGTAATGTTTGCAACCACAACTGATTTATCGGCCATTTGTAAAGATATTTCAGTAGGTGTCAACTTATACAAATAAAGTCTACGATATAAAGAGAGAGGCATAACACTAACACCGGCTCCAAGATCACATAAAGCAGTTTTAACATAGTTTGTTTTAATGGAGCATGGTATAGTTGGTACTCCTGGATCCCCTAGTTTCTTTGGTATTCCACATTTAAAAGTATAATTGGCAAGCATGGTGGAAATTTCAGCCTCCAGTATCTTTCTTTTATTTATCACAATATCTTTCATATACTTAGCATAAGGATTTGTTTTAAGCATATCATTCAAACGCGTACGCAAAAAGATAGGTCTAATCATTTCAGCAAAGCGTTCAAAATCCTCATCATCCTTTTTCTTGGATGGTTTAGGAGGAAAAACCATGGGTTTCTGAACCCATGGTTCTCTTTCTTTACCGTGCTTCCTAGCAATGAAGTCTCTTTTATCATAACATTGATTCTTTGATTGTGGGTTATCAAGATCAACAGGAGGTTCAATCTCTACATCATCGTTATTGCTAGGTTGAGCATGATCATGAACATCATCATTAATATTCTCACTAGGTTCATGTTCATTGCCAGATTGTGTTCCAGCATTAGAGATAGAAATATCATTGGGATTCTCAGGTGTGTCAACAACAGGTTCACTAGAAGCATGCAAAGTCCTATCATTTTTCTTTTTCTTCTTCTTAGAAGGACTAGGTGCATCAACATTAGTTCTCTGAGAATCTTGCTCAATTCTCTTAGGGTGGCCCTCAGGATACAGAGGTTCCTGAGTCATTCTACCCCCTCTAGTCATAACTCTAACAACATTATCATTTTTCTTATTATTTAGTTCATTGAGCAAATCATTTTGTGCTTTAAGCACTTGTTCTACTTGAGTGGTAACCATAGAAGCATGTTTACTAATGAGTTTAAGTTCACCTTTAACTCTAGACATATAATCACTCAAGTGTTCAATCATATAAGCATTACATTTCAATTGTCTGCCAACATAAGCATTGAAGTCTTCTTGTTTAACAATAAAATTGTCAAACTCGTCTAAGCATTGGCTAGCAGACTTATTATGAGGAATATCACCTTCATCAAATCTATAGAGAGAATTTACCTTTACTACCTGTGTCGGGTTATCAAGACCATGTATTTCTTCAATAGGTGGTAAATTCTTAACATCTTCAACTTTAATACATTTTTCTTTCATAGATTTCTTTGCCTCTTGCATATCTTCGGGACTGAGAAATCGAACACCCCTTTGCTTCGAAGTTGGCTTAGGAGTTGGTTCAGGAAGTGTCCAATTATTTTCATTATTCAACATATTATTTAATAGCAATTCAGCTTGATCAACAGTTCTCTCCCTGAAAACACAACCAACACAACTATCCAGGTGGTCTCTGGAAGCATAGGTTAGTCCATTACAAAAAATATCAAGTATTTCCTTTTTCTTAAGAGGATGATCTGGCAAAGCATTAAGTAATTGGAGAAGCCTCCCCCAAGCTTGTGGGAGACTCTCTTCTTCTATTTGCACAAAATTATGTATTTCCCTTAATGTCGGTGTCAAAACCGGCGGATCTCGGGTAGGGGGTCCCGAACTATGCGTTTGAGGATCGATGGTAACAGGAGACTGGGGACACTATGTTTACCCAGGTTCAGGCCCTCTCGATCGAGGTAATACCCTACTTCCTGCTATATTAGTATGGATGAATATGAATACAAGAGTTGATCTACCTCGAGATCGTAATGGCTAAACCCTAAGTCTAGCTTATGAGGATATTGTGATTCTCTTCTAGCCTCTACGGACTAAACCCTCCGGTTTATATACACACCGGAGGGGCCTATGGTTTGTACATGTCATCTTGCAGAGAAAGGAAACCTACACCCGAACCTAAAACTTGCCATTACAGGAATACAAGAGTCCTATCCGGATACAAGAGATGATCTTCTATTATGATCTTCACGGCCCACCAGTCCGGCCCACCAGGAGTTTATCCGGCCACATGAGGACCCCTCGATCCAGGACTCCCTCAGTAGCCCCTGAACCCGTCTTCGATGATGAGTTCGGCTTTCGTATTGTCTTCGGCATTGCAAGGCAGGTTCCTTCTTCCAAATAGATCTTATGCAAAAAGGTGTATTGTGTTCGGCTTTGCAAGGTTAGTACAACCCTTAGCCTCGAGGGCAAGGCTCTCAAAAGAAAATCAATAGCGTGTCTCTACTAACAACTTTTGGGTGAAGCATCGCGTTCCACCAACATATCGAACCATTTTATTCGGTCCTAGTTTCGCGTTTCGAGGTATATCCTCATTAACACGTCCCGTCGGAATAGAGATCGTGCCCGCTTATTGTGGGATCCTCATCAATATGAAATGAGCACCCACGCCGTGCATTACGCATGACCGCTTTGGGAACCGGTGAGTTTTATGGCTAAAGTGGGGGGACGTTCTGTATTCACAGTATTATAAAAAGGACACCGATCCATTTCGTCAGCCCCACACCTTCCTCAAGCTCGAGCTCTTTAATCTCCCTAGCCCCACCATTCTCATCTCCTGTGCACACTGCTCCTCATTCCTCAACCACTACTCCCCTTCCCAGCAATGGCTGAATCCGGTGCCAGGGGCAAGTAGGAAGCTTACACGGTCACTGAAAAGACCATGGCGGATCTTAAGAGCGCAGGCTATCTCGCCGCTGATATCGCGCACCGAGTCCCTGCCAAGGGTCAGGTAATCCCCGTCCCTGAGGCGGTTGAGAGGGTGGTGTTTACATCCCACTTTGTTAGGGGGCTAGGGTTTCCACTCCACCTGTTTGTTCGGGGTCTTTTGTTCTTCTACGGGCTAGATTTCCATGATCTAGCCCCGAAGTCAATCCTCCACATATCCGCTTGTATAGTGGTGTGTGAGGCCTTTCTCCGCATCCCACCACACTTTGGCATATGGCTTAAGACCTTCAACGTGAAGCCGAAGGTGGTGGACGGGGAACACACAGAGTGCGGGGGCGCCATGATTAGCAAGCTTCCGAATGCAACTTGGCCCAAGGGCTCATTCGTGGAGACGAATAAGGTATGGTAGCAAGAGTGGTTCTACATCACTGAACCCCGCAACGCCAAGTGGGAGGCAGAGCCTGCTTTCAGATCCAAACCCCCAGAGAGGCTGACCTCCTGGACCAAAAAGGGTCTGAACTAGGGGTCTACAACTGAAGTGACGACTCTTGTGAGCCGCGTGTCCGTCATGATTTCCAAGGGGCACCTGCTCTCCTCCGTGGTCCGGGTGATGCTGACCCAGCTTGTTCTCCCTTGCCAAAGCCGGGACTCCTCCCTATGGGAGTTCGATCCGACAGGAGACAAGCCACTGAAGCATCTCTTCGGCTTTACGCACAAGGAGATCTGGAAGCATCTCTTCAAGAGCCAGAAGGAATGGCCCGAAGAGACCGAGGATGCAGGCTATAGCACTATGGCCTCCGCCCCAGAGGTAATAGAAATCCTTGCCGAACACATACCCTTTCCCTAATTTGACGATAATAGGAAATGGAATTTTTACGTGATATATAGGGTTGGACAAAGAGGGCGACCCTGATTAAGAGTCCGGTGCCTTTGCCCGAAGACCCAGAATTGCCTCTGGTGATGGCAATGCTCATCCCGGCGCCGTACAAGGCGCCGACCAAGAAGCCCAAGAAGATGAAGGGCAAGGGGGCCAGGGACAACCCCCGTCCTGCAGGCAAGAAGCCCGAGGACCTCCACATCCTCTCCTCTGACGAGGTGGAGGAAGATGATGAAGAGGAAGAGGAGGAAGAAGAAGAGCCCCCTGCGCAAGGTAGGGGGGAGAAGAGGGGGTCGTTGCTGACATGGGTACGGCTGCGCCCCGGAGGAAACTGAACCTCGGAGGTAGTTTGGATTCGTCCGAACATAGCTTTGTGGTGAAGCCCAGGGTGAAACCCCTACCCGAATCGTAAGTTTGTCCGGATTGGCTGCTGCACTTTTGCTTTGTTTTAGTATTTACTTAGTATTTCTTCCCTGCTGACCTACAGCCCTCCCGGCGGACACCCTAATGCTATCTCATCGGAGGGGAACTCTCTTGCCCATGGAGAGACGGAGAGTGACTAGCCAGTCCAAGCTCCATCGCCCATGATCGCCGGGGACACCGAAGTGTCCTCCCAGCGGGTGTCCTCAGCTCAAGGAGACGAGGGAAGGGTAGGTGACGGGGCGGCCGGAGGTAATACCTCGGCCGCTGCTAACCATGGGGAAACAACCCCCATGGAGACCGAAGACGTGGGGCCCAAACAATCCGGGGCCCCACCGAATACTGTCCCGGAGCCTAGTGCGGCTCCAGGGTCCGAAGACCCGGCTCCTCAAGCGGAGGAGGATACGGCAGCGCCCGGAGTTAATCCGGAAGTGCCGGACTCTATGGAGGGAGCACTTCAGAGTGCTCTCGTCATTGAAGAACACCGCACCGTGATGGGTGCGGTGATGAAGAAGATTCAGTCCATCAAGGGCGGACTGAATGTAGCCTTCAACAGCCTTTTAACAGGCTTTGAGGTAAGCAATGTAATGCTTTTTATAGAATTTTTTATTTTAATGCACATACATAGCCAGTAGCCCCTGATAATTTGTGTGATTCTGAAAAGAATCGGACGACGTATCCATAGTATAGCATGCTTACATAGCTAAACTGCTGTGCAGGCTTCATTAATTATGGAAACTGTGCGAGACGCAGAGGTTGCCGAACTAAATCGGAAGCTCGAGTGGGCCAACGCGGACCTCGACCGTGTCAACCGGAGTTTGGATGAAACGCAAGGTATGCGGATTTTTGAAATGTCAATAAGACTTAATGAATTGAGTATATTTATATACTCTAATGTTGTATTCTATATTACGCAGCTGGCGCCACTGAGCTCGAGGCCCTCAAGGGCGAGGTTGCCAAGGACAAGAAGGAGGCCGAGGCGAACAAGGTGGCTGCTGACAAAGCGGCTGCCGATTTAGATGCTGAAAAGGCTGAGTGTGAGAAGCATCGGGCTCGGGTGTCCGAAGTCGAGGTCGGTCTCAACAATGCCATTCTCAAATGTGAGGCATTGGAGAAGAAGACTTCGGAGCAAGCAATTGAGCTGTCTGCGGCAGTGAAGACTGCCCAGGATGCGTGAAGTGAATCATGCAGCGCTCGTCAGGAAATCGAGCAGGCACAGCAGATAGCATCTGGTATGACATTTCTCTTACAGAGCATCTTTGGAGGGCAGAAGTACATTGGGCTGACACGATTATGGAGTTCTCCAGGCATGTTTGCTGATCTTCCGAGGAGCAGCGCATATGCCGCCCAATATTTCCGAG
The DNA here is from genome assembly GCA_902687465.1 of Secale cereale. Lineage (NCBI taxonomy): Eukaryota > Viridiplantae > Streptophyta > Magnoliopsida > Poales > Poaceae > Secale > Secale cereale. The sequence continues at coordinate 471,098,829 of LR738711.1, read as the reverse complement.
CCCTGGAGGGGAACAACACAGAGAAGCTGTTTTGGTCGCAGTTCTATGCGCCAAAACATCCGGTGCCCCTCAGCGACTAGATGAAGCAGCTGGTCGAGCTGGACAACATGGCGGGCTCGGCCATGAAGGACTTAATAGTTCGGCTATGGCCCGCTGAGACAATCCCAAGTAGCTACTTCAGATTGGTGAAGCGGCTCGTCGAGGCGAGTCTGCGGGTCGACGCGTTAACGCAGTTGACCTGCATAGAGTGTGCTCGGATGGCCTTCGCTCGTGTCAAAGTGCATTGGGCGAAGATGAACGCATTGCATATAGCTACTGCTGGCCCGCCCGCAGGCAAGGAGCACCGCAAGGCGGAGAAGTACTTTGAGGACGTCATCGAGGGCGCCCGCCTTGTAGAAGGCCAGTGTTCGAAGGATGTTGTTTTGGTTTAATTGTATCCGGATGTAAAGACTATGCTTATGAATCCAGTGTATATAACTTTTGCGCTATTATAATATTAGTATCTTTTACCTCCTGTGTGACTGTTTATCTAAATCTGAAAGTTTCCAGTCGTCGGCTTCAGCCCCCAAGTACATAGTACTGGCGTGTTTGGTCATATGCATGTACACTCTTTATCCAACGTCTTGGTCCGTATATGAGGTGTATGCGGAGCGAACCAGGCAAACAGACTATGCGGCGTTATTTCTTTCACTTAGTCGTAGGAGTTTGACATGTGGGGCTAGGTACTAGCCCCTGGTGCGGATATAATATTCCTTACTTAAGGCATCAATTGCACCTGGCTGGGCAAAGAACCAGTCATTCGTATAACACGGGGTAGATCTCTATCGATCGTAGTATAAAACTAAGTCACCGGATTGGAGACCAGGTTCTCGCTTATCATGACAGTTAGTTTTCGGCTTTCTCTACTGAGGTACTTGACCGGACTAGCCAGAAGTACAATCGCAGTAGTTCTCCCTTTACACCCTAGCCGAACAATCGGGGACGTAGGGGTAAGCACAGGAGCCGGGCAACCCAACTATTGACCCAAGACATGATTCGGAACTGATGCATGTAAGGCAAACATCCAGGACGCCGAACACTCCCTATAGGTGTTCGGTCTTTTCGACATATATCAGGGCTGAATAGCCCTAGGTAATAAACCCTTATTGACAAGGCACATATGGCAATCTGACGCGGGAAGAGAACATTTTATGGTGAGTGAATAAAACTCCAAGCATAATGCGAGTAAAGTTGTTATATTAATATCCCTCTATAATACGGCGAGCCGTAATCTTACAGATGATGCCAAAAAAACCTTTTTTGGACATTTTACATGCCAAGAAGGTACATAACAAGAAAGAGAAAAAAGGTTTAGATAGGGTCTTAATCTAAAAAGAAACCTTAGTGCGGGTCCCTGCTGCACGTCTGTGCCGTTTCCTCCTCGGTAATGTGTCCTTGAAGGGGTGGGAGTATGATGGCCATCTGAAAGAAAAAAGAAAAGAAAATAAACCTAGAAAAAGAGGAAATCAATCCGGTTTGGCCATAGCAAGGTTGGTTCGTTTGATGAACCTAAAAAAGTTTAGAGTCCGAATAGGGTCTAGCCGAACTATGGACTATGTGCAGGTGCCCCCGGTCGTCGCCCAAGGAATTTTTATGGCATAATTATGTACTCGAGGTACATATGCTATCACCTTATGGGGCAGTCGATGGGGGCGTAGCTGTCAATCTTGCTCAGGGTCATCTGAGTTGCCGCACTGAGGCGTGTGCCGGACACGTTTAGTTGTGTCCGCTATTGATGGATTATCCGGCTTGAATAGGCCGCATTGGACTTCGGCTGCTAAGGTCGCAGTGTCCTCCTCCATACGGAGAGAGCACTCCATATTTCCATTGATCGTGATAATGCCACGTGGTCCACACATTTTAAGCTTTAGGTAGGCATAATGCGGGACTGCATTAAAGCGGGCGAAGGTCGTTCTTCCGAGTAGAGTGTGATAGCCACTTCGGAACGGAGCTACGTCGAAGGTTAGTTCTTCACTTCAAAAGTTGTCGGGAGAACCTAATACAACTTCCAATGTTAGAGAGCATATGCAACGGGCTTCAATGCCCGGTATCACTCCTTTAAAGGTCGTGCTGCTTGGCTTGATTCTTGACGAATCGATCCCCATCTTACGGACAGTATCCTGATATATCAGATTGAGACTGTTGCCGCCGTCCATAAGGACTCGGGTTAGATGGTATCCATCAATTATTAGGTCGAGCACAAGGGCAGCCGAACCCTGATACGTCTCCAACGTATCTATAATTTCTTATTGTTCCATGCTATTATATTATCCTTCTAGGATGTTTTATGGGCTTTTATATACACTTTTATATGATTTTGGGGACTAACCTATTAACCCAAAGCCCAGTGCCAGTTTCTGTTTTTCCCTTATTTTAGAGTATCGCAGAAAAGGAGTATCAAACGGAGTCCAATTGACGAGCCAAATTTTGATGATTTTTTCTGGACCAAAAGAAGCCTCCGAAGTAAAAGAGTTGGGCCAGGACAGCCACGGGCTGCCCACGAGGGTGGCGGGCGCACCCACCCCAAGTGATGGCGCCCCCCTATCTCGTGGACAGCCCGGAGACCCCCTGACTTGTGCCCTACGCCAAAAAATCTTATAAATACAAAAACCTCCAGAAAATAACCTAGATCGGGAGTTCCGCCGCCGAAAGCCTCTGTTGCCACCTAAAACCAATCTAGACCCGTTCTAGCACCCTTCCGGAGGGGGAATCCCTCTCTGGTGGCCATCTTCATCATCCCGGCGCTCTCCATGACGAGGAGGGAGTAGTCCACCCTCGGGGCTGAGGGTATGTACCAGTAGCTATGTGTTTGATCTCTCTCTCTCGTGTTCTTTAGATAGCACGATCTTGATGTATCGCGAGCTTTGCTATTGTAGTTGGATCTTATGATGTTTCTCCCCCTCTACTCTCTTGTGATGAATTGAGTTTTCCCTTTGAAGTTATCTTATCGGATTGAGTCTTTAAGGATTTGAGAACACTTGACGTATGTCTTGCGTGGGATACCTGTGGTGATAATGGGGTATTCTATTGATTCACTTGATATATGTTTTGGTGATCAACTTGCGGGTTCCGTGACCTTGGGAATCTATGCATAGGGGTTGGCACACGTTTTCGTCTTGACTCTCCGGTAGAAACTTTGGGGCACTCTTTGAAGTACTCTGTGTTGGTTGAATAGATGAATCCGAGATTGTGTGATGCATATCGTATAATCATGCCCATGGATACTTGAGGTGACAATGGAGTATCTAGGTGACATTAGGGTTTTGGTTGATTTGTATCTTAAGGTGTTATTCTAGTACGAACTCTATGATAGATTGAACGGAAAGAATAGCTTCGTGTTATTTTACTACGGACTCTTGAATAGATAGATCAGAAAGAATAACTTTGAGGTGGTTTCGTACCATACCATAATCTCCTCGTTTGTTCTCCGCTATTAGTTACTTTGGAGTGACTCTTTGTTGCATGTTGAGGGATAGTTATATGATCCAGTTATGTTATTATTGTTGAGAGAACTTGCACTAGTGAAAGTATGAACCCTAGGCCTTGTTTCCTATCATTGCAACACTGTTTATGCTCACTTTTACCACTTGCTACCTTGTTGTTTTTATATTTTCATATTACAAAAACCTATATCTACCATCCATATTGCACTTGTATCACCATCTCTTAGCCGAACTAGTGCACCTACACAATTTACCATTGTATTGGGTATGTTGGGGACACAAGAGACTCTTTGTTATTTGGTTGCAGGGTTGTTTGAGAGAGACCATCTTCATCCTACGCCTCCCACGGATTGATAAACCTTAGGTCATCCACTTAAGGGAAATTTGCTACTGTCCTACAAACTTCTACACTTGGAGGCCCAACAACGTCTACAAGAAGAACGTTGCGTAGTAGACATCAAGCTCTTTTCTGGCACCGTTGCCGGGGAGGTGAGTGCCTGAAGGTATATCTTTAGATCTTGCAATCGAATCTTTTAGTTTCTTGTTTTATCACTAGTTTAGTTTATAAAAAAAACTACAAAAAAATGGAATTAAGGTTACCTCATATGCTTCATCTTTTTAATATCTTTCGTGAAAATGATGAGAAGGAAAATTGTGCTCAAGTACTAGAAGAAGAATCACATAGAATGCTTGGCATAAAATATGTGCATGATGAGCATGATTGCAATGTTGTTAGTATGAATCCTTTGAATATCCATGATGCTAATGATATGCGAAGCCACAAGCTTGGGGAAGCTATGTTTGATGAAGATGATATTTTTAGTCCCCCAAGTTTTGATGATAAAATTTATTATGATGAAGCATGCCTCCTATCTATGATGATTATTGTGATGACATGTATGCTATAAAGAATAATGATAACCATGAAACTTGTCATCATGATTTTAATTTCCAATTGGATTATGCTTCACATGATACTTATTTTGTTGAGTTTGCTCCCACTACTATTGATGAGAATAAATTTGCTTATGTGGAGAGTAGTAAAATTTCTATGCAAGTAGATCATGAAATGAATGCTTTATGTGCTGGTTATATTTTTGAATTCATTCATTATGCTACTGAAAATTATTATGAGAGAGGATCATCTGCTTGTAGGAATTGCAATAATATCAAGTTTCCTCTCGATATGCTTCAAATCTTGAAGTTATGCTCATTTTCCCTTCCTATGCTAGTTGATTATTGCTCTCATAAGTTGTTTGCTCACAAAATCCCTATGCATAGGAAGTGGGTTAGACTTAATGTGCTAGTCATGTTCTTCATGATGCTCCCTTTATGTTTCAATTCCTATCTTTTATGCGAGCATAGTTGAAATCATTGTGCCTAGCTAGGGGCGTCAAATGATAGCGCTTGTTGGGAGGCAATCCAATTTTATTTTATTTGCTTTTGCTTCTGTTTAGGATTAAATATTGCATCTAGCTTCTGTTTAGATGTGGTTTTGTGTTTTAATTAGTGTTTGTGCCAAGTAGAACCTTTGGGAAGACTTGTGTGAAGTTTATGCGATCATGCTGTAAAAAATAGAAACTTTAGCGCTCACGAGATTAGCTACCATTTTTTACTGGAGAGTGCTTTTTAGTTGATTCTTTTTGCAGATCATTAATGGACAAATTACTCACGTCCACCAATTTATTTGAGAATTTTTAGAGTTACAGAAGTATTCGAAAGTTATAGATTGCTACAGACTGTTCTGTTTTTGACAGATTCTGTTTTCTATGTGTTTTGCATATTTTGATGAATCTATGAGTAGTATCGGAGGGTACGAACCATAGAGAAGTTGTAATACAGTAGATATTACACCAATATGAACTTAGAATGAGTTCATGACAGTACCTAAGTGGTAGTTTTATTTTTTTATTCTAACGGAGCTTACGAGTTTTCTGTTGAGTTTTGTGTTGTGAAGTTTTCAAGTTTTGGGTAAAGATTCGATGGACTATGGAATAAGGAGTGGAAAGAGCCTAAGATTGGGGATGCCCAAGGCACCCTAAGGTAAAATTCAAGGACAACCAAAAGCCTAAGCTTGGGGATGCCCCGGGAAGGCATCCCCTCTTTCGTCTTCGTCTATCGGTAACTTTGCTTGGAGCGTCATGTATGATTTGAGTCTTTGCTTGTTAGTTTGACACAATCATCCTTGCTGGACACACCTTTTTGAGGTAAATATGATCTAGAATTTGTTAGAATACTCTATGTGCTTCACTTGTATCTTTTGAGCTGGATAGTTTTGCTCTAGTGCTTCACTTATATCTTTTAGAGCACGGTGGTGATTTTATTTTCTAGAAATTGTTGATCTCTCATGCTTCACTTATACCCTTTTTATAGTCTTTTAGAACACCATAGTAATGTGCTTTGGTTATGAAACTAGTCCTAAGATGATAGGCATCCAAGATGGGTATAGTAAAAACTTTCACATAAAAAGTGCATTGAATACTAAGAGAAGTTTGATACTTGATGATTGTTTTGAGATAGGAGGATGGTGATATTAGAGTCATGCTAGTAGAGTAGTTGTGAATTTGAGAAATACTTGTGTTGAGGTTTGCAAGTCCCGTAGCATGCACGTATGGTAACCGTTGTGTGACAAATTTGAAGCATGAGGTATTTCATTGAGTGTCATCCTTTGTGTGGAGGACGGGGGCGCGCGATGGTTAACTCCTAGCAACCTCCCCCCTAGGAACATGCGTGCAGTGCTTTGTTTTGATGACTTGTAGATTTTTGCAATAATTATGTGAGTTTTTTATGACTAATGTTGAGTCCATTGATTATATGCACTCTCACCCTTCCACCATTGCTAGCCTCTCTTGTACCGCGCAACTTTCGCCGGTACCATACACCCACCATATACCTTCCTCAAAACAGCCACCATACCTACCTATAATGGCATTTCCATAGCCATTCCGAGATATATTGCCATGCAACTTTCCACCGTCCCGTTCATATGACACACTTCATCATTGTCATATTGACATGCATGATCACGTAGTTGGCATCATATTTGTGGCTAGGCCACCATGCATAATTTTTCATACATGTCACTCTTGATTCATTGCACATATCGGTACACCGCCGGAGGCATTCATATAGAGCCATACTTTGTTCTAGTATCGAGTTGTAAATCAATATAAGTGTGATGATCATCATTATTAGAGCATCATCCCAAAGAAAATAAAAAATAAAAAATGGGAAAGGCCAAAGAAAAAAGAAAGGCCCAAAAAAAGAAGAAAAAAAGAAAAAAAAGGACAATGCTACTATCTTTTTCCACACTTGTGCTTCAAAGTAGCACCATGGTCTTCATAATAGAGAGTCTCTTGTTTAGTTACACTAGTGGGAATTTTCATTATAGAACTAGGCTTGTATATTCCAACGATGGGCTTCCTCAAATTCCCTAGGTCTTCGTGAGCAAGCAAGTTGGATGCACACCCACTTAGTTTCTTTTGTTGAGCTTTCATACATTTATAGCTCTAGTGCATCCGTTGCATGGCAATCCCTACTCACTCACATAGATATCTATTGATGGGCATCTCCATAGCCCATTGATACGCCTAGTTGATGTGAGACCATCTTCCTCTTTTTTGTCTTCTCCACAACTGTAATGCCCAGGATACGACTATATCTCCTACGTGTCGAGGCACGACTTAGAGACATAAGCGCATTCTAGAATGATCGCAAGCGTGGTATCTTTGCACAACTCATGTAAAAATACAGGGATGAACGAGTAAAATAGTTGGCTTACACTCGCCACGTCACACAATGAATACAATAGCATACATTCATCCAAATAACACAGGGTCCAACTACGGACGAAAACCAACGAGAAAAGATACCACAACCACAAGGCCTGGTCGCCCCTAGTAGGACCGACTACTGATCGTCGAAAACGTCACATTCATACGGCCAAGCTCTTCATCGAATTCCCAATGAAGTTCTTGTCCATCTCCTGCGTCGTACTCAGTTGTACCTACATCTGGTGTGTGTAGTAATCTGTGAGCCATGGAGGACTCAGCAATCCCGTTCTCGGGTATCAAAACTAGCAAAGCCTTAGGTGTGGAAGGGTAATAAAGTGTTTGTGCTTGATGGCTTCTCGCCCCTCGTTGGTTACCCCAAGTGGAAGGTGTGAGATGCAGTGTAGTGGAAGTTTTCCCTTGGCAAAGATACCAAGGATCGATTTCCCCTGAGACTCCCAGTTTCAACAAGAAGGTGTCAACTGCTAACGGCGCCAGATATTAGCAATCAACGTGGACCTACACACAGATACAAATAACTTTGCTCCCAACGAGTACAGAGAGGTTGTCAATCCCTCCGGCCTTGTAGTTTACAAAGGATCAAACACAAGTGATAGTAGTGATAGATATTGCTGCAATAGTAAGTAAAAGTGTAAAGTAAATAGCGGATGTGATCAATGATGGTAATATGGACCGGAGTACCATGATGTTCACTAGTGATGTCTCTCTCCCAAAAGACGATTAAACAGCTATGTGAGGTAAACGAATTACAGCTGGACAATTGACAGAATTATGTGCGCAAACCAATGCTAACTATGTTGCAAGAAAGGTAGAGGTTCAAAGCATGGGCGGTAAACCGAGGTAAGTAGACCGAAATCCATCTGCATCTACTACTAATCATCCACCTTGAGATATCTATCCAGAACATCTCGCTGGTATTAAGTTGCGAGTCCCACCCATAGTGTAAACTCAAAGCAACAGACAACTGCATTAAAAGAACTTTGCGTAAAGTAAACAATCCTTGCACCCGCGGGCACAAGCACCGTTGTTTTCCCCCTTGTGGCAACAACACATCCCCTAGACTCATGATTCTGTCACTCAAGCTAGTCATCGAGGGGCATGAACCCACAATCAAGCATAACGTTCCCTCTTGGAGTCACTACCTACTACTTGGCCAAAGCAATAAATAACAACGGAGAACATGCAAGAATTACTTACGAACATAAATATAAAAGAGGTAGATCAAATATATTACTCAAACACAATCTGAACATAATCTCATAATCCATCGGATCCCAGCAAACTCATCATAGCAACAGCATAAGGATTACATATGTGCCTCGATCATGTAGGGCAGCTCACGAGGACTAATTAGTGAAGCACAAGAACGGGAGGAGAACATCACATAGCTACTGGTCATGGACTCATGGTCCAAGGGAGACTACTCACAACTCATTCGGGGGGCGTCCATGGTGGTGGAGAAGCTCCCGGTGGTGATCCTCCCCTCCGGCAGGGTGCCGGGAAGAGTTCTCCTGGTGCTCCCGATCTTGGAAGCGGCGGCGGCGGTGGAACAGAGATGAGATCGCGAAAAAGAGTTCCCGTCTCGAGGGTTTTGGGAGACGGTCTAAATATATGCCAAAGGGGGGCATCAGCGGAGCCTCGGGGGGCCCAGGCGCCCCCCCGGCGCGGCCCAGGGGGGGGCGCGCCACCAGGGCGCCTGGGGCCCTGGTGGCCCCCCTCCGGATGCGCTTCGGGTGCCTGGTAGCTTCTGGAACGCTGATTTTTTATATAATTTTTCCGGGATTTTTCTGGCAGTTCTCGTAATGGGAAAACCTGAAATACAAAAATAGCCGAAAACAGAAACTGGCACTGGGGTGCACTGAGTTGAAAGGTTAGTCCAAATATGATCAAAAGTGTATGGAAGTGTATAAATATCATAGCAATATCACCCAAAAGAGGCATGGAGCAAGCAGAAATTATAGATACGTTTTGGACGTATCAGTTTGCAGCAGCACTAAGCAACTAGCTTACGAGTTTAGAGCGAGAAGAGAATAAGTGCCAACGGTCGCCAAGTTGATCAAGAAGTGATCCTAGCTACTCACGATCAAACATAACCCCGCCGTGTTCACTTCCCGAAGCCCTTCGGAAAGAGACCGTCATGGTTACTCACATAGGTAGTGTATTCTTATGAATAAGGTGTCAAGTTATCTACAACTGGATATCAACAAATTCCCATCTGCCACATAACCGCGGGCACGGCTTTCGAATGTTCATAACCCTGTAGGGGTGTCCCAACTTAGCCCATCACAAGCTCTCACGACCAGCAGAGTTAATAATGATATTACCCCTTATCTTAGGGACAATCCGATCAGGCTCGGAATCCCGGTGCACAAGACATTTCGACAATGGTAAAACAAGTCCAGCAAGACCTCCCGGCGTGCCGACACCCTGATAGTAGCCGCGTGTATCTCGTCTCAGGCCACGTCCGGATGAGCAATACGTACAACAACCGAGGACCCCAGATAACTGGGTGGCACCGCAAGTGGCTCTAGTTTGGGACCAACACCATCAGCACTGGCCCCCCTGCTATGTAGAAGAATCCTCGAGGACATGACCCCCTATGCAAATTAATTAACTAATTAAGTTGTTATTATGAGGCAAATTAAAACCAATGTTGGGCCTTGCCGGAGGAGTTTTATTCAAAGATGAACTGTCAAGGGGTCCCCATATACCCAACCGTGTAAGGAACGCAAAATCAAGGAACATAACGCCGGTTTATCGGTTCCTAAGGTGGCATGAGTGGAACAAAACATCGAGCAAAAGGCCAAGCCTTCCACCCATTTCCAAGTATATAGGTGTGTTAATATATTTAAGAGATATTGTGATATTCCAACAACAAGTTCCAACATGGAGCAATCTTCATCTTCACCTGCAACTAACAACGCTATAAGAGGGGCTGAGCAAGCGGGTAACATAGCCAAACAACGGTTTGCTGGGAAGGTGTCAAAGGTTAGAGGTTTCATGGCAACAATAGGATGCTGACAAACAGGAATAGGCATCGAGGCAATATCTAAAGAGCGAGACAACTAGCATAGGCAAAGATAGTAGTGATATCTGGGAATGGTCATCTTGCCTGGGATTCCGAGAGGAAGAAGAACGAGTCCAAGAATTAGTCGAACAAATCCTCACAACTCCGGAACGAAACCGAAGCTAACGAGAGAAGCAACCGAAAAGAAGCAAACAACACGGTAAACACACATATCATAATCATGGCATATGATGCACAAACAAGTATGATGCATGTCCGGTTTAAATATGCATGGCATGGCAAAGTGCACAAGCAACACTACAATTTAAGTGGAGCTCAATAGGCAAGGAGTTGCATATCGACAAAACACCACATTTTATTTATTTAGTTGACTCTCGTTTATTTACAAGACAAGATTAAATGTTCTTATTAAACATGGCAAGAGGTGAAGCATAAGTAAACTATCTATTTAGGCATTTTAAATGAGGCCGGAAATAACAACAACAATTTTAGAAACTCCCCATGTGCATATTTAGCAATTCTTAAAGCAAAGAACACATTCAAGCATTTAAAGGTTGTTATCATGATGCGGATGGCAAATGCAAGTTTTTAGCAATTTCTTAAAAGTTGACAATTAACAAGATATGGAGTATTTGGTCGCCACGACGGAAAGGAAAGGGGTGTCATGGCGGCGAGAATGAAAACGGTGCCACGGCAACGTTCCGATGATCCGACAACTCGTCGAGATGCCGGTGCAAAAGCAAGGTGGCGTGAGCGTGTCAAGCAAGATGGTGGGGTGCTCCCGTTACCGGGTCCCCATGGTTCGGCGATAGTTCAAACGAGGAGGAACATGCAAGCGACAACTCGGACACGATGCGAACCAGCGATACACCTCATACAACACAACATGCATCCGTTCCACGAGCGTCATCTCGGGGGTATACCTTCGGAGCATGCGTTTCGAGGAGGTTCGGGTTCGTAGTGGAAGTAGTCGTTCACGAGTCGGTTGTAGTGGAATTAGTTGCACACGCCGATGGTAGTGGAAGAAGTCATTCGCCGGGCGTCGTGGGAAGAAGTCGTTCCGTTCGTAGTCGTACACGGGGCGTCGGGGTCGTCGTACACGGTTTGTTCTGAAGAGGTACTCGATGAATCCAACATTTTCGGGACGACGGTAGTGGAACTTGACGTTTCGTTCATGGGTCTTCGGCGAGGGTAGTCGTTCACGTTGATGTAGTGGTACTTGCGGTTCCCGTGTGTAGCCGTACTCGAGGGTCATGGAGGTAGTTGTACTTGTGGTCTCCGGCGACGGTAGTCGTACGCGTATCGACGAGGTACTTGGTCTTGTGAAGAGGTACTTGGCGTTCCGGTCTGTAGTCATACATGGCTCGGAGTGGTACTTGTGGTTCTAGGCTTCGGCGTCGAGGTACTTGGTGATCCAAAATGGAGCATCACAGCAGGCTTCCAGCCTTGCCAGACTTAGTAAGAACCAACCAAAACACCACAAGGCCGACTTGGCGGTCAACAACAGCCGGATCCTCCATGATCCGGGCTGGAGATGGCCGGAGTGACGGTGCGGGTGTCGGCGCGGGGACGGAGTCCTGGTGGAGCTCGACGGCGGCGGAGCAACATGGAAGGCACGGACATGGCGAGGAGGAGGCGGAGGAGGCGGAGCTCGGGCCGAGCAGGGCGAAGGCTGGGGCGGCCCATACGGAGTGGCGGAGGCAGGCTCTTGGCGGCAGTGACTGCAGCCGCGAGAGGCATAGAAGAGGTGGCGCGGTCGTGGGGAGGAAGTGGCCGGCGCGGCGCTGCCTGGTGCGGTCGGTCCTGCGGGGCCAGAGACGAGGCGGAGGGAGGAAGTGGAACGACGACATCCGGCAACCCAGGCAACGCGGGGACGGAAGGAGTAGCGCGACGCGGTGCTCCACGAACTTGGTGAGGCCGAGGCGCGGTCGGACGCGAGCGTCGGGGCCCTGCTCAGTCGAGGAAGAAGGAGTCGAGGCGCGGGGTGACGGGGCCGCCAAAGGTGGCTTGGCGCGGCGTTGGAGGAAGAGGCGGGATGGTGAGGGATCGAAGGAGGAGGGAGAGAGGTCGAGGAGATCGAGCGGGACTGGCGGCGCGACTTGGAGAAGACGAGGGACGAGGGAGATCGAGAGGGAGAGAGCGGTCGGGCGAGAGGAGTCGGCTAGGGTTAGGTTTAGGGAGAGGTTGTTGGGCTGCAGGAAGGCCAGCTGGGCCTTGGGCCTTAGCTGGCTCAGGCCTGGCGCGAGGACGGAGTCCTGGTGGAGCTCGACGGCGGCGGAGCAACATGGGAGGCGCGGACATGGCGAGGAGGAGGCAGAGGAGGCGGAGCTCGGGCCGAGCAGGGCGAAGGCTGGGGCGGCCCATACGGAGCGGCGGAGGCAGGCTCTTGGCGGCGGTGACTGCAGCCGCGGGAGGCATAGATGAGGCGGCGTGGCTGTGGGGAAGAAGTGGCCGGCGCGGCGCTGCCTGGTGCGGTCGGTCCTGCGGGGCCAGAGGCGAGGCGGAGGGAGGAAGTGGAATGGCGGCATCCGGCAGCCCAGGCGACGCGGGGACGGAAGGAGCAGCGCGACTCGGTGCTCCACGAACTTGGTGAGTCCGAGGCGTGGTCGGACGCGAGCGCCGGGGGCCCTGCTCCGTCGAGGCAGAAAGAGTCGAGGCGCGGGGTGACGGGCCGCCGGAGGTGGCTTGGCGCTGCATTGGAGGAAGAGGCGGGATGGTGAGGGATCGAAGGAGGAGGGAGAGAGGTCGAGGGGATCGAGTGGGACTGGCGGGCCGACTTGGAGATGACGAGGGACGAGGGAGATCGAGAGGGAGAGAGCGGTCGGGCCAGAGGAGTCGGCTAGGATTAGGTTTAGGGAGAGGTTGTTGGGCCGCAGGAAGGCCGGCTGGGCCTTGGGCCTTAGCTGGGTCAGGCCTGGCAGCACTCTCTCTCTCTAATGTTAAGAGTGAAAAGAAAGAAAAAAAGCATTAAAAGAAAGAAAGAGGGGGTTATGAGTAGAGATTGGGCTTGAGGGAAAATTTTTGGACTCGCAAAAATGAGGGTGACCCAAGAAAATAAAGTGATTATGATTGGAAAATTAAATTCAAAATCCTTTGAATTTAATTCAAAAGGTTTGAACAAAGACTCGGATTTTGAAGTGCCCATAAATGTTGAGAATTTCGGTGGAGCTCGAGGAAAAGACGAAAGAATTTATGGACAAAGTTTGGGGACCAAACTTGAAGCGGAAAGGCACGGAATTATTTTGCAAGTGTGTTTGGGTTAATTCCAAACAAACAGGATATTTTATAATAGCTCCATAAATATTAGGAGGATATGTTATAAAGAGAAGTCACTCTTCCCTCGATTTAAATGGATCGAAGATCCACACAATTTATTTAGTTGAGTTTTTAAAAGTTAAAGACATGATGGCATGATGACATGATGCAATGCAAAATAAATAAAGCAAGCACAAATGAAACACACGGGAAAACCCGGAACATCTGGAAATCTTCTGGAGCGTCGGTCTTCGGGCGTCACAACTCTCCCACACTAACAGAGGATCTCGACCCGAGATCCTGGAGATGGCACCGGATAGAAGAGGAAAAGAAAGAGGTAAAACAAAGTTGCTTCTTTGACAAACGAGTGAAACCAATGAACTTGAGAGGTTGACCAAATTGAAGAAGAACACAACGAAGATGAACGAACATGAAAACACTCCGTTAGAAAAGAGGAACAAGGTACATTACGAGAACCTTGTAGGTTGAAAGGCATGAAACAAGAGCTTAACGAACCAAAAGAATTTAAAACTGCACCGATATAGCCAAGGAATAAGAATGGCAGAATTTGGACAGCACTCCGACTGAAAATGGAAGGAATTAACATGAGCTTGCCAAGTTGGGATGATACTTGATAAAATCAACAGCACATTGCCTCCGGAACAATTAAAAGAATGACACAAGGTTAAGAAATATTTTAGATAGCACTCCGGTTGAAAAGAGGGGCAAAACTTGATAAGATGAGAGAATTTGAATGGGGGACACAACACTCTGGTTGAATGGATAAGTAAAGGAAAGAACATGATCTCGATATAATGAGATGATGGTTTGGAGAGAGCAACATCACAATGCCTCCGGAATGAAAGAATAGCATATAAATCAATGAAAGGAATGAATGGTGAAGAAAAATAACAAGTTCTCCCACAAATGAATTAGAAAATCCTCATTACGAAGAAGGGTTGAACAGAGTTGTTGAAAATAATCAACAACAAAATAATAAGCTTGTTGTGGCCTTATGGAAAACATCTCAAAGTTATGAGGTGACAACCAGCCACTAATGGAAAACAATTGATTGGATTGAGATCAACGACAAGATGAAAACTTATTTCTGTAGGAGGATAAATGAAGAAACTGGACCATTTATAAGCACCATAAATAGCAACAATCCTTAGGGAAAGCTTTTAGGTGAGATACAACCCAAGATTACTTCAACGAATAAATTGAAGGGTTGGAAAGATCTCCTGAACAAAGAAAATGATGGTTTTAAATATCTCATTCTTGATAACTTGTGAATCATGAAACATGAAGGAAAATTATCAACAATGACATAACACCACCTCAAAAGATAAGGGAGCAAGAATTGCACTTCAGAATGCAAGAAGAAGAATACTTGAGCTCCAACAAGAATCTTGAAGAACACTTCGAGCATGAATTAAATCATGATGAACCACCAAGAAGAACTCCGGTAACAAAAGGATGAAAAAGTGAAGGATGAAAAGAATAAGATTGAAGCCTTGCAATGATTTAGATGGAGGTTCTCATGAGAAAATTGAGATAGCTTAGAACACCGGGAAACAAGACAAACAACTTGAAACCAAGAATTTATTCCTCCTGAACAAACTCCAAGGGAAGGGATTTAATCTCTTGGAAGAAGCTAGAATGAGAATTATGTTATGCATATCCTTCATCAAATTAAACTGACAACAAGCAATGGATTTGGCATACTACTTATTCCTGTTGCAAGAACTAAAGAGAGATCTCGCACAATCTTGAGAAAGTATTCAACGAATCACCGGTAGGATTTCAGAAAGAACGAGTGAAATGACATGATAACGCAGTAAATAATGTTTAATGAACCACCGTAGAAATTGAAATGAAGTGATGACAGAGAACAAGCCATCGTAAGGAATTGAAATTGAGTGAATATAAAAGAATGAATCACGGGGAAGAATATTGATACGAACGGAGAGGCATCAATTAAGAATAGTTCGAGGACGAAGTTGAAACCTAAGGACGAAGAAATCTTCTGAAATGATGGCCTTCAGAGGATCACAATGGGAAGAAATCATGAAATGCTTCGGATGAGTCTAAAAAGAATTCTCACAATCAAAAACACTTATGAGGATGGTATGAAGCTAGAACCACGAATCTTCAAGAGAACGGGCCAAGATTTAAGAGAAACTCTTCTCCGGTCTTCACAATTTTTAGAATGACGATGAGATACACCTTGAAGAATTTTTGATATACTCCGAAAGAATGAAATATAAAGGTTGAAGCAGCAATGAATGAAAGCAATCTTGGAGGATACGTTTGACCGATGAGAGGTCCATTCTTATGTCAAATTTGAAAGGAATTTGAGAATAACTCCGGAAAAATAGAAGAGTCAGGTAAGATCCTGGGAAAAGACCTATGGGTTAGGGCCCACTCAAAAGAAACACCGTTGAAAAAGATTAATTAAGAGATATTGCACCGGTTGCATTAAATGGCTTGAATGAGATAACAATCTCAAAATAGCTTGAACAAATTGAGAATGAAAATGTGAATCTTCTGAGATATCTTGAACACTCCGGATATGAACATAGAGAGAGTTGAATAAATAAGAAAGCTATGGATAAGAAATTACAACATGGGAAAACATGTGAAACAAGAGGCACAAATATGATAAACACCGACGCTTGAATTAAGTCCACCGAAGAAGAAACGAGAACGGAGAATGATAAACTTGAAGTTTCTGAGCATCTTCGTGAGAATCACCGGATAATGAAATTGAAAGAAAGAATGAAGAAACATCACATTAGTAAAAGGATACTTGATTTGAGATTTTTGGCTCCGAGAACAAGAAGGGTGGGAGGGTGGGGAAAACAAAGACAACTTGGGATGACTGAAACAAACACCGTTGAGAAAATACTGAGAGTTGATCTTACGGATGATGAAGAGATCGGATGAACTTGAAGAGAAGCATGCCGGTTGAAAAGAATTTAACATAGCAATCTCGATGATCAAAAAGGACTAGCACTCTCATAGAAATATGAGAATAGCGATTAGGAAAGGTATGGAATCAACATTTGACTTCGAAGCAACTCGAATACCGCAATCAAGACAAAATGAAGGGTTGATATGTTGCAACATAATCTTCACAATATCATTCGAATAGAGAATTGAACGAATGAATTCCATAGCTTAATGGTACAACACTTGTCGAGAAGCCACTTGGGAGAACAAAAGGTAAATAAAAACAACAAGGAGCAGATAGAACAAATACAAGATAGAAGTTTCGTGCCACATATTCGTGCTGAAAACTCATGGAACGTGTTACAAAAGGGTTTTGCAATCCCCGGATCAGCATAGCCAAGGACCCTTTAAGATGCAACTCCCAATTGGAACAACGCCCATAAAACCTATTTACTCACTGTTGAACCCCGAACTCCATATCATGCACTCGATGGAAGAATGCCTACGAGCTACTAGAAGAACCCACCTATTAATTTCCGAATGTTTCTGGTTATGCAATCGGGTGTTGCGGATACAGGGGAAGCACCGCGCACTCAACTCTAATCCTACATCCAGTTGTATCCATCCTTCAACACATAACCAGTCATTTCCGGAAACCGTTTACCTCGGACCTTCGAAACGCATCTGCTATACAAGCTGTGGCAATACTCCCGAACTACCTCCCCAGTACTCGGTGATGTCGGGGTTATCTTACCACTAACCGCATAGAAGAGTTTTCGATGTCGGCCGTCTTAATTATTCTAGAACCGCCACGATACATTTGTGACGACAACACCTCAGAGCTCAACTCCCCGGGACACTGCCACAACCCCTAAATGAAAGGAGGCATCGAGAACAATGTTCTCGTCACAAAGATATCGGAACAATCCAAACAATACTCGCGTGATCCTAAAAAAAATTAGTGAATTTTTGAGAGTAGAAGAGATAGAACATCGTTAGGAGTCCTCACCAGAGCGATGAAGGGATGAGGAGTAAAAAGAAATCCTACTCTCCGATATATATAGGACTCAAAACATTTTTTTGTGTGTGTGCCTAGACTCAACCGTCAACGATTCGATCAATCAGGGGGGCTCCTAGGTCGGAGAAGGCTCTGATTACCAACTTGTAATGCCCAGGATGCGACTATATCTCCTACGTGTCGAGGCACGACTTAGAGACATAAGCGCATTCTGGAATGATCGCAAGCGTGGTATCTTTGCACAACTCATGTAAAAATACAGGGATGAAAGAGTAAAATAGTTGGCTTACACTCGCCACGTCACACAATGAATACAATAGCATACATTCATCCAAATAACACAGGGTCCGACTACGGACGAAAACCAACGAGAAAAGATACCACAACCACAAGGCCTAATCGCCCCTAGTAGGAACCACTACTGATCGTCGAAAATGTCACATTCATATGGCCAAGCTCTTCATCGAATTCCCAGTGAAGTTCTTGTCCATCTCCTGCGTCGTACTCAGTTGTACCTACATCTGGTGTGTGTAGTAATCTGTGAGCCACGGAGGACTCAGCAATCCCGTTCCCGGGTATCAAAACTAGCAAAGCCTTAGGTGTGGAAGGGTAATAAAGTGTTTGCAGCAGCACTAAGAAACTAGCTTACGAGTTTAGAGCGAGAAGAGAATAAGTGCCAATGGTCGCCAAGTTGATCAAGAAGTGATCCTAGCTACTCACGATCAAACATAACCCCACCGTGTTCACTTCCCGAAGCCCTTCGGAAAGAGACTGTCACAGTTACTTACACAGGTAGTGTATTCTTATGAATAAGGTGTCAAGTTATCTACAACCGGATATCAACAAATTCCCATCTGCCACATAACTACGGGCACGGCTTTTGAAAGTTCATAACCCTGCAAGGGTGTCCCAACTTAGCCCATCACAAGCTCTCACGATCAGCAGAGATAATAATGATATTACCCCTTATCTTAGGGACAATCCGATCAGGATCGGAATCCCGGTGCACAAGACATTTCGACAATGGTAAAACAAGTCCAGCAAGACCTCCCGGCATGCTGACACCCTGATAGTAGCCGCGCGTATCTCGTCTCAGGCCACATCCGGATGAGCAATACATACAGCAACCGAAGACCCCAGATAACTGGGTGGCACCGCAAGTGGCTCTAGTTTGGGACGAACACCATCAGCACTCGCCCCCCCCCCTGTTATGTAGAAGAATCCTCGGGGACATGACCCCCTATGCAAATTAATTAATTAATTAAGTTGTTATTATGAGGCAAATTAAAAGCAATGTTGGGCCTTGCTGGAGGAGTTTTATTCAAAGACGAACTGTCAAGGGGTCCCCATATACCCAACCGTGTAAGGAACGCAAAATCAAGGAACATAACGCCGGTTTATCGGTTCCTAAGGTGGCATGAGTGGAACAAAACACCGAGCAAAAGGCCAAGCCTTCCACCCATTGCCAAGTATATAGGTGTGTTAATATATTTAAGAGATATTGTGATATTCCAACAACAAGTTCCAACATGGAGCAATCTTCATCTCCACCTGCAACTAACAACGCTATAAGAGGGGATGAGCAAGCAGGTAACATAGCCAAACAATGGTTTGCTGAGGTGTCAAAGGTTAGAGGTTTCATGGCAACAATAGGAGGCTGACAAATAGGAATAGGCATCGAGGCAATATCTAAAGAGCGAGACAACTAGCATAGGCAAAGATAGTAGTGGTATCTGGGAATGGTCATCTTGCCTGGGATTCCGCAAGGAAGAAGAACGAGTCCAAGAAGTAGTCGAACAAATCCTCACAACTCTGGAACGAAACCGAAGCTAACGAGAGAAGCAATCGGAAAGAAGCAAACAACACGGTAAACACACATATCATAATCATGGCATATGATGCACAAACAAGTATGATGCATGTCCGGTTTAAATATGCATGGCATGGCAAAGTGCACAAGCAACACTACAATTTAAGTGGAGCTCAATAGGCAACGAGTTGCATATTGACAAAACACCACATTATATTTATTTAGTTGACTCTCGTTTATTTACAAGACAAGATTAAATGTTCTTATTAAACATGGCAAGAGGTGAAGCATAAGTAAACTATCTATTTAGGCATTTTAAATGAGGCCGGAAATAACAACAACAATTCCGGAAACTCCCCATGTGCATATTTAGCAATTCTTAAAGCAAAGAACAAATTCAAGCATTTAAAGGTTGTTATCATGATGCGGATGGCAAATGCAAGTTTTTAGCAATTTCTTAAAAGTTGACAGATAACAAGATATGGAGTATTTGGTCGCCACGACGGAAAGGAAAGGGGTGTCATGGCGGCGAGAATGAAAACGGTGCCACGGCAACGTTCCGATGATCCGACAACTCGTCGAGATGCCGGTGCAAAAGCAAGGTGGCGTGAGCGTGTCAAGCAAGATGGTGGGGTGCTCCCGTTACCGGGTCCCCATGGTTCGGCGATAGTTCAAACGAGGAGGAACATGCAAGCGACAACTCGGACACGATGCGAACAAGCGATACACCTCATACAACACAACATGCATCCGTTCCACGAGCGTCATCTCAGGGGTATACCTTCGGAGCGTGTGTTTCGATGAGGTTCGGGTTCGTAGTGGAAGTAGTCGTTCACGAGTCGGTTGTAGTGGAATTAGTTGCACACGCCGATGGTAGTGGAAGAAGTCATTCGCCGGGCGTCGTGGGAAGAAGTCGTTCCGTTCGTAGTCGTACACGGGGCGTCGGGGTCGTCGTACACGGTTTGTTCCGAAGAGGTACTCGATGAATCCAACGTTTTCGGGGCGACGGTAGTGGAACTTGACGTTTCGTTCATGGGTCTTCGGCGAGGGTAGTCGTTCACGTTGATGTAGTGGTACTTGCGGTTCCCGTGTGTAGCCGTACTCGAGGGTCATGGAGGTAGTTGTACTTGTGGTCTCCGGCGACGGTAGTCGTACGCGTATCGACGAGGTACTTGGTCTTGTGAAGAGGTACTTGGCGTTCCGGTCTGTAGTCGTACATGGCTCGGAGTGGTACTTGTGGTTCTAGGCTTCGGCGTCGAGGTACTTGGTGATCCAAAATGGAGCATCACAGCAGGCTTCCAGCCTTGCTAGACTTAGTAAGAACCAACCAAAACACCACAAGGCCAACTTGGCGGTCAACAACAGCCGGATCCTCCATGATCCGGGCTGGAGATGGCCGGAGTGACGGTGCGAGTGTCGACGCGGGGACGGAGTCCTGGTGGAGCTCGACGGCGGCGGAGCAACATGGAAGGCACGGACATGGCGAGGAGGAGGCAGAGGAGGCGGAGCTCGGGCCAAGCAAGGCGAAGGCTGGGGCGGCCCATACGGAGTGGCGGAGGCAGGCTGTTGGCGGCGGTGACTGCAGCCGCGAGAGGCATAGACGAGGTGGCGCGGTCGTGGGGAGGAAGTGGCCGGCGCGGCGCTGCCTGGTGCGGTCGGTCCTGCGGGGCCAGAGACGAGGCGGAGGGAGGAAGTGGAACGACGACATCCGGCAACCTAGGAGACGCGGGGACGGAAGGAGCAGCGCGACGCGGTGCTCCACGAACTTGGTGAGGCCGAGGCGCGGTCGGACGCGAGCGTCGGGGCCCTGCTCAGTCGAGGAAGAAGGAGTCGAGGCGCGGGGTGACGAGGCCGCCGGAGGTGGCTTGGCGCGGCGTTGGAGGAAGAGGCGGGATGGTGAGGGATCGAAGGAGGAGGGAGAGAGGTCGAGGAGATCGAGCGGGACTGGCGGCGCGACTTGGAGAAAACGAGGGACGAGGGAGATCGAGAGGGAGAGAGCGGTCGGGCGAGAGGAGTCGGCTAGGGTTAGGTTTAGGGAGAGGTTGTTGGGCCGCAGGAAGGCTGGCTGGGCCTTGGGACTTAGCTGGCTCAGGCCTGGCAGCACTCGCTCTCTCTCTCTCTCTAATGTTAAGAGTGAAAAGAAAAAAAAACAGAGCATTAAAAGAAAGAAAGAGGGAGGTTATGAGTAGAGTTTGGGCAGGAGGGCAATTTTTTGGACTCGCAAAAATGAGGGTGACCCAAGAAAATAAAGTGATCATGATTGGAAAATTAAATTCAAAATCCTTTGAATTTAATTCAAAAGGTTTGAACAAAGACTCGGATTTCGAAGTGCCCATAAATGTTGAGACTTTTGGTGGAGCTCGAGGAAAAGACGAAAGAATTTATGGACAAAGTTTGGGGGCCAAACTTGAAGCGGAAAGGCACGGAATTATTTTGTAAGTGTGTTTGGGTTAATTCCAAACAAACAGGATATTTTATAATAGCTCCATAAATATTAGGAGGATATGTTATAAAGAGAAGTCACTCTTCCCTCGATTTAAATGGATCGAAGATCCACACAATTTATTTAGTTGAGTTTTTAAAAGTTAAAGACATGATGGCATGATGACATGATGCAATGCAAAATAAATAAAGCAAGCACAAATGAAACACACGGGAAAACCCGGAACATCTGGAAATCTTCTGGAGCATCGGTCTTCGGGCGTCACAACAACCACCACTCTATTCCACATAGTGATATGTCCATGGCTCACGCTCATGTATTGCGTGAAAGTTGAAAATGTTTGAAAAATTTAAAGTATGAAACAAGTGCTTGGCTGAAACCCGGGTTGTGCATGATTGGAGTATTTTGTGTGACGAAGATGGAGTATAGCCTAACTATATGATTTTGTAGGGATGAACCTTCTTTGGCCATGTTATTTTGAAAAGACATGATTGTTGTGTTAGTATGCTTGAAGTATTATTATTCTTATGTCAATATGAACTTTTATCTTGAATCTTTCGGATCTGAACATTCATGCCACAACAAAAAGAATTTACATTGAGAATTATGTTGGTTAGCATTCCACATCGAAAATTCTGTTTTTATTATTTACCTACTCGAGGACGAGCAGGAATTAAGCTTGGGGATGCTTGATACGTCTCCAACGTATCTATAATTTTTTTTATTGTTCCATGCTATTATATTATCCTTCTAGGATGTTTTATGGGCTTTTATATACACTTTTATATGATTTTTGGGACTAACCTATTAACCCAGAGCCCAGTGCCAGTTTATGTTTTTCCCTTGTTTTAGAGTATCGCGGAAAAGGAATATCAAACGGAGTCCAATTGACGAGCCAATTTTTGATGATTTTTTCTGGACCAAAAGAAGCCCCTAAAGTAAAAGAGTTGGGCCAGGAGAACCACGGGCTGCCCACGAGGGTGGGGGGCGCGCCCACCCCAACTGGTGGCGCCCCCCTATCTCGTGGACAGCCCGGAGACCCCCATGACTTGTGCCCTATGCCAAAAAATCCTATAAATACAGAAACCTCCAAAAAATAACCTAGATCGGGAGTTCCGCCGCCGAAAGCCTCTGTTGCCACCGGAAACCAATCTAGACCCGTTCTGGCACCCTGCCGGAGGGGGGAATCCCTCTTCGGTGGCCATCTTCATCATCCCGGCGCTCTCCAAGACGAGGAGGGAGTAGTCCACCCTCGGGGCTGAGGGTATGTACCAGTAGCTATGTGTTTGATCTCTCTCTCTCTCTCTCTCTCTCTCTCTCTCTCTCTCTCTCTCTCTCTCTCTCTCTCTCTCTCTCTCTCTCTCTCTCTCTCTCGTGTTCTTGAGATGGCACGATCTTGATGTATGGCGAGCTTTGCTATTTGTAGTTGGATCTTATGATGTTTCTCCCCCTCTACTCTCTTGTGATGAATTGAGTTTTCCCTTTGAAGTTATCTTATCAGATTGAGTCTTTAAGGATTTGAGAACACTTGATGTATGTCTTGCGTGGGATACATGTGCTGACAATGGGGTATTCTATTGATTCACTTGATGTATGTTTTGGTGATCAACTTGCGGGTTCCGTGAACTTGGGAATCTATGCATAGGGGTTGGCACACATTTTCGTCTTGACTCCCCGGTAGAAACTTTGGGGCACTCTTTGAAGTATTTTGTGTTGGTTGAATAGATGAATCTGAGATTATGTGATGCATATCGTATAATCATGCCCACGGATACTTGAGGTGACAATGGAGTATCTAGGTGACATTAGGGTTTTGGTTGATTTGTATCTTAAGGTGTTATTCTAGTACGAACTCTATGATAGATCGAACGGAAATAATAGCTTCATGTTATTTTACTACGGACTCTTGAATACATAGATCAGAAAGAATAACTTTGAGGTGGTTTCGTACCGTACCATAATCTCCTCGTTTGTTCTCCGCTATTAGTTACTTTGGAGTGACTCTTTGTTGCATGTTGAGGGATAGTTATATGATCCAGTTATGTTATTATTGTTGAGAGAACTTGCACTAGTGAAAGTATGAACCCTAGGCCTTGTTTCCTATCATTGCAACACCGTTTATGCTCACTTTTACCACTTGCTACCTTGCTGTTTTTATATTTTCATATTACAAAAACCTATATCTACCATCCATATTGCACTTGTATCACCATCTCTTTGCCGAACTAGTGCACCTATACAATTTACCATTGTATTGGGTGTGTTGGGGACACAAGAGACTCTTTGTTATTTGGTTGCAGGGTTGTTTGAGAGTGACCATCTTCATCCTACGCCTCCCACGGATTGATAAACCTAAGGTCATCCACTTGAGGGAAATTTGCTAATGTCCTACAAACCTCTGCACTTGGAGGCCCAACAACGTCTACAAGAAGAAGGTTGCGTAGTAGACATCAAACCCCCATGCCAAATACTAGTCGGATGATCCCTGTGATCGAAAGTGATCGGACAGGCTGACCATGGGTTGAATTTGGGGGCGTGATACGTCCAGAACGTATCTATAATTTCTGCTTGCTCCATGCCACTTTTGGGTGATATTGCTATGATATTCATACACTTCCATACACTTTTGATCATATTTGGACTAACTTACTAATCCAGTGCACCCCAGTGCCAGTTTCTGTTTTCGGCTGTTTTTGTATTTCAGGTTTTCACGTTACGAGAACTGCCAGGAAAAATCCAGAAAAATTATATAAAAAATCAGCGTTCCGAAAACTACCGTGCGTCCGAAGGGCAGCCGGGGGGGGGGGGCACCAGGGCTCCAGGCGCCCTGGCGGCGCGCCCCCCTTGGGCCGCGCCGGGGGGGCGCCTGGGCCCCCCGAAGCTTCCCCGATGCCCCCCTTTGGCATATATTTAAAGCGTCCTCCGAAACCCTCAGAACAAAAACTCTTTTCGCGATCCCATCTCTGTTCCGCCGCCGCCGCCGCTTCCAAGATCGGGAGCACCAGGAGAACTCTTCCCGGCACCCTGCCGGAGGGGAGGATCACCACCGGGAGCTTCTCCACCACCATGGACGCCTCCCGGATGACTCGTGAGTAGTCTCCCTTGGACCATGAGTCCATGACCAGTAGCTATGTGATGTTCTCCTCCCGTTCTTGTGCTTCACTAATTAGTCCTCGTGAGCTGCCCTACATGATCGAGGCACATATGTAATCCTTATGCTGTTGCTATGTTGAGTTTGCTGGGATCCGATGGATTATGAGATTATGTTCAGATTGATCTTGAGTAATATATTTGATTCACCTCTTTTATATTTTTGTTCATAAGTAATTCTTGCATGTTCTCCGTTGTTACTTATTGCTTTGGCCGAGTAGTAGGTAGTGACTCCAAGAGGGAACGTTATGCTCGATTGTGGGTTCATGCCCCTCGATGACTAGCTTGAGTGACAGAAACATGAGTCTAGGGGATGTGCTGTTGCCACAAGGGGGAAAACAACGGTGCTTGTGCCCGCGGGTGCAAGGATTGTTTACTTTACGCAAAGTTCTTTTAATGCAGTTGTCTGTTGCATTGAGTTTACACTATGGGTGGGACTCGCAACTTAATACCAGCGAGATGTTCTGGATAGATATCTCAAGGTGGATGATTAGTAGTAGATATTGATGGATTTCGGTCTACTTACTTTGGCGTACCGCCCATGCTTTGAACCTCAACCTTTCTTGCAATGTAGTCAGCATTGGTTTGCGTTCGTGGTCCTGTCAATTGCCCAGCTGTAATTTGTTTACCTCACATAGCTGTTTTATCGTCTTTTGGGAGAGAGACATCACTAGTGAACATCATGAGACTCCGGTCCATATTACCATCATTGATCACATCCACTATTTACTTTTCGCTATTTACTTACTATTGCAAAAACTATCTATCACTGCTTTTAATCCTTTGTGAACTACAAGGCCGGAGAGATTGACAACCTCTCTGTACTCGTTGGGAGCAAAGTTATTTGTATCTGTGTGCAGGTCCACGTTGGTTGCTACTAATCTGGCGCCGTAGCAATTGACACCTACTTGTTGAACCTAGGAGTCTCTGGGGAATCGATCCTTGGCATCTTTGCTAGGGGAAAACACTTCTACTTACTGCATCTTACACCTTCCACTTGGGGTAACCAACGAGGGGTTCGAGGCCCATCAAGGAGTATTTTCTGGCGCCATTGCCGGGGACTCCACTCTTCAGGATAGGGGAGTTGCATGCTATCTTTTACCTTTGCTTTTTAGTCTTGTTAGTTTACCTTTCATTTTTGCTTTAGTTCTTTTTATCGAAAATCACAAAAATAGTTATCTTGCTTGCTTGCTACTATGGGTTCCACCGAGAACACCAAGTTGTGTGACTTCACTAGTCACAACAACGATGACTTTATCAGCACACCTATCACTACACCTGCCACTTCAGCACCTTCATATGAAATTAAACCTGCTTTACTGAACTTAGTCATGAGAGAACAATTCTCCGGTGCTGGAGATGATGCTGCTTTACACTTGAACAACTTTGTTGAACTTTGTGATATGCAAAAGTACCACGAAATAGATGGTAATATTGTTAAGCTTAAGCTTTTTCCTTTCTCCTTGAGAGGAGGAGCTAAAATTTGGTTTCAGTCTTTGCCTAGAAATAGCATAGATTCTTGGGACAAGTGCAAAGATGCTTTTATTGGAAAATACTATCCACCTGCTAAAATTATCCAACTTAGAAGTAACATAATGAATTTTAAACAATTGGATAATGAACACGTTGCCCAAGCTTGGGAACGTATGAAATCTCTTATCAAGAACTGCCCTACTCACGGTTTGACTACTTGGATGGTTATCCAAACTTTTTATGCAGGCTTGAACTTTACCTCGCGGAACTTGTTAGATTCGGCCGCGGGAGGAACTTTTATGTCAACTACACTTGGTGCTGCCACAAAGCTTCTCGATGAGATGATGACCAACTATTCCCAATGGCACACCGAACGCGCTCCAACAGGTAGGAAGGTAAACTCTGTCGAGGAGATTTCCTCCCTTAATGAAAAAGTTGACTTGATCATGTCTCTACTTTCGAAGCAATCTAATGTTGATCCTCGTGATGTTCCTTTAAATTCTTTGATTGCTCAAGAACAAGTAGATGTGAATTTTATCTCTAGAAACAATTTTAACAACAATGCTTATAGGAGTAATTTTGGTAGCAATCCTAGACCGTTCCCCTCTAATTCTTATGGGAACAATAATGCTTATCCTAGTACCAAGAACTCCACCACTGAACTAGAGACTATGCTTAGAGATTTCATCACTACC
This sequence comes from Secale cereale, assembly GCA_902687465.1. Lineage (NCBI taxonomy): Eukaryota > Viridiplantae > Streptophyta > Magnoliopsida > Poales > Poaceae > Secale > Secale cereale. The sequence continues at coordinate 471,071,732 of LR738711.1, read as the reverse complement.
CAAAAAGCCTTTAATAAGAATGTAGAAGAGAAACTACATAAACTAGATGATCTTTCTTTTAAGGTAGACCACTTAGCCAATGAGGTAAAATTGCTAAAGATTAAAACTTATCCTCTTAAGGAGAGGGAAGTCATTCCTATTAATGCTACTCAAGTACAAATTAATGAAAATATTATGATGATGGCTAAACTTAAAGAAAGATGGGCTAGAGAGAGGGAGGAAGAAGAAAGAATTAAGAGCCTTCCTACCCACCACTCTGTTGCTACTATCCAAGTTGTTGAGGATGTTCACACTCTTAGCACCCAATGTACTCCTGGTCCCAATGGACCTATTAATGGTGATGCTATGACTATAGAAACTACCAAACAAGTGAACCTAAAGGACACCACTACCACTTTACTTGATGCTCGTGACCTTGATTTTGATAATTGCACTCTTACCGAAGTTATTGATTTCCTTCACAAGATGTCTAGAGATCCCCGCACTAGCACGCTTAACCTTGCCTTCATAGAGCATATCACTAATGCTCTCATCAAAGCTAGGGAGGAGAAACTTAGAGTAGAAGCCTCCATACCTAGAAAGCTAGAAGATGGTTGGGATCCTATGATAAAAATTAATTTGAATGACTTCTCTTGTTATGCATTATGTGATGTTGGTGCTAGTACCTCTTTTATGCCCAAAAGAATATATGATATGCTTAAATTGAAACCTTATGATTCTTGTTCTTTTGGTGTTTGTCTCGTTGATTCTTCCATAAAGAAACCTTTGGGGAGGATCGACGATGTTCTTATTGTTGTCAATGATAATTATGTGCCCGTTGATTTTTACTATTATGGATATTGAATGTGATCCTTCATGTCCAATTATTTTGGGACGTCCCTTTTTGCGCACCATTGGTGCTATCATTGACATGAAAGAGGGTAATATAAAATTTCAGTTTCCTCTCAAGAAAGGGATGGAACACTTCCCTCGAAAGAAGATCAAGTTACCTTTGGAGTCCGTTGTACGGGCTAGCTATTCTTTTACTCTTGATAAAACTTGATCTCTATGCATTATGCCTAGCTTAAAGGCATAAAAGAAAGCGCTTTTGGGAGGCAGCCCACATGAATAAATTTTTGCTTTTGTTGTGTCTTGATGTTGTTTACTACTGTAGCATCATCATTGTATCTTTGCTTTTCATATTTGTGCCAAGTATAGCCTATGATTGCTAGAAAGTTCAAAAGTTGTGAGGTGCTGTCCAGGAAACAGATTCTGTCCTTGGATAGAAAAATTCGTATAAAATCACCAGATCATCTTTTTGGTCTGAATTTTTTCGACAGCGTTCTCTATATAATTGTCTTTCGTGCATCTGTTCTGAGTTTTTTGATTTGAGTGGCAGAAGTATCCCGAACAGATCAATTACTACCTGCTGTTCTGTTTTTCACAGATTCTGTCCTGTTTTGCCTTTCCTTCACTTTGCAAATCAAGAACTTGCTTTTTCTTTGCAAAAACCTTTTGGCAATCTTGAGAAACAGTAGAACTTCAAGAATATCTTTATTTCCAGAAAGGTATAATTATTTTATTAAGGTTACTAACCTCGCTAATCAGATTATGATGAGTTATGTATGAAGGGAGTTTTCAAGTGTGCGAGGGAAGATGATAAAAGAGATTCAGGAGTGTCAAGCGCTCAAGCTTGGGGATGCCCCCGTGCACCCCCAAGAAATATTCAAGGAGACTCAAGCGTCTAAGCTTGGGGATGCCCCCGTGCATCCCCTTCTCCATCAACATTATCAGTTCGTCTTTCGTTCCGCTATATTTTTATCACTTCATGTGTTATGTGCTATGCTTGGAGCGTCTTGCTTTTAGTTTTCTTTTTAGTTTTTCATAACGAGTCGGAACTCAGCATTCCTTTATGTGGGAGAGAAACACGCTCCACCTCTACCTAGAACATAACATAGAATTTTCATGTCTATCTATGTTGTGTGTGTTCTTTGTCTTTTAATAGCTACTATCATGCTCTGCTCTTAGTATTCATGCTTATCTTTTCAAAGAGCTTTTGTTTAGTTGGTTGCTTGAACTCTCTTTAATTATCATGCTCACCTTATTAAGAGAGTTTGCTTCTGTTGCATTGGTTAATTTGTCTATGATAAAGATGCTGCTTGCATAATGGTGCTTAGTAGTTCAGGTTTTCTTATGGTTAATCTCGAATAGCTGGGGGGTTCCCAATGTGTTATTGAAGTACCAACTTGATTTGTTTGCCTATGATATGGTATGGTTTAGTAATATCTTCCTTCGAGAATTTATTTTGATTGACTTGGCGTATGCTCACGCATATTTAAGACTGTAAAGAAAGTCTGTCAAGCCTTGATGATCTTTTATTTCTGAGTAGCGATATAACTACCATGCCTGATTCAATGTTGCTTTGTCGCTCTGCATGATTATGACCGTCATTGCTCTCTTAGTTGGTCGCTCCCAGTCTTTTTGCTAACCTCCACCTGTACTAAGCAAACTAACTTTGCAATACATAGCTCATGGGAAAGTAGCTTAAAAACTATTGTGGTGAAGAATATGTTGCCTATGTATCTTATTTCTTATAAGTTGCTTGCTGAGCGGTAACCATGTTTCTGGGGACGCCATCAACTGTCACACTTTTGTTGAATATCATGTGAGTTTCTATGCATGTTCGTCTTGTCTAAAGTAAGGGTGATTTACCGTGGGTTGAATGAATATGCATATTGTTAGAGAAGAACATTGGGCCGCCAACCAAAGCCATGTATCATGGTGGAAGTTTTAGCTTGGACGTTGATCCTCAATCTCTTATGAGAATATGCTTATGCATTAAAGAGGAGTCCATCATCTATTTTCTATGTTGTCCCGGTATGGATGTCCTCAAGTTGAGATCTATCAAAAACGAGAAATCAAATGCGATTTATCTCCTTGGACCTTTGTACAGGTGGCATAGAGGTACCCCTTTGTGACACTTGGTTGAAACATATGTAATGCAATGATAACCCATGGAAATCCGAGCTAATTAGGACAAGGTGCGAGCACTATTGGTATTCGATGCATGAGGCTTGCAACTTATAGGATGTCTTATGCATGACACATATGAAGTGCTACTACCGTTGACAAAATTGCTTCCATGTTTTCAAAATAAAAAGCTCTAGCACTTAACCATTCTTTTACTTTTATGTTAAAGCACCAACTACTGAGAGCATGATTGTCATTCTGAGTGTAATGTGCATTGTCCCAAAGTAGCATTGTCTTTTGCATGATTGTGATATCGTTTATTTTGAAATCATTTTATCTAGTCATCACTTAAACCTTGAAGGTGCCCCTGCATTTATGTTTTGCATCACTAAAGGGGGCAAGCTAGATATTACTTTATCATATTTGCACATCATGTTCATTGCAAATCTTTTTGATGTTTCAGTTTCATGTTGTAAAACTTTCAGTCATTTGTGATTTTCTCATGAGGCAACTTAATTACTATAGATTCATTGTCTCAGTAAGCTTTTGTCATATGACTATAAAAGTCCTATATGGTTAATAGCATGTCACCACAGAAATTATTCTTGTTATCATTTACCTACTCGAGGACGAGCAGGAATTAAGCTTGAGGATGTTGATACGTCCAAAACGTATCTATAATTTCTGCTTGCTCCATGCCACTTTTGGGTGATATTGCTATGATATTCATACACTTCCATACACTTTTGATCATATTTGGACTAACTTACTAATCCAGTGCACCCCAGTGCCAGTTTCTGTTTTCGGCTGTTTTTGTATTTCAGGTTTTCACGTTTCGAGAACTGCCCAGAAAAATCCAAAAAAATATATAAAAAATCAGCGTTCCGGAAACAACACTGCGTCCGAAGGGCAGCCTGGGGGGGGCCACCAGGGCTCCAGGCGCCCTGGCGGCGCCCCCCCCCCCCCGGGCCGAGCCGGGGGGGCGCCTGGGCCCCCCGAAGCCCGTCTGGTGCCCCCCTTTGGCATATATTTAGAGGGTCCTCCGAAACCCTCAGAGGAGGAACTCTTTTCGCGATCCCATCTCTATTCCGCCGCCGCCGCCGCTTCCAAGATCGGGAGCACCAGGAGAACTCTTCCCGGCACCCTGCCGGAGGGGAGGATCACCACCGGGAGCTTCTCCACCACCATGGACGCCTCCCGGATGACTCGTGAGTAGTCTCCCTTGGACCATGAGTCCATGACCAGTAGCTATGTGATGTTCTCCTCCCGTTCTTGTGCTTCACTAATTAGTCCTCGTGAGCTGCCCTACATGATCGAGGCACATATGTAATCCTTATGCTGTTGCTATGTTGAGTTTGCTGGGATCCGATGGATTATGAGATTATGTTCAGATTGATCTTGAGTAATATATTTGATTCACCTCTTTTATATTTATGTTCATAAGTAATTCTTGCATGTTCTCCGTTGTTATTTATTGCTTTGGCCGAGTAGTAGGTAGTGACTCCAAGAGGGAACGTTATGCTTGATTGTGGGTTCATGCCCCTCGATGACTAGCTTGAGTGACAGAAACATGAGTCTAGGGGATGTGTTGTTGCCACAAGGGGGAAAACAACGGTGCTTGTGCCCGCGGGTGCAAGGATTGTTTACTTTATGCAAAGTTCTTTTAATGCAGTTGTCTGTTGCTTTGAGTTTACACTATGGGTGGGGCTCGCAACTTAATACCAGCGAGATGTTCTGGATAGATATCTCAAGGTGGATGATTAGTAGTAGGCATTGATGGATTTCGGTCTACTTACTTTGGCGTACCGCCCATGCTTTGAACCTCAACCTTTCTTGCAATGTAGTCAGCATTGGTTTGCGTTCGTGGTCCTGTCAATTGCCCAGCTGTAATTTGTTTACCTCACATAGCTGTTTTATCGTCTTTTGGGAGAGAGACATCACTAGTGAACATCATGAGACTCCGGTCCTTATTACTATCATTGATCACACCCGCTATTTACTTTTCGCTATTATTTACTATTGCAAAACACTATCTATCACTACTATCATTGCTTTTAATCCTTTGTGAACTACAAGGCCGGAGGGATTGACAACCTCTCTGTACTCGTTGGGAGCAAAGTTATTTGTATCTGTGTGCAGGTCCACGTTGATTGCTAATTGCGCCGTTAGCAGTTGACACCTACTTGTTGAACCTAGGAGTCTCTGGGGATTCGATCCTTGGCATCTTTGCTAAGGGATAACACTTCTACAATACTGCATCTTACACCTTCCACTTGGGGTAACCAACGAGGGGTTCGAGGCCCATCAGGGCGATAGGCTCAACTGCGTAGACATATCGGGGTGCGCGCTTGCGCTCCCTCTTTGGGATATGAGTGGCATATATCATGTTCACTGTTTTGATCTCCGGTGGAAATTTCTTCTGCCCCTCTATATTCAGCTGGCTAGGTTCATCCTCGTCTTCGCTCTGCGGCTCCTTCCCTTTGTGTTTGGTGTTTAGCTTGCCAGCCTTCTTGAAAACCCAACATTTGCGGTTGGTATGGTTGCCAGGTTTCTCTGGGGTGCCATGAATTTGGGAGGGCCTATCTAATATTCTGTCCAAACTTGATGGACCATCTTTGTTGAATTTAAATGTCTTCTTCCACTGACCGGGTCTGGAGCCACTAAATCCGGCGTTTACCATTGTATCATCTGGGCTTCCAGAATTGTTTCGACGTTTGTTTTTGTTATGTCGTGGCTTTCCATTGCCATCCCTGACTTCAGATGTTCCAGGGTCATTGGTACTGCTACGAGCTAACCAACTATCCTCACCCATGCTGAAGCGAGTCATGAGTGTAGTTAAGGCTGCCATTGTCCTCGGCTTTTCCTGTCCAAGGTGTCTGGCTAGACATTCGTCCCGGATACTGTGCTTAAATGCCATTAAGGCTTCAGCGTCTAGACAGTCCATGATTTGGTTCTTATTGGTAAGAAACTGATTCCAAAGCCGTGGGCTGACTCCCCGGGTTGTTGGATGATGTGACTTAGATTGTTGGCGTCCGGGGGGCGGACATAAGTCCCTTGAAAATTGGCCCGAAAAGCATCCTCAAGTTCTTCCCAAATCCCAATGGAGTTCTCTGGGAGGCTGTTGAGCCAGTGTCCAGCTGGTCATTTCAGCTTGAGGGGTAAGTATTTGATGGCGTGGAGATCATCTCCTCGAGCCATGTGGATGTGAAGAATAAAGTCTTCTATCCAGACGGAGGGATCCGTCGTTCCATCATATGCTTCGATGTTCACGGGTTTAAACCCTTGTGAGAAATCATGACCCAGCACCTCATCGGTGAAGCATAGAGGGTGTGCAACTCCTCTGTATCTTACTATATCGTGGCGTATGTCCGATGGTTGTGGTGTTCAGTATTGCCCCCGAACTGGTATGTCACCGGCGCGATTGGCTTGATAGCCGTCATTCCATGCGGGAGCCTGGTCCCTAGGTCCGTATATAGACCTGGTCTTGCTAGATTTTTTGTTCATGTCCTCACGCAGATCGTGTTTTCGGACTTGAGCTGCATCCTCCTTTCCTTTACGGAGTGGTGGTGTGGGCTTGTGTGCGCCATTGCTAGTGACTCTGTCCCGTCTGTGAGGTGGTCGGTCCGGCTTGTCGGCGGCATTATTCCTCGGCGGGACGGGCGCAGCGGCCTCGTCGTCGAATTCGGGCAGCAGTTTATGCTTGGGATAGCCTTTGGTTTGGCCGTTATAGCCATGTTTCTGTTCGACGTCTAGCACCTCATTCCATCTATCATTGAGCGTGTCCTGTGCAGCTCAAAGCCGTCTCTGCTGCTTTTTCAGGCTCCTTGCAGTGGCAACAAGCCTCCGGTGGAAGCGCTTTTGTTATGAGGGTTCTTCCGGGATGATGAATTCATAGTCGCCAAGGCTAGCCACTTCTTCGGAGACCGGTTCATAAGTACCGTCTTTGGCATCACTGTCATCGGAATGTGGCTTTGGACTCTGTTTGCCATCCTCTTGCTCCTCCTGCTCCATCGCTGGGTCTGCGGGGTCTTCAGCTTGTTCCGGAATATCATCGTCATTAGTCACAGTGTTGCTATCCTTTCCTTTATGAGATTTAGTTCGGCATTTTGGACGCCGATGTTTGGGAGGTTCTTCGGCGGGCTTGTCCTCCATGGGATTGTTCTCACCGTCGCCCTCCGCCTCTTTGGGTGTATCCACCATTTACACATCATACAAAGATGTAGCTGTCCACCGCCCGGTTACAGGCCGGCCTTGATCTGGATCCGCTTCAGTTTCGTGCTCCATCCCTTCGAAATCTTCGGAAGCATAGTCAAGTAGATCGGTTAGATCTTCGACCATGGCTATCAAGTGGGTGGTGAGTGGGCAACAAAATTCTCCATCAGCCTCCTGTTCGAACTGCATATAATGTGGTTGTGTGTCCTCTTCTAGGGAGAGGTATCTTAACGACTTTAACATGTCGCCAAAGGGTGAGTGCTGGAAGATATCCGCAGCACTGAATTCGACGATAGACGCCTGATCGGGTTTGAAGGGCGCAGATGCGCGTGATTCAGAATCAGTGGCCGGAGTTGAGTTCGGGGTTCCGGTAACACAGACCCCGCTCGTAGTTGGGTCCGTGCGCAGCTCTAACGCTGTAGAGTCTGTGGCTCGTGTGGTGGGGTTGAGCTTCCCGTCCTCGGGTGACGCAATCTGTTCTGGATCTAGGGCCAGAACAGTTGCAGGTGCTATTTCCTGATCCGATGACATAGTTAGGTCATGCTCATCATGGTGGAAGAGAGAAGTTGCTGCTGGCTCGAATCCGGCAAAGATCAAGTCTCCGGGGACATCAACAACGTAGTTCAAGCTTCCGAATCTGACTTGATTGCTAGGGGCGTAGCTCTCGATCTGCTCAAGGTGGCCTTCGGTGTTGGCACGGAGCGTGAAGCCGCCGAACATGAAAAGTTGGCCTGGAGGGAAAATTCCCTCGGTGTCGCCGTTGCGGTTGATGACGTGATCCATCGGTCCTTCCGTCGATGAAATAGTGGAACTCTTAATGAAAGCACCAATGTCGGTGTCAAAACCAGTGGATCTCGGGTAGGGGGTCCCGAACTATGCGTCTGAGGATCGATGGTAACAGGAGACTAGGGACACGATGTTTACCCAGGTTCAGGCCCTCTCGATCGAGGTAATACCCTACTTCCTGCTATATTAGTATGGATGGATATGAATACAAGAGTTGATCTACCTCGAGATCGTAATGGATAAACCCTAAGTCTAGCCTATGAGGATATTGTGATTCTCTTCTAGCCTCTACGGACTAAACCCTCCGGTTTATATACACACCAGAGGGGCCTAGGGTTTGTACATGTCATCTTGCAGAGAAAGGAAAACCTACACCCGAACCTAAAACTTGCCATTACAGGAATACAATAGTCATATTCGGATACGAGAGATGATCTTCTATTATGATCTTCACGACCCACCAGTCCAGGCCACCAGGAGTTTACCCGGCCACATGAGGACCCCTCGATCCAGGACTCCCTCACTTAAGGCATCTTGTTTCTTATGAGCAGGAAAATATTTAGCAGAGAAGTAATAAATCATATCCTGGGGACTACGCACACAACCAAGATCAAGAGAATTAAACCATGTTTTAGCATCACCCTTTTAGGAGAACGGAAATAGCTTAAGGATATAATAGTAACGAACTTTTTCCTCATTGGTGAATGGGGTGGCTATATCATTTAATTTAGTAAGATGCGCCACAACAGTTTCAGATTCATAGCCATGGAAAGGATCAGATTCAACCAATGTAATTAACTCGGGATCGACAGAGAAATCATAATCCTTATCAGAAATACAGATAGGTGAAGTAGCAAAAGCAGGGTCATATTTCATTCTAGCATTCAAAGACTTTTCTTTCAGCTTAGCTAATAGTTTCTTATGATCATATCTATCTTTGCAAGCCAAAAGATCTCTAGCAGTTTCTTCATCCATAACATAACCCTCAGGCACAACAAGCAATTCATATCTAGGGGAGAATCTTCATCATCACTTTCATCAATATTATCAGTTTCAATAATTTCATTCTCTCTAGCCCTGGCGAGTTGTTCATCAAGAAATTCACCTAGTGGCACAGTAATATCAAACATAGAAGTAGTTCATCATAAGTATCATGCATAACAGAAGTGGCATCATCAAGAACATGCGACATATCAGATTCAATAGCAGGTGTAGGTGTCGCAAATTTACTCATAACAGAAGGTGTCGGTGTACTAAGATAGGGGTACCTTAGTACCCCAACTTGTGCACGGGCAGTAGCAGCTTCCCGCGGCAGGGTTTACCACGCGCTTGCCGGAAACCTTTCCGGTCCTTATTAAGCCATTCAAAAACAAAGTATACAAGACAGAAGATCAAGGCCCCGGCAAGTGGAGCTTGCCGGGAAGGCTGTCCCAGGCTCAAGTCTACAACATTAACATAAGACCCTGGCAAGAGGAGCTTGCCAGGAAGACCAGAAGACTGCACCTTAGAAGATACACCTCGGCGCATCATGCGCCCCGGCAGGGCCCGAGGAGCGACAAGCTTCAGGGCCCGACAAGGTCAAGGCCCCGGCAAGGTGCTTGCCGGGGGGAACTCACGCTGTGTGCCCACGCTCCAGCTCATCTGCCCACGCGTCGCCCTGGGACCCTTCCAGGGACGCGTGGCGGATGGCCGTGCAGCCTGGGGGACACGGTGGCGAGCCACGGTGACGAGGCTACCGCCATGGCGAAAGGAGACGCATGGACGAGTGCTTTTGGGGTCGACGGTGACGGGCATTTAATGCTCTTGTCCCCCACTGTCAAAGTAGGTGATGACCACTGTTCATCCACTGTTCACGCACTATTCCCGCACTGTTACAACTACCACAAAAGTTACATTTTTACCCTCCTCTACGTTGACACCTGTCGGTGACCCCTTGAGCTATAAAAGGAGGCCCATGCACAACGTAGAGGGGGTTCGGAACCTAGACAGCTCTCTTGCTCGGGGTAGCTAGTTCTTCAAGCTCCCGAGCCCAAGAACTCAATACAATCTAAGCAGGAGTAGGGTTTTACGCGTCCGCGCGGCCCGAACCTGGGTAAACTGCCCGCGTGTGCTCTTCGATCCGCTCTTTGTGCTCCCTCCGCTCCCTTACCGCAACGTACAAGGGGCTCCGGTCCCATAGGTGCTCGTGGTGGACAGTTTCCCCCGACATCTTTGGCGCGCCAGGTAGGGGGCGTCGAGGTTGTGCGAACCTGATCCGGCGCTCACGCGGGCGCATTCTTCATCAACCTCTCCAGCCACATCGACTTCATCAGCAACAGCATGGCCCCGAAGAAGAAAGCTTCGGAGGTCACAGGCCCGTCGGCGTCTGTTCCACCGCCACCAGAGCCTACGGTGGGTGGAGGAGACGCCGGCGGAAGGGTGGTTGCCGGCGAGGAAACTCACGGCGCCACCAAATCCAAGGACAAGGCGGACGACCGGACCAATTCCAAGGCCTCGGTGTCCGTAGACGCGCCGTGTCCATCTCAGCAGACGACAGGCCAGCAGCGCCGTGGTACAGGAGGTACCATCCGCTTGCTGGGCCAAGGACAGACCGGAGGTTCGCGGGATGCTCCAGGCCACCACCCTAGCACGAGCAAGGCGCGGTCGCCGGGGCGGGAGACTGCTCCTTCTAACCCTGTTAGGAGTCTGAGCATATCCCGCTCCTCGCGCCGCTCGCCCCCGCTCCCCTCCTCTCCAGCAGAAGCTCTCGCAAGAGCGCAACTGCTCCTCGATTTCCCTCCAGCGGCAGACAAGGCCGAGGACTGGAGGGCGACGATCCAAAGCCTCATTGCCTTCGCCAACAACGACACGCCGCAACAGCCGGCGACATCGCGGCCACGGCAAGTCGAGCAGACGAAGGCCGACGGCAACAAAACCGCCGGGGGTGCAACCACCGTGCACTCCCCGCCGCGGAAGCAGAAGACGCCTCCCCGCCGGATCAACGTCGACGACGACTCCACGGCGTAGTCGGATCCACGGGCTCGTCGGGACCAGCGCCAGGTCCTTGACGACAGGCGACAAGAAGACGCTCGGACGACGATCGAGCGCCGCCGAGAAGCCCGGCGACAATCAGATCAGCGCGCTGGGACCGCTGTCGACACGCACGCGCCCGGTGAACCAGGCGACTTGCCGTACGCGGCAGGTTGCCCTGCGTTTACCCGTGAGCTGCGGCGTGTCCAGTGGCCCAGCATGAAAAATTTCAAGCCCGACGTACCGGAGAAGTACGACGGCAAGACGCACCCCTCGGAGTTCCTCAGCATCTACACCATCGCGGTGCAGGCTGCCGGGGGACGCGATGAGAAGATACTGGCGAACTACTTCCTGCTGGTGCTTAAGCCAAACGTTCGTTCTTGGCTTATGCACTTACCGGAAGGCTCCATTTCTTCGTGGGCAGATTTGTGCCACCAATTTGTTGGCGCCTTCACAGGCGGCCACAAACCCCACGGCCAGGAGAGTGATCTCCACATCTTGGCCCAGAAGGAAGGAGAACCCCTGCGCAAGTACATCCAATGGTTCAGCCGAGTGCAGCACAACATTCCCGATGTCCACCCTGCTGCGGTTATCAGCGCGTTCCACCAGAACGTGCGTAACCGCCGCATGCGGGAAGAGATGGCCATGACCAAGATACGGGATGTCAGCGAGCTCTATGCTCTGGCTGACAAGTGCGCGTGCGCCGAAGAGGGGAGGAGACTCCCCGGAGAGGATGCTGGCGCAGGGGGAAGCGACAGCGAGGACGCCGCCCCGGCAAAGAAGAGCCGGCGGCGAAATAATAGAAAGAAGAAGAGCAAGGAAGTGCTGGTCGTCGAGCAGTCCGGCAAGGAGGCTCCCGCCAAGAAGGCACAGGCTGGCGGCTCGGGCAAGGAGCCTGCCCCTGTAGCGGCAGCCGACAAGCAGGATGGCTCCGACAAGCAATATTGCAAGATCCACCGCACCAAGGGTCATGACCTTTCGAACTGCAAGCGCGTCGAGTACCTCGTAGAGCAGCAGAAAGCTGAATACGAGCGGCGTGACAAGGAGAAGGCCCAAGGTGGCGGAGGAGAGCCAAGCAAGAAGCGGCCATTCAATGGCCGGGGAGGGCGCCACGGCAAGGCCAAGCAGCGGCAAGGTGATCGACCTCCCCGGGGCCGCGACAAGGATGAGGAAGAAGACGACGACGACGACATGGAGGAAGGTGATAATAGCGAGCAGGAGTTCCAGAAGGCCACATAGGTCCTGTGTGTCGACGGAGGCGCCTCTCTTCATACTTCCCACCGCCAACTCAAGCAGTGGGTGCGGGAAGTAAACGCAGCAGAGCCGCCCGTTGAGTCACGCAGGCTACTGAAGTGGTACAGCACGCCCATCATTTTTGATCTTGAGGATCACCCTGACCGCACCACTGCGGTCGGGTGCTTGCCGATGTTGGTCTCACCAACAATCCGCAACCTCAAGGTCACCAAAATGTTGGTTGACGGCGGGGCCGGCCTAAACTTGATCTCCTCAGCTATGATCAAGAAGCTCCATATCCCAGACGGCGAGCTCGAAGAAACCGGGTCGTTCCAAGGAATAAACCCGGGAAGGAGCAAGCCCAAGGGGAAGATTACTCTGCCGGTGACCTTTGGCGGGGAGCTCAACTTCAGGACGGAGAGGATAACCTTCGATGTTGCCGATATCCCATTGCCGTACAATGGGATACTTGGACGTCCTGCCCTCGCCAAGTTCATGGCAGCTTCCCACTACGCTTACAACATACTCAAGATGCCGGGGCCGATAAGCGTCATCTCTGTCCCTGGCGACAAGAAGGACGCGCTTATCTGCGCCGACAAGATTTACCGGGATGCAGCAGCCGCAGTGGAGAGCAACACACTTGCCGCTGAAGCTCCCGGGGGAAAGAAGACCAAGCCCAAGTCCGGCAAGTGCTCTGGGGCCCACTCCGGCAAACGCACCTCCTCGGAGTGCTGCGCTGCCGCCGAGGACGTTCCATCGAGCTCCACCGGCAAGTGTAAGAAGGGGATGGCCGCTCCACCGGCAACCAAGAAGGTGTCCGCCAGGGAGGACGGCACTGGTGGTACCTTCACCATCAGTGCTACGCTTGACAGCAAATAGGAAAGCGCGCTCGTTGCCTTCCTGCGGGCGAATGTCGATGTGTTTGCATGGCAACCATCTGACATCCCCGGCGTTCCCAGGAAGGTAATTGAGCACAAGCTTGCTGTTTGTCCTCATGCGCGGCCCGTCAAGCAGAAGGTCAGGAAGGAAGCCGTGGAGCGCCAAGAATTCATTGCCGAAGAGATCAAGAAGCTAGAAGCAGCAGGCCTGGTTAGAGGCGTGATCCATCCAACGTGGTTAGCCAATCCAGTTGTCGTACGCAAGGCAAATGGAAAGTGGAGACTTTGTATAGACTTCACTGATGTGAATAAAGCATGTCCCAAGGATCCATTTCCCTTGTCGCGTATTGACCAGATTGTTGACTCCACCGCCGGATGTGAGCTGCTTTCCTTCCTTGATGCCTACTCAGGTTACCACCAGATTTTCATGGCCAAGGAAGATGAAGAGAAGACTGCATTTATCACTCCATGCGGCACATATTGCTTCATACGCATGCCCTTTGGATTGAAGAATGCAGGCTCAACATTTGCAAGGGTGGTGCACACTGCTTTTGAGCCACAGATTCACAGAAATGTGGAAGCCTACATGGATGACATAGTGGTCAAGAGCAAGAGCAAAGATAAACTGATCCAAGATCTGGAAGAGACGTTTGAGAACCTGCGCAAGATCCAGCTCAAGTTGAACCCCGAGAAGTGCGTCTTCGGAGTCCCATCCGGCAAGCTTCTCGGGTTCTTTGTGTCCCAGAGGGGGATTGAAGCCAATCCCGACAAGATAAAAGCCATCGAGCAGATCGAAGCCCCGAAGCGCGTCAAGGATGTAAGGAGACTTGCAGGTTGTGTAGCTGCCCTCAGTAGGTTTATTTCAAAGTCTGCAGAACGCGCCCTACCTTTCTTCAAAATCTTGAAGAAGGCAGGTCCTATGAAATGGACTCCGAAAGCGGAGGCAGCGCTGCAAGACTTGAAAGGGTACCTATCCTCCACTCCAATACTTGTCGCACCTAGGCCACAAGAGAAGTTGCTGTTATACTTAGCGGCAACCAATCAAGTGGTTAGTGCTGCGTTGGTAGCAGAAAGGGAGGCAGAGGAAGAATCCACACCACCGGCAAGCGAATCCAGCGACAAGCAGGGGGCTCCACCGGCAAGCTCTGGCCCCGACAAGGACAACTCTGCGCAGGAACAAGGGGAAGTGCGAAGGAAGATGGTGCAGCGCCCAGTGTATTTTGTAAGTTCCCTCTTGCAAGGAGCTAGATCAAGATACTCGGGGGTGCAGAAGTTGCTTTTCGGCCTCCTCATGGCCTCGAGAAAGTTGCGCCATTACTTCCAAGCACACGAGATAACAGTGGTCACTCGCTTTCCGTTGAAGAGGATATTGCACAATCCAGAGGCAACAGGCAGGATCGTCGAGTGGGCACTGGAGCTGTCAAGCTTTGGTCTCAAGTTTGAGAGTACTTCAACTATCCAGAGCCGAGCTTTGGCAGAATTCATAGCTGAATGGACCCCAACGCCCGATGAAGAAGTTCCAGAGACAAGTGTTCCCGCACAAGAAGCGACAAGTGAATGGGTAATGTACTTTGATGGTGCCTTCTCGCTGCAAGGCGCCGGAGCCAGTGTGGTACTCATAGCGCCCACTGGAGAGCACCTCAAGTATGTTATCCAGATGCACTTTCCCAGGGAGCAAGCGACAAACAATACTGCTGAGTATGAAGGCTTGCTTGCCGGCCTCAGGATTGCGGCCGAACTTGGGATCAAGAAGCTGATTGTGCGGGGAGATTCTCAGTTGGTGGTCCGACAAGTTAACAAGAGTTACCACAGCCCTTTGATGGAAGCTTATGTAGATGAAGTGAGGAAGCTTGAAGAGCACTTTGAAGGTCTGCAAATGGAGCATGTCCCGAGAGCTCAGAATGATATTGCGGACGGCCTTTCAAAGTGTGCTGCGATGAAGTTACCTGTGGAACCAGGGACCTTCTTGCTCAAGCTAACTCAACCATCCGTTACACCATCAGTTGGGCAAAGCAAGAAAAGAAAGTTGGTCTCCGGCGACTACTTGCCGGCGGATCTCCCTGAAGCCGCCGCCAAAGTCCCCAAGAACAACAACCAAGATGTTGAGGAACAGTTTGCTCCTGCGGATCCTAGGGTCTGTACAGTTGAAGCAAACGTTCCCGACAAGCCTTGCCTCGGCAGGCTTGCCGGGGGATCATCAGCTCCGGCAGAACCGCAGGTTCTTGCCGTCGATGCTGAGGTTCCCGCAGCAGCCCTTATGCCTTTAGTCCTTGCCGTTGAGCCGCGGGCTCCGGCGTGGGCACAGCAGATCGTCCGTTTTCTGCAAACTGGAGAACTTCCCGACGACCCAGAAGAGATAGAGAAGATAACAAGGCAATCAAGTATGTACCAGTTCGTTGACAACGAACTGTACAGAAGAAGACTCAATGGTGTCAGGTTGAAGTGCATTTCCAGAGAAGATGGACAGAAGCTGTTGGCAGAGATACATGGAGGCATATGTGGCCACCACATTGGCGCAAGGGCACTTGCCGGGAAGGCGTTCCGGCAAGGGTTCTTCTGGCCAGAAGCCCTCCAAGATGCAACTGCACAAGTAACCAAGTGTGAAGCGTGCCAGTTCCATGCCAAGAAAATTCATCAGCCAGCTCAAGCTCTCCAGACGATCCCTTTGTCCTGGCCCTTCTCGGTCTGGGGGCTCGATATCCTCGGCCCCTTCCCCCGTGCTGTCGGGGGCTTTGAGTACTTGTACGTTGCAATCGACAAGTTCACAAAGTGGCCAGAAGTGGAACCAGTGAGAAAGGTGACGGCACAGTCAGCGGTCAGGTTCTTCAGGTCCATTGTTTGCCGTTTCGGAATCCCTAACAGGATCATCACCGACAACGGCACACAGTTCACCAGTCGCACCTTCATGCAGTACGTCCAAGACCTTGGCACCAAGGTCTGTTTCGCTTCTGTTGCTCACCCGAGAAGCAATGGTCAAGCGGAGAGGGCAAATGCTGAAGTGCTGCGCGGACTCAAGACAAGAACCTTCGACAGGCTGCGCAAGTGCGGAAGAAACTGGATAGAGGAGTTGCCGACGGCTCTTTGGTCAATCAGGACGACACCAAGTCGAGCCACCGGACAGACACCCTTTGCCCTTGTCTATGGGGCAGAGGTAGTTCTCCCCACGGAACTCGTATACGGGTCTCCTCGAGTGCTCGCTTATGATGAGCTCGAGCAAGAGCAACTGCGACAAGATGACGCACTGCTCCTCGAGGAGGAACGTCTCCAGGCTGCTGTGCGAGCTGCTCGATACCAGCAGGCCTTGCGTCACTATCATAGCCGCAAGGTCAGGGCCAGGAGTCTCGAGGAAGGCGACCTTGTTCTTCGGCGTGTTCAGTCCGCCAAGAATTCCAACAAGTTGACGCCGAAGTGGGAAGGCCCTTATCGGGTGAGACAAGTCACAAGGCCCGGCGCTGTCCGCCTTGAGACCGAAGAAGGCTTACCGGTGAGCAATTCCTGGAATATAGAGCATCTTCGCAAGTTTCACCCATAAGGCGCGGTTGCCGTGATCCGCTCCGGCAACCACCTTTTGTACGAGTCTTGCCGCTGTTGCATGTAATCCTTTGTACAAAGCCGGGCGCAGATCCCGCGCATCAGTAAAGCTCTTGTGTTTTGCACTATTTGCCTTTTCCATGCTTTTCTTCGTTATTCGCATGTATTGTTTGGCATCTTGTGCAACACACATACCCGGTAAGCATTAGCACGCCGAAAGGCCCTATACTTGTTTTCCCTCATCTTTTTCTTTCCCTCTTAAGCAGAAGGAACGTTCCTCGCGCACAAGTTTGCCGGGGGGAAAGGAGATGGAAGATGAGCCAAGTGCTGTTCAAGAAAGAGAAGCCTTGTCGGGGAAACAAGCAATATATAAAAGCTAAGTTACCAGAATTTGAGCAGTTCAAATTTTTAAATTTTAAGTTATCTTCCTTGAACAACCACACTTTGTATGGTAAACCTGTGCGCGGAGGAACCTACCCGTGGCTAGTCGCACCCTTACTTTGTTTTCGAGTACGCTCAACGACTTAAGTGAGCTGCGACAAGTGTCGCGCCCTTGCTTCGTTTTCGAGTTTGCTCAGCAAGCTAAGTGCGTCGCGACTAGCTGCGGCAAGGTTACTTGCCGGTAAGGCCCTTTGCCGGCAGGCTGCTCAGAGTCCAGTACTCAGCGCTCGCGGCAAGGGCCCCTTGCCGGCAAGTTTCCTAAAAGCGTAGGGTAAGGAGCATACAAAGTAAAGGACCAAAGCAAGGGAGATAGCACTGCATCGATTGATCAAAATAAGATAATATATTACAGAGATAACTTGTCGCAATGACTAATAGATTCATGTTCATGGCACACTTTGCAGCAGCAAAGGAAATAGAAAGAAAGAGGCCTAATCTACGCGATCGCCCTCACGCCTGGAGATCTTGTTCACCTTGGCAATGATGTGGGCGACCTGCGCCTTCAGCGCCTCCTGATCTGCGTCGGCCGACAAGCTGCGGAGGACGTTGACAAGATTAATACCAGGGTTGCGGTAGACAATCTTGGTCAAGACACGCTCCAAGGTACCCGCGCAGAGCTGGCGCGACTCCTCGGCCAGCTGCGCGGGGAGCTTCTCCTGCAGCCGTGCAAGCGCCGGCGCGATCCCTCTGAAGAAAAGACTTAACCTGGCGCTGTGGGGGAGGTTCTCGTCCGGAGAATACACAAGATGCTCCGCCCTCAGCGCCATCAGCTCCTTAACGATCTTGGCAGCAGAATCGACCAGCTCCTCCGTCCATTGCTCCACCGCCTGGTTGAAGCAGTTTGCGGAGGTGGCGGCGCTCTCCACCAGCTCCCGCTCCTTGCGAACCTCCTCCTTCAGCTTGGTCTCGCGGTCTCGGGCGGCGTCGAGTGAATCTTTCAATGTGGAGACCTTCAACTCCAGGTCAGTGATCGAATCCTTGGCGGCAGTAAGCTCGTCGCCCTTCTTGGAGAGGCGTACCTGAAGTTCTGAGTTGGTATGGGCGTCTTTCTCACGCTCTATGTTGAGCGCGGTGACCCTGTCCTCGCTCGCCTTCAGGTACTGCTCCAGTTGCTGCACCTTGAGCTCCAGGTCCCTCTTGGCGGTTTCCGCGGCGGCAGTAGCTTCTTTCGCCTCCTTCAGGGCCCCGCCAAGAGCCTGCTCCCGGACGGTGAGCTCGTCGTCATGGGCGTCGAGCTCAACTTTCCGCTGGTTGAGCGCTCCTTCTCGCCGGGACAGCTCTTCACCGACTAGTCGCTGCTGCTCCTCGGCCTCAGCTTTCTCCAGGAGGAACTCTTGGTGCTCTCCGGCAAGCCTTTCGCGCTCCTCAGCCAAGTCGCGGAGGGCCGCCTGGTTGGCGGCGCGGAGCTCCGCGGCGCGCTTCTCCAAGTCTGCTCCAGCCTTGGCGGCGAGGGCTTCTCGGGAATCCAGCTTCGCCTGCCTGGCCCGGTAAAGGGCCAGGAGCCGGCGAAGCAGCTTCTCCTCCTCGGGCTCGTCGCTCCCGCCAGGCGCTTCGACGATCTTCAACCCCGCGGAGGCGAGAACCTCTCCATCAAAGGTCTCTCCCTCCACGGGGGCTCGCGACGAGGACCCCCACGGCACTTGTATGAAGACGCCATTGGGGGCCTCAAGGTAGATGCCCGACTGCTCCTTGCCGGCGAAGGGGTCGGCGGCCGGCGCAGCGCTTGACGCTCCTGCCGCCTCCGGGCCGGCAGTGTGGCCGCCGTCCCCCTCCCCAGCCGCGGCGTCTGCGGTCGGGGCAGTCTCTTCAGCGGCAGGCTCGTCGGCTCCTGCCATGTCCTCAACAACAGTGGCGTTGCCGCCGTCGCCTTGCGCGCCCTCCTCGCCGGTGGCCTCGGTCTCCATCCGGTCCGGCGCGGGAGGATCTAGCAGAAGAAGAAAAGGAAAGATCAAGCAAATATCCAAAAAGACAAATCCAAGAAGATAAAGCTGCAAAATTTACCTTCGCGGACGTCTTCGACGACTGGCTCCCTCGCCGGGGAGTCCTCCCTTGGCGGTGGAGCGGTGGCCCCTGCTGGCGGAGGGCCGCCCGTGCCCTCCCTTGGCGGGGTGGTCGCCCTCGTCGGGCTGTTCGCCCTTGGCGGGGAGCCCGTCCTTGGCGGGGAGCCCGTCCTTGGCGGGGTGCCCGTCCTCGTCGGAGCATTCTCCCTCTCCGGGGAGTTCGCCCTTGGCGGGGAGGGTGGAATCTGCAGCTCCTCGGGAGTGACCTCCGGTTGCTCATGCGGCTGCGGCTCCATTTCTGCACAAGACAAACAAAACAAGCAAGGCAACAAGATATCAGTACAAAGCAAAAACCTCAAGCGCGCCCGACAAGTAGGAAGCTCAAGACCAGACTTACGCTGGGGGCTGCGCTGGGGGCTGCTCCTCGGAGCAGCGGTTGGATCCGGCAAGTTCGTCGCCGGCGCGTCCCCTGTCGCCGCGACGGGCGAGTCGTCGTCGACCTCGACCACAGGGATCTTGGCCCGCTTCGCCATCCGCTGGGCCAGGGGCCTGAAATCAAAGCAGGAACAAGATCAGAATCATGAAGGAAGAGTCAAGACAGAATCGAAGAAGTTACAAAATACAGACACTTACTCCTCTTCCTCGTCGTCGTCGCTGAGGGCGGAGAAATCGAACTCCACCTGAGGCGCTCCCGCGCGAGGAGCAGGAGGAGAAGGCTCCCTCGGGCGCTTGGCGGTCTCCGGGGCTGGGGGCTGCGAAGACCCAGCCTTCGTTGGCGCCGAGGCCCGGGGAGCAGGCGGAGCAGCCGCTCCGCTCTGAGAGGATCCCCCTTCGCTTGGCGCTGGTGCGCGGGGCGCCTCCGTCGCGGCTGGCGCGCGGGGCGCCTCCACCGCGGCTGGTGCGCTGGGCGCCTCCATCGCGGCTTGGCTCGCTCTGGTGGCTCGCACCGCCCGGCGAGCAGGCTGCTGTCGGGGTGCCTACATCCTCGTCGCTGTAGGCGCCTTGCGGAGGCGTTTCCCCGGCGCTTGCTTGGGACTTGCCGGAGGTGGGGAGTTTTCCGACGACGAGGAGGCGTCGTCGTCGAGTCCTAGAGATCCGCCGGTGTCTTCATCGGCCTCGACGTCTTCCTCCTCCTCCCCAGCAGGCCCGCTGGGTCCGGCATCCTGCCCCGCAGCCTCGCTCCTTCCGGCGGCTCCGCTCCCTCCGGCACCTCTGCTCCCTCCGGCAACCTCGCCTCTTGCGGCGGCTTCGCTCACGATCCCGGGAATCCCGGCATACCTCAGAGAAGGAACCCCGGCGAGCTCGTCGGGCGGAAGCTTGAGCAGTCTACGGATCTCTGCCTCCTCTGCTTGGCACGACGCGTCCGCAGCATCTGCCTCGTCGATGGTGAATCCGAAGTCCCCTACTGCTGCAGCTGCGGCGGCCTCTTCCATCCGGGAAGCAATATAGGCTATGTCCCGCTCTGTGGTGGCCCGGGTGAGACCTGTCGTGGAATTAACACGGCAGATGTCCGGTTTAGCGGACTTGATGATGGAACCATCGCACGGGTTAGCTTGAAAGGATTCATGGCACACAAAGGACACAAAGGATTTATACTAGTTCGGCCCCTTCGAGAAGGTAAAAGCCTACGTCTAGTTGGTTTGGTATTGCTTGGGCGTCGGTTTACAGGGAGCGGATTCGCGCTGCCTGCGTCTCGACGGGTTGATTGTTGCTTGTCCTTGAACCGGTACCGGGTCGTCCCTTTATATAGAGGTGACGCCTGGTCCGGTTTACAGAGTCCCGAGGCCGGCTCATAATCGTGTCCGCCTCGGTCTCTGCCCTTTCTTTCTTATCTCTCAAGTTACATCTCTTGGCGGTTTACAAACCGTATTTCTATACATGGGCCCTGAAATCTCATGGGCCGTAGTCTCTACTAAAATAGTAAAACCAAGTACAATATAACTAAGCCGGTTTACAATACCCGGTTTATACCTACTAACCATATCCCTGACATTAGGCCCCAGAATGATTTGAACTTGTTCATATCAATCTCCGTCGTCTCATATAATTCTATTCTGTCTTCATCTTTTTGTAAACCGGCTCTGACGTCATCCTCCGAAATCATTAAAGTCTGACAATGACATCATCTCCGCATTTAACGCCGTGAGCTGTACTGTAGCGTATTTTAAGGGTTATCCCGAAGATCGAGGCATCACGGGATCTTTATCCGATTTCTGTCTCCTCGATTCTCGCTCCTGTCGTTTCAGATCTAACCTCTGGCTATAAATATTGCCCCGCTCCATTCGTTATCTTCTTCTCCCTTCATCCTCTTTCTGCGTCTTCCTCCTCCATTGCTGCTCGAGCTCAAACCGCCGCCGACGACCGCCGGATCTCCAGTCCTCGACCGGCCGCTGCATCAACCTGAGCCTTGACCAGATTCTCTCCGCCGCCGATTCTCGCTGTCCCTGGTACGTTTATCCTCCTCGCTGTAGATCTGCATCTGCCATTGCTTCGCCTGTGTTCTTCCGCTATTTAGGGCTTCCAATGAAGCTTCGTCTCTTCGTAGATACGTTTCTCATAGGAGTCTTGTGATCTTTAGGCCCTAGACAGTAGATCTTCCGTTTAGTATTAGATTAGATCTTACCGTCATAACGCTGTAGATTTATCCTTCCGCCATTAGAGCTCTCAGCAAGCTTTGCATTGTTCGTTCTTTGAACCTGTGCCTCGTAATAGTCTTATTTATCAATCTTCTTCCATTTTTACTCCGCTGTAGATGCGTCGAATCTTTATTGCACCTGTCTAACATGTAAACTCGTCCTTTTGGTATGAAGTCTGCATAGCTTTCCCCTTTAGCAATTATTACTCCGCTGTAGATTAGTTTCTTTTCCTCAGCATACTCGGATCTTTCCCTCTTAGCAGTTATTTAGAAACCTGTTTTTCTCCTCAGTAGATTCGCTAAGTATGTTCCGGTTTAAATTGTCATGCTATAAACCGGAAATGATATAAACTGATGCAACGATTCAAACTGTTCCTCTTCAACTGCCATTTAAACCGGAAATGATATAACTTGTTTTATGATTGCCGGTTTTACCTTGCCAGCTAGTTCTCCGTTTCAACCATTGTATAATATGAATAGATCCCGGATCATTGTACGTTCATAATCCGTCTATGTACTTTCTCTTCTTCAGCACTTTGTTCAAATGGCTAAGCAGTATGTTTCGTGCGATTGGGTCCGTTCTGTCGTGACTGAGGAAGACTTAGTCAAACTGTCGAGCATCGGCACCCTAGGGCCTCGGGCTGAGCTAAAATGGCATGCTCCGGGTAACGAGTGCCCTCCTACTCCTAGATCCGGGGAAGTCATCGTATTTCTGGACCATATCTCCAGAGGCTTCTCTCCCCCCGGTTCAAGATTTTTCCGGGATGTTCTTGCCACCTTCCAGCTGCATCCACAGGACATCGGACCAAACTCGGTTTCCAACATTTGCGATTTCCAAGTATTTTCTGAAGTGTATCTGCAAGAGGAGCCTTCAGTTGATTTATTCCGGGATTTCTTTCATGCAAACCGGCGCACTGAGTTCACCAGCGGGCCTCACCAAGAGCTTGGCGGAATTAGCATTCAGAAAAGGAGGGATGTAGTTTTTCCTCACGCCTCTTTACACACTCACCCTAAGGACTGGAACAAGTCCTGGTTTTATTGTGTAGACACATCTCCTGAAGGTGAAAATCCTTTGCCGGGTTATCGTGAAACTCGTATCCCGGCGAATCACCCCTTGCCACAACGGTTAAGTGCTGCTGAACGGACCCGGTTTTCACCACAGCTCTCCAAGCTGAGAGCCTTTATGGCAAACGGTGTGATTGGCACTGACTTCCTTCGCTGCTGGCTATCCTAGAGCATCCTTCCCTTAAGCCGGCGCCCTAAGCTGATGTGCAAATATTCTGGTAAACCGGATGATCCTCAGAGGTTTACTAAGGATAAGCTTTCTGAAGCGGAGGTAGTGGAGTCAGCCAAGAAGATTGTCAATCCTGCTTTAACAGATTGCTCTAAAGTTGGCTTGGCCCCGTACTTTAAAAAGAATAAGCAGCCTGAAGTAAGTTTTGTCTTAACTTGTATTTTATAAACCGTCCTCTTTGAACCGTCTTTCACTTGCCTTTGCTTTTTTCATTTAGGCTGATGACCCCTTCTGGAGGAGAAAACCTCAGGAAAAAACTGTAAAGCAGGCTCGCCGGAAAACACCTGCAAACAAGAAAAGGAAAGCAGCCGTCGATGCCGGTTCTCCTTCTGAGGATGATGATCCGGATTCTGAGGTACGCTTTACTCCAGTTTAAACTCGCGCCTTCATGTATTTGTACTCATATCTAATGATACCTTTTCACAGGAACCGCTTGAAGGTGATAACCCGGCTGAGATTGAGGTAACCCTTATTTCTTCTGATTCAGAACCTCCTCCTCAAAAAAGCCGTCGGACTGTCAGAAAATATCAATTTTCTCATCCTTATGCTAAGTTGGATCCTAATTTTACTTTGAAGAAGCAACAGCACGAAGCTTTGCGCCGGACCACTCGCCATAGTGGCTTGGCAGTGGAGTCCTCTGGAATCTCATTAACTCCGGTTCGAAAGCGCCGCGCTGAGGTGATACTCTCTCCGACCCTTCTTCATCCCAAGGCCGGACTTATCCGAAAACCACTTAAACCGTCTGATCCTGACTATCAGGAAACTCCACTGTCTTCTTCCGGCGAATCGACCGCTACACAGCTTCCTCCTTTGAAGACCGTCCCGGGGTGATTCTCTTCACCTCTTCCGGTTTATAACACCCCTTTCCTTTATAATGCTAACTTATTTTGCTTGTTTTTTCCAGCAAACCGAAACCTAGCAAAAGGGCCAAGGCGAATAAGCCTGTTGCTGATCCTTCTGCTGATGAACCGGTGATTGATCCGTCTACAGCTGTTCCTCCTGAAGGTACTCCTGCCGCTCCGGTTGAAGAACCTGCTCTTGAAACTCCTGCCGCTGAAGATGTCCAAGACCCACCAAGTCCGGCCCGGGTTAACTCTCCTCAAGTTAACCCGGCGTCTCCTGATCCGGCTCAAGTTGAAGTTACTCCTCCCAATGCACCCACTTCCCCTGATGTCGTGGTCACTGGCACTGCTTATGTTGTGCCAGCTGAACCCACCGTTTTAGCAAAACACACAGCTAAAGCGGAAAAGATAACTCAGGAAAAGGGGAAGTGGAGTACTGATGTATCCAGTCTTTCGAGTATGAGTGCTCAAGATATCTATTCCGGATATTTGAACCGGCTCCACAGCAGCCGGGATTATGAAGCCAGCTTAGTAAACCTAATGAGAGAAAAATATGAAGTAAGTTTTTCTCTTCTGACTTTGCTTTTTTGATGCCTCTTTACCTCATAGCAGCCCCCAAGTTCCGGTTTATCTGCTTTATTGTAGGTAATCCGGAACTTTGTAGTTTTGAACTGCTGATCCATACATTAGCCCCCAAGTATCAAGTAGATAACTTGGTTATGTAGTTGATACTTGTAATTTCAAAATTGTCTCTGATGCATTGCTTCAACTGCCATTAGCCCCCAAGTGTCAAGTATACAACTTGGTTGTGTGCTTGAGACTTGTATTTTCAAATTGTCTTTGCTGTATTACTTCAACTGCCATTAGCCCCCAAGTGTCAAGTAGACAACTTGGTTGTGTGCTTGAGACTTGTAATTTCTAACCTTGCTTTTGAACTTTTGTCTACAGGCTGAGCTGAACCGGAATGCTCTGGAAATCAGTGAACTTCGAAGCCGGCTTACAGAGACTGAGTCAGCCGCTTCAAAGGCTAAGAAAGAACTTCAAGTGAGTTTAAAAACTGCTGAAGACTTGAAGAGGTTCTTTGATGAGGAACGGACTACTTTTGAAGTCCAGAAAAAAGAGCTGGAAAAACGTGTTCAGGATGCCGAAGGAGCACTTAACCCGGTTACTGAAGAATTGACCGGGTTAAAGCGCCAAATTGACTTGATGACTTCTGCTATCTTTGGTAAGCATAACCTGAACTCCTGTTTTTATCTTTACAACCTGTGACCTGTACCGGTTTAACTTTTTTATTGTTGTATGTAGGACGCCGTGTCTCCCATCTTGGGGATGATGTACGGAAGAAGCTGAAGTCCTGCTATACTTTGGTTGAACAATTATACTCTGGAGCACAAAGGATTATCAGTGCCACTTCCTTCGGTAAGCCGGCTCCTTCAACTATCAAAGATACTTTGAATAGCTTGTCCATTCTGCCAGCTCGTCTTGAAGAGGTTAAGAAATCGGCTGCTCGAGGAGGTGCTCTTCTGGCCCTTACCAGGGCTAAAGCTTGGGTCCCGGACATTGATCCGGAAGAAGTGTTAACCGGATTTCCTGATACCAAGGAGGATGGTTCAACATTTGATGAAAAGGATCTTTATGCTCTGACAAAGGAAATGCGTCCCCTCGCGAGCAAGATTGCGGTGGAGTCTGATTTGTCTCGATATCATCCATCATATAACCTGCAGAACGAGCGGGAGGATCAACCGGTTTACGATATTGTAAACTTAACTCCGCCGGTTCGTCCTCACACCTTTGCTCCTGATATTGATCCTGCTGAGCTGATCAACGATGAAGTATATTTCCGTGCCTTGGCCAAGATTGATTGGCGTGCACCAGATTTCCCACCGCTTCACGAGGAGGAAGACGTTCCGGAACAAGACCGTGGCCAACCTTCTCAGCAAGGAGAAGCACAACCTTGAATGCTACTGTTGTAATCATGATCGTTATTCCGTCAAACAATGCTTCCAACTATTTGGCTTTTATGCCTTGTAATAGGTTTAGCTGAAACTTAAAGCGCCGTGATCCGACATTTGGTCTTTATGAAATATTCGTTCGTTGACTTGTTTAATTGATGCGGATGCCTTGCTCTGTTCATAAAAAATATCAAAAAAAAACATGTCCTAGTGGCTTACCACTGGACGGATTAACTTGTTCTCTTGATACATCTAATAAGCATATCTTTTAAAAAATAACTGTGAGACCTGAATTGTATGTAGCCAAAATACCTTAAACCGGTCGGGATGTTAAAATCACCTTAATCAGTCTTCATCAATTCTAATAAACCCTTGAAACTCTTCGGTTCATCTTGTCGATAAATCGTTCTCATCTTGGTTCAGAAATTGTAACTTGTACCTGATCGTGTACCGCCGACCTGTCGGTTCATCATGAAGTCGATCCGGGTTATGATGAACGCCGGTTTAATTCTCGCTGGTGTTCCTGACCCAGACTTATGACATTATAGATAGGTGGTCAACTTCTGGAGCTGTTCCACTCGGTTTAAAAAGGTTTATGGAACACAAAAAACATCAAGCAACACACAATTCTTGTAAATCAAACCATGTAGTCGAGGCTTTTTCAAAGAGCTGCCAGGCTCAAAACAAGGTTCGGCTAATCAATGGGACGTGGGCAAACCTACTGTCCCAAGGAGCCTAGCCAATCACTGAACGTGAGCGTATCGACTGTTCAGAGGGCTGATAAAACTATAAACATAGCCAATCATTGGGACGTGGGCAAACCGGACTGTCCCAAGGGGCCTAGCCAATCATTGAACGTGAGCGTATCAACTGTTCAAGGGGCCGATAATCGTAACATAGCCAATCAT
>LR738711.1:470938686-471044806 GCA_902687465.1 Secale cereale | reverse complement strand
CAATCATGGGGACGTGGGCAAACCGGACTGTCCCCAGGGGCCGGGTCATCATTGAACGTGAGCGTATCAACTGTTCAGGGAGCCCAAAAAATCGTAACATAGCCAATCATGGGGACGTGGGCAAACCGGACTGTCCCCAGGGGCCGGGTCATCATTGAACGTGAGCGTATCAACTGTTCAGGGAGCCCAAAAAATCGTAACATAGCCAATCATGGGGACGTGGGCAAACCGGACTGTCCCCAGGGGCCTCTGACGTTCCTCCTAACCCTGCAGGTTTTTTCTTTTTATGTGGTTTTTCTCTTCTTGAACCGGATATAATCTCTTGTTCCCGAGAGTTCTACCGCTCCTTCACATACCCTGCAAAAATTAGTTTCTAAAACCAGCCAACATTGTAATTTGATCCTTGATAACAAACTGATATGACTATTTGCCGCAAAATTTATATATATGGAAAAAAGGCTGAGCCCCCGGTTTACCGAGGGTGCCGGTTTATTCATTATTCATAATATATACATAGGATACATTGGAGCCCCTGGCTCAAGTGTAGTATGGCCGTAGATGAGCAATGTTCCACGGCCTTTTCATCTCCTCTTCTGATGTCCGTGAATCCTTGTGTTCTCGAATGTCCACCAAATAATATGACCCGTTGTGTAAATTCTTGCTGACCACAAAGGGCCCTTCCCATGGCGGGGATAGCTTGTGCATATCTGTTTGATCTTGGATAAGCCGAAGTACCAAGTCACCCTCCTGGAATGTCCTGGTTCTAATCCGGCGGCTGTGATATCTGCGCAGATCTTGCTGATAAATCGCCGACCGTGCTGTAGCTATATCACACTCTTCATCCAACCGATCCAAACTGTCTTGTCTTGACTCCTCATTAATGGCTTCTACATAGGCCGCTACCCTCGGTGAATCATGGCGTATGTCACTTGGAAGAACTGCCTCTGCGCCGTAAACCATGAAAAAAGGTGTATAACCTGTAGACCGGTTGGGTGTAGTGTTAATGCTCCAAAGGACAGACGGTAGTTCTTCAACCCAACACCCTGGGGTTCTCTGCAAAGGTGTCATAAGCAGGGGTTTGATTCCTCGCAAAATCTCCTGATTTGCCCTTTCTGCCTGACCATTGGATTGGGGGTGAGCCACAGAAGACACGTCCAAACGAATATGCTCTCGTTGACAGAATTCTTCCATCTCACCCTGAGATAAATTGGTGCCATTATCTGTGATGATGCTGTGTGGAAAACCAAACGGGAATATTACTTTTTTTATGAACTTAACCGCTGTTGCCGCATCACACTTGCTTATAGGCTCCGCTTCAATCCACTTCGTAAACTTGTCTACTGCTACTAGTAGATGAGTTTTCTGATATTGGGATCTCTTGAAAGGACCAACCATGTCAAACCCCCAAGTTGCAAAAGGCCAAGTTATTGGTATCATCCGGAGTTCCTGTGCCGGAACAAGTGCACGTCTTGAGAACTTCTGACAGGCGTCACACTTGCGGACCAGGTCTGCCGCATCTGCATGTGCGGTTAACCAATAAAAGCCATGTCGGAAAGCTTTAGCCACTAAAGATTTTGATCCGGCATGATGACCACAATCCCCTTCATGAATCTCCCTTAGAATCTCACAACCTTCCTCAGTTGAAACACACCGTTGAAATACTCCAGAAGTGCTACGATGGTGCAGCTCCCCGTTGGCAATTGTCATAGATTTGTAACGCCGGATTATCTGTCGTGCTTCATCTTCGTCCTCTGGTAACTCTCCTCGGCTTAAATATGCCAAATAGGGTAACGTCCAATCCGGAATAACATGGGTTGCTGCAACCAACTGTGCCTCTGGATCCGGAACAGCTAGGTCGTTCTCCGAAGGTACTTGAACCGAAGGATTGTGCAATTCATCCAAAAAGGTGTTTGGTGGTACCGGTTTACGTTGCGACCCTAGCCGGCTTAAAGCGTCAGCTGCTTCGTTCTTCCGCCGGTCTATATGCTCCACCTGATATCCTTTGAAATGTCCTGCGACCGCTTCAACCTCTCGTCGATAAGCCGCCATGAGGGGATCCCTTGAATCCCACTTGCCCGAAACTTGTTGTGCCACTAGGTCTGAATCGCCCAGGCACTTAACCCGGCTCAAATTCATCTCTTTTGCCAATCGCAAACCATGAAGCAGCGCCTCATATTCCGCTGCATTATTAGTACAAGGAAATAATAACCGGAGCACATAACAAAATTTATCACCTCTGGGGGAAGTTAAGACAACTCCAGCCCCCGAGCCCTCCAACTGCTTTGAACCGTCGAAGTGAATCGTCCAATAAGTAAGATCCGGCTTCTCTTCAGGAGTCTGTAATTCCGTCCAGTCATTGATGAAGTCGACCAATGCCTGAGATTTTATAGCAGTACGTGGTACATACTTCAACTCATGCGGACTGAGCTCAATGGCCCACTTGGCTATTCTGCCTGTAGCTTCTCTATTCTGGATTATGTCTCCCAACGGAGCTGAACTAACCACAGTTATTGGATGCCCTTGGAAATAATGCTTCAGTTTCCGGTTTGCCATGAACACCCCATATACCAATTTCTGACAATGAGGGTATCTTTGCTTAGACTCGATGAGTACTTCACTCACATAGTAAACCGGGCGCTGAACCGGATGTTCCTTCCCTGCTTCCTTGCGCTCAACCACAATCGCAACGCTGACTGCCCGTGTGTTTGCAGCAACATATAACAGCAAAGGCTCTTTATCGATAGGAGCAGCTAAAACCGGCGGTTTCGCTAGTTGCTGTTTCAGATTCTCAAACGCTGTATTCGCTTCATCACTCCAAATGAACCGGTCCGTTTACTTCAACATTTGATAAAGCGGGATCGCCTTTTCTCCTAAGCGACTGATAAACCGGCTCAACGCCGTGATCCGGCCAGCTATGCGCTGAACATCATTAATGCAAGCCGGTTTTGTCAAAGATGTGATGGCCTTGATCTTCTCCGGATTGGCTTCTATTCCCCTGTTCGAGACCAGGAATCCCAAAAGCTTACCAGCCGGGACACCAAAGGCACATTTCTCCGGATTAAGCATCATCCTGTAAGCCCGAAGATTATCAAAGGTTTCTCTGAGGTCTTCTATCATTGTTCTTTCCTCCTTTGATTTAACCACGATGTCATCCACATAAGCATGTACATTCCTTCCTATCTGCCCCTTCAAACAATTCTGAACGCAACGCTGATAAGTTGCCTGTGCACACTTGAGCCCAAAGGGCATAGATACATAGCAAAAAGCACCAAAAGGAGTTATGAAAGTTGTCTTCTCTTGATCTTCAACTGCCATCTTGATCTGGTGATAACCTGAGTACGCATCCAGAAAACTAAGCCGCTCACACCCTGCTGTGGCATCAATAATCTGATCAATGCGAGGCAGAGCAAAAGGATCAGTTGGGCAAGCTTTATTGAGGTCTGTGTAGTCCACACACATCCTCCACTTCCCATTCTTCTTTAGAACCAGCACCGGATTAGCCAACCATTCTGGATGAAAAACTTCCACTATGCACCCTGCCGCCAAAAGCCTGGCCACTTCTTCTCCTATAGCCTTGCGCCTCTCTTCGTTAAAGCGGCGCAGATACTGTTTTACCGGTTTAAACTTCGGATCAATATTTAACTTGTGCTCAGCGAGTTCCCTCGGTATACCTGGCATGTCAGAAGGTTTCCATGCAAAGATATCCCGGTTCTCACGGATGAACTCGATGAGCGCGCTTTCCTATTTAGGATCCAGGTTAGCACTGATGGTGAATTGCTTAGACGAATCTCCAGGCACAAAATCAACCTGCTTAGTCTCTTCCGCTGATTTGAACTTCAAAGCCAGATCATGCTCGGTAGTTGGCTTCTTCAGCGGAGTCATGTCTGCCGGATCAACATTATCCTTATAAAATTTTAACTCTTCCGTGGCACATACCGCTTCTGCATAAGCTGCATCACCTTCCTCACATTCCACTGCTATCTTACGACTGCCATGCACCGTAATCGTGCCTTTATGACCCGGCATCTTAAGCTGCAGATAAACATAACATGGCCTAGCCATAAATTTAGCATAAACCGTCCTCCCAAACAAAGCATGATACGGACTTTTAATTTTGACAACTTCAAAGGTGATCATCTCCGATCTGGAATCATGCTCATCCCCAAAGGTAACTTCTAAGTCAATCTTACCAACTGGATAAGCTGACTTACCTGGGACCACCCCGTGAAACACTGTGTTTGACGTCCTTAACTGTTTATCTGTCAGACCCATACGACGAAAGGTCTCGTAATATAATATATTGATACTGCTACCTCCATCCATGAGGACTTTAGTAAACATGTATCCTCCCACCTGAGATGCCACCACCAAGGCTAAGTGTCCCGGGTTATCTACCCGTAACGGGTGGTCCTCTCTGCTCCATACAATGGGCTGCTCTGACCATCGTAGAAACTGTGGCGTCGCCGGTTCTACCGCATTAACAGCCCGCTTTAAAACCTTCTGGTCTCTCTTACATAAACTCGTGGTGAAAACATGATATTGACCGCTGCTCAACTCCTTCGGATTACTCTGGAATCCGGATTGCTGTTGTTGCTGTGGACGCTGTTGCTGCTGGTTTCCCTGGTTATTGTAACTCCCTTGACCCTGCTGCTGATTACTCTGATTGTTATAGCCACCTTGATGATGCGATTGATTTCCCTGACCATGATAACCACCTTGATGATGTGATTGGTTTCCCTGACCATTGTAACCACCTTGATGATGTGATTGATTTCCCTGACCATTGTAGTTCCCTTGACTATTTTGGCCGCCTGGCCGGGATTGATAACCGCCGTTGTTCCCTTGATAGCCGCTGTTACCCCTATATCCTGATCCGGAGTTGTTTCCTTGATAACCCGGACCATAAAATCCGGGCCCTGAACCGCCGTTCGGGGGCCGGTTAGGAGGATTAAAACGGCCGTTCCCTGGTTTCATAGGGGACAGGCATTCTCTTATAGAATGTCTTGCAATCCTCCCTCTTCCACTATGCGGGTTGATCCAAATCCTGCTCCCAACCTGGGTTTCCACAGCCGGTTTGGAGAGTGGAACTCTGCTGATTAACCTGAAGACCGCCTTGAACTTGCGTACTGGCAACAAAATCGGAGCTGTTTTCTGCCTTTCGTTTGCCCAAAAAGCCTGAAGTAACCGGATTAACCGGCGCCGGTTTACCAGACTTGCTGGCCTTCCCTGTTTTATCTCCTTCTGACTCCGGATACTTGGTATTATCTGAGTCTCCGTACTTCACCAGGGCGCTCATCAAAGTCCCCATGTCATTGCACTCCCGTTTGAGCCGTCCGAGTTTTAATTTCAAAGATTCAAACCGGCAATTGTTCTCCAATGTTACAATTGCTGTGCTCGGGTTAATGCCGTTTGAGGAGTGCAAGATCTCTGCCACTCTGCGTACCCAAGCTGCTGTAGACTCCTGTTCTCCTTGCACGCATGCTGCTAAATCTATCACCGACATAGGTTGCTTGCACGTATCCTTGAAGTTTTTTATGAACTGACTGCGCAGCTCCCCCCATGATCCGATAGAATTCGGAGGTAGTGCCTTTAGCCAAGTCCGGGCCGTGCCCTCAAGCATCATAGTGAAATACTTGGCACAAGCCGATTCATCCACGTCCAGCATCTCCATGGCCATCTCGTAACTCTCCACCCAAGCTTCGGGCGGTAAATCAGCTGTGTAATTAGGCACCTTGCGAGGTCCTTTGAAATCCTTGGGCAACTTAACGCTCCGCAGGGCGGGGACGAGACATTGTATTCCAAAACCGCTCGCTGTAGCTCCTGTCCCTGTAGTGGCCGTGTGAACCGGCGTCGACTGACGAACTTCCTCCCTGGCCTCCGATCTAGGCCGGTTTCGATCCGGGGCTGGCATCTCCGCCCTTGCCGGATTATCTTGCCTGTGCTGATGTCTCCTACGTTCACTGCTAGACACTTCGGGCTCCTCCCAATGTCTAGAGTAACTTCGGTTGGGACGTGGTGTTGAATGTAACCTTTCCCTGCTATGAGAGTACGCTTGCTGCTGTATTAACGCCGTATTAAGCAGCCTCTGGGCCCTGCGCGCCTCTATCGCCACCGGGGATGTTTCTTCCACAGGTAAAGCGGCCAACCGTGCTACCGCTGCAGCAATATTATCCACAGGGTTTGAGTAGTGTCCCGGAGGGACAGGAACATAAGGCGCCGATGTAATCCGTCGCTCCCGTTCCGCGGCGGGCTGCTGAACCGGCTCCTCCCGAGCCGGTGGGCTTCTCCGGTTTAAGACCGGATTATTGTTGGCCCCGGCCCCAGGTGTTTTGAACAAATTCGCAGATTCGTAACCCGGCGGTAGGCGGGATCGATACTTTCGCCCCCTTACTGCTTCCACAGAAGCCTGCTCCATCCTCAAGTGAAAAGCTTGATCATCCAACTCTGCTTGTCTTATGGCTAACATCTCCCCTTCTGCCTTCAAATCCTCCTTTAACTGATCTATCCGGGCTTTCAACTGAAGAAGCACTGCATCATGTTGCGCCTTGTCTGCTGGAGCTACGACCTCCACTGCCTTAGCTGTGAACTCCTCGATCAAGGTGGATAGAACTTCAGTAAGGGAGGGATTTGAACCGCTTCCCCCTGCACCAGCCTCTGCTGTGGTTCCGTTCGTCGGGGGTTGTGAACCGGCCATGAAGACCGCCACCCGGTTTGGCGGGCCGAAGGGGTCCGGAATACTGTTTCCATCGGACTCGCCCTCAGACCGGCCGTCCCGCAACTGATACAGAGATTCAGTTTCCCCGGATGAAGGCTCGTCATCTGAACAGATGATGGTTGCGCCATCAGATTCCGATTCGTCCTCGGCTTGGCCTCCGTGAATCGCTCCAACGAACACATGCTTCATGGCAGGCTGAATCCGGGCCGATCTCGCACGCTGAGCCGGCTCGACAATGTTGGGGAAGGTGTCCGGCTCAGGCCCCGGTTCTCCAATTTTGCCGATGAAGACTTGGATGCTGCCGAAGGGGACCCGGTACCCGTATTCGATCGAATCGGCCTCCGGTCCCCAACCCGCGTCGTCGATGTAGATCCGGCCACGACGACTCTTGGTCATCCGGCCGACTGCGTAACCCTTTAACCCTTCGAAGCCGCCTTTCAAGAACTCGAAACCATCGTGCGCAGGCCCCACGGTGGGCGCCAACTGTCGTGGAATTAACACGGCAGATGTCCGGTTTAGCGGACTTGATGATGGAACCATCGCACGGGTTAGCTTGAAAGGATTCATGGCACACAAAGGACACAAAGGATTTATACTAGTTCGGCCCCTTCGAGAAGGTAAAAGCCTACGTCTAGTTGGTTTGGTATTGCTTGGGCGTCGGTTTACAGGGAGCGGATTCGCGCTGCCTACGTCTCGACGGGTTGATTGTTGCTTGTCCTTGAACCGGTACCGGGTCGTCCCTTTATATAGAGGTGACGCCTAGTCCGGTTTACAGAGTCCCGAGGCCGGCTCATAATCGTGTCCGCCTCGGTCTCTGCCCTTTCTTTCTTATCTCTCAAGTTACATCTCTTGGCGGTTTACAAACCGTATTTCTATACATGGGCCCTGAAATCTCATGGGCCGTAGTCTCTACTAAAATAGTAAAACCAAGTACAATATAACTAAGCCGGTTTACAATACCCGGTTTATACCTACTAACCATATCCCTGACAAGACCCTTGTTCTCCTCGGTGTTTTTCGGCACCTCGACCAAGTTGTCGAAGAAACTCATAATTGCATCCGGCGAAGGCACTATCCAGGTGGGGTCGACGCCGTGAGAGTCACACGCGGGCATCATTGCGCGCAAGGAGTCCCGGGCAGTGCTGTTGCACAGCGGCACCACTCCCCGGGGAGATCTAAACCACTCCGGATGGGCCGGGTCGTGCTTGAAAAGCTCCCGGACCATCCCCTTCAGCTCCAACGCCGTGAAGTTGAAGTTCAATCCCGGGCACAGCCTCATAATATCCGCCGCATTGTCGAACTCCCATGCTGGCCTTTTCCTTTCCTGTAAAGGGGCAATGCGGCGGTGGAGGAAATCTGCCCCTACCTCTCTGATGGTCAGTTTAGCTACCCGGAGACGAAGTATCCTGATGAGGGCGACGTTGAGCTTGCCGTCATCCGGAGCCAACTCGCTCCAGTCCCTGCCGCGCACTATGGCTGTTGTGCGCGGCGCAGTGAAAGGCTCCGGCTGGTCCTCCACTATCCAACACCAATCTGCGCGCCACTCTTCCCACTTGCCGCGGAGTTCTCCTTTCAGATATGAATCCTTCTTGTTCAAGCGGAAGATCCAGGAGATACCCCCGGAGAGGGGAGCGCCGGCCTCTACTCTAGGCATGAAGAAATGGCGAAAGAGTGCTACGTTTGGATAGATCCCTATGTAGTTTTCGCACAGATGTGCGAAAACCGCCATCGTAAGGATGGCGTTGGGGGTGAAGTCTAAGAGGTGGAGGCTGTACGTGTTCATGATGTCACAGAAAAACTCCGAGAATGGAGGGCACAAGCCGCAGTGAAAGAAGACGGCGAAGAAGAAATACCCGCCGGGAAACAGATCTTTGGCGACGGCGGGGTAGACTCTGGTCCGGGGATGAGCCTTGGTCTCCTTGGCCTAGAAGAGATAGTACTTGTTCCAGAGCTCCCTCGCGCCGAGCCTCGGCGCGAAAACCACGTTCCTCTTCCGCAGGAGGGCAAGCTTCGCCGCCTGCTCGGATTTCTCCCTCTTGGCCTTGTCCGCCTTCGCCTTCTCGGTCTTCGGAGCCATGGCGGAGGCGGCGAGGGAAGGGGTGAGGAACTCGACGGCACCGCGGATGCGGAGGACGGCGGAGGGGGATGGGAGGCAAGAGGCAGCGGGGGATTTCTGGAGGTTGAAGACGCAATGAAAGCGAAGGAGGGAAACTGCCCCTGCTTCCTCTGCTTTTAAGGGGGAAGTGGGGGACGCTCCGCATTTCCCATTAAAGAACGTGGCCACGATCTCTCCCACGACGCCGCAATCGACGCGTGCCGTTAGGGAGGGGCGCGGCGGATGCGGAAGGGAATCTACTGCTCGCCGTGGGCCGCGCGTGCCCGTGCACTGTTTTGGGCCTGGCCCAATAGCGCTCGGCACCGTGTCTGGCCCAGGCCCGGGGGCTCCTGTCGGTGTACTAAGATAGGGGTACCTTAGTACCCCAACTTGTGCACGGGCAGTAGCAGCTTCCCGCGGCAGGGTTTACCACGCGCTTGCCGGAAACCTTTCCGGTCCTTATTAAGCCATTCAAAAACAAAGTATACAAGACAGAAGATCAAGGCCCCGGCAAGTGGAGCTTGCCGGGAAGGCCGTCCCAGGCTCAAGTCTATAACATTAACATAAGACCCTGGCAAGAGGAGCTTGCCAGGAAGACCAGAAGACTGCACCTTAGAAGATACACCTCGGCGCATCATGTGCCCCGGCAGGGCCCGAGGAGCGACAAGCTTCAGGGCCCGACAAGGTCAAGGCCCCGGCAAGGTGCTTGTCGGGGGGAACTCACGCTGTGTGCCCACGCTCCAGCTCATCTGCTCACGCGTCGCCCTGGGACCCTTCCAGGGACGCGTGGCGGATGGCCGTGCAGCCTGGGGGACACGGTGGCAAGCCACGGTGACGAGGCTACCGCCGTGGCGAAAGGAGACGCATGGACGGGTGCTTTTGGGGTCGACGGTGACGGGCATTTAATGCTCTTGTCCCCCACTGTCAAAGTAGGTGATGACCACTGTTCATCCACTGTTCACGCACTATTCCCGCACTGTTACAACTACCACCAAAGTTACATTTTTACCCTCCTCTACGTTGACACCTGTCGGTGACCCCTTGAGCTATAAAAGGAGGCCCATGCACAACGTAGAGGGGGGTCGGAACCTAGACAGCTCTCTTGCTCGGGGTAGCTAGTTCTTCAAGCTCCCGAGCCCAAGAACTCAATACAATCTAAGCAGGAGTAGGGTTTTACGTGTCCGCGCGGCCCGAACCTGGGTAAACTGCCCGCGTGTGCTCTTCGATCCGCTCTTTGTGCTCCCTCCGCTCCCTTACCGCAATGTACAAGGGGCTCCGGTCCCATAGGTGCTCGTGGTGGACAGTTTCCCCCGACAGAAGGTGAATCAAGTGTAGAGCTAGATGGCAGTTCCTTACCTCCCCTCGTAGTTGAGGGAAAAATGATGGTTTTTTCATCTGTCAAGTTCTTCATAGTGATCAACGGATATAAATCCCAAGTGAATCAAAGAATATAGCTATGTACCCCAGCAACGGCGCCAGAAAATAGTCTTGATAACCCACAAGTATAGGGGATCGCAACAGTTTTCGAGGGCAGAGTATTCAACCCAAATTTATTGATTCGACAAAAGGGGAGCCAAAGAATATTCTCAAGTATTAGCAGTTGAGTTTTCAATGCAACCACACTTGAAAGACTTAATATCTGCAGCAAAGTATTTAGTAGCAAAGTAGTATGGAAGTAACGATAACGGTGGCAAAAGTAACAGTAGCAGTTTTGTAGTAATTGTAATAGTGGCAACGGAAAAGTAACTAAGCAAGGATCAATATGCGAAAATCTCGTAGGCATTGGATCAATGATGGATAACTATGTCGGATGTAATTCCTCATGCAACGCTTATAACATAGGGTGACACAGAACTAGCTCTAGTTCATCCATGTAATGTAGGCATGTATTCCGAATATAGTCATACGTGCTTATGGAAAAGAACTTGCATGACATCTTTTGTCCTAGCCTCCCATGGCAGCTGGGTCCTATTGGAAACTAAGGGATATTAAGGCCTCCTTTTAACAGAGTATCGGACCAAAGCATTAACACTTAGAGAATACATGAACTCCTCAAACTACGGTCATCATCGGGAGTGGTCCCGATTATTGTCACTTCGGGGTTGCTGGATCATAACACATAGTAGGTGACTATTGACTTGCAAGATAGGATCAAGAACTCACATATATTCATGAAAACATAATAGGTTCAAATCTAAAATCATGGCACTCGGGCCCTAGTGACAAGCATTAAGCATAGCAAAGTCATAGCAACATCAATCTTAGACCATGACGGATACTAGGGATTAAACCCTAACAAAAACTAACTCGATTACATGGTAAATCTCATCCAACCCATCACCGTCCAGCAAGCCTACAATGAAATTACTCATGCACGGCGGTGAGCATCATGGAATTGGTGATGGAGGAAGGTTGATTGTGACGATGGCTACAGATTCCCCTCTCCAGAGCCCCGAACGGACTCTAGATCAGCTCTCCCGAGAGAGATTAGGGCTTGGCGGCGGCTCCGTATCGTAAAACGCGATGAATCCTTCTCTCTGATTTTTTTCTCCCCGAAAGTGAATATATGGAGTTGGAGTCGAGGTCGGTGGAGCCTCAGGGGGCCCACGAGACAGGGGCGCGTCTAGGGGGTCAGGCGCGCCCCCACCCTTGTGGACAGGGTGTGGGCCCCCTGGTCTTGATTCTTTCACCAGTATTTTTTATAATTCCAAAAATATTCTCCGTGGATTTTCAGGTCATTCCGAGAACTTTTATTTCTGCACAAAAATAACACCATGGCAATTCTGGTGAAAACAGCGTCAGTCCGGTTTATTCTATTCAAATCATGCAAGTTAGAGTCCAAAACAAGGGCAAAAGTGTTTGGAAAAGTAGATACGTTGGAGACGTATCACCTCCACACAAAATCTAGTTGTTACACACAATTCACCAATCTCGGTGGGATCGAATCATGAAACTCGGTCAGGCCGATTTAGTTCAAAATGTGAACGTTAGGCTTTTCGGTGAGACAGATGTGATCAACTCGGTGGGACCGATTTCATTAAGGTTAGGGCATAATGTAATCTCGGTGAGACCGATCACATCAACTCGGTGAGACCGATTTCTGTAATAGGCAAACAGAGAGTTGGTCAGCAAAATCGGTGGGACCAATTCGCTCATTTCGGTGAGACCGAAATGTTACAAAGAGGCAACAGAGAGTTTGCAATGCTAACTCGGTGAGACAGATTCTCACATCTCGATTAGACCAAAATGTTGCAAATAGGAAACAGAGAGTTTACATTCCCATCTCGGTGAGACCGATATCCCTATCGGTGAGACCGAACTGATTAGGGTTTTGGCAGTGGCTTTGTCAAGTGAACTCGGTGGCGCCGGATAGATCAAATCGGCGGGGCCGAGTTTGACTTTTGGTGTAGGACATATGTGGATGTGAGAAAGTTGTTGAGGGCTTTGGAGCATATCACTAAGCACTTTGAGCAAGCAAGCCAATAGGCAACACCTCATCCCCTTTTAATAGTATTGGCTTTCCTATGGACTCAATGTGATCTTGGATCACTGAAATAGAAAATGTAGAGTCCTGAGCTTTGAGCTTTTGCCAATCTTCTGTCCTTAGCATCTTGAAGGGGTTCCACATCCTCTTGTCCATGCCACTCCACTGTGGAACTCATCTGAAATATACTAGGTATAGTATTAGTCCAAGAAGAGATATGTTGACATTAATTACCAAAATCACCCAGGGAGCACTTGTCCTTTCAATCTCCCCCTTTTTCGTAATTGATGACAACATGCATCAAAGCTTTAGATAAAGATATAAAGAATAGCAAGTAAAGCTTTGGAATGACATGTAACATTCATAGGCTCCCCCTACATGTATGCAATCATGTGAATATTGAATATAGATGCATGTGAGTGCATAAGCATGTCAGAGCAAGCAATGAGTTACATGTATCTTGGTTGTATGCATCAAAGCAAATGGATATAGGAAATGTACCTTCATGTTCATGAGTCCTTCTTGCAAACAATATGTACATTAGCAAGAGATCATTATGCACATGAGTGTGATGCATATACTTACCTTGTGGTTTTGAGCTAGCTTTGGAAGAGATGAACCTGAGTAAACAAGGTTAGATAACACAAAAACAACTACTAAACAGAGCAAGAACAACAAAACACAAGAGTACCAAGATTGGGATGACATTTAGTGAGTAAGTACTAGGTACTCTATTGAAGTATAAACATGTCCCCAGAAAGATATGCAATGAATTCGAATATTTCCTTCCCTTAGATGTCTTTCTCCCCCTCAATCTTATATTTGATAATGGGAGAAGATACGGAAAAGAAAATTAGACCAAGACAAATAATCATAAAAAATACTGACATGTCTTTCCCCTCTAGAAGACATGTGACTTCTCTCCTCTTTTAATACCAAGCATCTGGGAGGACTAAGAAATTTCTCTCTCCCTTTGGTGTAAGTAAGCTTTGATGCAATCTCTCTCCCGCCTTTGACACCAATTTCCAAGAAGGGCTCTTCTGGATTATGAGTCAAGTAAGTTTGGTCCTTGAGTCACAGTATAAAGCAATATGTAGAATGTGATGCTGATAGAGGATAAGAATCATTGAGTGGAGCTGTAACAAATATGCAGGATGCAAATGACAAAGTGTCTCCTCAGTATTGAAATCGGTAACACCGAGTTGTTTTCTTCGGTGGCTCCGAGGTGGTTCGGTTTGACCGAAAGAGGCAAATCGGTGTGTCCGAGTTCAACACAGAGAGTACAGTTTTCATCTCAGCTCACTAGGCAAATAAAATCTCACAAAGATTTGCAAGGAATTTGAGGGATCGAAGAAGGTGAGAGTGTCTAGAGGGGGGGTGATTAGACTACTCGACAAGATAAAAATTCTGTCTTTTATCAA
Source organism: Secale cereale (assembly GCA_902687465.1). Taxonomy (NCBI): domain Eukaryota; kingdom Viridiplantae; phylum Streptophyta; class Magnoliopsida; order Poales; family Poaceae; genus Secale; species Secale cereale. The sequence continues at coordinate 471,031,091 of LR738711.1, read as the reverse complement.
GGACAGATTTTGGCAGATTTTGCATAACACACAAGTCAAGTAGCACACTACACATGCAATTCTAGAGTATGGGCAGCGGAAAGTAAATTGCACAAGTAGTAAAGAGAAGTGGAGAAGATCAAACGCAATTTGGAGACGCAATGATTTTTCCCGTGGTTCCGATAGGTGGCGCTATCGTACATCCACGTTGATGGAGACTTCAACCCACGGAGGGTAACGGCTGCGAGAGTCCACGGAGGGCTCCACCCACGAAGGGTCCACGAAGAAGCAACCTTGTCTATTCCATCATGGCCTACGCCCACGGAGGGCTAGCCTTACTCGGGGTAGATCTTCACGAAGTAGGCGATCTCCTTGCCCTTACAAACTTCTTGGTTCAACTCCACATCTCGACGACGGAGGCTCCCAAGCGACACCTAACCAATCTAGGAGGCACCACCCTCCAAAAGGTAATAGATGTTGTAGATGATGATGAACTCCTTGCTCTTGTGCTTCAAATGATAATCTCCCCAACACTCAACTCTCCTCACTGATTTGGCTGTGGTGGAAGAAAGGATTGAGTGGAAAGCAACTTGGGAAGGCTAGCGATCAAGCTTCATATGGTGGGAGTGGAGCAACTTGATCTCAACACAAGGGTAGGTAGTTCTCTTCTCAGAAATGTAAGGTAGGAGTGGTAGTTCTTTCTGATGGCTCTCTCCACGAATGAAGAGGGGGTGGAGGGGTATAAATAGCCTCCACACAAAATCCAACCGTTACACACATTTGAGCAATCTCGGTGGGACCGAAGTGGACAACTCGGTGAGACCGATAGTTCAAATAATGTGAACGTTGGGATTTTCGGTGGGACTGAATATACAATCTCGGTTAGTCCGATTCGTGCAATGACAAGAGCATGCCAGTTTCGGTGGGACCGACTTCATCATCTCGGTGACACCGATTTGATGACAGAAGGTTACAGAAACTTGGCAACTCATGTTTCGGTGAGACCGAGTTCAGAATCGGAAAATCCGAGTTTACTAGGGTTTGGCTTATGGCTGAGGTGGTTCATCTTGGTGTTACTGAGTTTGGAATATCGGTGGGACCGAGACTACTTATGAGTGTATATGGCAGTGAAAGTTGCTGATAGTTTAGGAGATGTATCACTAAGCATTTGAGCAACCAGATCATCATCATAACCTCATCCCCTTTTAATAGTATTGGCTTTTCCTATGGACTCAATGTGATCTTGGATCACTAAACCAAAAATGGAGTCTTGAGCTTTTGCCAATGCTTGCCTTAGCATTTTGAGGGGTCCACTTCTTTAGTCCTTTTGCCATGCCAATGTGATTGAATTTCCTGAAACATACTTGATAAAAGCATTAGTCCAACCACAAAGTATGTTGTCATTAATTACCAAAACCACCCGGGGAGCAAATGTGCTTTCAGTCTCCCCCTTTTTGGTAATTGATGGCAACACACTAAACAAGACATCAAAGCTTATTGAAAGAAAGACAGAATTATCACGAAAGCTTTGACAAACATGTAGTACACAAGCTCCCCCTACAAGTGTGCAAGATTTTCATAAATTATGGTTATGGACTACCACAAGCACACAAGAGAGATAAGCAAGATGTGCTACATGCAGCTTGGCTATATGCATCAGAGCAGATGAAAAGAAGTGAGTGATAATGCATATGTGCATGGCGATTTCTTGCAAACAAGTATTCACAAGCAAGTCACCATCATGAACATTCTGCAAAGTGCATATACTTACCTTGAGGTTCCTTGGCATTGTACCTGAAGAGATAAACTTGGGTAAACAAGGTTAGATAACACAAGAGTATTTCTTCAACCAACTGCAAGAACATCAAGAGTACCAAGCCAGGGATGACATGTATAAAGAGTGTCTCATATTGAGCACAAGCTTGAATCAGCAAACATGTCTCCGAAACTAAAAAAATTCAATGAACTCTGAGAGATTTTGCTTTCCATAAGATATCAATTGTGAAGATTCCTCTCCCTTTGAGTTCTCTCAGATCAAGGGGTTTGATGGAAAGAGCAAAATCAAAAGAATGATGCCAAATGAGAATGACGCCAATTGTAATGTCCAATGTGAAACACGGCAAGAAATTCTCTTATAAGGAAAAACACGGCAAAGCTTTGATGTGATTCTCTCCCCCTTAAGGTAAGATTGCTCTTCTTCTCCCCCTAAATCTTCTCTTCTCCCCCTAAGTCTTCTCCCCCTTTGACATCAAGTGCCGAAAAGGACAGCAAACTAGGAAGGTCGGGGAAGATGGAAAGAAAGGAGTGGGATCCTTAAGAATCACAACAGGGCAAAAAGGAACATGCATAGAGAATCATTGAGTGGAGCTGCAGAAGATGATATCCTGGAAGAAATAAATCGGTGACACCGAATTAAGATGGATCGGTGGGTCCGAAAGTCAGGGACTTAGGGTAGATCCTTTTCGGTTAGACCGAAATATTTAAATCGGTGACGCCAAGTTTAATTCCAAGGAAATACAGAAATGATTCAGCTCACTTTGCGAGGAATGTTTCAAAGGATTTGCAATGAATTTGTGAATGATTTTCGAGGAATTGATCAGAGCCAGAAGGATATTCACAAAGACAGAAGAATAGAAATGAAAAAGATTCCTATATGAAGTTTTTTTTAATGAAAACTCAATGAGAGAACATAAGAGAAAATAGAAAGACTCCAAAACATATGTACTTCATCTAGATAAAGGTCGGCGACAAGGTCACCTATGTTTGAGTATATTGACTTAGGAGTCGAATGAGGACATTTGATCATAGGTCATACTCATCATTTAAGCTCAAAATGAGGTTGCCATTTTTCGATTAAGCATTCGATGTGATCACATCTTATGAAGCTTCTTGTACTCATGACTTTGAGCAAAGCTCCTTAAAGATGTGAAGAACATACCTTGGGCTTGTTGTTGCTTTGCTCATGTAGGTAAACTTGATGTAGGTGCTCATTGAATGTGAAGTTGGAGCGCCATTTCCACTTGTGTAGTTCATCCTCCTACATGGGTTAGGCAAGCAAGGAAATACTCAAGGATATCCAAGATGACAAGAGTGAAATACTAGATGTATAAGATGTCAAAAAGGATATGTGGAATTTTGTTCCTTGAACTCAACATCCCAAAGGGCTAGATACTTGGTCAATGACAAGATTACTCAAGATTTGAGTGTGTGGTAATCTTGTGGAATGTAGATCATCCAAGTACCTGCAAGGAGTTAGATGCAATACAAGGAGGCAAATGTGTCCAAGACATATGATCACCATCATAAGAGAAATATCAAGGATTAGTCAAGTGGGCTCATGCCTTGCATGCATCAATGGAGTTCTCACTCCAAGTTTGAAGCATCAATGATGTTCAACTCACTCCTTAAGCGACAAAACACCTTCTCATCAAGAGGTTTTGTAAAGATATCAGCGAGTTGTTTGTCAGTACGAACATGCTTAAGATTGATGTCACCCTTGGCAATATGATCACGAATGAAATGGTGACGAACTTCAATATGCTTCGTTCGAGAGTGTTGCACGGGATTGTGTCCAATTTTAATCGCACTCTCATTGTCACAAAGCAAGGGAACATGTCTCACATGTATCCCATAATCCTTAAGCGTTTGTGTCATCCATAGCAATTGAGCACAACACAAACCAGCAGCAATATATTCCGCTTCGGCAGTGGATAATGATACCGAATTTTGTTTCTTGGAGGACCAAGATACAAGGGATCGACCAAGGAATTGACACGTACCCGAAGTTGACTTTCTATCAACCCTGTCACCGGCATAGTCCGAGTCGGAATAGCCAACAAGGTCGAAAGAGGCCCTCTTAGGATACCAAATGCCAAAGTTTGGTGTGTGTATCAAATATCTCACAATCCTTTTAACAGCTTTAAGATGACATTCTTTAGGGGCTGCTTGATATCGGGCACACATGCATACACTCAACATTATGTCAGGACGAGAAGCACAAAGATATAGTAGAGAACCAATCATAGATCGGTAAACCCTTTGATCAACGGGTTCTCCATCTTTTGTCAAGTCATTATGTCCACTTGTAGGCATGGGGGTTCTCATACCTTTGCTTTCTTGCATGTTGAACTTCTTGAAGAGATCCTTGGTGTACTTTGTTTGTGAGACAAAGGTACCCTCCTTAGATTGCTTGATTTGCAACCCAAGGAAGAATTTGAGTTCACTCATCATGGACATCTCATACTTCTCCGACATGAGCTGTCCAAACTTCTTGCTAAAATGAGGGTTAGTTGAACCAAAGATAATATCATCAACATATATTTGGCACACAAATAGTTCACCATTAACCCTTTTCGTGAACAGCGTTGAGTCTATCTTTCCAATCTCAAAGCCTTTTTCAAGAAGAAAGCTAGTCAAGCATTTGTACCAAGCTCTAGGAGCTTGTTTAAGATCATAAAGAGCTTTGTGCAACTTGTAAACATGATTAGGCTTTTTGGGATTCACAAATCCGGGAGGTTGTTTCACAAATACTTCCTCCTCAATTTCACCATTTAGGAAAGCACTTTTGATATCCATTTGATAGAGAGTAATATCATGGTGATTGGCATAAGCAAGAAGAATGCGAATGGACTCAAGTCTAGCAACGGGGGCATAGGTCTCACCATAGTCCATACCTTCGACTTGTGTGTAACCTTGAGCTACGAGACGAGCCTTGTTGCGGATGACTTGTCCATCTTCATCTTGCTTGTTCTGAAACACCCATTTGGTTCCAATGACGTTTTGATCATCCTTGGGCTTCTCTACCAAAGTCCATACCTTGTTCCTCTCGAAGTTGTGTAGTTCTTCGTGCATAGCTTTCATCTTGCCGTGAGGTAGGGGGCTCCACATATGTAGATGAGGTACTCTCCTTCACTTCCATGGGACGGATCTTTCCAATAGATAAATCTTGGATAGCTTCCGATGGGTCCTTGTCTCCTACATCAATAGGCATTTGCTCTACTTGCGAGCCATTAGATTCATCAAACTTCACGTCTACCGTCTCTTCAACCTTTCGGGTGAAATTATTGTAGACACGGTAGGTGTGGGAGTTTGATCCATAACCAAGAAAAAAGCCTTCATGAGATTTAGGAGCAAATTTAGACCGACGATGCTTATCAAGGATATAGCATTTCGAACCAAAGACACGAAAGTATCCCACTTGGGGTTTGTTACCGGTGAGGAGCTCGTATGATGTCTTGCCGAGGAGCTTATGAAGATAAAGCCTGTTGATAGCATGACAAGCTGTCTCGACCGCTTCCCCCCAAAAATGCTTCGGTGTCTTGTATTCATCAAGCATCGTTCTCGCCATCTCTATGAGCGTTCGGTTCTTCCTCTCAACAACTCCATTTTGTTGAGGAGTGTACGTAGCCGAGAACTCATGTAGAATCCCTTCCTCATCGAGAAAAGAGTCTACATTGGCGTTCTTGAACTCCGTTCCATTGCCACTCCGAACTTTCTTGATCTTCACCTCAAATTGATTTTGGGCCTTTTTGGCAAAGGTTTTGAAGATTCTCTGAACCTGCGATTTGTCATCAAGGAAAAATACCCACGTAAATCTGGAATAATCATCAACTATAACTAGACCAAAGGAGTTACCACCAAGGCTTTTGTAAGCATTGGGACCGAAGAGATCCATATGAAGAAGCTCAAGCGGTCTCCTTGTGGTCATGATGTTCTTCACGGGATGACTTCCACCTACTTGTTTTCCTGCTTGACAAGCACTACAAAGTCTATCTTTGTCAAAGAAAACATCTTTAACGCCAAGAATATGGTCACCTTTGATCAGCTTGTCTAGATTACGCATACCAACATGTCCAAGCCTTCTATGCCATAACCAACCTTTAGAGGATTTAGCAATGAAGCAAGCTCTAGGTTGGGCTTTCTTAGTGAAATCAACAATATATAGATCACCTCTACGGATACCGGTAAACGCCATGTTATGATTGTCACGACGAAAGACTTGGCAATCTACTTCGGTGAATAGCACATTGAATCCAAAGTCAGCTAATCTAGACACGGAAAGTAAATTGTATCCAAGAGATTCTACAAGCATGACATTTTGAATAGAGCTATCATGAGATATGGCCACCTTACCAAGGCCAAGTACCTTACCCTTGGAGTTGTCTCCAAAAGTCACATACTTGCGTGGACCATCGTTCTTTGCAAGCTCTCGAAACATGTCTTTGTCTCCGGTCATGTGGTCGGTGCATCCACTATCAAGAATCCACTCTTTTCCGCCGGACATGTAGTCTCTCAGATTTGCCATAAGATTGAGACTCTTCATGATCTTGTCTAGCTCGGTGTCCGAATCGGAGTAATCATCATCATGCTCATGCTCATCATCATATTGACCCATAGATTGTTCATCATCAACACCTAGGTCAATTTGATAACTACTTGCATTAGTTTTGTCAATGTGACAATAATCATCGAATGCAATACAAGAGCATTTCTAATTAAAAAATTGATAAGACCGGGATCACCCTTCTTTTTCATAAGATCACGAAGCTCAAAGAAGCATTTATCAAAGTTGGGATCATTGGGGCGCATCATATCAAATTCAATAGTCTTGTATAGAATTTCATCAAGACCTCTCAAAGAGTAGTCCGGATAAAGTTCTTCCAAGAACTTCCACATAGCATAGGCGCACTCAAAGTTTGTAACGAGCTCAAGCAAGTTATCGGGTAACCCTCTAATGATAAGATTTACAGTCCTAAGGTTACGAAGCAAATCAAGCTCTTCATCCATGGTAGGGTGCAAGGGGTCAAATGGAGGCACATAGGGGGTCTCAACATATTTGCGCAAATTGTACGTCTTAAAGATAATAAGCATTTCAATCCTCTACGAGTTATAGGACACTCCATTAAGAATAGGCACTCTATGGCTAACACTCCCAAACGTAGACACGTCCATCTTCCTCCAATGGTGTGTAAACCAAAGCAATGGAGACCAAAGCTCTGATACCAATTGAGGGATCGAAGAAGGTGAGAGTGTCTAGAGGGGGGGTGATTAGACTACTCGACAAGATAAAAATTCTGTCTTTTATCAAGGACAGATTTTGGCAGATTTTGCATAACACACAAGTCAAGTAGCACACTACACATGCAATTCTAGAGTATGGGCAGCGGAAAGTAAATTGCACAAGTAGTAAAGAGAAGTGGAGAAGATCAAACGCAATTTGGAGACGCAATGATTTTTCCCGTGGTTCCGATAGGTGGCGCTATCGTACATCCACGTTGATGGAGACTTCAACCCATGGAGGGTAACGGCTGCGAGAGTCCACGGAGGGCTCCACCCACGAAGGGTCCACGAAGAAGCAACCTTGTCTATTCCATCATGGCCTACGCCCACGGAGGGCTAGCCTTACTCGGGGTAGATCTTCACGAAGTAGGCGATCTCCTTGCCCTTACAAACTTCTTGGTTCAACTCCACATCTCGACGACGGAGGCTCCCAAGCGACACCTAACCAATCTAGGAGGCACCACCCTCCAAAAGGTAATAGATGTTGTAGATGATGATGAACTCCTTGCTCTTGTGCTTCAAATGATAATCTCCCCAACACTCAACTCTCCTCACTGATTTGGCTGTGGTGGAAGAAAGGATTGAGTAGAAAGCAACTTGGGAAGGCTAGAGATCAAGCTTCATATGGTGGGAGTGGAGCAACTTGATCTCAACACAAGGGTAGGTAGTTCTCTTCTCAGAAATGTAAGGTAGGAGTGGTAGTTCTTTCTGATGGCTCTCTCCACGAATGAAGAGGGGGTGGAGGGGTATAAATAGCCTCCACACAAAATCCAACCGTTACACACATTTGAGCAATCTCGGTGGGACCGAAGTGGACAACTCGGTGAGACCGATAGTTCAAATAATGTGAACGTTGGGATTTTCGGTGGGACCGAATATACAATCTTGGTTAGTCCGATTCGTGCAATGACAAGAGCATGCCAGTTTCGGTGGGACCGACTTCATCATCTCGGTGACACCGATTTGATGACAGAAGGTTACAGAAACTTGGCAACTCATGTTTCGGTGAGACCGAGTTCAGAATCGGAAAATCCGAGTTTACTAGGGTTTGGCTTATGGCTGAGGTGGTTCATCTCGGTGTGACTGAGTTTGGAATATCGGTGGGACCGAGACTACTTATGAGTGTATATGGCAGTGAAAGTTGCTGATAGTTTAGGAGATGTATCACTAAGCATTTGAGCAACCAGATCATCATCATAACCTCATCCCCTTTTAATAGTATTGGCTTTTCCTATGGACTCAATGTGATCTTGGATCACTAAACCAAAAATGGAGTCTTGAGCTTTTGCCAATGCTTGCCTTAGCATTTTGAGGGGTCCACTTCTTTAGTCCTTTTGCCATGCCAATGTGATTGAATTTCCTGAAACATACTTGATAAAAGCATTAGTCCAACCACAAAGTATGTTGTCATTAATTACCAAAACCACCCGGGGAGCAAATGTGCTTTCAGAATTAACTAAAAGATTTGCAATGAATTGAATGATGGGAAAAAGAAAAGAAATATAGATGAAGTTTTTTTAAAGGGGAAACATACATGCATGAGACAAATGCAAGAGCACAAAGAAACACTAGAGAACTTCGTCTATAATTGGTCGGCGACAAAGCCACCTATGTTAGAGTATATTGACTTAGGAGTCAAGTGAAGACACTTGATGATAGGTCATACTCTTCGTTTAAGCTCAAAATGGGGTTGCCATTTTTTGTTTAAGCATTTTGATGTATTCACATCTTGTTGAGCTACTTTGACTCGTGTCTTGTGTAAAGCTTCTCTAAGATAGAATGACATACCTTGGGTGGTGGTGTTGATCTTGATCATGTAGTTGAACTTGTGTGGGATGCTCAAGGTTGATGTAGCTCATCAAGAATTGGGAGCACCACTTGTAGTTTGAGTTCATCTACCTACACGGGTTAGCTTTGCAAGGAAGAGCACTTGTGTATCCAAAATGACAATCATGAAGTTTGATACCAAATGAAATTTGATATATAGAAATCGTCGAAGGATATGTTGAAGGGTTTCATGCTTACTTGTCTTCAACCACCATATTTTAGAGACTTGGTGATGTAGAGATCGCTCAAGAAATGAGTGAGTTGCAATCTCATAGAGTTGGGCTTATCCAAGTACCTACAAGGGTTAGATAACATGCAAGGGTATAGATATATCCAAGACATATGATCATCATCATAAGACAAATATCAAGGATTAGTCAAAGGCTCATGCCTTACATGTATCGAAATGGAGTTACTACTCCAAGTTTGAGGCATCAATAATGTTCAATTCGCCTCTCAACCTGCAAAACACTTTCTCATCAAGTGGTTTTGTAAATATATCCGCTAATTGCTCATCAGTGCGACCATGTTTAAGATTGATATCTCCTTTAGCAACATGATCTTGAATGAAATGATGACGAACTTCAATATGCTTTGTTCGAGAATGTTGCACGGGTTTAAGAGCAATCCTAATAGCACTTTCATTGTCACAAAGCAATGGAACATGTTTCACATAGATCCCATAATCTTTAAGAGTTTGGGTCATCCAAAGTAATTGAGCACAACATGAACCGGCGGCAATGTATTCCACTTCAGCGGTGGATAAGGATACCGAGTTTTGTTTCTTGGAGGACCAAGACACAAAGATCTACCAAGAAATTGAGAAGTACCCGAAGTGTACTTTCTATCAACCATGTCACCGGCATAGTCCGAGTCGGAGTAGCCAACAAGATCAAAAGAGGACCTCTTAGGATACCAAATGCCAAAATTTGGTGTATGAATTAAGTATCTCACTATCCTTTTCACAGCCTTAAGATGACATTCTTTGGGGGGCGCTTGATATCGTGCACACATGCACACACTTAGCATAATATCGGGACGGGAGGCACATAGATATAACAATGAACCAATCATAGAGCGGTAAACCTTTTGGTCAACCGGTTCACCATCCTTAGTCAAGTCAAGATGTCCACTAGTAGGCATGGGTGTAGTCATACCTTTGCATTCTTGCATGTTGAATTTCTTGAACAAGTCCTTGGTATATTTCGTTTGAGAAACAAAGGTACCCTCCTTAGTTTGCTTGATTTGCAAACCAAGAAAGAACTTGAGTTCACTCATCATAGACATCTCAAACTTTTCCGACATTAGCTTTCCAAACCTTTCACTGAAATGGGGGTTAGTCGAACCAAATATAATATTACCAACATAAATTTGGCACACAAATAATTCACCATTAAACCTTTTTGTAAAAAGTGTTTAGTCAATTTTCCGAATTTCAAAGCCTTTTTCAATAAGAAACTTGGTCAAGCATTTATACCACGCCCTAGGAGCTTGTTTAAGACCATAAAGAGCTTTGTGAAGCTTGTAAACATGATTAGGTTTCTTTGGATTAACAAAGCCGGGAGGTTGTTTATCATAAACTTCCTCCTCAATTTCACCATTGAGAAAAGCACTTTTGATGTCCATTTGGTATAAAGTGATATCATGGTGATTGGCATAAGCAAGTAAGATGCGTATGGACTCAAGTCTAGCAACTGGGGCATATGTCTCACCATAGTCCATACCTTCGACTTGAGTGTAGCCTTGGGCGACGAGACGGGCCTTGTTGCGCACAACTTGTCCATCTTCATCTTGCTTATTCTGAAACACACATTTTGTACCGGTGATGTTTTGGTTGTTGTCGGGCTTCTCAACCAACGTCCAGACTTGGTTTCTCTGGAAGTTATGTAGTTCCTCGTGCATAGCATTCACCCAATCCGGGTCTTCAAGAGCATCTTCAACTTTCATAGGTTCAAGGTTAGATATGAAAGAGTAATGTTCACAAAAGTTAGCTAAACGAGATTTGGAGCGAGTGATTCTCCTGGTTTGGATATCATTGTAGATTTGATCTACGGCGTGATCTCTAGCAATTCTTGCTCTAACTCATGAGAGCTTTTGTTTGGGTCGGGGTGGAACATCCTCTTCATCATCTTGTTCTTCCTCTTGGCCTTCTTCGTTGTTGGTGTTGTCGTTCTCTTGTCGAGGTGGAGAATGAGGTTGATTAGGTTTATCTTGGTGTACTTCCTCGTTTTCTTCATCTTGGCGTGTCCCACTTATGGATGCCTCCATGTCAACTCTTAGTTCACCTTGTCGTGAGGTAGAAGCTTCCACTTGGATGGACGAGGTACTCTCCTTCACCTCCGTTGGACGGATCTTGCCAATAGACAAGTCTTGGATTGCTTCCGAAGGATTTTTGTCACGTACATCAATTGGCAATTGCTCTACTTGCGAGCCGTTAGATTCATCAAACTTCACATCTATCGTCTCTTCAACCTTTAGGGTGAAACTGTTGCAGACACGGTAAGTGTGAGAGTTTGAGCCATAACCGAGTAGGAAACCTTCATGAGATTTAGGGGCAATTTTTGAACGACGATGCTTGTCAAGAATGTAGCACTTTGAGCCGAATACTCGAAAGTATCAAACTTGGGGTTTGTTACCGGTGAGAAGTTTGTATGATGTCTTGCCGAGAAGTTTGTGAAGATATAGACGATTTGTAGCATGACAAGCTGTCTCAACCGCTTCCGCCCAAAAGTGTCTTGGCATCTTGCACTCATCAAGCATCGTTCTCGCCATTTTGATGAGTGTCCGGTTCTTTCTCTCAACAACTCCATTTTGTTGAGGCGTGTACGTAGCCGAGAACTCATGTGAAATCTTTTCTTCATCAAGAAAGGTATCCACATTGGCGTTCTTAAACTTTGTTCCGTTGTCGCTCTGAACCTTCTTGATCTTGACTTCAAATTGGTTCTGGGACTTCCTAGCGAAGTTTTTGAAGATCTTTTGGACCTTCGATTTACCATCAAGAAAGAACACCCACGTAAATCTTGAAAAATCATCAACAATGACCAATCCAAAAGAGTTACCACCCAGACTCTTGTAAGCATTGGGACCAAAAAGATCCATGTGAAGTAGCTCAACCGGTCTTCTCGTGGTCATGATGTTTTTCACGGGATGACCTCCTCCAACTTGTTTTCCTGCTTGACAAGCACTAAAAAGTCTATCATTGTCAAATATAACATCTTTAACACCGAGGATATGATCACCTTTAATAAACTTATCAAGATTTCTCATACCAACATGACCTAATCTTCTATGCCACAACCAATCTTTAGAAGATTTAGCAATAAAACAAGTGCGAGGTTGGGCTTTCTTAGTAAAGTCAACAATGTATAGGTCACCTCTAAGAATGCCGGTAAAGACCATATTATGATTGTCTCTATGAAAGACTTGGCAATCAACATGAGTGGATAGCATATTTAAACCAAAATCAGCTAATCTAGACATGGAAAGAAGATTATATCCGAGAGATTCTACAAGCATGACATTCTTGATAGAGCTATCGTTGGATATGGCCACCTTACCAAGGCCAACAACTTTACCCTTAGAGTTGACACCAAAGGTAACATACTTTCATGGACCATCATTTCTAGCAAGCTCATCAAACATGTCCTTATCTCCGGTCATATGACTCGTGCATCCACTATCAAGCACCCATTCCTTTCCTCCGGCTGCGTAACCACGAAGATTAGCCATAAGACCAAAATGTCTCATTTGTTCATCAAGGTCAAAGTCACTATCATCATTCTCATCATAATAACCATGTTCAACATTGTCTTGAGATAGATCAACACCTAGAGAGAGTAATTCATTAGTTATGTGATCATGACAATGTTCATCTTTATGAATTCTAATGACTTCCGAGATGATATTACTAATGATTCCTACATCTCCTTTGGCACACATAAGGTCACGAAGTTCAAATAAACATTCGTCAAATTTGGGATCACTAGAGTTTATCATATTTAAAGCAATGGACTTTTGAAGGATCACATCTAGATTTTTCAAAGAGTAGTCCAGAAATCGTTCCTCAAGGAATCTCCATATAGTTTAAGTGTTGGAGAACGTAGTATTTAAAAAAATTCCTACGATCACGCAAGATCTATCTACTAGATGCATAGCAACGAGAGGGGAGAGTGTGTCTACGTACCCTCGTAGACCGAAAGCGGAAGCGTCTAGTGACGCGGTTGATGTAGTCGAACGTCTTTGCGATACAATCGATCCAAGCACCGAACGTACGGCACCTCCTCGTTCAGCACACGTTCAGCTCGATGACGTCCCATGAGCTCTTGATCCAGTTGAGCTTCACAGGAGTGTTTCGTCAGCACGATGGCGTGGTGACGGAGATGATGAAGTTACCGACGCAGGGCTTCGCCTAAGCACTGCAACGATATGACCGAGGTGTGTTTCTATGGAGGGGGGCACCGAACACGGCTAAAACAATGTTGCTTGTGTGTTCTAGGGTACCCCCCTGCCCATGTATATAAAGGAGCAAGGGGGAGCGCCGGTCGGCCCTAGGGACATGCCAAGGAGGGAGCTTTCCTACTCCTAGTAGGAGTAGGAATCCCCCTTTCCTATTCCTACTAGGAGTAGGAAAGGAAGAAGAAGGGAAGAAGGAAGGAGAGGGGCGCCTCCCCCCCACTCCTAGTCCAACTAGGATTCCCTTGGGGGTGCGGCCAGCCCTAGTGGGATACCTCTCTCTTTCCCTCATGGCCCACTATGGCCCAATACTCCCCCGGGGGGTTCCGGTAACCCCTCCAGCACTCCGGTTTTCTCCGAAATCACTCGGAACACTTCCGGTGTCCGAATATAGCTGTCCAATATATTAATCTTTATGTCTCAGACATTCCGAGACTCCTCGTCATGTTTGTGATCACATATGGGACTCCTAACTACCTTCGGTACATCAAAACTCATAATACATATCGTCATCAAACGTTAAGCATGCGGACCCTACGGGTTCGAGAACTGTGTAGACATGATCGTAACTCATCTCTGGTAAATAACCAATAGCGGAACCTGGATGCTGATACGTCCAAAACGTATCTATAATTTCTGCTTGCTCCATGCTTCTTTTGTGTGATATTGCTATGATATTTATGCACTTCCATACACTTTTGATCATATTTGGACTAACCTATTAACACAGTGCACCACAGTGCCAGTTCCTGTTTTCTGCTGTTTTTCTATTTCAGATTTCCCCCATATTAAAAGTGCTCCAAAAATTCCGGGAAAAATACAGAAAAAATCAGCGTACAGGAAGCTTCAAGAAAAACCAAAGTGGGGCCAGAGGGGAGCCAGGGGCAGCCCAGGCGGCCCCACCCCTGGCCGCCCTGGGGGCGCCTGGGCCCCCCTCTCCGCTTCTGGTGACCCCCTTTGGCATATATACTTCTCCCGTCGCGGAAACCCTGATTATAGAACCCTTTTCTCCAGAAGCAATTCCAATCTCCGCCGCCATCGCCACCAAGTTTTGGGGGACCAGAATTCCTGTGCCGGCATCCTGCCGGGACGGGGAAGTGCCCCCGGATTCATCTCCATCGACGTTCCTTCCTCCCTCCATGATGCCGGAGTAGTTCCTCCTCGGGGCTGAGGTTTCTACCAGTAGCTATGTGGTCAATTCTCTCTCCCATGAGGTGATCTTCATTGTGATCACAGGCTTTGTTGATCTAGGGTGATCCCATGATATTTCCCCTTCCTCTATGTATTGGATTGATGTACTCACTTGTCTTTATCTAGTATAATCTCCGAGACCAAGGTGACAGCGGTCTATTGGACATGGATTAGAAGAATATTTTCATGAGTGATTTCCTCTTTTGTGTGTTGATTGAAGATTGAGAGTCTCTTGGTGCTTGTCTTTGACTATCCTTGAGATATGTTGTGGTGATTGTGGTACTCTCTTTGGATGACCGCGGTGACATTGGGAAATCCATAGATTGAGAACTACGAACTTCGAGGTGTGCTTTTGTAGCCCTACATAATTCTCGTCCTCTCTTGACCACAAAGGAATGACCTCCGGGTGCGTCTCCATTGCACGTTTATGGGAAATATCATGTGATTAGAATATGTAAATGTTGTTGGGAGTTGCCACTAGTGAAAGTATGAAGCCTAGGCCTTGTTTCCACCATTGCAATACCATTTGTGCTCACGTTTACCACTTGTTTGCTTGCTGCACTTTTTATTACAGATTTATATTACTTTGTTTTGCCACTCCTATCATCCATATTTTACCATCTCTTCGCCGAACTAGTGCACCTATACATCTGACAAGTGTATTAGGTGTGTTGGGGACACAAGAGACTTCTTGTATCTCGATTGCAGGGTTGCTTGAAAGGGGTACGTTCAACCTCCACTTCCCTGAGTTCGATAAACCTTGGGTTACTCACTTAAGGGAAATTTGCTGCTGTCCTACAAACCTCTGCTCTTGGAGGCCCAACACTGTCTACAGGAATAGAAGCGTGTAGTAGACATCAAGCTATTTCTGGCGCCGTTGCCGGGGAAGTGAGGTAAGTGAAGGTACCTTCTCTAGATCTTGCAATTAAATCTTTTTGTTTCTTGTTTTTATTTTCACTAGTTTTGCTTAATGGAAAACAACAAAAATATGAGAGAGCTTTATAAGCTCTACCTTGAACTTGGACATGATGTGTTCGAAGAGAAAATTAAAAAACCTTTGGAACTTTATTATTTGCATAACAATCATGATGGTGGTGATGTTATTAGTATGTTTTCTTTTAATATCAATATTGCTAATGACATGGAAAGCTCTAAGCTTGGGGATGACACGTTTGATGAACATGATATTTTTAGTCCCCCAACTTTTGAGGAGAAAATTTACTTTGATGATACTATGCCTCCTATATATGATGATTACAATGATGAATATGATATTTTCAGTCCACCTACTATTGAGGATAAAATTTATTATGATTATGATATGCCTCCTAAATACGATGATTACCATGATGGTTATGATAGTCTTACTCTCACTATTCCTAATAAGAAAGATTTTGCTTATATGAAGAGTAATGACACTTTTATGCTTGTGGATCATGGTAACAATGCTTTATGTGATGCTTATATTGTTGAGTTTATTCGTGATCCCACTGAAAATTATTATGAGAAGGGAACATATGCTTATAGATATTTCAATAATATCAAGTTCCCTCTCTTTATGTTGAAGGGTTCTGAAGTTGCACTTGTTTTGTCTTCCTATGCTTATTGCTTTGTGCTTCAATGAATTATTCTATTGCAATATTCCTATGCATAGGAAGCATGTTAGGCTTAAATGTGTTTGGTATTTGCTTCTTGATGCTCTCTTTTGTTCTTCAACTCTTATTCCTACGAGAGCATCATTAAAGTCTTAAGCCTATCTTTATGGCTATAAAGAAAGAGCTCTAGGGAGACAACCCTTGTTATCTTTGCTTTCAGTTTGTTCTTTCAGTTTTTAGTGGTCTTGATGTTTGTTACTACTGTAGCTACATCATTGTATCTTTATTTTTCAGCTTTGTGCCAAGTTTAGCCTCCGATTGCAAGAAAGTTCAAAAGTTGTGACGTGCTGTCCAGAAAACAGATTCTGTCCTTGGACAAAAAAATTCGTATAAAATCACCAGATCATCCTTTTGATCTGAATTTTTTTGACAGCGTGCTATATACAATTGGCTTTCGAGCGTCTGTTCTGAGTTTTTTTATTTGAGTTGCAGAAGTGCCCCGAAAAAATTATTTACTACCTGCTGGTCTGTTTTTCACAGATTCTGTCCTGTTTTGCCTTTTCTTCGTTTTGCAAACCTTGAGCTTGCTTTTTCTTTGCAAAAACCTTTTGGTAATCTTGAGAAACAGTAGCTCTTCAATATTATCCTTATTTCCAGTAGGGAAAAATTATTTTATTATGGGTACTAACCTCGCTAATTAGATTATGATGAGTTATGTATGAAGGGAGTTTTCAAGTGTGCGAGGGAAGATGATAAAAGAAGATTCAAGAGGGTCAAACGCTCAAGCTTGGGGATGCCCCCATGCACCCCCAAGAAATATTCAAGAAGACTCAAGCGTCTAAGCTTGGGGATGCCCCCATGCATCCCCTTCTCCATCAACAATTATCAGTTCGTCTTTCGTTCCACTATATTTTAATCAGTTCATGCGTTATGTGCTATGCTTGGAGCGTCTTGCTCTTAGTTTCCTTTTTAGTTTTCTTTAGCTTTGCTTGCTGTTCATAACAAGTTAGAACCCAGCTTTCTTTGTGTGGGAGAGAAACACGCTCCACTTCAACCTAGAACACAACATAGGATTTTCATGCTTATCTTTGTTGTGTGTGTTCTTTGTCTTTCCATAGTTGCTGTCATGTTTAGCTCTTAGTTTTCATGCTTTTCTTTTTAAAGAGCTTTTGTTTAGTTGGTTGTTGAACTCTCTTGAGTTTTCATGTTTATCTTGTTAAGAGAGTTTGCCTGTTGCACTGAGTTGTGTGTCTTAACTTAAAGTAGGTAACTGAGGTTGCTATTTAATTTTAGTAGTAACTTGCAATAGTTTTGAGGTATTGCCATGAGTAATGTCTGAACTTTTGGTGTCAAGAGCTTTAGCCTATTAGTGATAGATGTCGTATTTTGGGCAATCCGTGTTTATTTTCGAAAACCTACAAAATAGTTGAGAACTTTAGCTACTAGATGGATCACTAATCTTTGGAGGGATCGAATATTAGAGTACACTCACGTACCATGAGCCGAGGATGCGCAAGGATAACCAAACCCCCATACACTCCTCCTCGGGGTACTTGTCTCTTTGTGAACCTCCTAATTAGATTGAGAGTTACCGATAATAAGTGCATGAGTTCTTCGGACTAATGTGAGTATTCGAAAGTTGACACTTCCACCTAACCATATTTTTCTAGCCTCTTCGGTACCGTGCATTGCCCTTTCTCACCTCGAGAGTTGGCGCATACTTCGCCGGTGCATCCAAATCCTTGGCACGATACGCTCTGTCATCATAAGCCTCATTATATCCTTCCTCAAAACAGACACCATACCTACCTATTAAGGCATTTCCATAGCCTTTCCGAGATACGTTGCCATGCAACAGCCATCTTCTCATGACTTGATCTTCATGTCATACATGCTTTTTGCTTGATCGATGAGCCGCATGCTAGTTGGGCCTTGCCCTAATCATTGCTACATGACGCGCTAGTATCATTGCATATCCCGCTACACCTGCAGAGGCATACATTTGCATACATCATGATAGTTTCATTTTCTTTATGTTGAGTACTTTTGTAAAGTGTGAAAGATCTTCTATACTTCCTGTAATACATAGAGTGTTGCCCCTAAAGTGAGGAAAAGATCCAAAGAGGACAAATCAAAAGATCCCAAAGAGGACAAAATCAAAAGATCCCAAAGAGGACAAATGAGAGTTAAATAGAAAGAGCCATTGAGGCCACAAAAATATAAAAAAAGAGAAAAGAGAGAAAAAGAAATAAAAAGAGAGAAGGGGGCACACTACTATTTCTTTTGAGAGATCCACACTCGTACTCCATCTTATACCTTATACTCCATAGGGATTATCATTTATGCATATAGCTATGTGGGGACCTTTACACTATAGAACTTGGCTTGTATATTCCAATGATGAGCCTCCTCAAAAGAGCTCTAGGTCTTCTTGAGCAAGCAAGTTGGATGCACCCCCACTAGTTCCATTGGAGAGCTTACCTTAGCTCATATGTGCATCCATTGCATGGCAATCCCTACTCCTCACATCATATCTATCATTTGGCTTTCTCTCGCCAATGATTGTCCTCATTGATGTGAGCCCTTCACACCTTTTTTGTCTTCCCCCTCCATCATTTTTCTCTTTGCCATCCTAAGTGTCGAATTTCTTGCTTACGCTCATCCATTGCATGAGTGCTCAAAATATCGAAAGGGAGTGGATCATTTTGACTTGTACCTGGCTGACGGTCTGGGGATGAGTCATGATAAGATTCCAAAGAAGACCAAGTGTGAAAATTTAGTAGATTAAGTTCTCAACAATATAAAAACTATGTTTTACTCTCTCGTATATCCCTATCCCCTTTCTTGCACGCAAACACCATTTGGAGACATTCGAGTCACGGACAGCGAGAGCTCTTGCACCTTTATGTTCTTATGTTACTTGTTACAATGCTAATATAGACTCTTGCTTGTTATGACTTGAATTGAATTACATGCCTTGATTGCTTTACTTAAAAAAGTTCTTGTATGGTTGGTAGCATGTCACCACAGAAATTATGCTTGTTATCATTTACCTACTCGAGGACGAGCAGGAATTAAGCTTGGGGATGTTGATACGTCCAAAACGTATCTATAATTTCTGCTTGCTCCATGCTTCTTTTGTGTGATATTGCTATGATATTTATGCACTTCCATACACTTTTGATCATATTTGGACTAACCTATTAACTCAGTGCACCACAGTGCTAGTTCCTGTTTTCTGCTGTTTTTCTATTTCAGATTTCCCCCATATTAAAAGTGCTCCAAAAATTCCGGGAAAAATACAGAAAAAATCAGCGTACAGGAAGCTTCGAGAAAAACCAAAGTGGGGCCAGAGGGGAGCCAGGGGCAGCCCAGGCGGCCAGCCCAGGCGGCCCCACCCCTGGCCGCCCTGGGGGGCGCCTGGGCCCCCCTCTCCGCTTCTGGTGACCCCCTTTGGCATATATACTTCTCCCGTAGCGGAAACCCTGATTACAGAACCCTTTTCTCCAGAAGCAATTCCGATCTCCGCCGCCATCGCCACCAAGTTTCGGGGGACCAGAATTCCTGTGCCGGCATCCTGCCGGGACGGGGAAGTGCCCCCGGATTCAACTCCATCGACGTTGCTTCCTCCCTCCATGATGCGGGAGTAGTTCCTCCTCGGGGCTGAGGTTTCTACCAGTAGTTATGTGGTCAATTCTCTCTCCCATGATGTGATCTTCGTTGTGATCATAGGCTTTGTTGATCTAGGGTGATCCCATGATATTTCCCCTTCCTCTATGTATTGGATTGATGTACTCACTTGTCTTTATCTAGTATAATCTCCGAGACCAAGGTGACAACGGTCTATTGGACATGGATTAGAAGAATATTTTCATGAGTGATTTCCTCTTTTGTGTGTTGATTGAAGATTGAGAGTCTCTTGGTGCTTGTCTT
Organism: Secale cereale; assembly: GCA_902687465.1. Lineage (NCBI taxonomy): Eukaryota > Viridiplantae > Streptophyta > Magnoliopsida > Poales > Poaceae > Secale > Secale cereale. The sequence continues at coordinate 471,011,055 of LR738711.1, read as the reverse complement.
TGACTATCCTTGAGATATGTTGTGGTGATTGTGGTACTCTCTTTGGATGGCCGCGGTGACATTGGAAAATCCATAGATTGAGAACTACGAACTTCGAGGTGTGCTTTTGTAGCCCTACATAATTCTCGTCCTCTCTTGACCACAAATGAATGACCTCCGGGTGCGTCTCCATTGCACGTTTATGGGAAATATCATGTGATTAGAATATGTAAATGTTGTTGGGAGTTGCCACTAGTGAAATTATGAAGCCTAGGCCTTGTTTCCACCATTGCAATACCATTTGTGCTCACGTTTACCACTTGTTTGCTTGCTGCACTTTTTATTACAGATTTATATTACTTTGCTTTGCCACTCCTATCATCCATATTTTACCATCTCTTCGCCGAACTAGTGCACCTATACATCTGACAAGTGTATTAGGTGTGTTGGGGACACAAGAGACTTCTTGTATCTCGATTGAAGGGTTGCTTGAAAGGGGTACGTTCAACCTCCACTTCCCTGAGTTCGATAAACCTTAGGTTACTCACTTAAGGGAAATTTGATGTTGTCCTACAAACCTCTGCTCTTGGAGGCCCAACACTGTCTATAGGAATAGAAGCATGTAGTAGACATCAGATGCTCATATTGGTTCCTACATATTCTACGAAGATCTTTATCGGTCAAACCGCATAACAACATACGTTGTTCCCTTTGTCATCAGTATGTTACTTGCCCGAGATTCGATCGTCGGTATCATCATACCTAGTTCAATCTCGTTACCGGCAAGTCTCTTTACTTGTTACGTAATACATCATCTCGTGACTAACTCATTAGTCGTTTGCTTGCAAGGCTTATGCATATGTGTATTACCGAGAGGGCCCAGAGATACCTCTCCGACACTCGTAGTGACAAACCCTATTATCGATCTATGCCAACACCACAAACACCTTCAGAGACACCTGTAGAGCATCTTTATAATCACCCAGTTACATTGTGACGTTTGATAGCACACAAGGTGTTCCTTCGGTATTCGGGAGTTGCATAATCTCATAGTCAGAGGAACATGTATAAGTCATGAAGAAAGCAATAGTAGTAAAACTAAATGATCAAGTTGCTAAGCAAACGGATGGGTCTTGTCCATCACATCATTCTCCTAATGATGTGATCCCATTCATCAAATGACAACACATGTCTATGGTTAGGAAACATAACCATCTTTGATTAACGAGCTAGTCTAGTAGAGGCATACTAGGGACACTCTGTTTTGTCTATGTATTCACACATGTACTAAGTTTCCGGTTAATACAATTCTAGCATGAATAAAAGACATTTATCATGATATATAAGGAAATAAAAATAACAACTTTATTATTGCCTCTAGGGCATATTTCCTTCAGTCTCCCACTTGCACTAGAGTCAATAATCTAGTTCACATCGCCATGTGATTTAATACCAATAATTCACATCGTTATGTGAATAACACTCATAGTTAACATCGCCATGTGACCAACACCCAAAGGGTTTACTAGAGTCAATAAACTAGTTCACATCCCCATGTGATTAACACCCAAAGAGTACTAAGGTGTGATCATGTTTTGCTTCCTGAGAGAAGTTTAGTCAGCGGGTCTCTTACATTCAGATCCGTATGTATTTCGCAAATTTCTATGTCTACAATGCTCTGCATGGAGCTACTCTAGCTAATTGCTCCCACTTTCAATACGCATCCAGATTGATACTTAGAGTCATATGGATTAGTGTCAAAGCTTGCATCGACGTAACTCTTTACGACGAACTCTTTATCACCTCCATAATTGTGAAACATTTCCTTAGTCATCCAGTAACTAAGGATAATTTTGACCGCTGTCCAGTGATATACTCCTGGATCACTTTTGTACCTCCTTGCCAAACTCATGGCAAGGTACACAACAGGTTTGGTACACAGCATGGCATAATTTATAGAACCTATGACTGAGGCATAGGGAATTATTTTCATTCTTGCTCTATCTTCTGTCGTGGTCGGGTTTTGAGTCTTACTCAACTTCATACCTTGTAGCATAGGCAAGAACCCTTTCTTTGACTAATCCATTTTGAACTTCTTCAAAACTTTATCAAGGTATGTGCTTTGTGAAAGCCAATTAAGCATCTTGATCTATCTCTATAGGGCATATTTCCGGTTAATACAATTCTAGCATGAATAAAAGACATTTATCATGATATATAAGGAAATATAAATAACAACTTTATTATTGCCTCTAGGGCATATTTCCTTCAGTAAGCACATTCAAAAGTTGGCAAACACACAAGCAAGTTTCTAGGCAATCCACTAGTGATAAGATCAACGGTTCTAAGATTTCGAATCATGTCAAGTTTTTCATTGGAAGTGGATTCGAAGCATCAATGGGGGGCACACAAGGACTAACAATATACTTGTTCAAATGATATTCATTGAAGATCTCAAGCATTTCATTTTTCCATTCCTTATAAAATTCTTCGTCGAGCATAGGTACTCTACGTCTAATACTCCCAATCGTAGACTCATCCATCTTCCTCCAATGGTGATTAAACCAAAGCAATGGAGACCAAAGCTTTGATACCAATTGAGAGGATCGAAGAAGAGGTGTCTAAAGGGGGTGATTAGACACTCAACAAGAAAAGTAGTATTTTTTTATTTCCTTGAGTTGATGTAGAGTTTTTAGCATAATTTCAAACATTCACAATACATTTCAAGAAAGCATGCCAAGAGTATATAAGCAGTGGAAAGTAAAACATGCAATTTGCAAGAAAGTAGAGGGATGGGATTGGAGTGTGCAAACGCAATTGGAATGTTGTTGCCGTGGTTCCGATAGGTCGTGCTATCGTACATCCACGTTGATGGAGACTTCAACCCACGAAGGGTAACGGCTGAGCGAGTCCACGGAGGGCTCCACCCACGAAGGGCCACGAAGAAGCAACCTTGTCTATCCCACCATGGTCGTCGCCCACGAAATACTTGCCTCACTAGGGTAGATCTTCACAACTCACGCCACCCGGAACACCACAGCATAATGGTGTGTCCGAACGTCGTAACTGTACTTTATTGGATATGGTGCGATCTATGATGTCTCTTACCGATTTACCACTATCGTTTTGGGGTTACGCTTTAGAGACAGCTGCATTCACGTTAAATAGGGCACCATCTAAATCCGTTGATACAACACCTTATGAACTATGGTTTGGCAAGAAACCAAAGTTGTCGTTTCTTAAAGTTTGGGGCTGCGATGCTTATGTGAAAAAGCTTCAACCTGATAAGCTCGAACCCAAGTCGGAGAAATGTGTCTTCATAGGATACCCAAAAGAGACTATTGGGTACACCTTCTATCACAGATCCGAAGGCAAGATATTCGTTGCTAAGAATGGATCCTTTCTAGAGAAGGAGTTTCTCTCGAAAGAAGTGAGTGGGAGGTGTCGGGGGAAACTGTCCTCCCACGAGCACCTATGGGACCGGAGCCCCTTCTACGTTGCGGTAAGGGAGCGGAGGGAGCACAAAGAGCAGATCGAGGAACGCACGCAGGCAGTTTACCCAGGTTCGGGCCGCGCGGACGCGTAAAACCCTACTCCTGCTTGGGTTGTATTGAGTTTTTGGGCTCGGGAGCTTGAAGATCTACAGTGCTTAGCTACACCGAGCGAGAGAGTTGTCTAGGTTTCGGATCGAACCTCCTCTACGTTGTGCATGGGCCTCCTTTTATAGCTCAAAGGGGTCACCGACAGGTGTCAACGTAGAGGAGGGTAAAAGTGTAAATTTGGTGGTAGTTGTAACAGTGCGTGAATAGTGCATGAACAGTATATGAACAGTGGTCTTCACCTAACTTTGACAGTGGGGGGCAAGGGTATTAAATGCCCGTCGTCGTCGCCCTCAAAAGCGTCTGTCCATGCTTCTCCGTTCGCCACGGCGGTAGCCTCGTCACCGTGGCTTGCCACCGTGTGCCCCAGGCTGTGCAGCCGTCCGCCACGCGTCCCTGGAAGGGCCCCAGGGCGACGCGTGGGCAGATGAGCTGGAGCGCGGGCACACAGCGTAGGTTTCCCCGGCAAGCACCTTGCTGGGGCCATGATCTTGCCAGGCCCGGAAGCTTGTCGCTCTCCGGGTCCTGCCGGGGCGCATGATGCGCCGAGGCATCTCTTGAGGAGTGTATTCTTTAGTCTCCCTGGCAAGCTCCTCTTGCCAGGGGCTTGTGCTAAAGTGATAACCTTGAGCCTGGTGCGGCCTTCCCGGCAAGCTCCTCTTGCTGGGGCCTTGATCTTCTGACTTGTATACTTTGTTCTTGAATGGCTTCATAGGGACCAGAAAGGTTCCCGGCGAGCACGTGGTAAACCCTGCCACGGGAAGCTGCTACTGCCCGGGCACAAGTTGGGGTACTTAGTACACCGACAGGAGCCCCCGGGCCTGGGCCACACACGGTGCCGAGCGCTGTTGGGCCAGGCCCAAGACAGTGCACGGGCACGCGCGGCCCACGGCAAGCCGTATCCCTTTCCGTATCCGCCGCATCCCTCCCTAACGGCACGCGTCGATTGCGGCGTCGTGGGAGAGATCGTGGCCTGTTATTTAATGGGAAATGCGGAACGTCCCCCACTTCCCCCTTAAAAGCAGAGGAAGCAGGGGCAGTTCCCTCCATCGTCTTCATTGCGTCTTGATTCTCCAGAAACCCCCGTCGCCCTCCGCCTCCCCAAGGTCGACAGAGAGCCCAGCTCCACTCCCCCCTCCGCCATCTCCTGCATCCGCGGCACCGTCGAGTTCCTCGCCTCCTTCCTTGCCGCCCCCGCCATGGCTCCAAAGAGCGACAAGGCGAAAGCAGACAAGGCTAAGAAGGAGAAGTCCGAGCAGGCGGCAAAGCTGGCTGCCCTGCGGAAGAAGTGCGTGGTCTTCGCGCCAAGGCTTGGTCCGAGGGAGCTGCGGGACAAATATTATTTGTTCTGGGCGAGGGAGACCAAGGCTCATCCCCGCACCCACGTCTTCCCCGCCATCGCCAAAGATATATTCCCCGGCGGGTACTTTTTCTTCGCTGCGTTCTTCCACTGTGGACTGTGCCCTCCGTTCTCGGAGTTCTTTTGTGATATAATGAACACATATGGCCTCCACCTCCTAGATTTCACCCCCAACGCCATCCTTACGATGGCCATTTTCGCACATCTGTGCGAAAACTATGTTGGGGTTCATCCAAATGTAGCCCTCTTCCGGCACTTCTTTATGCCTAGAGTAGAGTCAGGTGCCCCCCTCTCCGGTGGCATCTCCTGGATCTTTAGGCTGAACAAGAAGGACTCGTACCTGAAGGGTGAGCTTCGCGGCAAGTGGGAGGAGTGGAGAGCCGATTGGTGCTGGGTGGTGGAAGATAAGCCTGAGCCCTTTACCTCGCCGCGCCAGACTGCCATAGTGCGCGGCAGGGATTGGAGTGAATTGGCCCCGGAGGACAGCAAGCTTAATATCGCCCTCATTAGGATTATTCGTCTCCGGGTCGCCAATCTGACTATCGGAGAAGTTGGAGCAGATTTCCTCCGCCGCCGCATCGCCCCTTTACAAGAAAGGAAAAGGTCCGCCTGGGAATTCGGCAATGCGGCAGATATCATGAGGCTGCGCCCTGGCTTGAACTACAACTTCACTGCCTTGGAGTTGAAGGGGATGGTCTGGGAGCTCTTCAAGCATGACCCGGCCCACCCGGAGTGGTTCAGACCTTCCCGGGGAGTGGTGCCGCTGTGCAACAGCACCGCCCGCGATTCCCTATGAGCGATGATGCCCGCGTGCGACTCCCACGGCGTCGTCCCCACTTGGATAGAGCCTTCGCCGGATACCGTGCTGACCTTCTTTGACAACTTGGTCGAGAAGCCCCGCAACGCCGAGGAGAACAAGGGCCTCACCCGGGCCACGACTGACCGAGATATAGACTACATCGCCTCCAGGATGGAGGAGGCCGCCGCAGCTGCGGCCGCAGGCGACTTTGGATACACTGTGGATGAGGCACAGGCCGCGGACGCGGTGAGCCAAGCAAAGGAGGCGGAAATCCTCAAGCTGCTCAAGCTTGCGCCCGAGGAGTTTGCCGGGGAGCCTTCCCTGAGGTTTGCTGGGACGAGCGAGGTTGCCGGGGGGAGCGAGGCCGCCGGACATGGCGCTGAGTCCAGCGGGCCTGCCGAGGAGGAGGAGGACGCCGAGGCTGATGAAGACTCTGGTGGGTCTCTGAATCTCGATGACGATGCCTCCTCATCCTCAAAGAACTCCCTGCCTCCAGCAAGTCCCACACAGCAACCGAAGAAGCGCCTCCGCAAGGCAGCTGAGACGGCGAGGCCGCAGGCGCCTCGACAGCAGCCAGTGCGCCGCGCGACGCGCGCCACCAGGACGAGCGAAGTCATCAAGGAAGCGCCCCGTGCTCGAGCGCCAAGCGGAGGGGGATCTTCCCGGAGCGGAACGGGTGCTCCTTCTGCCCCTCGGTCCTCGGCGACGACGGGGGCTGGGTCTTCGCAGCCCACAGCCCCGGAGACCGCCAAGCGCCCGAGGGAGCCTTCTCCTCCTGCTCCTCGCACGGGAGCGCCCCAGGCGGAGTTTGACTTCTCCGCCCTCAGCTCCGACGAAGAGGAAAAGGAGTAAGTACTTGCAATTCTTTAGTTTCTTCGATTTTGTCTTGATTTTCCTTGTTGATTCTGATCTTGTTTTTGTTTTGCTTTCAGGACCCTGACCCATCGGATGGCGAAGAGGGCCAAGATCCCCGTGGTCGAGATTGAAGATGACTCGCCCACCGCGGCAACGGGAGACGTGCCAGCGGCAAACTTGCCGGATCAACCTGCTGCTCCGAGGAGCAGCCCCCAGTGCAGCCCCCAGCGTAAGTCTGGTATTTATGTTTCTGCTTGATGGGCGCGCTTGAGGTGATCATCTTCATCTGATATCTTGTTGTCTTGTGCAGAAGTGGAGCCGCAGTCGCAGGAGCACCAGGAGGTTGCCCCCGACGAGCCACTTGCTCCACCCTCCCCGCCAAGGGTGAACTCCCCGGCGAGGGAGAACGCTCCGCCAAGGACGGGCACTCCGCCAAGGGCGAGTACCCCGCCAAGGGTGAGCAGCTCGACAAGGGAGGGCGCGGGCGGCCCTCCGCCAGCAGGGGCCACTACTCCGCCGCCAAGGGAAAACTCCCCGGCGAGGGACCCTGTCATTGAAGAGATCCGCGAAGGTAAGCCTTGCAACTTCTTCTTCTTGGATTTGTCTTTTCGGATATTTGCTTGATCTTTTCTTTTCTTTTTCTTCTGCTAGATCCTCCTGCCCCAGAGCCGATGGAGACGGAGGCCACCGCTGAGGAGGAGGTGCACGGCGACGGCGGCAACGCCACTGCCGCCGAGGGAACGGCTGGAGCGGGCGAGCCACTCATCGAAGAGACCGCCCCGACCGCTGACGCCGCGGCTGGGGAAGGGACCGGCGACCAAACTGCTGGCCCGGAGGCCGCAGGAGCGCCGGACGCTGCACCGGCCGCCGACCCTTCCGCCTCCACGGAGCGGTCGGGTGTCTATTTGAAGGCCGCCAACGGGGTCTTCATACAAGTCCCGTGGGCGTCCTCGTCTCGAGCACCCGCGGAGGGAGAAACCTTTGACGGAGAGGTCCTCGCCTCCGCCGGCTTGAAGATTGTTGAAGCGACCGGCGACAGCGACGAGCCCGAAGAGGAGGGACTCCTTCGTCGGCTCCTGGCTTTGTACCGGGCCAGGCAGGCGAAGCTGGAGTCTAGGGAGGCTCTCGCCGCCCAGGCTGGAGCAGACTTGGAGAAGCGCGCCGCGGAGCACCGTGCCGCCAACCAGGCGGCCCTCCGCAACTTGGCGGAGGAGCGTGAAGAGCTTGCCGGGGCGCAGCAAGCCTTCCTCCTGGAGAAGGCTGAGGTCGAGGAGCAGCAGTGGCGGGCTGCCGAAGAGCTGTCTCAGCGGGAAGGAGCGCTCAACCAGCGGAAGGTCGACCTCAACAGCCACGAGGACGACCTCACCGCCCGGAAGCAGGCCATTGGCGGGGTCCTGAAGGAGGCAAAGGACGCTGCCGCCGCCGCGGAGACTGCCAAGAAGGATCTGGAGGCCAAAGTGCAGCAGCTGGAGTTGTTCCTGAAGGCAAGCGAGGACAGAGTTACTGCGCTCAATGTGGAGCGGGAGAAAGACGCCCATACCAACTCTGAGCTGCAGGTACGTCTCTCCGAGAAGGGCACAGAGCTTGATGCCGCCAAGGATTCCATCGCTGACTTAGAGTTGAAGGTTTCCACCCTGATTGGTTCGCTCGACGCTGCCAGGGACCGCGAGACGAAGCTGAAGGACGAACTCCGCAAGGAAAGGAACTTGGTGGAAAGCGACGCCGTCTCGGCGAACAACTTCAACCGGGCAGTGGAGCAGTGGACTGATGAGCTGGTCACCTCCGCTGCCAATATTGACAAGGAGATGGTGGCGCTGAGGGCAGAGCATCTCGGGTACTCCCCGGACGAGAATCTCCCTCACAGCGCCAAGTTGAGTCTGTTCTTCAGGGGAATAGCGCCGACACTTGTGCGGCTGCGGGAGAGGATCGCCGTGCAGCTGGTCGACGAGGCGCGTCGGCTCTGCACGGGCACCATGGAACGGGTCTTGTCAAAGATCGTCTTCCGCAACCCCGGCATCAACCTTGTGAACGTCCTCCGCAGCTTGCCGCCCGAAGCCGATCAGGAGGCGTTGAAGGCGCAGGTTGCCCACATCGTCGCCAAGGTGAACAAGATCACGAGGCGTGAAGGCGACCGCGTAGATTAGATTCCTTTCTTTCTGCTTTCTTTGCCGCTGCAAAGTATGTTATGGACATGAATCTATTAGTTATTGCGGCAAGTTATCTTTGTAATATACAATCTTATTTTGAGCAACCAATGCAGTGTTATCTTCCTTGTTTTGGTCCCTTTACTTTGTATGTATTCCACCCTACGCTTTCAAGGAACTTGCCGGCAAGAAGACCCTTGCCACGAGCGCTGAGTGCTGGACTCTTAGCAGCCTGCTGGCAAAGGCCTTGCCGGCAAGAAACCTTGCCGTAGCTAGTCGCAGCGCACTTAGCTTGCTGAGCGAACTCGAAAACGAAATAAGGGCGCGACACTTGTCGCAGCTCACTTAAACCGTTGAGCGTGCTCGAAACAAAGTAAGGGTGCGGCTAGCCACGGGTAGGTTCCTCCGCGCACAGGTTTTCCATACAAAGTGTGGTTGTTCAAGGAAGACAACTAAAAATTTAAAAATTTGAACTGCTCAAATTCTGGTAACTTAGCTTTCATAGATTGTTTGCTCCCCGACAAGGCTTCTCTTTCTTGAACAATACTTGGTTTATACCTCCGTCTCCCCGACAAACTTGTGCGCGAGGAATATTCCTTCTGCTTATGAGGGAAAGAAAAAGAGGAGGAAAAACAAGTATAGGGCCTTACGGCTTGCTAATGCTTACCGGGGATGTGCATTGCACAAAGTGTCAGATAATGTATGCAAATAATAAAGAAAAGCATGGAAATGACAAGTAGTGCGAAGCACAAAAGCTTTACTGATGCACGGGATCTGCGCCCGGCTTTGTACAAAGGTTTACATGCAACAGCGGCAAGACTTGTACAAAAGGTGGTTGCCGGAGCGGATCACGGCAACCGCGCCTTATGGGTGAAACTTGCGAAGATGCTCTATGTTCCAGGAGTTGCTCACCGGTAAGCCTTCTTCGGTCTCAAGGCGGACAGCGCCGGGCCTTGTGACTTGTCTCACCCGATAAGGGCCTTCCCACTTCGGCGTCAACTTGTTGGAATTCTTGGCGGACTGAACACGCCGAAGAACAAGGTCGCCTTCCTCGAGACTCTTGGCCTTGACCTTGCGGCTATGATAGCGACGCAAGGCTTGCTGGTATCGAGCAGCTCGTACAGCAGCCTGGAGACGTTCCTCCTCAAGGGGCAATGCGTCATCTTGCCGCAGTTGCTCTTGCTCGAGCTCATCATAAGCGAGCACTCGAGGAGATCCGTATACGAGTTCCGTGGGGAGAACTGCCTATGCTCCATAGACAAGAGCAAAGGGTGTCTGTCCGGTGGCTCGATTTGGTGTCGTCCTGATTGACCAAAGAGCCGCCGGCAACTCCTCTATCCAGTTTCTTCCGCACTTGTGCAGCCTGTCGAAGGTTCTTGTCTTGAGTCCGCGCAGCACTTCAGCATTGGCCCTCTCCGCTTGACCATCGCTCCTCGGGTGAGCAACAGAAGCGAAGCAGACCTTGGCGCCAAGGTCTTGGACGTACTGCATGAAGGTGCGACTTGTAAACTGTGTGCCGTTGTCGGTGATGATCCTGTTAGGGATTCCGAAACGGCAAACAATCGATCTGAAGAACCTGACTGCTGACTGTGTTGTCACATTTCTCACTGGTTCCACTTCTGGCCACTTTGTGAACTTGTCGATTGCTACGTACAAGTACTCAAAGCCCCCGACTGCGCGGGGAAAAGGGCCGAGGATATCGAGCCCCCAGACCGAGAAGGGCCAGGACAAAGGGATCGTTTGGAGAGCTTGAGCTGGCTGGTGAATTTGCTTGGCATGGAACTGGCACGCTTCACACTTGGTTACTTGTGCAGTTGCATCTTGGAGGGCTTCTGGCCAGAAGAACCCTTGCCGGAACGCCTTCCCGGCAAGTGCCCTTGCGCCAATGTGGTGGCCACATATGCCTCCATGTATCTCTGCCAACAGCTTCTGTCCATCTTCCCTGGAAATGCACTTCAACCTGACACCATTGAGTCTTCTTCTGTACAGTTCATTGCCAACGAACTGGTACATACTTGACTGCCTGGTTATCTTTTCTATCTCTTCTGGCTCGTCGGGAAGTTCTCCAGTTTGCAGAAAACGGACGATTTGCTGCGCCCAAGCTGGAGCCTGAGGCTCAACCACAAGGACTAAAGGCATGAGGGCTGCTGCGGGAACCTCAGCTTCGACGGCAAGAACCTGTGGTTCTGCCGGAACTGATGGTCCCCCGGCAAGCCTACCGGGGCAAGGCTTGTCGGGAACGCTTGCTTCAACTGTACAGACCCTTGAGTCTGCAGGAGCAAACTGTCCCTCGGCATCTTGGCTGTTGATCCTGGGGACCTTGGCGGCGGCTTCGGGAAGATCCGCCGGCAAGTAGTCGCCGGAGACCAACTTCCTCTTCTTGTTTTTCCCAACTGATGGTGTAACGGATGGCTGAGTTAGCTTGAGCACGAAGGTCCCTGGTTCCACAGGTAACTTCATCGCAGCACACTTTGAGAGGCCATCTGCAATATCATTCTGAGCTCTTGGGACATGCTCCATTTGCAGACCTTCAAAGTGTTCTTCAAGCTTCCTCACTTCATCAACATAAGCTTCCATCAAAGGGCTCTGGTAACTCTAATTCACTTGTCGGACCACCAACTGCGAATCTCCCCGCACAATCAACTTCTTGATCCCAAGCTCGGCCGCAATTCTGAGGCCGACAAGCAAACCTTCATACTCAGCAGTATTGTTTGTCGCTTGTTCCTTGGGAAAGTGCATCTGGACAACATACTTGAGGTGCTCCCCGGTGGGCGCTATGAGTACCACGCCGGCACCGGCGCCTTGCAGCGAAAAAGCACCATCGAAGTACATTACCCATTCTCTGCTTGCTTCTTGGACGGGGACGTTTGTCTCTGTGACTTCTTCATCTGGCGTTGGGGTCCATTCTGCTATAAATTCTGCCAAAGCTCTGCTCTGTATGGTTGAAGTACTCTCAAACTTGAGACCAAAGCTTGACAGCTCCAGTGCCCACTCGACGATCCTGCCCGTTGCTTCGGGATTCTGCAATATCCTCTTCAACGGAAAGCGAGTGACCACTGTTATCTCATGTGCTTGGAAGTAGTGGCGCAGCTTTCTCGAGGCCATGAGGAGGCCGAAAAGCAGTTTCTGCACACCAGAGTACCTTGATCTAGCCCCCTGCAGAAGGGAGCTGACAAAGTAAAATGGGCGCTGCACCATCTTCCTTCTTACTTCTCCTTGATCCTGCGCAGACTTGTCCTTGTCGGGGCCAGAGCTTGTCGGGGAAGCCTCCTGCTTGCCGCTGGATTCGCTTGCTGGGGCTGTGGGTTCCTCATCCGCCTCCCTCTCCGCTACTAACGCAGCACTAACCACTTGATTGGTTGCCGCTAGGTACAGCAGCAACTTCTCTTGTGGCCTAGGTGCGACAAGTATTGGAGTAGAGGACAGGTATCCTTTCAAGTCTTGCAGTGCTGCCTCCGCTTCCGGAGTCCATTTCATAGGACCTGCCTTTTTCAAAATTTTGAAGAAAGGCAGGGCACGCTCTGCTGACTTTGAAATGAACCTGCTGAGGGCAGCCATACAACCAGCAAGTCTCCTTACGTCCTTGACGCGCTTCGGGGCTTCAATCTGCTCGATGGCTTTTATCTTGTCGGGATTGGCTTCAACCCCCCTCTGGGACACAAAGAACCCGAGAAGCTTGCCGGAGGGGACTCCGAAGACGCACTTCTCGGGGTTCAACTTGAGCTGGATCTTGCGCAGATTCTCAAAAGTCTCTTCCAGATCTTGTATCAGGGTATCTTTGCTCTTGCTCTTGACCACTATATCATCCATGTAGGCTTCTACATTTCTGTGGATCTGTGGCTCAAAAGCAGTGTGCACCACCCTCGCAAATGTTGAGCCTGCATTCTTCAATCCAAAGGACATGCGTATGAAGCAATATGTGCCGCATGGAGTAATGAATGCGGTCTTCTCTTCATCTTCCTTGGCCATGAATATCTGGTGGTAACCTGAGTATGCATCAAGGAAGGAAAACAACTCACATCCAGCGGTGGAGTCGACAATCTGGTCAATACGCGGCAAGGGAAACGGATCCTTGGGACACGCTTTATTCACATCAGTGAAGTCTATACAAAGTCTCCACTTCCCATTAGCCTTGCGCACGACGACTGGATTTGCTAACCACGTAGGATGGATCACGCCTCTAACCAGGCCTGCTGCTTCCAACTTCTTTATCTCTTCGGCGATAAATTCTTGGCGCTCCACGGCTTGCTTCCTGACCTTCTGCTTGATGGGCCGCGCATGAGGACAAACATCAAGCTTGTGCTCAATTACCTTCCTGGGAACGCCGGGGATGTCAGATGGTTGCCATGCAAACACATCGACATTCGCCCGCAGGAAGGCAACGAGCGCGCTTTCCTATTTGGGGTCAAGTGTAGCACTGATGGTGAAGGTACCACCAGTGCCGTCCTCCTTGGCGGACACCTTCTTGGTTGCCGGTGGAGCTGCCATCCCTTTCTTGCACTTGCCGGTGGAGCTCGACGGTGCGTCCTCGACGGCAGCGCAGCACTCCGAGGAGGTGCGTTTGCCGGAGTGGGCCCCAGAGCTCTTGCCGGACTTGGTCTTGGTCTTCCCCCCGGGAGCTTCAGCGGCAAGTGTGTTGCTTTCTGCTGCGGCTGCTGCATCCCGGTAGATCTTGTCGGCGCAGATAAGCGCGTCCTTCTTGTCGCCAGGGACAGAGATGACGCTTATCGGCCCCGGCATCTTGAGTATGTTGTAGGCATAGTGGGAAGCCGCCATGAACTTGGCGAGGGCAGGACGGCCAAGTATCCCATTGTATGGCAATGGGATATCGGCAACGTCAAAGGTTATCCTCTCCGTCCTGAAGTTGAGCTCCCCGCCAAAGGTCACGGGCTGCGTAATCTTCCCCTTCGGCTTGCTCCTTCCCGGGTTGATTCCTTGGAACGACCCGGTTTCCTCGAGCTCGCTGTCGGGGATCTGCAGCTTCTTGATCACAGCCGAGGAGATCAAGTTCAGGCCGGCCCCGCCGTCAACCAACATCTTGGTGACCTTGAGGTTGCGGATAGTTGGTGAGACCAACATCGGCAAGCACCCGACCGCAGTTGTGCGGTCAGGGTGGTCCTCAAGGTCAAAGATGATGGGCGTGCTGGACCACTTCAGCAGCCTGCGTGACTCGACGGGTGGCTCAGCTGCATTCACTTCCCGCACCCACTGCTTGAGCTGGCGGTGGGAAGTGTGCAGAGAGGCACCTCCGTCGACACACAGGACCTCTATGGCCTTCTGGAACTCCTGCTCGCTGTTATCTCCTTCTTCCATGTCATCATCGTCGTCTTCATCCTCATCCTTGTCGCGGCCCCAGGGAGGTCTATCACCTTGCCGCTGCTTGGCCTTGCCGCGGCGCCCTCCCCGGCCATTGAACGGCCGCTTCTTGCTTGGTTCTCCTCCGCCTCCTTGGGCCTTCTCCTTGTCGCGACGCTCGTATTCAGCCTTCTGCTGTTCTACGAGGTACTCGACTCTCTTGCAGTTCTGAAGATCATGGCCCTTGGTGCGGTGGATCTTGCAGTACTGCTTGTCGGAGCCGTCCTGCTTGTCGGCTGCCGCTACAGGGGCAGGCTCCTTGCCGGAGCCGCCAGCCTGTGCTTTCTTGGCGGGAGCCTCCTTGCCGGACTGCTCGACAACCAGCACTTCCTTGCTATTCTTCTTTCTGTTATTCCGCCGCCGGCTCTTCCTTGCCGGGGCGGCATCCTCGCTGTCGCTTCCTCCTGCGCCAGTATCCTCTCCGGGGAGTCTCCTCCCCTCTTCAGCGCGCGCGCACTTGTCAGCCAGAGCGTAGAGCTCGCTGACATCCCGGATCTTGGTCATGGCCATCTCCTCCCTCATCCGGCGGTTACGCACGTTCTGGTGAAACGCGCTGATAACCGCGGCAGGGTGGACATCGGGAATGTTGTGCTGGACGCGGCTGAATCTCTGGATATACTTGCGCAGGGACTCTCCCTCCTTCTGGGCTAGGATGTGGAGATCGCTCTCCTGGCCGTGGGGCTTGTGGCCGTCCGTGAAGGCGCCGACAAACTGGTGGCACAAATCCGCCCACGAAGAGATGGAGTTCTCCGGCAAGTGCATAAGCCAAGAGCGAACGTTTGGCTTAAGCACAAGCGGGAAATAGTTAGCCAGGATCTTCTCGTCGCGTCCCCCGGCAGCCTGCACCGCGATGGTGTAGATGCTGAGGAACTCCGAGGGGTGTGTCTTCCCGTCGTACTTCTCGGGTACGTCGGGCTTGAAATTCTTCATGCTGGGCCACTGGACTCGCCGCAGCTCACGGGTGAACGCAGGGCAACCTGCCGTGTATGGCAAGTTGCCTGGTTCACCGGGCGCGTGCGTGTCGACAGCGGTCCCAGCGCGCTGATCTGATTGTCTTCGGGCTTCTCGTCGACGCTCGATGCGGGTTCGAGCGTCCTCTTGCCGCCTATCGTCGAGGACCTGGCGCTGGTCACGACGAGCCCGCGGATCTGACGACGCCATAGAGTCGTCGTCGACGTTGATCCGGCTGGGTGGCGTCTTCTGCTTCCGCGGCGGGGAGTGCACGGTAGTTGCACCCCCGGCGGTCTTGTCGCCATCGGCCTTCGCCTGGTCGACTTGCCGCGGCCGTGAGGTTGCCGGCTGCTGTGGCGCGTCGTTGTTGGCGAAGGCGATGAGGCTCTGAATCGTCGCCCTCCAGTCTTCGGCCTTGTCTGCCGCCGGAGGGAAGTCGAGGAGCTGTTGTGCTCTTGCTAGAGCTTCTGCCGGAGAGGAGGGGAGCGGCGGCGAGCGGTGCGAGGAGCGAGATATGCTCGGACTTCTAACAGGGTTAGAAGGAGCAGTTTCTCGCCCCGGCGACCGCGCCTTGCTCGTACCAGGACGATGGCCTTGAGCATCCCGCGATCCTCCGGTTTGTCCTTGTCCCAGCAAGCGTATAGTATCTCCTGTACCACGGCGTTGCTGGCCTTGTACCTCCAGAGAGAGACGTGGTGCGTCCACGGACACCGAGGCTTTGGAATTCGCCCGGTCGTCCGTCTTGTCCTTGGACTTGGTGGCGCCGCGAGTTTCCTCGCCGGCGACCACCCTTCCGCCGGCGTCTCCTCCACCAACCGTTGGTTCCGGTGGTGGTGGGATCGACGCAGACGGGCCTCCGACCTCCGAAGCCTTCTTCTTCGGAGGCATGTTGATGTTGTCGAAGAAGCTGATGAAGCTGGAGAGGTTGATGAAGAACGCGCCCGCGTGAGCGCTGGATCAGGTTCGCACAACCTCGACGCCCCCTACCTGGCGCGCCAAAGATGTCGGGGGAAACTGTCCTCCCACGAGCACCTATGGGACCGGAGCCCCTTCTACGTTGCGGTGAGGGAGCGGAGGGAGCACAAAGAGCAGATCGAGGAACGCACGCAGGCAGTTTACCCAGGTTCGGGCCGCGCGGACGCGTAAAACCCTACTCCTGCTTGGGTTGTATTGAGTTTTTGGGCTCGGGAGCTCGAAGATCTACAGTGCTTAGCTACACCGAGCGAGAGAGTTGTCTAGGTTTCGGATCGAACCTCCTCTACATTGTGCATGGGCCTCCTTTTATAGCTCAAAGGGGTCACCGACAGGTGTCAACGTAGAGGAGGGTAAAAGTGTAAATTTGGTGGTAGTTGTAACAGTGCATGAATAGTGCATGAACAGTATATGAACAGTGGTCTTCACCTAACTTTGACAGTGGGGGGCAAGGGTATTAAATGCCCGTCGCCGTCGCCCTCAAAAGCGTCCGTCCATGCTTCTCCGTTCGCCACGGCGGTAGCCTCGTCACCGTGGCTTGCCACCGTGTGCCCCAGGCTGCACAGCCGTCCGCCACGCGTCCCTGGAAGGCCCCCAGGGCGACGCGTGGGCAGATGAGCTGGAGCGCGGGCACACAGCGTAGGTTTCCCCGGCAAGCACCTTGCCGGGGCCATGATCTTGCCGGGCCCGGAAGCTTGTCGCTCTCCGGGTCCTGCCGGGGCGCATGATGCGCCGAGGCATCTCTTGAGGAGTGTATTCTTTAGTCTCCCTGGCAAGCTCCTCTTGCCAGGGGCTTGTGCTAAAGTGATAACCTTGAGCCTGGTGCGGCCTTCCCGGCAAGCTCCTCTTGCCGGGGCCTTGATCTTCTAACTTGTATACTTTGTTCTTGAATGGCTTCATAGGGACCAGAAAGGTTCCCGGCGAGCACGTGGTAAACCCTGCCACGGGAAGCTGCTACTGCCCGTGCACAAGTTGGGGTACTTAGTACACCGACAGGAGGAAAGTAGAACTTGATGAGGTAATTGTACCTTCTCCCGAGTTGGAAAGTAGTATATCACAGAAAATTGTTCCAGTGATCCCTACACCAATCAGTGAGGAAGTTAATGATGATGATCATGAAACTTCGGATCAATTTTCTGTTGAACGTTGTAGATCAACCAGAGTACGTTCCGCACCAGAGTGGTACGGCAACCCAGTTCTGGAAATCATGTTACTAGACCATGATGAACCTACGAACTATGAGGAAGCGATGATGAGCCCAGATTCCGCAAAATGGCTTGAGGCCATGAAATCTGAGATGGGATCCATGTATGAGAACAAAGTGTGGACTTTGGTTGACTTGCCCGATGATCAGCAGGCCATCGAAAATAAATGGATCTTTAAGAGGAAGACCGACGCAGACGGTAATGTTACTGTTTACAAAGCTCGACTTGTTGCGAAAGGGTTTCGACAAGTTCAAGGAGTTGACTACGATGAGACTTTCTCACCAGTAGTGATGCTTAAGTCTGTCCGAATCATGTTAGCAATTGCCGCATTTTATGATTATAAAATCTGGCAAATGGATGTCAAAACTGCATTCCTGAATGGATATCTCAAAGAAGAGTTGTATATGATGCAACCAGAAGGTTTTGTCGATCCAAAAGGTGCTAACAAAGTATGCAAGCTCCAGCGATCCATCTATGGACTGGTGCAAGCATCTCGGAGTTGGAATATACGCTTTGATGAGGTGATCAAAGCATATGGTTTTATACAGACTTTTGGAGAAGCATGTATTTACAAGAAAGTGAGTGGGAGCTCTGTAGCATTTCTAATATTATATGTGGATGACATATTGTTGATTGGAAATGATATAGAATTTCTGGATAGCATAAAAGGATACTTGAATAAAAGTTTTTCAATGAAAGACCTCGGTGAAGCTGCTTATATATCAGGCATCAAGATCTATAGAGATAGATCAAGACGCTTAATTGGACTTTCACAAAGCACATACCTTGATAAGATTTTGAAGAAGTTCAAAATGGATCAGGCAAAGAAAGGGTTCTTGCCTGTATTACAAGGTATAAAGTTGAGTAAGACTCAATGCCCGACCACTGCAGAAGATAGAGAGAAAATGAAAGTCATTCCCTATGCCTCAGCCATAGGATCTATCATGTATGCAATGCTGTGTACCAGACCTGATGTGTGCCTTGCTATAAGTCTAGCAGAGAGGTACCAAAGTAATCCAGGAGTGGATCACTGGACAGCGGTCAAGAACATCTTGAAGTACCTGAAAAGGACAAAGGATATGTTTCTTGTATATGGAGGTGACAAAGAGCTCGTCGTAAATGGTTACGTCGATTCTAGCTTTGACACTGATCCGGATGACTCTAAGTCACAAACCGGATATGTATTTTTATTGAACGGTGGAGCTGTCAGTTGGTGCAGTTCCAAGCATAGCGTCGTGGCGGGATCTACGTATGAAGCGGAATACATAGCTGCTTCGGAAGCAGCAAATGAAGGAGTCTGGATGAAGGAGTTCATATTCGATCTAGGTGTAATACCTAGTGCATCGGGTCCAATGAAAATCTTTTGTGACAACACTGGAGCAATAGCCTTGGCGAAGGAATCCAGGTTTCACAAGAGAACAGAGCACATCAAAAGATGCTTCAATTCCATCCGCGATCTAGTCAAGGAGGGAGACATAGAGATTTGCAAGATACATACGGATCTGAATGTTGCAGACCCGTTGACTAAGCCTCTTCCACGGGCAAAACATGATCAGCACTAGGACTCCATGGGTGTGAGGATCATCACTTTGTAATCTAGATTATTGACTCTAGTTCAAGTGAGAGACTGAAGGAAATATGCCCTAGAGGCAATAATAAAGATGTTATTTGTATTTCCTTATATCATGATAAATGTCTTTTATTCATGCTAGAATTATATTAACCGGAAACTTGATACATGTGTGAATACATAGACAACATAGTATGTCCCTAGTATGCCTCTACTAGACTAGCTCATTGATTAAAGATGGCTATGTTTCCTAGCCATAGACATGAGTTGTCATTTGATCAACGAGATCACATCATTAGGAGAATGATGTGATGGACTAGACCCATCCGTTAGCATAGCACTATGATCGTTTAGTTTTACTGCTATTGCTTTCTCCATAACTTATACATGTTCCTATGACTATGAGATTATGCAACTCCCGAATACCGTAGGAACACCTTGTGTGCTATCAAACGTCACAACGTAACTGGGTGATCATAAAGATGCTCTACAGGTGTCTCCGAAAGTATTCGTGGTGTTGGCATAGATCAAGATTAGGATTTGTCACTCCGAGTATCGGAGAGGTATCTCTGGGCCATCTCGGTAATGCACATCATAATAAGCCTTGCAAGCAAATGACTAATGAGTTAGTCACGAGATGATGTATTACGGAACGAGTAAAGAGACTTGCCGGTAACGAGATTGAACTAGGTATAGAGATACCGATGATCGAATCTCGGGCAAGTAACATACCGATGACAAAAGGAACAACGTATGTTGTTATGTGGTTTGACCGATAAAGATCTTCGTAGAATATGTAGGAGCCAATATGAGCATCCAGGTTCCGCTATTGGTTATTGACCGGAGATGAGTCTCGGTCATGTCTACATAGTTCTCGAACCCGTAGGGTCCGCACGCTTAACGTTTGATGACGATCGGTATTATGAGTTTATGAGTTTTGATGTACCGAAGGTAGTTCGGAGTCCCGGATGAGATTACGGACATGACGAGGAGTCTCGGAATGTCCGAGACATAAAGATTGATATATTGGACGACTATATTCGGACACCAGAAGTGTTCTGGAAAGTTTCGGAATTTGCCGGAGTGCCGGGGGGTTACCGGAACCCCCCGGGGGAATGGTGGGCCCTGGTGGGCCATAGGGAAGAGAGAGGGCAGCAGCCAGGAGGTGGCGCGCCCCCTCCCTAGGAGGAGTCCGAATAGGACTAGGGGAGGGGGGGCGGCCCCTCTTTCCCCTCTCCCTCTCCCTCTCTTTCCTTCCCCCTTCTTCCTTCTTTGGTAGGTTCCTACTAGGAATAGGATTGCAATCCTATTCCTAGTAGGATTCCTAGTAGGATTGCAGCCCTAGCCACACCATAGGAGGGCCGTCCGGCCTCCCCCCTTGCTCCTTTATATACGGGGGAAGGGGGGCATCCAAACACACACAAGTTGAATTGTTCTAGCCGTGTGCGGTGCCCCCCTCCACAGAAACACACCTCGGTCATACCGTCGCAGTGCTTAGGCGAACCCCTGCGCCGGTAGATACATCATATCCGTCACCACGCCGTCGTGCTGACAAAACTCTCCCATGAAGCTCAGCTGGATCAAGAGCTCGTGGGACGTCATCAAGCCGAACGTGTGCTGAATGCGGAGGTGCCGTACGTTCGGTGCTTGATCGGTTGGATCGCGAAGAAGTTCGACTACATCAACCGCGTCACTTGACGCTTCCGCTTCCGTTCTACGAGGGTACGTAGACACACTCTTCCCTCTCGTTGCTATGCATCTGGTAGATAGATCTTGCGTGATCGTAGGAAAATTTTAAAATACTACGTTCCCCAACAGAGGGATAGCGGCTAGGGTTTTGGGGTC
The DNA here is from genome assembly GCA_902687465.1 of Secale cereale. NCBI lineage: Eukaryota > Viridiplantae > Streptophyta > Magnoliopsida > Poales > Poaceae > Secale > Secale cereale. The sequence continues at coordinate 470,990,421 of LR738711.1, read as the reverse complement.
ATAGGGTAGTGGGGGGGGGCGGTTGGGCCGTGTAGTTAATGGGCTTGCCGGCTGGGCCATTTAGCCCAGTTGACCAGGGGAGGGGGGTCCTTCTTCTTTTATTTTTTTTATTTCTTTTCATTTTTACTATTCTATATATAATTTGTTTAATTGTTTTTTCTATTTTATTCATCTTAGAGTATTTAAATATTTTATAAAAGTGTGGTTTCTCCACAATAATTACTTATGCATTACTTGACACAACCTGAACATTTTAGTTTTTATGTTTGAAAACTTTTACTGTTTGACTTGACTTTGAATTTGAATTTGAATCGATTTTGAACTAACACGAGATTAACAATAACAACCGTGGTGATATGGCATCATTAACATAGGTTTACTTTAGCTTAATTATCCGGGTGTTACACATGTGCTACGCAAGTTATGATGCTAGTTGAGGTAAGTTATCGTGTTGTTTATATAGAAATTACTAAGGCATGAAAATGGTTTCTTTGACCTTCTCCTCATGCACGCGGGCTAGAGAACAGAAAATGCTAATGTTAGGGAGGATTCCACCGAAGTTTAATTTTTTTAAAATGTTTTGTAACTCAAACAATCTTTCTAATACAAAAACCACTTTCATATAAAAAAATATTGCGATGAGGCCTTCAAAAATATATCTTATGTTGGTATATTTCGACAACTTTTTTCGGTCAAAAAATTATCTGGCCTAGGCTAACTAAGTTATCAACTCTATTGTGTGTATATTACCATACCATTCACACACGAATTACCGAAGGGTGTTTTTCAACAAGCCCCTCTCCTTCCCGGTCAAAAGTTATCACACTTGGACTAAATAAGTTATCAACTTAGTTGTGCGTATATTTTCAACAACTTTCATGGGTCAAAGTTAACTTGGTGTTTGTACATAAGTTATCAGGTCCGGGAGCCTATATTACCATGTTATTTACAGAAGTGTGTTTTCAATAACCTTTTTCCACGGGTCAAAAGCTCTTGTGGTGTATGTACATAAGTTATCCGGTCCAGGAGCCTGTGTTACCATGTTATTTATAAAATATGTTTTCAATAACCTTTTTCCACGTGTAAAAGTTATCGTGGTGTTTCTATCTAAGTTATCAGGTCCGGGAGCGTATGTTATCACGCTTTTACACATAAAGTTATTGGTTTTATGTTTTTAATATCTTCTTCTCTAGGTCAAAATTATCGTGGTATTTGTACCTAAGTTATCAGATCCGAGGGTGTATATTACCATGATATTACTTACAAGTTATCGGTGCTGTGTTTTAATTTCAACAACTTTTTTCCGCGGATCAAAGTTATCGTGGTGTTTGTATCTAAATTATTAGGTCAGGAGGCGTATCTTACCATGCTATTACTTGGAATTTATCGGTGGTATGATTTCAACAACTTTTTCTCACGGGTCGAAGTTACCGTGGTGTTTGCATCTAAATTATCAGGTGCGGGAGCCTATATTATAATGCTATTTACACGATAGTTGTTGAGGTATGTTTTCAACGATAACCAATTAATGGATAAGTGTGTCTAAAATAATCATGTTTCTATAACATATACAACATGGAAACTACAAAAAATAACCTTGATGATAGATACAACCCAGTGACTACGTGATTGTTATGTTGGAACTCTTCCCTCCTACGATGACCCCTCCCTCACCAAATTACTATGAAGATTTGCATGGATTCTATCATGATACGACACGTCACCTTCCCTTTGCCAACATCTCCCACCTGTCCAAATGCATCTTGTGTAGAATCCTTGTGACGCCCGAGACCGACGTCCCAGAAGATTCCAGAAGATTCCCGAAGATTCCAGATGTTCCGGGTTCCCCTTGTGTTTCTTTTGTGCTTGCTTTATTTATTTTGCATTGCATCATGTCATCATGCCATCATCTCATTAATTTTTGCAACCAAATAAATCGTGTGGACCTTCGGTCCATTTAAATCGAGGGAAGAATGTCTTCTCTTTAAAACATATAAAAGCCTCTCAATATTATTAGGGAGCTATATAATAATATTCCATTGCTTCGGAATAACCCAACACACTTGCATTTTTTCCCCATGCCTTTTCTTCTCAATCCCTTGCCAAGACCTCCTCCTCCTTTTTTTTTCATGTCTTTTGGAAGTGCTTGGTTGGCCTAAAGATTTATGCAAGTTTGAGTTATTTCCGAACTCGCATAAATTTGTAGTCTCTAAAAATTGCCAAAGCATTTTATTAAAATAGCCCACAATTCCAGGGTTGTAGGGATATTTTTATCTCAGTCAAAACCATCTCCAAACTCTCTGGGCATTTCTATTTTTGTTCTATTTTCTTTAAATGGAAAAGAAGAACCAGTAGCAAGGAGAGATTCCAGCCGCATGCCTCCTTTTAGCCAGGCCCAAGTCAGCCCATTCTCTTCTCCTGGCCCAACAGCGCCCTCCAACCCTAGCGGAGTCGATCGCTCGTTCCTCCCTCTGTCCTCCCGAGCCGCCGCCACCCTCTCGACCCCGCACTCCTTTCCCCTGATCTCCCTCTTCTTCCTCTCCCCTCGCGCCGATCTCCCCGTTTCCCTCCGTGCCTCGTCCCGCACCCCTCGTTTCCCTCTCTCCCTCGCCCTTTCTTCCCCAGCGCCTCGACCGGAGCCCCTCGGTGGCCTCGTCTTCGCCTGGCCCGACCAGCGCCCCGAGGCCTCGTTCCCGGCCTCCCCGTCGTTTTCCCTATGCGCCGGCAACGGCCGCCCAAGCCCGGAGCCGCGCCCGTGCCAACCTTCGCCGAGCAGCTTCCCAGCTCGCGCTTGCTGCCTCATCTCCGTCGCCAAGAGCGCGCCATCCAGCGCCGGAAGCCGGCCTCCTCGAGCGCGCGCGGGCCTCTTCTCCAGCCTCCGAGCGCCTCCAGGAAGGCCTCCGCTCCGCCGCACGCCGTGGCCTTCCCTCTGGCCAGAGGCCCCCGCCTCCTCGCCTCTGGCCCTCCTCCGCAACAGCGCCGAGGCCCCTGCCTCCCTCCGACCAGTGCGCGCCGAGCCTCTGCACCCTTCGGCCCGGATCCTCCGTGCCGTGGTTGTTTTGCTGCTGCTGCTGTCCAAGTACCGAGACCGCCATGTACTCTTTTGTTGTTGTTGTTTTTTCTCAAGTACCCACGGGACAGCAAGTACCTCTACACGGCGACCCGACAAGTTCCACGACCAAGTACCACTACCGTCGCCCGGAAAAGACGGATGCGCCAAGTACATCTACGAACGAGTTCGTCTACCGTCGCTGTGTACCCCTACCGATGCGCCAAGTACCTCTACGGAACGAACGTGTATGACCACCTTCGGTGATGAAACGAGTACAACTACTTCCTCTACGACCGCGAGTACCACTACGTCCCTCGACGATCTCGAACCGCCCTTAAACGCACGCTTCAAAGGTATAACCCCGAGACGTGACCCGTGTGATGCTTGCTTGTGTTTGTATGAAATGTCTCCCTTGTGTGCTCCGTGCCCGTCGTGCCGTTTCATCTTTTGTCGTGTTCCTCGGTTGCCTCGTCACCGACTCGTGGGAACCCGGTGACGGGATCGCCCCACCTTTCATCTTGTTGAACCGCTCACGCCATCTTTTCCTCTTGCACCGGACTCTCAACGAGTTACCGGAACCGAGATGTTGTGTTGCATCATTTTCGGATCGTTGCCGTGGCACCTTTTTCTTTCCACCACGGCGACAAATACCTCATATCCTCTTATGTCAACCTTTTAATAAAATTGCATAACTTGATCATATCATCCGCATCATGTTAACAACCTTTAAATGTTTAATTGTTGTTTGCTTATAATTACTAAACATGCTCATGGGGATTTTCCGGATATGTTGTTATTATTTTCCGGCCTCTTTTAAAATGTCTTAATAGTGTAGTTTTATTATGCTTCACCTCTTGCCATGTTAAAAACATTTAACCTTGTCTTGTAAGTAAACAAGAGTCAACTAAATAAATAACATGTGGTGTTTCGTCAATATGCAACTCGTTACATATTGAGCTCCACTGTAATGCCCAGGATGGGACTATACCTCCTACGTGTCGAGGCACGACTTAAAGGTATAAGCCCATCCTAGAATGATCTCAAGTTTGGTATCTTTGCACGACTCATGTAAAAGAGGGATTAAATTGCAAAAGGAGATAGTTGGCTTACACTCGCCACTTCACACAATACAATACATAAGCAATACATCATTCAAAACATCACAACCCGACTACGGGTGAAGATCCAAAAGAAAGATACCAACACAACATAAAGCCACAGGTCAGGATCGAATCCTAGTAGAAACCACTACTGATCGTCGAAACGACACAAGCACACGGGCAAACTCTTCATCGAGCTCCCAGCGAAGTACTGAACTAGCTCCTGCTTCAAACTCAGCTGAACCTGCATCTGGTGTTGTAGTATCTGTGAGCCACGAGGACTCAGCAATCCCATAACCATGGGTAACAAGAATAGCAAAGCTTTATGGGTAGGAAGAGGTAAAGTGGTGAGGTTGCAGCAGCGGCTAAGCATAATATGGTGGCTAACTTACGAGTACCAGAATAAGATGAGAAGCTACGCAAACGGTCGCAAAAGAGGTGATCGCTAAAGATCCTAACTACATACGGTCAAACATAACCCCACCGTGTTCTCTTCTCAAAGTGAAAAGAGACAGTCAGGGTTACTCACACAGTTGTGTGTTTTACTTCGGATCCTCTGTCAAGTTTTCTACAACCGGACATTAACAAATTCCAATCTGCCACATAACCGCGGGCACGGCTTTCGAAAGATCATAACCCTGCAGGGGTGTTCCAACTTAGCCCATCACAAGCTCTCACGATTAGCTGAAGTGATAAATATAATATCATCACTCCTTATCTTAGGGAAAACCGATCAGGCTCGGCATCCCGGTAGCACAAGACATTTCGACAATGGTAAAACAAGTCCAGCAAGACCTCCCGGCGTGCCGACACCCTGATAGTAGCCGCGCGTATCTCGTCTCAGGCCACGTCCGGATGAGCGCTACGTACAGTACCGAAGACCCCAGATAACTGGGTGGTACCGCAAGTGACTCTAGTTTGGGACCAACACCATTAGCACTGGCCCCCCCTGCTATGTAGAATTAAGAATCTCCAAGGAGCGTCCCCCTTATGCAAATTAATTAAATAATTAAGTTATTATTATGAGGCAAATAAAACCAATGTTGGGCCTTGCTGGAGGAGTTTTATTCAAAGTCGATCTGTCAAGGGGTCCCCATCCACCCATCGTGTAAGGAACGCAAAATCAAGGAACATAATGCCGGTTTATCGGCGCCTAAGGTGGCATGAGTGGAACAAAACACCGAGCAAAAGGCCAAGCCTTCCACCCATGCCCAGTATATAGGTGTGTTAATAATAATTATAGATATTGTGATATATCCAACAACAAGTTCCCTCCTGGAACAGACTTCATCTTCACCTGCAACTAACAACGCTATAAGAGGGACTGAGCAAGCGAGGCTGAGCAAGCGGGTAACATAGCCAAACAGTGGTTTTGCTAGGAAGGTTTCAAAATTAGAGGTTTCATGGCAACAAGGAGAGGCTGACATAAAAGATGGGTAGCGCGACATGTAACGATAGCATCGAGACAACTAAGCATGGCAATGGTAGTAAAGGTATCCAAGGGTATGATCATCTTGCCTGGGATTCCACAAGGGAGAAGAACAGATCCATGAAGTAGACGGAGCAACAGTCGAGCGGATCCTCACAACTCCGGAACGAAACCGAAGCTAACAAGAGAAGCAACCGGAAAGAAGCAAACAACACGGTAAACACACAAGCATAAACATGGCATACGATGCACAAGCAAGCATGATGCATGTCCGGTTTAAATATGCATGGCATGGCAAAAAGCACAAACAACACTACAAGTTAAGTGGAGCTCAATATGCAACGAGTTGCATATTGACGAAACACCACATTTAATTATTTAGTTGACTCTCATTTAATTACAAGACAAGATTAAATGTTTTTAACATGGCAAGAGGTGAGGCATAAAGAAACTACACTATTTAGGCATTTTAAATGAGGCCGGAAAATAACAACAACATATCCGAAAAATCCCCATATGCATGTTTAGTAATTATAAAGCAACAACAATTAAACATTTATAATGTTGTTAATATGATGCGGATGACATGAACAAGTTTATGCAAGTTTTTATTAAAAGGTTGACATGAAAAGATATGAAGTATTGTCACCGTGGTGGAATGAAAGGGTGCCACGGCAACGATCCGAAATGATGTCATGCAACATATCGGTTCCGGTAACTCGTTGAGAGTCCGGTGCAAAAGAAAGATGGCGTGGTCGAGTCAAACAAGATGAAAGGTGGGGCGATCCCGTCACCGGGTTCCCACGGGTCGGTGACGAGGCAACCGAGGAACACGACAAAAGGGACGAAACGGACACGGAGCACACACGGGAGACATTCATACAACCACAAGCAAGCATCACACGGGTCATCGCGTCTCGGGGTTATACCTTCGAAACACTGGTTTCGGGACGGTTCGAGATCGTAGTGGAAGTAGGCGTTCTCGCGGGTCGTAGAGGAAGTAGACGTTCTCATTTCTTCATCGAAGGTAGTCGTTCTCGCGGGTAGTTGTACTCGGGCGACGGTAGTGGTACTCGCGGTCATCGAGCGACGGTAGTGGTACACGGCGATGGTACTCGTTCGGGTCGTCGTGGTACTCGGTGTCTCGGTCTTGTCGACGGTAGACGATCTCGTTACGTAGATGTACACATGGTCGTCGTGGGAAGTAGTGGAACTTGGTCGTTTTTCCGTAGATGTTCGGGTCGTCGGTAGTCGAACTTGACGAAAAATTGTAGTTGTACTCGGGTCGTTGCGGTCTTTGGCGGTAGACGTTCTCTGTTCAGGTTAACAACACAAGCAACAAAACAAAAAACAAAACTACAGCAGCAGGTCTTGCGGAAAGGAACCAAGGCAGCGGCACGGCGAGGTGGCTGCAGCTCCTTGGGCGTCGGAGAGGAGATGCAGCGGCACGGGCTCCTGGAGCTAGCTCGGGGCGGAGGAGGCTCTGCCGGCCCGCGGCACCGCGGCGCTCTGGCCTTGGGCGAAGCGGAGAGGAAGGACAGCAGCTCCGGCCGGCTTGGCAGGGCGGCTGCACCTGGCGCGCGACGGAGGGGGAACTCCACTGCGGTGCTGGAGGAATCGGGTGCTCGAAGCCGCGAGGCTGGAGGGTTCGACGCGGACGAAGGAGGCAGGAGGGTCGCGCCTCGGGGCGGCCGGCTCCTGCCAGAGGAGGAGGCAGCGCTCGGGGCCGCCGGAGTGAGGTGCTCCGGGCGAGGAGGCCTGAGGCGACGCGGGTGATCGCGGAGGGAGGATGACGGGCGCGGCGCGCTCGCGAGGCGCAGAAGGCGAGGCGATCCTGGCCGCGGCGTCGCTCGGGGAGGGACGAAGGGGAGGCGGCCTGGCCAGCCTGGAGGGAGGGGCGCGCAGGCGAGGTGCTGCGCGGGGCTCGGCCTCGCGGAAGAAGGGAGCGGGGCGCTCAGCGCGGAGGGCCCGGAGGGAGGGCGCGGTTCGATGGGGTTGTGAGAGAGGGAGGCAGAGAGCGAGGAGATCGGGCTCTTGGAGTGCGGGGTCGATGGCTTCGGTCGCGAAGGACTCGGGGAGAGCGAGGCTGCGGGAGAGGAGTGCGAGGGGTGGCGGCGCACGAGGGAAGGAGAGGGAAACGGGTGCGGGGAAGGTTAGCGCTAGGGTTACAGACGAACTGGGCCGTGGGCCAGAGGAATGGGGATGTGGGCTGCGGGGAAGATGGCCAGGGAGATGGGCCGAAGGAGGGAGGTGCGGCTGGGCTGCAGAGGGAGGATGGGCCTGTTGCGGCTGGGCCCTCTGATCTCTTTTAATCTCTTAAACAGAAATAAAGAGAGAGAGCAAAAAAATAAAATAAGAGAAGAAGGTCATGAACAGAAAAGAAAAGACGGAACATTTTGTAAGGTTTTATGGAATAAAACCAACCCAACAAAATAGTTCCAACAAAAAAAATAGGGACATGCAAACTAAAACATTTAGCTTGCAATAAAAGGAGTTTAGATTTTTGGAGGAGCCTCAAAACAACGGAAAGAATTATAGGCAAGGTTTAGAAGCAGAAACTTGAATTAAGAGGCATGGGGAAAATTATGCAAGTGTGTTATGTTGATTCCGAAGCAATGGAATATTATTATATAGCTCCCTAATAATATTGAGAGGCTTTTATATGTTTTAAAGAGAAGACATTCTTCCCTCGATTTAAATGGACCGAAGGTCCACACAATTTATTTAGGTTGATATGCAAAAAAATAAATGACATGATGCAATGCAAAAATAAATAACACAAGCTCAAAAGAACACACGGGCAACCCGGAACATCTGGAATCTTCGGGAATCTTCTGGAATCTTCTGGGACGTCGGTCTCGGGCGTCACAACTCTCCCACACTAACAGAGGATCTCGACCCGAGATCCTAGAGATATCACCGGGTAAAAACGAAGAGGAATAGGTAAAACAAAGTTGCTTCTTTGACAGACGAGTGAAACCAAAGAACCTTGAGAGGTTAGACAAGTTGAAAGAAGAAAGCAACGGAGATGAACGAAGTTAGGAGCACTCCGGTAAAAGGAGGAACAAGGACACAATGAGAACCTTGTAGGTTGAAAGACATGAAGCAAGAGATTACGAACCAAAAGAATATGAAACCGCAATGGTATAGCCAAGGAATAAGAATGGCAGAATTTGGACAGCACTCCGTCTGAAAATGGAAGGAATTAAACATGAACTTGAGAAGATGGATGATAGTTGATGAAAACAACAACACATTGCCTCCGAAACAATTAAAAAATAATGGCACAAGGTTAAGAAAGGATTCAGACAGCACTCCGATTGAAAAGAGAGGCAAACTTGGTAAGATGAGGAAACTGAATGAAGAATACAACACTCCGGTTAAATAGATAAACAAGGTAAAGAACATGATCTTGATAAAAACGAGATGATGGTCAAGGAGATGAACATCACAAAACCTCCGGAACGAAAGGATAGCATATAATTCAACGAAGGAAATGAAGGAATAAGAAAAATGACAACTTCTCCCACAATTGAATTTGAAAGAACATCCTTACAAGGAAGGGTTGAACAGAGTTGATTTTTTAAAAAATCAACAACGAAAAACGAATAAGCTTGATGTGGGCTTATGGAAAACATCTCAAAATTATGAGGGGACCACCGGCCACTAACTTAAACAATTGATTTAATTGAGATCAACAATGAGATGAAAACTTATCTCACCGGGAGGATAAATGAAGAAACTGGGTCATTCTTAAGCACCATAATTAGCAACAATCCTTAGGGAAAGCTTTTAGGTGAAATATAACCCAAGATAACTCCAATGAATAAATTGAAGGGTTGAAAAGATCTCCTGAACAAGGAAAATGATGGGTTTAAATATCTCATTCTTGAAAACTCGTGAATCATGAAACATGAAGGAATTGCCAAAAATGACATAACACCATCAGAAAAGATAAGGTAGAAAGGATTGCAATTGGAATGCATGATGAAGAATGCTTAAGCTCCAACAAGAATCTTGAAGAAAACTTCAAGGATGAATTAAATGATGATGAACCACCATGAAGAACTCTGGTAATGAAAGCATGAGAAGTGAAAGATGAAAAGAATAAGATTCAAGGCCTGCGGTGAATTAGATTGAGGTTGAAATGATAAAATTGAAATAACTTGAAGCTCCGGAAAACAAGATGAACAACTTAGAACCAAGGATATGATATGATGAACAAGCTCCAGACAAGAGAATTAAACACTTGGAAGAAACTAGAATAAGATTTATGTTATGCATATCCTTCACCAATTTAAATTGATGACAACCAAAGGATTTGGCATACTACTTATTCTCGTTGGAAAGAATTAAGAGAGATCTCGCACAAGCTTGGGTAATCTTCAACAAAGCACCGGTAGGATGATGAAAGAACAAATGAATTAAAAACTATAACAACGGAAGGGTAAACTTGAAAGAACCACCGTAAGAATAGGGAGACGAACGAAGAGGCATCAATGAAGAATATTGGAGGACGAAGTTGAAAACTGAGAACGAAGAAATCTTCTGAAATGATGGCCTTCGGAGGATCACAAAGAAAAGAATTAATGAAAATGCTCCGGATGGCATAAAAGGGTTCCTCACAATCAAAACGATAATGAGGATGCATTGAAGCTAGAACCACGAATCTTCAAGAAGACGGGTCAAGATTTAAGAGAAACACGTCTCCGGTCTTCAAATGTTGAGAATGAATACGAGAAATGCCATAAGAATTGTTGAGGCACTCCGGAATGAAGAATAAAAAGATGGAAGGTTTAACCAACCATGAAAAGAATTTGAAAGCGATTTAGGAGAAGGCATGTGACTGATGGAAATCATTCTTACGTCACACTTTGACAAGAATTTGAGTATAACTCCAGAAAACAAATAGAAGAGTCAGGTAAGATCCTGGAAAAGACCTGTGGGTTAGGGCCCACTCAAAGAAATCACCGTTGGAAAAGATTGCTTAAGAGATATTGCACCGGTTGAATTAAAAAGGCTGAATAAGATTATAATCGTCAAAATAGCTTGAACGGATTAAGAATGGAATTATGAATCTTCAGCACTCCGGATATGAATAGCAAGAGGAGAATGATTAATTGGTGCACCGGAATAAGAAAGCATTGTGAAAAGAGGAAAAGGATAAGATCAACACCGAAATCTTGAATTAAATCCACCGGCAGAATATTGGAATTAAGAATGATGAACTTGAAGCTCTTGAGCATCTTCAATATAATTCGCCGGATAAGAACATTGAAGGAAAAGAATGAGGAAACATCACATGAATAAAATGGATATTTCATTAGAGAATTGCTGGCTCCAAGAAGAAGAAGGGTGGGAGGGTGGGGAAAAACAAAGACAACTTGGGATGAACAAAATGGACACCGGTTGAAAAGAATTAACACGACCATCTTGATGATCAAGAAGAATTAGCACTACCATAGAAATATGAGAATACCGATTAGGAAGGTATGGAATCAACATTTGACATCGAAGCAACTCGAATACCAGAATCAAAACAAAACAAGGATAGATGTGCAACATGATCTTCACAATATCATCCGAACAGAGAATTGAACGAATGAATTCCGCAGGTACATCAACTTGACGAGAAGCCACTTGGAGAGCAAAATGAAAATAAAAAGGAACAAGGAACAGATAGAACAAATACAAGATAGAAGCTTCGTTCGACATCTTCGTGCTGAAAGCTCATGGAACGTGTTACAAAAGGGTTTTGCAATCCCCGGATCAGCATAGCCAAGGACCCTTTAAGATGCAACTCCCGATCAGAACAAGTCCATAAAACCACTTCACTCAATGTAGAACCCCAAACTTCATGTCGAGCATCCGTTGGAAGAATGCCTAGAACTACTAGATGAACCCACCTATAGATTTCTGAAAGTTTCCAGTTATGCAATCAGGTGTTGGGGATACACGGGAAGCACCGCCCAATCAACTCTAAACCTACATCCAGGTGTATCCATCCTTCAACACATAACCAGTCTTTCTCGGAAACTGTTTACCTCGGACCTTCGAAAAGCATCCACTATAACAAGCTATGGCAATACTCTCGAACTACCTCCCCAGTACTGGGTGATGTCGGGGTTATCTTGCCACTGGTCGTATAGGAGAGATTTTCGATGTCGGCCGTCTTAAGTATTTAGTACTGCCGCGATATGCTTGTGACAACAATACCCCGAAGCTCAACTCCTCGGGAACAGGAGGCATCGAGAACAATATCCTTGTCACAAGAACATCGACACAATCCCAGAATGCTCGCGGGATCCTAAAAAAAATTTGGTGCAATTTTTGAAGATAGAAAAGACAAGAGTAGACGTCAGGAGTCCTCACCAGAGTGAAAGGGGATGAGAAGCAAAGAAATCCTACTCTCCGATATATATATATAGGACTCAAAACATTTTTTCAGTGTGTGCCTAGACTCAACCGTCAACGATTCGATCAATCAGTGGGGGCTCCTAGGTCGGAGAAGGCTCTGAATACCAACTTGTAATGCCCAGGATGGGACTATACCTCCTACGTGTCGAGGCACGACTTAAAGGTATAAGCCCATCCTAGAATGATCTCAAGTTTGGTATCTTTGCACGACTCATGTAAAAGAGGGATTAAATTGCAAAAGGAGATAGTTGGCTTACACTCGCCACTTCACACAATACAATACATAAGCAATACATCATTCAAAACATCACAACCCGACTACGGGTGAAGATCCAAAAGAAAGATACCAACACAACATAAAGCCACAGGTCAGGATCGAATCCTAGTAGAAACCACTACTGATCGTCGAAACGACACAAGCACACGGGCAAACTCTTCATCGAGCTCCCAGCGAAGTACTGAACCAGCTCCTGCTTCAAACTCAGCTGAACCTGCATCTGGTGTTGTAGTATCTGTGAGCCACGAGGACTCAGCAATCCCATAACCATGGGTAACAAGACTAGCAAAGCTTTATGGGTAGGAAGAGGTAAAGTGGTGAGGTTGCAGCAGCGGCTAAGCATAATATGGTGGCTAACTTACGAGTACCAGAATAAGATGAGAAGCTACGCAAACGGTCGCAAAAGAGGTGATCGCTAAAGATCCTAACTACATACGGTCAAACATAACCCCACCGTGTTCTCTTCTCAAAGTGAAAAGAGACAGTCACGGTTACTCACACAGTTGTGTGTTTTACTTCGGATCCCCTGTCAAGTTTTCTACAACCGGACATTAACAAATTCCAATCTGCCACATAACCGCGGGCACGGCTTTCGAAAGATCATAACCCTGCAGGGGTGTTCCAACTTAGCCCATCACAAGCTCTCACGATTAGCTGAAGTGATAAATATAATATCATCACTCCTTATCTTAGGGAAAACCGATCAGGCTCGGCATCCCGGTAGCACAAGACATTTCGACAATGGTAAAACAAGTCCAGCAAGACCTCCCGGCGTACCGACACCCTGATAGTAGCCGCGCGCATCTCGTCTCAGGCCACGTCCAGATGAGCGCTACGTACAGTACCGAAGACCCCAGATAACTGGGTGGTACCGCAAGTGACTCTAGTTTGGGACCAACACCATCAGCACTGGCCCCCCCTGCTATGTAGAATTAAGAATCTCCAAGGAGCGTCCCCCTTATGCAAATTAATTAAATAATTAAGTTATTATTATGAGGCAAATAAAACCAATGTTGGGCCTTGCTGGAGGAGTTTTATTCAAAGTCGAACTGTCAAGGGGTCCCCATCCACCCATCGTGTAAGGAACGCAAAATCAAGGAACATAATGCCGGTTTATCGGCGCCTAAGGTGGCATGAGTGGAACAAAACACCGAGCAAAAGGCCAAGCCTTCCACCCATGCCCAGTATATAGGTGTGTTAATAATAATTATAGATATTGTGATATATCCAACAACAAGTTCCCTCCTGGAACAGACTTCATCTTCACCTGCAACTAACAATGCTATAAGAGGGACTGAGCAAGCGAGGCTGAGCAAGCGGGTAACATAGCCAAACAGTGGTTTTGCTAGGAAGGTTTCAAAATTAGAGGTTTCATGGCAACAAGGAGAGGCTGACATAAAAGATGGGTAGCGCGACATGTAACGATAGCATCGAGACAACTAAGCATGGCAATGGTAGTAAAGGTATCCAAGGGTATGATCATCTTGCCTGGGATTCCACAAGGGAGAAGAACAGATCCATGAAGTAGACGGAGCAACAGTCGAGCGGATCCTCACAACTCCGGAACGAAACCGAAGCTAACAAGAGAAGCAACCGGAAAGAAGCAAACAACACGGTAAACACACAAGCATAAACATGGCATACGATGCACAAGCAAGCATGAAGCATGTCCGGTTTAAATATGCATGCCATGGCAAAAAGCACAAACAACACTACAAGTTAAGTGGAGCTCAATATGCAACGAGTTGCATATTGATGAAACACCACATTTAATTATTTAGTTGACTCTCATTTAATTACAAGACAAGATTAAATGTTTTTAACATGGCAAGAGGTGAGGCATAAAGAAACTACACTATTTAGGCATTTTAAATGAGGCCGGAAAATAACAACAACATATCCGGAAAATCCCCATATGCATGTTTAGTAATTATAAAGCAACAACAATTAAACATTTATAATGTTGTTAATATGATGCGGATGACATGAACAAGTTTATGCATGTTTTTATTAAAAGGTTGACATGAAAAGATATGAAGTATTGTCACCGTGGTGGAATGAAAGGGTGCCACGGCAACGATCCGAAATGATGTCATGCAACATATCGGTTCCGGTAACTCGTTGAGAGTCCGGTGCAAAAGGAAAGATGGCGTGGTCGAGTCAAACGAGATGAAAGGTGGGGCGATCCCGTCACCGAGTTCCCACGGGTCGGTGACGAGGCAACCGAGGAACACGACAAAAGGGACGAAACGGACACGGAGCACACACGGGAGACATTCATACAACCACAAGCAAGCATCACACGGGTCATCGCGTCTCGGGGTTATACCTTCGAAACACTCGTTTCGGGACGGTTCGAGGTCGTAGTGGAAGTAGGCGTTCTCGCGGGTCGTACAGGAAGTAGACATTCTCATTTCTTCATCGAAGGTAGTCGTTCTCGCGGGTAGTTGTACTCGGGCGACGGTAGTGGTACTCGCGGTCATCGAGCGACGGTAGTGGTACACGGCGACGGTACTCATTCGGGTCGTCGTGGTACTCGGTGTCTCGGTCTTGTCGACGGTAGACGATCTCGTTACGTAGATGTACACATGGTCGTCGTGGGAAGTAGTGGAACTTGGTCGTTTTTCCGTAGATGTTCGGGTCGTCGGTAGTCGAACTTGACGAAAAACTGTAGTTGTACTCGGGTCGTTGCGGTCTTTGGCGGTAGACGTTCTCTGTTCAGGTTAACAACACAAGCAACAAAACAAAAAACAAAACTACAGCAGCAGGTCTTGCGGAAAGGAACCAAGGCAACGGCACGGCGAGGTGGCTGCAGCTCCTTGGGCGTCGGAGAGGAGATGCAACGGCACGGGCTCCTGGAGCTGGCTCGGGGCGGAGGAGGCTCTGCCGGCCCGCGGCACCGCGGCGCTCTGGCCTTGGGCGAAGCGGAGAGGAAGGACAGTAGCTCCGGCCGGCTTGGCAGGGCGGCTGCACCTGGCGCGCGACGGAGGGGGAACTCCACTGCGGTGCTGGAGGAATCGGGCGCTCGAAGCCGCGAGGCTGGAGGGTTCGACGCGGACGAAGGAGGCAGGAGGGTCGCGCCTCGGGGCGGCCGGCTCCTGCCAGAGGAGGAGGCAGCGCTCGGGGCCGCCGGAGTGAGGTGCTCCGGACGAGGAGGCCTGAGGCGACGCGGGTGATCGCGGAGGGAGGATGACGGGCGCGGCGCGCTCGCGAGGCGCAGAAGGTGAGGCGATCCTGGCCGCGGCGTCGCTCGGGGAGGGACGAAGGGGAGGCGGCCTGGCCAGCCTGGAGGGAGGGGCGCGCAGGCGAGGTGCTGCGCGGGGCTCGGCCTCGCGGAAGAAGGGAGCGGGGCGCTCAGCGCGGAGGGCCCGGAGGGAGGGCGTGGTTCGATGGGGTTGTGAGAGAGGGAGGCAGAGAGCGAGGAGATCGGGCTCTCGGAGTGCGGGGTCGATGGCTTCGGTCGCGAAGGACTCGGGGAGAGCGAGGCTGCGGGAGAGGAGTGCGAGGGGTGGCGGCGCACGAGGGAAGGAGAGGGAAACGGGTGCGGGGAAGGTTAGCGCTAGGGTTACAGACGAACTGGGCCGTGGGCCAGAGGAATGGGGATGTGGGCTGCGGGGAAGATGGCCAGGGAGATGGGCCGAAGGAGGGAGGTGCGGCTGGGCTGCAGAGGGAGGATGGGCCTGCTGCGGCTGGGCCCTCTGATCTCTGTTAATCTCTTAAACAGAAATAAAGAGAGAGAGCAAAAAAATAAAATAAGAGAAGAAGGTCATGAACAGAAAAGAAAAGACGGAACATTTTGTAAGGTTTTATGGAATAAAACCAACCCAACAAAATAGTTCCAACAAAAAAAATAGGGACATGCAAACTAAAACATTTAGCTTGCAATAAAAGGAGTTTAGATTTTTGGAGGAGCCTCGAAACAACGGAAAGAATTATAGGCAAGGTTTAGAAGCAGAAACTTGAATTAAGAGGCATGGGGAAAATTATGCAAGTGTGTTATGTTGATTCCGAAGCAATGGAATATTATTATATAGCTCCCTAATAATATTGAGAGGCTTTTATATGTTTTAAAGAGAAGACATTCTTCCCTCGATTTAAATGGACCGAAGGTCCACACAATTTATTTAGGTTGATATGCAAAAAAATAAATGACATGATGCAATGCAAAAATAAATAACACAAGCTCAAAAGAACACACGGGCAACCCGGAACATCTGGAATCTTCGGGAATCTTCTGGAATCTTCTGGGACGTCGGTCTCGGGCGTCACATCCACTTAACTTGTAGTGTTGTTTGTGCACTTTGCCATGCATATTTAAACCGGACATGCATCATACTTGTTTGTGCATCGTATGCCATGTTTATGCTTGTGTGTTTACCGTGTTGTTTCTTTCTTTCCGGTTGCTTCTCTTGATAGCTTCGGTTTCGTTCCGGAGTTGTGAGGATTCTCTCGACGGTGTTGCTCCGTCTTCGTGGATCCGTTCTCCTCCCTTGTGGAATCCCAGGCAAGATGACCGAACCCGGATACCATTACTATCTTTGCCTTTTGCTGGTAGTCTCGATCTATAGTTTTGCCTCGATGCCCATGATCTTCTTGTCAGCCTCCTACTTGTAGCCAATTGCCATGTTTAACCAACCTACCTACGCAAACCGTTGCTTGGCTAAGTACGCTTCGCTCAGCCCTTCTTATAGCATTGCTAGTTGCAGGTGAAGATCGAAGATGCTTGCTTCATGTTGAAGTTTGGTTGGGTTATATCACACTATATAAATGCTTAAAAATGAAATCATCTATATATTGGCAAGGGTGGAAGGCTAAGCCTTTTGCTTGGTGATTTGTTCCACTCATGCCGTTAGGAACCGTATAAACCGGTGTTATGTTCCTTGATTATGCGTTCCTAACACGGTTGGGGTGTATGGGACCCCCTTGATAAACCGCTAAGTGCTAAGTCTTTTCCAGCAAATCCCAACATTGGTACTATTTGCCTAATAACTAATAAAAACTTGCATGTGGACTAGCTATCCCTTTTATTTTAATTCAACCCCCCGGGCCAGTGCTCCACATGAGTGTTGGTCCGAAATGAGCGGACTGCGGGGCCACCTCAAGGAAACTTGAGGTCTGGTAAAAACCCGTAGGATGTCTCATCCGGTCGTGTCCTGAGACTAGATACGCGCGGCTACCTATCAGGGTGTCGACACGCCGGGAGGATTTGCTGGATTAGCCTTACCTTAGTTCGGTTTAACTTGAGCACGGGATTCCGAGAATACTCGGGTCTTCCCACCTATGGAGTTGCGACTCCGTGGATCGTGGGCTTGTAATGGGTCAAGTTGGAACACCCCTGCAGGGTTTTGAACTTTCGAAAGTCGTGCCCGCGGTTATGTGGCAGATGGGAGCTTGTTAATATCCGGTTGTAGAAAACTTGACACAATGTTCTAATACACTACCAGCGTGTGTACCGTGACTGTCAATTTCCGAATAGGGATTCGGGAGTTGAACACGGTGGGGTTATGTTTGACCGGCTTTAGCTAGGATCACTTAGTGATCATCTTTCGACCGATGCACTTCTCTTCTCGCTCTCTTTTACGTAAGTTAGTGCTAGTTGCTGCTGCAGACTCTTGTTGTTCCTTCACCTCTTATTCTTTCTTCAGCCTTGTTCCACACCCAAGGCTTAAATAGTCTTGTTACCCGGGAACGGGATTGCTGAGTCCTCTGTGGCTCACAGTTACTTCGCCACACCAGATGCAGGTTCAGCCGAGTTTGATGCAGGAGATGGATCAGTACTTCACTTGGAGTTCGATGAAGAGTTTGGCCGTATGCTTGTGACGTTTCGACGATCAGTAGTGGTTTCTACTAGGATTCGATCCTGACCTGTGGCTTTATGTTGTTTTGGTATCTTTCTTTTGGATCTTCACCCGTAGTCGGGTTGTGATGTTTTGAATGATGTTTTGCTTATGTAATGTATTGTGTGAAGTGGCGAGTGTAAGCCAGCTATCTCCTTTTGCAATTTAATCCCTCTTTTACATGAGTCGTGCAAAGATACCAAACTTGAGATCATTCTAGGATGGGCTTATACCTTTAAGTCGTGCCTCGACACGTAGGAGGTATAGTCCCATCCTGGGCATTACAATCCTCTTCGATCCCATCACCAACGTCGTTCTCGGCTTCATCGGAGTGCTCGCGGGGATGCCTACTTCCATCAAGAAGTGAACCACAAATGATTCTTGAGTGAAAAGGAAAAAGATGGAATGCATTCTCTATAGAAATACAACAAAATACGAGTAGTACCAATTCCTAACAGAAAAAACTATTCGAGGGTTGTATCGTAAGAGGGGCCTACTCGCGACAATAACATATATACTAAACTAGCCTACTTCTAAACAAAACATACGGTTGGCTCAGATGGTCACCAGGTTTAGTCAACGTAAGTAGCGAGTCTCCAGGTGTTGAGTTCGATTCCTGTTGCCGCTACTTTTTGAAAAAATGAACCTTCAATTCCTGATGAAAGTGTGCGGATCTGTCGCTAAGAGCATCTCCACTCGCGCCCCAACAATCTCTAGGGCGCGTTTTTTTCCGTCGGCGAAAAAAAATCCGCAAGTCACCCCCAGGACGCCGAATGCCGTCGGCTCGGATCATTTTTTGGCTCGGCGATCTCAGGCCAAACCCAGCGCACTGAGGGGTGCTTCGGGGCTCCGACGGAAGGAAAAGTGCAGCGTGGGCCACCATTGTCAGGCAAAAAATGACTTTCCCCGCCCCAGTTCGCCCCTACGCGCTATAGGACGTCAGTTACCCTTCCGCCGTCGTGCCGATCCCGGCGCCGCCCACCTACCCGCAACCGCTAGTCTGCTGCTAGAAAGGCCTATTCCCCGTCGGAAAGAGCGGGTTTCGCCGCGGCAGCCTCTGCCCCGCTCCCTGGGTGCTACTTTTTAGCGGCAGACTAGCGGTTGCATCTCTAGGGCGCGTTTTTTTTCCGTCGGCGAAAAAAAATCCCCAAGTCACCCCCAGGACGCCGAATGCCGTCGGCTCGGATCATTTTTTGGCCCGGCGATCTCAGGCCAAACCCAGCACACTGAGGGGTGCTTCGGGGCTTCGACGGAAGGAAAAGTGCAGCGTGGGCCACCATTGTCAGGCAAAAAATGACTTTCCCGCCCCGGTTCGCCCCTACGCGCTATAGGACGTCACTTACCCTTCCGCCGCCGTGCCTATCCCGGCGCCGCCCACCTACCCGCAACCGCTAGTCTGCCGCTAGAAAGGCCTATTCCCCGTAGGAAAGAGAGGGTTTCGCCGCGGCAGCCTCTGCCCCGCTCCCTGGGCGAGCTTTTTCGGCGATCAGGCCACGCAGGCGGGGATACCGGCGGATGCGCGCCTACCACGCCCGCCTTGTGTTCGGCAATTTGCCTGTTCGGCGATGGACTCCCACGACGAGGAGGCGTTCGTGGCGCTGCTAGAGGAAGCCGAGGCCGACACTGTTGGGGAACGTAGTATTTTAAAATTTTCCTACGATCACGCAAGATCTATCTACCAGATGCATAGCAACGAGAGGGGAGAGTGAGTCTACGTACCCTCGTAGACCGAAAGCGGAAGCGTTAGAACAACGCGGTTGATGTAGTCGTACGTCTTCACGGCCCGACCGATCAAGCACCGAAACTACGGCACCTCCGAGTTCTAGCACACGTTCAGCTCGATGACGTCCCTCGAACTCCGATCCAGCCGAGTGTCGAGGGAGAGTTCCGTCAGCACGACGGCGTGGTGACGATCTTGATGTTCTACCGTCGCAGGGCTTTGCCTAAGCACCGCTACAATATTTATCGAGGAAAACTATGGTGGAGGGGGGCACCGCACACGTCTAAGAGATCAAGAGATCAATTGTTGTGTCTAGAGGTGCCCCCTGCCCCCGTATATAAAGGAGGGAGGGAGAGGCCGGCCCTAGAGGGGGCGCACCAAGTGTGGGGAGTCGTACTAGGACTCCCAAGTCCTAGTAGGATTCCTCTTTCCTTTCCGGAGTAGGAGAGAAGGAAAGAGGGGGAGAGGGAGAAGGAAAAGGGGGCTGCACCCCTTGTCCAATTCGGACCAGAAGGGGGGTGCACGCCTCCTTCCTTTTGGCCTCTCTCCTCTATTCCCGTAACTCCCCGATACTCCGAAAATACCCGAATCACTCGGAACCTTTCCGATGTCCGAATTGTGACGCCCGAGACCGACGTCCCAGAAGATTCCAGAAGATTCCAGATGTTCCGGGTTGCCCGGGTGTTCCTTTTGTGCTTGTGTTTTTATTTTTGCATTGCATCATGTCATCATGCCATCATGTTTCTTTTATTTTGTATCTCAACCTAAATAAACCGTGTGGACCTTCGGTCCATTTAAATCGAGGGAAGGTGACTTCTCTTTATAACATATAAAAGTCTCTCAATATTTAGGGAGCTATATTTAAAATATTCCATTGTTGGAATCACCATAACACACTTGCATAATTTTCCCCATGTCTCTTAATTCTAGTTTCACCTTCAAATCCTTGCCAATAATTCTTTCCGTTGTTTGAGGTTCTTCCAAAAACCCCTCCAACAATTTTATTAAATCCCTGACATTTTTGTGAGTCCGGGAATTTTATCCTCTTCCCCCAGTTTCCTTCCCAACCTCTATTGTTTTTTTTATATATCTATCTCTTCCTTGTTTTTTTTCATAAGGAGAGAGTCCAGCCGGCCCTTTCTCCTCTCCTCCCTGGCCCATTTTCCCTAGCCGGCCGCAGCAGGCCTACCATTCCTCTTGGGCCTCCTCTGGCCTTCCTCCAGGCGGCCCAACCAGCCTCCAGCCGCACCCCATCAAACCCTAAGCCCGATCCCTCGCTCTCCCTCTCCTCTCGCTCAGCCGCCGCCACCCCTCGCACTCATCGATCGTCCCAGCCCCCGCTCCTTCCAACCTCGCGTCTCGATCCCCTAGCATCGCCCCGATCTCCCCCTCTCGCCTCGATCTCCAGACAGAGGCCGATTCCCTCGCGCCTTCACCTCCAGCGGCTCCTTCTGGAGCCCCGACGCCTCCCTCGCGAGCGCCCCTCCTTCCTCCTCGGCGCCGCGCCAGGGCCCCGAGCGCCCAAGGACTGCGGCTCCCTCCGTTCCCGAGAGCCCCGCAGCGGCTACGCCCGCCGCTCCCTCCGTTCGGCCAGGACCCGCATCCCCGAGCGCCCTCTGCCCCGTCCGCGAGCTCCTCCCTCGTTCGATCTTCCCCAGCCCGAGCGCCCTTTCTTCCCTCGTCCAGGAGCCCGCGCCCGGCTGCTCCTCTCCAACGCCGGCCAGGGAAGCCGCCCCGCCGGCCAGGCCCTGGCCTCCAGCTGCTCCCTCCGTTCTCCGATCCCGCGGCCGCGTCGTGTCTCCAGAGCCCCTCCGCCCCGGGCCGTGTCACCTCCAGCAGCACTCGGTTGCCTCGTCTCCAGCCCCGAGCGGCGCCCGGCTCGTCCGTCCTCCAGGGCGCAGCCACCGCGTCTCCTCGCCGCCTAGCCTTGCTGCTGCCTTTGCCCCCTTGCTGCCTTTTTCTTTGTTTGTTTTGTTGCTGCTGTATGTCTCCAGGTTGACATGTACAGCTACGGGTTCGATAAAACGGCAAGTTCGAGACAAGTACCTCTACACGTGATGTTGAATGGCTACGAGTTCGAGAACGACTACATGACCCGGCAAGTACCCCTACGACCAAGTACCTCGACGAACCGAACATCTACGGGAAAACAAGCTCGTGAACACCTCCGGGAACAAGTACCGCGACCGACTCGTCAAGTACCTCTTCGGATGCGTCAAGTTCCACTACTTCCACTACCGTCGCAAACGGGAACCCCGAGTACCACGACGCCCCGAACGACTACCGATGACCGTGAACAACTACCGCCGTCGTGGAACCGCCAAGACGAACGGAACAACTACTTCCCACTACGATCGTGTACCACTACCGTCGCCCCGTGTACCACTACTTCCTCTACTACGGCTACTTCCTCGACGCTCTCGAACCGCTTCGAGAGAGAACGCTTCGAAGGTATAACCCCGAGACGTGACCCGTGGAATGCATGCTTGCTTGTGTTGTATGAAATGTCTCCCTTGTGTGTGCTTCGTGCCCGTTCCGACCTTTTGTCATGTCCCTCGGTTGCCTCGTCACCGACTCGTGGGAACCCGGTAACGGGATCGCCCCACCTCTTTCATCTCGTTTGACTCGCTCATGTCGATTCTATCTTTTGCACCGGACTCTCAACGAGATACCGGAACCGATATGATGCGTTGCATCATTTTCGGATCATGCCGTGGCACCCTTTCGTTCCACCACGGTGACAAATGCTTCTTATCCTCTTAAGTCAACCTGTTAATAAAATTGCATAAACTTGTTCATGTCATCCGCATCTTTTAACAACATTATATATGTTAAATTGTTGTTTGCTTATAATATTTAAACATGCTCATGGGGATTTTCCGGACTTGTTGTTGTTATTCTCCGGCCTCATTTAAAATGTCTTAATAGTGTAGTTTCTTTATGCTTCACCTCTTGCCATGTTAACAAACTCTTAATCTTGTCTTGTTAATAACTAGAGTCAACTAAATAATTATTGTGGTGTTTTGTCAATATGCAACTCGTTGCATATTGATCTCCACTTAACTTGTAGTGTTTGTGTGCACTTTGCCATGCCTTGCATATTTAAACCGGACATGCATCATGCTTGCTTGTGCATCGTATGCCATGTTTTGATATGTGTGTTTACCGTGTTGTTTGTTTCTTTCCGGTTTGCTTCTCTTGATAGCTTCGGTTTCGTTCCGGAGTTGTGAGGCTTCTTCTTCGTCTACTTCTTGGATCCGTTCTTCTCCCTCGTGGAATCCCAGGCAAGATGACCGAACCCGGATACCATTACTATCTTTGCTATTGCTAGTAGTCTCGATCTTTAGTTTTGCCTCGATGCCCATGTTTTCCTGTCAGCCTCCTACTTGTAACCATTGCCATGTTTAACCAACCTACCTATGCAAACCGTTGCTTGGCTAAGTACGCTTCGCTCAGCCCTTCTTATAGCATTGCTAGTTGCAGGTGAAGATTGAAGATGCTTGCTTCATGTTGAAGTTTGGTTGGGTTATATCACACTATATAAATGCTAAAATGAAATCATCTATATACTGGCAAGGGTGGAAGGCTAAGCCTTTTGCTTGGTGTTTTGTTCCACTCATGCCGTTAGGAACCGTATAAACCGGTGTTATGTTCCTTGATTATGCGTTCCTAACACGGTTGGGGTGTATGGGACCCCCTTGATAAACCGCTAAGTGCTAAGTCTTTTCCAGCAAGTCCCAACCTTTGGTACTATTTGCCTAATAACAAACTAATAAAACTTGAATGGGACTAGCTACCCCTTTCATCTTAATTCCACCCCCTGGGCCAGTGCTCGATTTGAGTGTTGGTCCAAACTAGAGTCGTGTGCGGGGCCCCCCTTGGCAACTTGGGTTTCGGCCACTGTACGCTGTGCTCATCCGGTCGTGGCCTGAGACGAGATACGCGTGGCTACTATCAGGGTGTCGGCACGCCGGGAGGATTTGCTGGATTAGCCTTACCTTAGTTCGGTTTAACTTGAGCACGGGATTCCGAGAATACTCGGGTCTTCCCAACTATGGAGTTGCGACTCCGCGGATCGTGGGCTTGTGATGGGCCAAGTTGGAACACCCCTGCAGGGTTTGAACTTTCGAAAGCCGTGCCCGCGGTTATGTGGCAGATGGGAGCTTGTTAATTCCGGTTGTAGATAACTTGACACAATGTTTCAATACACTACCAGCGTGTGTACCGTGACTGTCAATTTCCGAATAGGGATTCGGGAGTTGAACACGGTGGGGTTATGTTTGACCGGCTTTAGTTAGGATCACTTCGTGATCATCTTTCGACCGATGCACTTCTCTTCTCGCTCTCTTTTACGTAAGTTAGTGCTAGTTGCTGCTGCAGACTCTTGTTTGTTCCTTCACCTCTTATTCTTTCTTCAGCCTTGTCCTCACCCAAGGCTTAAATAGTCTTGTTACCCGGGAACGGGATTGCTGAGTCCTCTGTGGCTCACAGTTACTTCACCACACCAGATGCAGGTTCAGCCGAGTTTGATGCAGGAGTTGGAACAGTTCTTCACCAGGAGCTCGATGAAGAGTTTGGCTGTTTGCTCATGACGTTTCGATGTTCAGTAGTGGTTTCTACTAGGATTCGATCCTGACCTGTGGCTTTATGTTGTTTTGGTATCTTTCTTTGGATCTTCACCCGTAGTCGGGTTGTGATGTTTTGAATGATGATTGTTTATGTAATGTATTGTGTGAAGTGGCGAGTGTAAGCCAACTATCTCCTTTTGCTTTTTAATCCCTCTTTTACATGAGTTGTGCAAAGATACCAAACTTGAGATCATTCTAGGATGGGCTTATACCTTTAAGTCGTGCCTCGACACGTAGGAGGTATAGTCCCATCCTGGGCATTACAAGTTGGTATTCAGAGCCTTCTCCGACCTAGAAGCCCCCACTGATTGATCGAATCGTTGACGGTTGAGTCTAGGCACACACTTGAAAACTTTTTGAGTCCTATATTATATCGGAGAGTAGGATTTCTTTGCTTCTCATCCCCTTTCTCTCTGGTGAGGACTCCTGACGTCTACTCTTATCTCTTCTACTTTCAAAAATTGCACCAAATTTTTTTAGGATCCCGCGAGTATTCTGGGATTGTTTCGATGTTCTTGTGACAAGGATATTGTTCTCGATGCCTCCTGTTACCGAGGAGTTGAGCTTCGGGGTATCATTGACACAAGCATATCGCGGCAGTACTAAATACTTAAGACGGCCGACATCGAAAATCTCTCCTATACGGCCAGTGGCAAGATAACCCCGACATCACCCAGTACTGGGGAGGTAGTTCGAGAGTATTGCCATAGCTTGTTATAGTGGATGCTTTTCGAAGGTCCGAGGTAAACAGTTTCCGAGAAAGACTGGTTATGTGTTGAAGGATGGATACACCTGGATGTAGGTTTAGAGTTGATTGCGCGGTGCTTCCCGTGTATCCCCAACACCTGATTGCATAACTGGAAACTTTCGGAAATCTATAGGTGGGTTCATCTAGTAGTTCTAGGCATTCTTCCAACGGATGCTCGATATGAAGTTTGGGGTTCTACATTGAGTGAAGTGGTTTTATGGACTTGTTCTGATCGGGAGTTGCATCTTAAAGGGTCCTTGGCTATGCTGATCCGGGGATGACAAAACCCTTTTGTAACACGTTCCATGAGCTTTCAGCACGAAGATGTGGAATGAAGCTTCTATCTTGTATTTGTTCTATCTGATCCTTGTTCCTTTTATTTATTTTGCTCTCCAAGTGGCTTCTCGACTAGTTGATGTACCTACGGAATTCATTCGTTCATTCTTTGCTCGGATGATATTATGAAGATTAGGCTGCTACACATCTACCCTTTGTTCTTGTTTTGATTCTGGTATTCGAGTTGCTTCGATGATAAATGTTGATTCCATACCTTTCTTAATCGGTGTTCTCATATTTCTATGGGAGTGCTATTCCTTCTTAACCATCGAGATCTTCATGTTAATTCTTTTTCAGCCGGTGTCCATTTTGTTCATCCCAAGTTGTCTTTGTTTTTCCCACCCTCCCACCCTTTTTCTTCTCGGAGCAAGAAATTCTTAATTGAAATATCCATTTTATTAATGTGATGTTTCTTCTTTCTTTTCCTTCAATGTTCTTATCCGGTGTTTTATCGTGTAAATGCTCAAGAGCTTCAAGTTCATCATTCTTTTGTTATCAATTCTTCCGGTGG
The DNA here is from genome assembly GCA_902687465.1 of Secale cereale. Taxonomy (NCBI): domain Eukaryota; kingdom Viridiplantae; phylum Streptophyta; class Magnoliopsida; order Poales; family Poaceae; genus Secale; species Secale cereale. Next base: position 470,964,366 of record LR738711.1, on the reverse strand, counting down.
ATGTAATTCAAGATTTCGGTGTTGATCTTATCCTTTTTCCTCATTTCTCAATGCTTTCTTATTCCGGTGCACCAATTAATCATTCTCCTCTTGCTATTCATATCTGGAGTGTTGAAGATTCATAATTCCATTCTTAATCCGTTCAAATTATTTTTTGAGGATTGTTATCTTGTTCAAGCCTTTTAATTCAACCGGTGCTATATCTCGCAAGCAATCTTTTCTAACGGTGATTTCTTTGAGTGGGCACTAACCCACAGGTCTTTTCCAGGATCTTACCTGACTCTTCTTTTTTTTCTGGAGTTATACTCAAATTATTTTAAAGTGTGACGTAACAATGAATCCCATCAGTCACATACCTTCACCAATATCGCTTTCAAATTCTTTTCATCATTGGTTCAACCTTTTTAATTCTTCATTCCGGAGTGCTCAACAATTCTTCATGGCATTTCCGTCTTCATTCTCAACATTTGAAGACCGGAGAAGTGTTTCTCTTAAATCTTGGCCTCTTCTCTCAAGAGTTGTGGTTCTACCTTCTTGCCATCCTCATAGTTGTTTCGATTGTGAGGAATTCTTTTATACTCTTCCGAAGCATTTCATGAATTCTTTTCTTTGTGATCCTCCGAAGGCCATCATTTCAGAATATTTCTTCGTTCTCAGTTTTCAACTTCGTCCTCCAACTATTCTTCATTGATGTCTCTTCGTTCGTCTCCATATTCTTACGGTGGTTCATTCAAGTTTACCCTTCCGTTGTTATCGTTTTAATTCATTTTGTTCTTTCATAATCCTACCGGTGGTTCGTTCAAGTTTTACCCAAGCTTGTGCTAGATCTCTCTTTAATTCTTTGCAACGAGAGTAAGTAGTATGCCAAATCCTTTGGTTGTCATCAATTTAAATTGGTGAAGGAGATGCATAACATAATTCTTATTCTTATTCCTTCAAGGTCATTTAATTCTTTTGTCTGGAGCTTGTTCATCATATCATATTCTCGGTTCTAATTCTTCATCTTGTTTTCCGGAGCTTCAAGTTATTTCTATTATATCATTCCAAAGCTCAATCTATTCACCGCAGGCCTTGAATCTTATTCTTTTCATCTTTCAATTCTCATGCTTTCATTACCGGAGTTCTCATGGTGGTTCATCATTTAATTCATCCTCGAAGTCTTCATCAAGATTCGTGTTGGAGCTCAAGCATTCTTCATCATGCTTTCCAATTGCAATTCTTTCCACCTTATCTTTTCAGATGGTGTTATGACATTCTCGACAATTCCTTCATGTTTCATGATTCACGAATTATCAAGAATGAGATATTTAAATCCATCATTTTTTTTCTTTGTTCAGGAGATTCTTTTCAACCCCTTCAATTATTTGTTGGAGTAATCTTGGGTTGTATTTCACCTAAAAGCTTTCCCTTAGGATTGTTGCTACTATGGTGCTTATAAATGACCCAAGTTCTTCATTTTTCATTCCGGTGAATTAAGTTTTTCATCTCCTTGTTGTTCTCAATCCAATCAATTGTTTAAGTTAGTGGCTGGTTGTCACCTCTTAATCTTGAGATGTTTTCCGTAAGCCCACAACGAGCTTATTCTTTTCGTTGTTGATTTTCCAACAACTCAATTCAACCCTTCTTCGTAAGGATGCTCTTTCAAATTCAATTTTAAGAGAAGTTGTCATTTTTCTTCTCCATTCTTTTCTTTCTTGGATCTATATTCTATTCTTTCATTCCGGAGGCTTTGTGATATTGCTCTCTTTAACCATCATCTCGTTTTTATCGAGATCATGTTTTTTCCCTTGCTTATCATTTAACCGGAGTGTTGTATTCTTCCTTGCTTGTCTATTTAACCGGAGAGTTGTGTCCTCCATTCTAGTTCCCTCATCTTATCTAGTTTGCCTCTCTTTTCAACCGGAGTGCTGTCTGAATCTTTCTTACCTCTTGTGCCATTCTTTCAATTGTTTCGGAGGCAGTGTTTTATTGATTTCATCAAGTATCACTTCATCTTCTCTAGTTCATGTTAATTCCTTCCATCTTCAGACGGAGTGCTGTCCAAATTCTGTCATTCTTATTCCTTGGTTATACCGTTGCAGTTTCATCTTCTTTTGGTCCGTGAGCTCTTGTTTCATGTCTTTCAACCTTCAAGGTTCTCATAATGCTCCTTGTTCCTCTTTTCTAACGGAGTTTTCATATCCGTTCATCTCCGTTGCTTTCTTTCTTTCAACTTGTTCAACCTCTCAAGGTTCTTTGGTTTCACTCGTTCGTCAAAGAAGCAACTTTGTTTTACCTCTTCCTCTTCCGTTTTACCCGGTGATATCTCTAGGATCTCGGGTCGAGATCCTCTGTTAGTGTGGGAGAGTTGTGACGCCCGAGACCGACGTCCCAGAAGATTCCAGAAGATTCCAGATGTTCCGGGTTGCCCGGGTGTTCCTTTTGTGCTTGTGTTTTTATTTTTGCATTGCATCATGTCATCATGCCATCATGTTTTTTTTATTTTGCATCTCAACCTAAATAAACCGTGTGGACCTTCGGTCCATTTAAATCGAGGGAAGGTGACTTCTCTTTATAACATATAAAAGTCTCTCAATATTTAGGGAGCTATATTTAAAATATTCCATTGTTGGAATCACCATAACACACTTGCATAATTTTCCCCATGTCTCTTAATTCTAGTTTCACCTTCAAATCCTTGCCAATAATTCTTTCCGTTGTTTGAGGTTCTTCCAAAAACCCCTCCAACAATTTTATTAAATCCCTGACATTTTTGTGAGTCCGGGAATTTTATCCTCTTCCCCCAGTTTCCTTCCCAACCTCTATTGTTTTTTTATATATCTATCTCTTCCTTGTTTTTTTTCATAAGGAGAGAGTCCAGCCGGCCCTTTCTCCTCTCCTCCCTGGCCCATTTTCCCTAGCCGGCCGCAGCAGGCCTACCATTCCTCTTGGGCCTCCTCTGGCCTTCCTCCAGGCGGCCCAACCAGCCTCCAGCCGCACCCCATCAAACCCTAAGCCCGATCCCTCGCTCTCCCTCTCCTCTCGCTCAGCCGCCGCCACCCCTCGCACTCATCGATCGTCCCAGCCCCCGCTCCTTCCAGCCTCGCGTCTCGATCCCCTAGCATCGCCTCGATCTCCCCCTCTCGCCTCGATCTCCAGACAGAGGCCGATTCCCTCGCGCCTTCACCTCCAGCGGCTCCTTCTGGAGCCCCGACGCCTCCCTCGCGAGCGCCCCTCCTTCCTCCTCGGCGCCGCGCCAGGGCCCCGAGCGCCCAAGGACTGCGGCTCCCTCCGTTCCCGAGAGCCCCGCAGCGGCTACGCCCGCCGCTCCCTCCGTTCGGCCAGGACCCGCGTCCCCGAGCGCCCTCTGCCCCGTCCGCGAGCTCCTCCCTCGTTCGATCTTCCCCAGCCCGAGCGCCCTTTCTTCCCTCGTCCAGGAGCCCGCGCCCGGCTGCTCCTCTCCAACGCCGGCCAGGGAAGCCGCCCCGCCGGCCAGGCCCTGGCCTCCAGCTACTCCCTCCGTTCTCCGATCCCGCGGCCGCGTCGCGTCTCCAGAGCCCCTCCGCCCCGGGCCGTGTCACCTCCAGCAGCACTCGGTTGCCTCGTCTCCAGCCCCGAGCGGCGCCCGGCTCGTCCATCCTCCAGGGCGCAGCCACCGCGTCTCCTCGCCGCCTAGCCTTGCTGCTGCCTTTGCCCCCTTGCTGCCTTTTTCTTTGTTTGTTTTGTTGCTGCTGTATGTCTCCAGGTTGACATGTACAGCTACGGGTTCGATAAAACGGCAAGTTCGAGACAAGTACCTCTACACGTGATGTTGAACGGCTACGAGTTCGAGAACGACTACATGACCCGGCAAGTACCCCTACGACCAAGTACCTCGACGAACCAAACATCTACGAGAAAACAAGCTCGTGAACACCTCCGGGAACAAGTACCGCGACCGACTCGTCAAGTACCTCTTCGGATGCGTCAAGTTCCACTACTTCCACTACCGTCGCAAACGGGAACCCCGAGTACCACGACGCCCCGAACGACTACCGATGACCGTGAACAACTACCGCCGTCGTGGAACCGCCAAGACGAACGGAACAACTACTTCCCACTACGATCGTGTACCACTACCGTCGCCCCGTGTACCACTACTTCCTCTACTACGGCTACTTCCTCGACGCTCTCGAACCGCTTCGAGAGAGAACGCTTCGAAGGTATAACCCCGAGACGTGACCCGTGGAATGCATGCTTGCTTGTGTTGTATGAAATGTCTCCCTTGTGTGTGCTTCGTGCCCGTTCCGACCTTTTGTCATGTCCCTCGGTTGCCTCGTCACCGACTCGTGGGAACCCGGTAACGGGATCGCCCCACCTCTTTCATCTCGTTTGACTCGCTCATGTCGATTCTATCTTTTGCACCGGACTCTCAACGAGATACCGGAACCGATATGATGCGTTGCATCATTTTCGGATCATGCCGTGGCACCCTTTCGTTCCACCACGGTGACAAATGCTTCTTATCCTCTTAAGTCAACCTGTTAATAAAATTGCATAAACTTGTTCATGTCATCCGCATCTTTTAACAACATTATATATGTTAAATTGTTGTTTGCTTATAATATTTAAACATGCTCATGGGGATTTTCCGGACTTGTTGTTGTTATTCTCCGGCCTCATTTAAAATGTCTTAATAGTGTAGTTTCTTTATGCTTCACCTCTTGCCATGTTAACAAACTCTTAATCTTGTCTTGTTAATAACTAGAGTCAACTAAATAATTATTGTGGTGTTTTGTCAATATGCAACTCGTTGCATATTGATCTCCACTTAACTTGTAGTGTTTGTGTGCACTTTGCCATGCCTTGCATATTTAAACCGGACATGCATCATGCTTGCTTGTGCATCGTATGCCATGTTTTGATATGTGTGTTTACCGTGTTGTTTGTTTCTTTCCGGTTTGCTTCTCTTGATAGCTTCGGTTTCGTTCCGGAGTTGTGAGGCTTCTTCTTCGTCTACTTCTTGGATCCGTTCTTCTCCCTCGTGGAATCCCAGGCAAGATGACCGAACCCGGATACCATTACTATCTTTGCTATTGCTAGTAGTCTCGATCTTTAGTTTTGCCTCGATGCCCATGTTTTCCTGTCAGCCTCCTACTTGTAACCATTGCCATGTTTAACCAACCTACCTATGCAAACCGTTGCTTGGCTAAGTACGCTTCGCTCAGCCCTTCTTATAGCATTGCTAGTTGCAGGTGAAGATTGAAGATGCTTGCTTCATGTTGAAGTTTGGTTGGGTTATATCACACTATATAAATGCTAAAATGAAATCATCTATATACTGGCAAGGGTGGAAGGCTAAGCCTTTTGCTTGGTGTTTTGTTCCACTCATGCCGTTAGGAACCGTATAAACCGGTGTTATGTTCCTTGATTATGCGTTCCTAACACGGTTGGGGTGTATGGGACCCCCTTGATAAACCGCTAAGTGCTAAGTCTTTTCCAGCAAGTCCCAACCTTTGGTACTATTTGCCTAATAACAAACTAATAAAACTTGAATGGGACTAGCTACCCCTTTCATCTTAATTCCACCCCCTGGGCCAGTGCTCGATTTGAGTGTTGGTCCAAACTAGAGTCGTGTGCGGGGCCCCCCTTGGCAACTTGGGTTTCGGCCACTGTACGCTGTGCTCATCCGGTCGTGGCCTGAGACGAGATACGCGCGGCTACTATCAGGGTGTCGGCACGCCGGGAGGATTTGCTGGATTAGCCTTACCTTAGTTCGGTTTAACTTGAGCACGGGATTCCGAGAATACTCGGGTCTTCCCAACTATGGAGTTGCGACTCCGCGGATCGTGGGCTTGTGATGGGCCAAGTTGGAACACCCCTGCAGGGTTTGAACTTTCGAAAGCCGTGCCCGCGGTTATGTGGCAGATGGGAGCTTGTTAATTCCGGTTGTAGATAACTTGACACAATGTTTCAATACACTACCAGCGTGTGTACCGTGACTGTCAATTTCCGAATAGGGATTCGGGAGTTGAACACGATGGGGTTATGTTTGACCGGCTTTAGTTAGGATCACTTCGTGATCATCTTTCGACCGATGCACTTCTCTTCTCGCTCTCTTTTACGTAAGTTAGTGCTAGTTGCTGCTGCAGACTCTTGTTTGTTCCTTCACCTCTTATTCTTTCTTCAGCCTTGTCCTCACCCAAGGCTTAAATAGTCTTGTTACCCGGGAACGGGATTGTTGAGTCCTCTGTGGCTCACAGTTACTTCACCACACCAGATGCAGGTTCAGCCGAGTTTGATGCAGGAGTTGGAACAGTTCTTCACCAGGAGCTCGATGAAGAGTTTGGCTGTTTGCTCGTGACGTTTCGATGTTCAGTAGTGGTTTCTACTAGGATTCGATCCTGACCTGTGGCTTTATGTTGTTTTGGTATCTTTCTTTGGATCTTCACCCGTAGTCGGGTTGTGATGTTTTGAATGATGATTGTTTATGTAATGTATTGTGTGAAGTGGCGAGTGTAAGCCAACTATCTCCTTTTGCTTTTTAATCCCTCTTTTACATGAGTTGTGCAAAGATACCAAACTTGAGATCATTCTAGGATGGGCTTATACCTTTAAGTCGTGCCTCGACACGTAGGAGGTATAGTCCCATCCTGGGCATTACACGAATATAGTCGTCCAATATATCGATTTTTACGTCTCGACCATTTTGAGACTCCTCGTCATGTCCCCAATCTCATCCGGGACTCCGAACTCCTTCGGTACATCAAAACTCATAAACTCATGATAAAACTATCATCGAAACCTTAAGCGTGCGGACCCTACGGGTTCGAGAACTATGTAGACATGACCGAGACACGTCTCCGGTCAATAACCAATAGCGGAACCTGGATGCTCATATTGGCTCCCACATATTCTACGAAGATCTTTATCGGTCAAACCGCATAACAACATACATTGTTCCCTTTGTCATCGGTATGTTACATGCCCGAGATTCGATCGTCGGTATCTCAATACCTAGTTCAATCTCGTTACCAACAAGTCTCTTTACTCGTTCCGTAATACATCATCCCGCAACTAACTCATTAGCTGCAATGCTTGCAAGGCTTATAGTGATGTGCATTATCGAGTGGGCCCAGAGATACCTCTCCGACAATCGGAGTGACAAATCCTAATCTCGAAATACACCAACCCAACAAGTACCTTCGGAGACACCTGTAGAGTACCTTTATAATCACCCAGTTACGTTGTGACGTTTGGTAACACACAAAGTGTTCCTCCGGTTCCTCCGGTATTCGGGAGTTGCATAATCTCATAGTCATAGGAACATGTATAAGTCATGAAGAAAGCAATAGCAGTAAAACTTCAACGATCATAGTGCTAAGCTAACGGATGGGTCTTGTCCATCAGATCATTCTCCTAATGATGTGATCCCGTTGCTCAAATGACAACTCATGTCTATGGCTAGGAAACATAACCATCTTTGATCAATGAGCTAGTCTAGTAGAGGCATACTAGGGACACTCTGTTTTGTCTAGAATACACATGTATTAAGTTTCCGGTTAATACAATTCTAGCATGAATAATAAACATTTATCATGATATAAGGAAATAAATAATAACTTTATTATTGCCTCTAGGGCATATTTCCTTCAGTCTCCCACTTGCACTAGAGTCAATAATCTAGTTCACATCGCCATGTGATTTAACACCGATAGTTCACATCGTCATGTGATTAACACCCAAAGGGTTTACTAGAGTCAATAATTTAGTTCACATCGCTATGTGATTAACACCCAAAGAGTACTAAGGTGTGATCATGTTTTGCTTCGTGAGAGAAGTTTAGTCAACGGGTCTGTCACATTCAGATCCGTATGTATTTCGCAAATGTTTATGTGTCTACAATGCTCTGCATGGAGCTACTCTAGCTAATTGCTCCCACTTTCAATATGCATCCAGATTGATATTTAGAGTCAGCTGGATTTAGTGTCAAAGCTTGCATCGGCGTAACCCTTTACGACGAACTCTTTATCACCTCCATAATCGAGAAACATTTCCTTAGTCATCCAGTTACTAAGGATAATTTTGACCGCTGTACAGTGATCTACTCCTGGATCACTATTGTACCCTCTTGACAAACTCAGGGCAAGGTACACGACATGTTTGGTACACAGCATGGCATACTTTATAGAACCTATGGCTGAGGCATAGGGAATGACTTTCATTCTCTCTATATTTTTCTGCCGTGGTCTGGCTTTAAGTCTTACTCAACTTCACACCTTACAAGTCAGGTAAGAACTCCTTCTTTGACTGATCCATTTTGAACTACTTCAAAATCATATCAAGGTATGTACTCATCGAAAGTCTTATCAAGCGTCTTGATCTATCTCTATAGATCTTGATGCCCAATATGTAAGCAGCTTCACCAAGGTCTTTCTTTGAAAAACTCCTTTCAAACACTCCTTTATGCTTTCCAGAAAATTCTACATCATTTCCGATCGACAATATGTCATTCACATATACTTATCAGAAAGGTTGTAGTGCTCCCACTCACTTCTTGTAAATACAGGCTTCACCGCAAGTCTGTATAAATCTATATGCTTTGATCAACTTATCAAAGCGTATATTCCAACTCCGAGATGCTTGCACCAGTCCATAGATGGATCGCTGGAGCTTGCACATTTTGTTAGCACCTTTAGGATTGACAAAACCTTCTGGTTGCATCATATACAAGTCTTCTTTAATAAATCCATTAAAAATGCAGTTTTGTTATCCATTTGCCAGATTTCATAAAATGCGGCAATTGCTAACATGATTCGGACAGACTTAAGCATCGCTACGGGTGAGAAAGTCTCATCGTAGTCAACTCCTTGAACTTGTTGAAAAACTTTCGCAACAAGTCGAGCTTTGTAAACAGTAACATTACTGTCAGCGTCAGTCTTCCTCTTGAAGATCCATTTATTTTCGATGGCTTGCCGACCATCGGGCAAGTCAACCAAAGTCCACACTTTGTTCTCATACATGGATCCCATCTCAGATTTCATGGTCTCAAGCCATTTTGCGGAATCTGGGCTCATCATCGCTTCCTCATAGTTCGTAGGTTCATCATGGTCCAGTAACATGACTTCCAGAACCGGGTTGCCGTACCACTCTGGTGCGGAACGTACTCTGGTTGATCTACGAAGTTCAGCAGTAACTTGATCCGAAGTTTCATGATCATCATCATTAGCTTCCTCACTAATTGGTGTAGGAATCACTGGAACCAGTTTATGTGATGTACTACTATCCAATTCGGGAGAAGGTACAATTACCTCATCAAGTTCCACTTTGCTCCCACTCACTTCTTTCGAGAGAAACTCCTTCTCTAGAAAGGATCCACTCTTAGCAACAAAGACCTTGCCTTCGGATCTGTGATAGAAGGTGTACCCAACAGTTTCTTTCGGGTATCCTATGAAGATTTACTTCTCCGATTTGGGTTCGAGCTTATCATGTTGAAACTTTTTCACATAAGCATCACAGTCCCAAACTTAAAGAAATGACAGCTTAGGTTTCTCGTCAAACCACAGTTCATACGGTGTCATCTCCACGGATTTAGATGGTGCCCTATTTAACGTGAATGTTTCTGTCTCTAATGCATAACCCCAAAAGCGATAGTGGTAGATCGGTAAGAGACATCATCGATCGCACCATATCTAGTAAAGTACAGTTATGATGTTCGGACACACCATTACACTATGGTGTGCCAGGTGGCGTGAGTAGTGAAACTATTTCACATTGTTTTTACTGAAGGCCAAACTCGCTAACTCAAATATTTTACCTCTACGATCATATCGTAGAAACTCTTATTTTCTTGTTATGATGATTCTCCACTTCACTCTGAAATTCTTTCAACTTTTCAAATGTTTTAGACTTGTGCTTCATTAAGTAGATATACCCATATCTGCTCAAATCATCAGTGAAGGTCAGAAAATAACGATACCTGCCGCGAGCTTCAACACTCATTGGTCCACATACATCTGTATGTATGATCTCCAACAAATCTGTTGCTCGCTCCATTGTTCCGGAGAACGGAGTTTTAGTCATCTTGCCCATGAGGCATGGTCGCAAGCACCAAGTGATTCATAATCAAGTGATTCCAAAAGTCCATCACTATGGAGTTTCTTCATGCGCTTCACACCATTATGACATAAACAGCAGTGCCACAAATAAGTTGCACTATCATTATTAACCTTGCATCTTTTGGCTTCAATATTATGAATATGTGTATCACCACGATCGAGATCCAACAAACTATTTTCATTGGGTGTATGACCATCGAAGGTTTTATTCATGTAAACAGAATAACAATTATTCTATGACTTTAAATGAATAACCGTATTGCAACAAATATGATCAAATCATATTCATGCTCAACGCAAATGCCAAATAACATTTATTTAGGTTTTACACTAATCCCGAAAGTATAGGGAGTGTGCGATGATGATCATATCAATCTTGGAACCACTTCCAACACACACCGTCACTTCACCTTTAACTAGTCTCTGTTCATTCTGCAATTCTCGTTTCGAGTTACTAATTTTAGCAACTGAACCGGTATCAAATACCCAGGGGTTGCTATGAACACTAGTAAAGTGAAGGAAATATGCCCTAGAGGCAATAATAAAGATGTTATTTGTATTTCCTTATATCATGATAAATGTCTTTTATTCATGCTAGAATTGTATTAACCGGAAACTTAGTACATGTATGAATACATAGACAAAACAGTATGTCCCTAGTATGCCTCTACTAGACTAGCTCATTGATCAAAGATGGTTATGTTTCCTAGCCATAGACATGAGTTGTCATTTGATCAACGGGATCACATCATTAGGAGAATGATGTGATGGACAAGACCCATCCGTTAGCATAGCACTATGATCGTTTAGTTTAACTGCTATTGCTTTCTTCATGACTTATACATGTTCCTATGACTATGAGATTATGCAACTCCCGAATACCGTAGGAACACCTTGTGTGCTATCAAACGTCACAACGTAACTGGGTGATCATAAAGATGCTCTACAGGTGTCTCCGAAAGTATTCGTGGTGTTGGCATAGATCAAGATTAGGATTTGTCACTCCGAGTGTCGGAGAGGTATCTCTGGGCCCTCTCGGTAACACACATCATAACAAGCCTTGCAAGCAAAAGACTAATGAGTTAGTCACGAGATGATGTGTTACGGAACGAGTAAAGAGACTTGCCGGTAACGAGATTGAACTAGGTATAGAGATACCGACGATCGAATCTCGGGCAAGTAACATACCGATGACAAAAAGAACAACGTATGTTGTTATGCGGTTTGACCGATAAAGATCTTCATAGAATATGTAGGAGCCAATATGAACATCCAGGTTCCGCTATTGGTTATTGACCGGAGATGAGTCTCGGTCATGTCTACATAGTTCTCGAACCCGTAGGGTCCGCACGCTTAACGTTTGATGACGATCGGTATTATGAGTTTATGAGTTTTGATGTACCGAAGGTAGTTCGGAGTCCCGGATGAGATCACGGACATGACGAGGAGTCTCGGAATGTCCGAGACATAAAGATTGATATATTGGACGACTATATTCGGACACCGAAAGTGTTCCGGAAAAGTTTCGGATTTAACTGGATTGCCGGAGGGGGTTACCGGACCCCCCTACGAGAGGGGATGGTCCATAGTGGGCCTAAAGGGAAAGAGAGAGGCAGCCCATAGGGCTGGCCGGTGCCCCCACCTAGGGTTCCTAGTTGGACTAGGATTGGGGGGGGGGCGCCACCTCTCCTATTCCTTTCCCCCTTCTTCCTTTCGGTGAATCCTACTAGGAATAGGATTGCAATCCTATTCCTAGTAGGACTCCCTCCCTAGCCGCACCAGGAAGGGTCGGCCGGCCTCCCTCCCCTGCTCATTTATATACGGGGGCAGGGGGGCACGCAAAGACACACAAGTTGAATTGTTTTAGCCGTGTGCGGTGCCCCCCTCCACAGAATCACACCTCGGTCATACCGTCGCGGAGCTTAGGCGAAGCCCTGCGCCGGTGAACACATCATATCCGTCACCACGCCGTCGTGCTGACGAAACTCTCCCGTGAAGCTCAACTGGATCAAGAGCTCGTGGGACGTCATCAAGCTGAACGTGTGCTGAACGCGGAGGTGCCGTACGTTCGGTGCTTGATCGGTTGAATCGCAAAGAAGTTCGACTACATCAACCGCGTCACTTGACGCTTCCGCTTCCGGTCTATGAGGGTACGTAGACACACTCTTCCCTCTCGTTGCTATGCATCTGGTAGATAGATCTTGCGTGATCGTAGGAAAATTTTAAAATACTACGTTCCCCAACATAAAGTACACATCAATAATCTGTATATCAAAATATACCTTTGTTCACTTTGCCATCCTTCTTATCCGCCAAGTATCTAGGGCAGTTCCACTTCCAGTGACCATTTCCTTTGCAGTAGAAGCACTTAGTTTCAGGCTTGAGTTTTAGCTTTGGGTTTCTTCACGGGAGTGACAACTTGCTTGTCATTCTTCTTAAAGTTCCCCTTCTATCCCTTTGCCATTTACTTGAAACAAGTGGTCTTGTTAACCATCAACACTTGATGCTTTTTCATGATTTCTACCTTCGCCGACTTCAGCATTGCGAAGAGCTCGGGAATTCCTTTCGTCATCCCTTGCATATTATAGTTCATCACGAAGTTCTACTAACTTGGTGATAGTGACTAGAGAACTTTGTCAATTACTATCTTATCTGGAAGATTAACTCCCACTTGATTCAAGTAATTGTAATACCCAGACAATCTGAGCACATGCTCACTGGTTGAGCTATTCTCCTCCATCTTGTAGGCAAAGTACTATCAGAAGTCTTATACCTCTCGACACGGGCATGAGTATGAAATACTAATTTCAACTCTTGGAACATCTTATATGCTCCGTGGCGTTCAAAATGTTTTTTGAAGTCCCGGTTCTAAGCCATAAAGCATGGTGCACTTAAACTATCAAGTAGTCATCATACCGAGCTTTTGTCAAAACGTTCATAACGTCTACATCTGCTCCTGCAATAGGTATGTCACCTAGCGGTGCATCAAGGACATAATTCTCTGTGCAGCAATGAGGACAATCCTCAGATCACGGAACAATTCCGCATCACTGCTACTAACATCTTTCAACTTAGTTTTCTCTAGGAACATATAAAAAATAAACGGGGAGCAACATCGCGAGCTATTGATCTACAACATAGATATGCTAATACTATGAGGACTAAGTTCATGATAAATTAAAGTTCAATTTAATCATATTACTTAAGAACTCCCACTTAGATAGACATCCCTCTAGTCATCTAAATGATCACGTGATCCAAATCAACTAAACCATGTCCGATCATCACGTGAGATGGAGTAGTTTCAATGGTGAACATCTTATGTTGATCATATCTACTATATGATTCACGCTCGACCTTTCGGTCTCCAGTGTTCTGAGGCCATATCTGCATATGCTAGGCTCGTCAAGTTTAACCCGAGTATTCTGCGTGTGCAAAACTGGCTTACACCCGTTGTATTTGAACGTAGAGCTTATCACACCCGATCATCACGTGGTGTCTCGGCACGACGAACTTTCGCAACGGTGCATACTCAGGGAGAACACTTATACCTTGAAATTTAGTAAGGGATCATCTTATAATGCTACCGTCGAACTAAGCAAAATAAGAAGCATAATAAGATAAACATCACATGCAATCAAAATATGTGACATGATATGGCCATCATCATCTTTTGCTTTTGATCTCCATCTCCAAAGCACCGTCATGATCACCTTCGTCACCGGCGCGACACCTTGATCTCCATCGTAGCATCGTTGTCGTCTCGCCAACTATTGCTTCTACGACTATCGCCACCGCTTAGTGATAAAGTAAAGCAATTACATGGCGATTGCATTTCATACAATAAAGCGACAACCGTATGGCTCCTGCCAGTTGCCGATAACTTTACAAAACATGATCATTTCATACAAAACCGTATAACTCATCATGTCTTGACCATATCACATCACAACATGCCCTGCAAAAACAAGTTAGACGTCCTCTACTTTGTTGTTGCAAGTTTTACGTGGCTGCTACGGGCTTAGCAAGAACCGTTCTTACCTACGCATACAAAACCACAACGATATTTCGTCAAGTATGTGCTGTTTTAACCTTCACAAGGACCGGGCGTAGCCACACTTGATTCAACTAAAGTTGGAGAAACTGACACCCGCCAGCCACCTGTGTGCGAAGCACGTCGGTAGAACCAGTCTCGCGTAAGCGTACGCGTAATGTCGGTCCGGGCCGCTTCATCCAACAATACCGCCGAATCAAAGTATGACATGCTGGTAAGTAGTAAGACTAGTATCGTCCACAACTCACTTGTGTTCTACTCGTGCATATCATCTACGCATAGACCTGGCTCATGATGCCACTGTTGGGGAACGTAGTATTTTAAAATTTTCCTACGATCACGCAAGATCTATCTACCAGATGCATAGCAACGAGAGGAGAGAGTGAGTCTACGTACCCTCGTAGACCGAAAGCGGAAGCGTTAGAACAACGCGGTTGATGTAGTCGTACGTCTTCACGGCCCGACCGATCAAGCACCGAAACTACGGCACCTCCGAGTTCTAGCACACGTTCAGCTCGATGACATCCCTCGAACTCCGATCCAGCCGAGTGTCGAGGGAGAGTTCCGTCAGCACGACGGCGTGGTGACGATCTTGATGTTCTACCGTCGCAGGGCTTCGCCTAAGCACCGCTACAATATTTATCGAGGAAAACTATGGTGGAGGGGGGCACCGCACACGGCTAAGAGATCAAGAGATCAATTGTTGTGTCTAGAGGTGCCCCCCTGCCCCCGTATATAAAGGAGGGAGGGAGAGGCCGGCCCTAGAGGGGGCGCACCAAGTGTGGGGAGTCCTACTAGGACTCCCAAGTCCTAGTAGGATTCCCCTTTCCTTTCCGGAGTAGGAGAGAAGGAAAGAGGGGAAGAGGGAGAAGGAAAAGGGGGTTGCACCCCTTGTCCAATTCGGACCAGAAGGGGGGTGCACGCCTCCTTCCTTTTGGCCTTTCTCCTCTATTCCCGTAACTCCCCGGTACTCCGAAAATACCCGAATCACTCGGAACCTTTCCGATGTCCGAATATAGTCGTCCAATATATCGATTTTTACGTCTCAACCATTTTGAGACTCCTCGTCATGTCCCCGATCTCATCCGGGACTTCGAACTCTTTCGGTACATCAAAACTCATAAACTCATAATAAAACTATCATCGAAACCTTAAGCGTGCGGACCCTACGGGTTCGAGAACTATGTAGACATGACCGAGACACGTCTCCGGTCAATAACCAATAGCGGAACCTGGATGCTCATATTGGCTCCCACATATTCTACGAAGATCTTTATCGGTCAAACCGCATAACAACATACATTGTTCCCTTTGTCATCGGTATGTTACATGCCCGAGATTCGATCGTCGGTATCTCAATACCTATTTCAATCTCGTTACCAACAAGTCTCTTTACTCGTTCCATAATACATCATCCCGCAACTAACTCATTAGCTGCAATGCTTGCAAGGCTTATAGTGATGTGCATTATCGAGTGGGTCCAGAGATACCTCTCTGACAATCGGAGTGACAAATCCTAATCTCGAAATACGCCAACCCAACAAGTACCTTCGGAGACACCTGTAGAGTACCTTTATAATCACTCAGTTACGTTGTGACGTTTGGTAACACACAAAGTGTTCCTCCGGTATTCGGGAGTTGCATAATCTCATAGTCATAGGAACATGTATAAGTCATGAAGAAAGCAATAGCAGTAAAACTTCAACGATCATAGTGCTAAGCTAACGGATGGGTCTTGTCCATCAGATCATTCTCCTAATGATGTGATCCCGTTGATCAAATGACAACTCATGTCTATGGCTAGGAAACATAACCATCTTTGATCAACGAGCTAGTCTAGTAGAGGCATACTAGGGACACTCTGTTTCGTCTATGTATTCACACATGTATTAAGTTTCCGGTTAATACAATTCTAGCATGAATAATAAACATTTATCATGATATAAGGAAATAAATAATAACTTTATTATTGCCTCTAGGGCATATTTCCTTCAGACACCCGGGACAAAGAGCACCTCATGGTCCTCGCCGCTCTGGCCACCCTGTTTGCGAGCAATACAAAGCCGCGACGTGGTGGCTCTGCGCGAGGCCGCCGTAAGAGCAAGTAGATGCATCGACTGGAGGGCTATTGCTTTCTCTATGCCGACTACTTCGCCAATGCTCCACTGCACCGCGAGAAAGTATTTCGGCGTCATTATCGGATGAGCCAAAAGCTCTTCCTCATGATTGTGAATTCCATTCGGGAGTTTGACAACTACTTCATTTGCAAGAATGATTGCACTGACACATTTGGATTCACCTCACTCCACAAGTGCATGACAACTATGAGGATGCTTACATACAGAGCTCCCGATGATATACTGGAAGACTATGGATGCATGGTCGAGTCCACCACCATTGAGTGTTTGTACAAGTTCTGCAGGACAGTGGTTGCAATGTTTGGACCACAATACTTGCGATCACCCAATGCGAAGACACTGCTCGGATCCTAGCACATAATGTAACAAGAGAATTTTCTGGGATGCTTGAAAGCATCGACTGCATGCATTGGGTATGAAAAAACTGTTCATTTGCTTGACAGGGGATGTACAAAAGGCGCGAAAGGAGCTTGCAGTGTGGTATTTAAGGCAGTTGTCACACATGACCTATGGATTTGGCACTCCTTCTTTGATATGTCAGAAACTCACAATGCATCAACGTACTGCAGTGCTCGAATGTCTTTGCCAAACTTGTTGAAGGTCATACTCCTTCGATGAACTTCGAGGTCAAGGGGCACCACTACAACAAGGGATATTACCTAGCAGATGGCATCTATCCGAAATGGTCCACATTTATGAAGACTATTTCAAACCCTGTGCTAGAAGGCAATAACTCCTACTAAGGATGTTGAGCGGGCATTTTGTGTGCTTCAATTTTGATTAGCTGTTATACGGTACCCCGCTGTGACCTGGTCGAAAGATCAAATGTGAATAGTCATGACTTGCTATGTCATCTTAGCCGAGTGAAGATGCTTTGCTGGAAGTTTGTTTTCTGGTTAAATAAAAAAGGAAAAAAAGAGCGAGACGCGAATCACAAACCCAACGAGTCCGATCGCGCGAAGGCCAGCCCAATCCCGCGCCGATCGGGTCAGACGGCACCAGTTCGCCCGCACCCCGCACGCACGGAGGCAGCCCTTTCTCCCTCCTTCCTCCTGTGGCCTTACCTGCATACGACGTACCACCCCCACCGCCCTGTGAGCAATCCACCGGTCCCTGATCTCCGGCGACGCCACTGCCTCCGGCAACCCAATACCGCAATACAGCTCTTCGGCGGCCTCCTCCGGAGCCCCTCCTACTGCCAGGACCCACCACCTGTCTCTTCCAGGCTCATCCGTTGCAAACCCTAACCCTAGTTCCCGGCGCGGGCTGCGTAGGTGCGTCCCCTGCTACATCGAATGCCCGTCTCGGTACCCTTCTGCCTTGCGCCGTCAGCTAGGGTCGCAATTGAGGTGTTGAGTAGGCACCGTGCTGCGGGGGGAACAACGTGTGGCGACATGTTCGAGTGGCGGTACTGTGCTGTTGCTCCTGAATTGCGCTTCATTTGTGTTACGCGTGGAGGAATGCCCGTGCTAGTCTTCTCTATGTATTCGGCAGTGTGTATGCAGTAGTCGTTGGCATGGGTGGGCTTGAATTGCGCCGTGGTTTGAGATGTTGGCTCGGTGTGTCCTTCCAAGTGTGTGAGATGACGTGGACTATAGATGAAAATGTGATATTTGTTTTGCTCGGTTATGCAGGGCATGCACTGTGTATGAATGTATACTGGTTAGGATCGCCATCCGTTGTTATGTGTGCTTTGTTCGAATGCAAAAGGTTGTAATGTCGTTGCGCGTGCTGGTTCCATTGGACAGAGGACGACGCATGCCATATTTGGTTGGGCAGTTATTGTGATTATAAAAACCCTTATTTTGGTTTCTAGTACGGATTGATTTTATTCTGGTTTACATGATCTATTATTTGTTCGCAGCTTCTGTTTATTGCATTGTTTTCTGTAGTTATCGTGTTGTTTATGACGGTCTATCGGTTTACAGGTCAGGTTTTTATTGTGTCTTGTGAATTTGTGAGGAGGTCATGCTCGTTTGATGGCTCGGAGTTCTGAGAAAATGCGCTTGTAGTGATGTACGGGCCAAGCCTGCTTCTGTGGTCAAGTGGATACTGAGCCGTGCTCTATGGGAGGAATTGTTGAATGTGGTGTGAGCACTGACACAAAAACTTCTCCTCGCCGTGTGTCCATAGAGAA
Organism: Secale cereale; assembly: GCA_902687465.1. Taxonomy (NCBI): domain Eukaryota; kingdom Viridiplantae; phylum Streptophyta; class Magnoliopsida; order Poales; family Poaceae; genus Secale; species Secale cereale. The sequence continues at coordinate 470,945,961 of LR738711.1, read as the reverse complement.
AGCTCAGGAGGAGCTGAGGTACATCTACCACTATGTTGTTCTCCACTTTACGTTTTCGATGGATGCCTGATACCTTTCTGTACACAAACTTCAGGCAGGAATATGATGTCCGTGAAGAACGGAGGAGGGAGCTTGAGTTTTTAGTTAAGGTATGTGCGAACTACATCATATGGTGTTGTACATTTATGCTTTCCCCTGGTTTATTCACCTATCATGCAGGGAGGCAATCCCTTGGATTTCAAACTTGGACATGTCGTGTCGCTGAGTGTACAGTCCACTTCGGTCACAGATCAGATAGCCGAACAAAATGTGATAAGGTGATAATTAGTTCCTGATCTGTCATGTGATAACACTGACATTGTTATTGGTTGATGTCAGCATTTAGTTCTTTCTTGCACTGCAGTGAAGCAAAGGGTAGTTTCACATTTGCTGCATCACCTCATGGAGATTCGTTTGATAGTAGTGGTAGACCAGGAAGTTCATGTCGTGAAGCCAACACAGATGATAATCTTATGCTTTTAGATGGAGATACCAGCAAAATAGGTGGGGAGAAACTTGTGAAACGCGGCACTAAAAGAAGTAACACGCCTCAACCTGAGATGTCTTTTTGCAATGATGGCCAGAATAACACAAAAGAAGCTGAAGATTCTGGTTTGTTCCGCCTTGGGGCAAAGAGCCGAGCGTATGCTCGACGCAGGTCAAAGTCAAGCAGGGAGAATGTAAATACTGCGCCTGTTAGGTCTCCACCAGTTCCTCCTTTAAGTTCTCACCGGGAAGATGCAAAAGGGGTAGTACAAGAAGCAGAAAATGATGATCATGGCGCCTCATCCAGTGCGGGTCCAATACTGAGAAGTTCAAATGATAACGATATGTTGAATAATGCCTCAAATAATCAAATGGCAGCGAGGATGGGCAGTGTTCAAGCAATTCATGAAGGCAAGCAAGAAGAAAAACATGAAATAACGAACAACCAACATGTTAATCTAGCTCCTCAAATCTCACCAAACAGCTTGTCTGATAATTCACAGCGTGCTGGAGGTGGCCAGATGCCTAGTGCAGCTGCTTTTGCTGAATCTCCTCATGCTATTACAAAAGAAGCTTCTTCAAGGACATCTTCTTTGCCATCTACACACAAGGAAATCTTTAGAGAAACACACACTCCTGAAAAGGCAGGTAACAGCTGCTCTGACAAAAGAATGGTTTATGCTCATGCAGTTGATATCGAAAATGAGGCTTCTGTTCTGCAGCCAGCCATAGAAACTGTTAGATCTAATGAAAATGAAGTGGATCTAACTTGTACAGATGCCATCAAGACTACTGATGAACATTCAGGTAAAAATGCTAATTTTGTATCAGTGAAGGTCGGTGAAAATTCTGATGAAGGCTTGATTAACACAGTACCTGGTGATAACGACGACAAAATAGATGACCAACTGGAGGGCTGTAGCAGCCCCACTGCTGTGGTTGACGGTTGTACTCTTATACATCCAGAAGTCTGCACTGCTATGAAAGATGAAATTGAAGTTTGTAACGACTTGGCTGATACGCCAAAGGATACAGGATGTCCTGCTACTTCTGACCAGAACAAAGTAACTAAGGAGGCAGGTTCTGATTTGGATGGAAACAACAACTGTTCCAGTGCTCTGAGTGGTTCCGATAAGTTGGCTTCTATTGATGTGCCCCCTGCGCTCACAGAGGATATGCCTAATCCTGTGCTATCAACTAAATATTCTACATGTAACTTTGCCAACGATGTTACAAAATGTAGCCGAAATGACACAACAGTTGCAAAAAAGGAATGTGAAGATCCTATTATGATAAAGAAGGAATATGAAGATTCAATCCTTAGAAGGGCTCGGTTTATAGAGGTACACTTAGGTTATATAATGCTCTCCTTTTATGCCAGTATTCTTGTTACTGATAAGGAAGTCATTACTTGACAGCTGAACATTAAGAGAGCTGGTGAGCAAGCTCTTTGCAATATTTCTTTGGAGAAGAAGCGGAAAAGTCACTGGGAATTTGTTCTGGAGGAGATGGCTTGGATGGCAAATGATTTCATGCAGGTACTTAGTCAACTGATCTTAATTTCTTCATTGCACTCATATGACTTGTAAGATTTCTTATCTTGTTGTGTAACATTGTTGTTACATACATGTAACCTAACTATATCTATATAATAGGAGCGTCTGTGGAGAAGTACAGCTGCAGCCCAGATGTGCAACTGGATTGCTTCCAGTGGCCGAGCAGCATTTGAAGAAGCTAGTGTTCGCAGAAAGCAGAAATCTGCTGCTAGATTTCTGGCCAAGGGCATAATCAATTTTTGGCGTTCAGCTGAGACTTTACGAGCTACTAGTGGTGAGATTCCTAAAGCGTCACAAATAGAGAAATCAAAGGGGATTGAAGAAATGAAGCTTGCTGGAACCAAAGCAGAAAAAGAACTGGTATTAAAAATAAATAAAACATTAATCATTTATTTATATTCTTGTTTCGTATTCGTGGGTTCTGATGAGTATTACATGTACTGGCTAGAGTGGTTTTGGCTTTCCTGTAGCCTCAGAATGAAATAGCTACAAATGTTGCTTCATGTCATTTTAAGTGCATAAACTTTGTTGTAGACTTATTAGGCTTGATATGTTTGCAAGTTGCAACTGCATGGTTGATGTGATTTATGAATTTGAACAGGGTAATGTATCCTTTGAAGAGAAGCCTAGGTGGTCTCACCACTCTTATATTCAGAGTTACGCTCTTCGGTTTCTGGAGTTCAACTGTAATGTGTCTGAGTGTCTTTCATTAGCTGAAGCACCATCAACTCCAGACAGGCTAAATGATTTTGGCATTTTAAAAGTGCCAGATGAACTTTCAGAAGTAATCTATCTGGCTCTATATGGTTTTGACAATTTCCTTCTTTCTTTACGTCCTTTTGCGTTCCATCGCATTCAATCTGATTTACTTAATAAAGCCTGATACCATTTTTGTTAGTACGAGAAGAACATGCACAAATAACTTGCCTAAATATTGGTTAATGATACATTTACCATCTTTCAGACAAATCTCTTTTATGAGGTAGCCCCTGGTGCAATGAACGCATACAGAGAGTCTGTGGGGTGTATATCTGTTTATAATAAGGTAAGATGATACTTTCGATACACCAAAGCAGCAATTATGCTTTTTCCATCTTGGGGGAGTTCTGTTAAAATGTAGTTGGGGCTTTAACTATTTAGTGTTTTGTTGCTCAAACAAAATCTACTCATGTTTGTCCTGGCAAATATTTCAGTTGCTTCAGTCATGGAGTGTACAAAATTCTTCCACATCTAAATTTAGTGTTCTGTTGCTTTCAAGAGATTGATTGGTGTTATGGGCTCAATGGACATTTGATATTACCAGTTGTCATTTCAATGTTAAATCACCAAAAAGAACATTTATGCTATAAATTGAGGAATTGCACATATAAGCCTTCATGTTCACAACTTGCATCATTCTATTCATTATATTCCAAAGTTAACTTCTTTTGTATCCATGTACTGTCAAATTAACTATTTCTGTATGACAGAAGTTTGTTAACACTGAACACAAGGAGGATTATGAGCCATCTACATGCGGTTATGTTCCAGGTTTATATACCACTCCTTCTCAATACCTGTATCGTGATGCAATCTTCTTATCAATGTTCCATCTTTTGTTTAGATGTACATAGGGAGAATGCATATGAAGATGATGAAGCCGAGGCATACACTTATTTATTGCCTGAAACATATGATGGTGGCTTGGCATCGAAATCGAGTCACAAGAAGAAGCAACAGCAGAGGATGAATGGCAGAAGGCCGTATGATAATGGTGTTGACCTGCCTTATGATCCATGCTCGGAGAGCAAGCCAGAAAACCATCCATTTTTATTGAATAGTAAAAGATCTCCGGATTTCCTTTCCATTCCTACAAAACGCATACGGACAGCTGCTAGACAGCGAGTTGCAAGCCCATTCTCTGCTGGTGTTGCCGGGACCCCTCATTTCACAAGTAAAACAGATGCCTCTAGTGGAGACACAAACTCCTGCCAAGATGATCAAAGTTCATTACAGGGCTGTTTTTTCCCCAAGAAGAATGCAGATATTGAATCCACCGTTGACTTTGACAGACAATTAATATATGATGGCAGTGAGGTGTCTACTAAGTCTAAAAAGAAGAAAAAGCCTAAGCACCCCGGGTACAAGGCACCACAAAGTGTGACTGAGTCCTATACCTTGATGGTTGGAAAGGTCAGATTCTCAATGCCAACTCTCCTCATTGTTTTGTGTACTGTGGTTGGTAGAGAAAGTTTATTCTGCTTATGTTTCAGGCCATTGCCCATGATCCTAGGCCTCAGGTTGATTTGATTGCTCAATATGAGCAGGTATTATGTTTAGCTGTATGTGATTAAGCAGCCAACATTCTTACGGTCAATCCATTAGGGTGTACTTGGTCAATCTGTCGGTAAAGTCAAACTGAATACTGATACTCCAGCAAGGAATACAATTCTCCAAATAGCCCTGTAGTCATTTGAAGTGGCTACACATACATGTTCTAGGCTTCTAGCAACAAACTAGTGAACATCATGCTAAAATGATGTTTGAAGGCACACAAGTGAACTATAGCATAACATAATTGATTAATTTCGGTCATCCTTTATGAGTTATGGGAGTGTATTCTAGTTTGGGAGCAAGAGAGTACTGCTCACCTCCAAAGTTCAGTACCACCAAACTACGAAGCATGGACACGGCAGGAATTGCCGATCTGCCGTTCTGATACGGCGGGATACGGGGACACGGCGGGATACGGCAGGATATGTGTATCCCCCAGTATCCCTTGATTTTCGATTAAAAAGAAAGAAAAAAAATGAGGGGATACGGTGGGATACGTCCGTGACACGGTTGCGATACGGCCTGGCCCAATAACAGGCCCAACGAAACCCTTCTCTTCCACACAAAAGCGATGTGCTCCCAGGTCGCAGCCTCTCCTGGATCGAAGCCGCCACCTCCTGGATCGAAGCCACCGCCGCCTGGACTCAACGCCGCCGCCGCCGGCGACACCTGCACTCGACCGGCGACCGCTACCCCACAGCACCAGCAGGCAGCAGCCTCTCCTCCCAACGGCAGGTAACCCTCCCTAATCTCCAAACCCAGCAGCCTCTCCTCAACTTCTTCATCTCTTTTATTCAAATTCCTTCCATTGAACTAATGGATGGTGTGCTTGCTGCTCTTTGAATGATTTTAGTAATCGTGCTGCTATTTCAATGCTTGTGCTGCCGGCCTGCTGCCGCTGCTGCTGACTTGCTGTTGCCTGTTGCTACCCATGTCATGTTTGCTAGTTGCTAGTTGAATGCTTGTGCTGCTGTTGAACTTGAATGATGATTGATGAATACTTGCTCCTTGTACTGCTTGATGTTAGGTTGCATGGCATGGGGGGACGAGGATCAATCAAGGACTTGATAAAAAGAGACACCAGATGGGGCAGGATTCTCTATTCTGATTTCTTTCTCATTAATTTTCTGTCTTAACTCGATATTACATGGCATATTTTTATTTTATTTTATATATACTCGCTGTATCCCCGAATGGCTGTTTCTGAAAAATGCTGTATCCCGTATCCCCGTATGCGTATCCCCGTCTTTCCATCCCCGTGTCCGTGCTTTTTAGCCACCAAACATTTCTGAATAGAACTACAGTAAGCATGTAGTTTTCTCTAATTTCTGGATACTGTCTCTTTCCTGTACCAGAAGGATTATTTGAAGAAGAGACAGGAGGCTAATCAGTTTGATTCAAATGGGGATATTGGTAACTTTTTTTGTCTCTGCTTCAGACATCATATTTTTATCGGCATATAACATGAGAATTATTGGTTCTTATTTGAGGGGACACGAGAATAACTTCTGACATGTTAGATGCTGATCTATTAACAGTGGTAAATGGTCAGCATGCTTCTAAGAAGACTAAACTGTTACATCAAGCACCAGATATTTCGTTAGAGGCTCTTACACCAGTTGGTCCACTGGCATCTCCGGCAGCATCACAAATGAGTAACATGGTAAACCCGACGAAGATTATAAAGATCATCACTAATCGGGATCGTGGAAGAAAAAGTAAAGCACTGAAGGTATTTGACATTCTGCTCGTATATATGTTTTGCACCTTTATCTGCATATAGCCATAGACACTATTTTACTGTGCTACGCCTTTACCTTTACAAATGAAAACCATTTTTCTTGGCACATGCATTACTTTTCTTTGTTAGCAATTAAAACTATTTGAGTTTGAATTCATATTTGCTGAAACCAAATTGATGTTATAGTTTATGTATTTCTGATTGTAGTACTATCAAGTAGATAACTAAGTTCATCCTATGCTTTCATTGGTTTCCTCTTTTGTTTCTGGTCTTTTGGTTCTCTTGTGTAACTGAATGGACTACCCAATTACCCAGGAAACTTTTCCTTCTTATTGGTTGCTGAACTATGCGCTTCCTTATGTTACAACTAGGGCTGGGAACTAACTGAGTTCAAGAAAAGACAGCCAGGCTTATTATGAGCTTGCCTCATTTTACATTCTGGGCTTCTGGCTTGGATAAAGTTCTCCAGCGCGAATAGAGGGATGATTGTCAACCTTCGGTGCTGTTTGAATTGTCTCAGTAGTATGTTTAGAATTGTTACCTTTAAATTTAGCATATTCATCATTTTTGCTCCCAACCTGAGATGAGCTCAGTCTGATCTGACCCTTGTTGGATTGTGCCATTTTTTTTAATGTTTTTTGTTTCAGCTAAGATTATTGTTTAGCATGCAAGCACAACCATCTCTGGCATTTTGCTCACCAACTACTTTCCGAATGTTGATCTCTTGGTCAGATCGCTGCTGTCCACTCTGCATTGAGCCAAAACTTGAGCCGATCTTTAGCCTCATGTTTTTCTAGCCTAACTGTTTAGTTTAGTGAAGATATTTATTTATCATGCCAACACCTTGGCTCTGGCATTTTGCTTATCAACTACTTACTGAAATGTTGATGTCTTGTTCAGATGACTGCTGGCCACTCTGGTCCTGGAAGTCCATGGTCAAATTTCGAGGATCAGGTTATTCTATGTTTGAAATTACTTGATCTTGCAACATTTTGCGGAAAACTGCTAACATCTTAAAAAAAATCAGGCTCTTGTGGTGCTTGTACATGATATGGGTCAGAACTGGGAATTAGTGAGCGACGCACTGAACAGCATTGTCCAACTGAAGGTAATTATGTTATTGAGGCAATATCGATCCTT
>LR738711.1:470901636-470938656 GCA_902687465.1 Secale cereale | reverse complement strand
CCCAAATATCATGCAAGTGCGCCTTGCATAATTCATTTTTTCATAACCCATGTCTTTTCCATTTTCCTTTTCTAGCGTTTACTTATGATTGTTTGATGTTAATTCTTTTTAGAAATGTTGGATAATACTACTGTCTTCCTTGTATATGGATGATTTTTTTACCATATTCTGGTGGCTTTAAAACATTGGTCATCAATTTCTTACTTAATGCCTTAATGGACTCTCCCATCCCGACATTTGCAGTGTATATATAGAAGGCCTGATGAGTGTAAGGACCGTCACAAGCTTCTCACGGATAGAAGTTCTGGTGATGGCGCCGACAGCGCAGATGACTCAGGCTCATCTCAACACTATCAATCCACATTACCTGGCATCCCGAAGGTTTGCTTTCTCATTTATGTTATACCTACCCCCCCTTCCAATTTAAGTGTCGCTGATTTAGTACAACTTGACACTTAATTTGGAACGGAGGGAGTAGCTTATATACGGAAATTCTATTAAATGCCAGATCCTTGATCTAGTTGCTAGGATTTCTGTAAATCTGCTCAACTTTTATTGATCGCTATAAATTTCATGAATAAGGCCACCTTTTCTTGTCCAATAAGGTGCACCCGCACACAAAATGTCATTTCTTCAACAATTAACACTGAATCCCTTGTGTGAATATCAGGGCAGCGCCAGACAGCTGTTTCAGCGCCTTCAAGGACCGTTTGAGGAAGAGACTCTTAAGACACATTTTGAGAAAATAATATTCCTTGGGCAGAAATTGCATCCATGTCGCAGAAAGGTTAGTATTATCTTCCTTTGAAAACCTCACACTGACTTGATTTTGCATGAGGCATAGCTGCCATTTTCCTTGCTCGTAGTAGCCATGTTTCCGTTTCCTGGTATAATTTTGCTATGCTGTTTTATGCCTTCCTTACTGTCTGTAAGGACAATCATCTGCTGCTGTTGGATATGCAGAGAATTCTGATCCTCATTTTAGGTTTGTGAAGATTGGCTATCCTCTCCCCATTTACGTTTGATGTATCATATATACGCCTAGATGCTCTGTGGAGTTGAGCCAAAATGGCCCCGTACCTTCAGAGTCTCTGGGGCTTTGCCACCCAGGCTCACATGAGCCAGATTTTTCTCTTTCCAAAATGGGCATCTCTCAATTTCAGAAAATTCTGAAAAACGGTCACTCTCGTAGACGCTCGAGACTTTTGAGTGTTATGCACATTTATAAGATCCCTTGCCTGTGTAAAATGAACAAAATTTTGGGGAAAAAGTTGCTATTACAGAACTTTATCCTTTTTCCACGTCAGCCACAAGTGCAATAGGTGCTCAATTTTTTTCCTCTGTGATTTGTTTTCTGATTTTGACTGAAATAAGGAATATTTCTGGGCAGGACTAGGTTTGCCCAGTCTCACTTTATAGTTTTCTGTACTTAAACTGGCCACCAAATTTGTGTGGAATCCTGATCCGAAGTAGACTACATAGTTTACTCACATTTTCCCCTTATCATTTTTGGAGGAACATCAAGTATATAAATATAAATTGATGATATTGTGTCGTTTCTTGATTAGGTTTCGCTAGGTTGAAGCAATGTATTTTCACTTGAAATCACATAACAGTTGTTTGCAAGTTACACCTCGATATGCAATAGGGGTATGGCAATTTGGGTACAGTGATCACGATATGATATTTCCTCCAAACAGGGAACATATGCGTGCTTTTCAATGTAAATATAATTCCTGATTTAACCTTGCTACTTGGGTTGGTCTGATAATCTTTCTGATGTTTCCTTCCAACTTGCTGTAATTTTTGTGTTATTTTGTTTATCTCTGATTGAGTATTATAAATATTTGCTTGCTGACATGATTCTCTTCTCTTTCTGTCCTTTATGTGTGTATTCATTTTTGGTCATTAATTGGGAAATGCAGGAGCTTAAGCCGATAAATCTACTTCATACTTCTCATGTTCTTGCACTTTCTCAAGTGTGCACAAGCAACTTCTCTGGTGGCATTTTGACGTATGTGCATACACTTCAAACTAACCTTTTTAGATATTAATTGGCGCCCCCCCTATATTATTCAGTGTATTATCTAATCCAGCTACTGCTGGTCATTTTGTGTTCTATGGTTCTTTCTAATTCAAAACATTTATAGGCCGCTTGATCTTTGTGACACAATAACTTCAATCCCGGATGCACTTCCCGTTGGTTACCCGGGATCACATACAAATGTGTTAACACCTCCGAACCATCACTGTTCAATTAGTCCTGCTCTTCCAACTTCAAATGTGAACCCAAGGTTATCAGGTTCTCCTGGTATGGTACTAGGAAGCAGTTTGCCGTCGCCTTCAACATTGAATGCCCCGTCTAGGTAAATGACCCTGTTGTCCTCTCTAGCTGATATTGAATAAATTTGTCTTTTAATGTTTGTTTCTGCATGTATGCTTAAAGGTATGGTGTGCCTAGACCTACCTCTGTACAGGGCGACGGACAACAAGGAACTCAGTATACTCATATGGTTAATGGCAGAAATCTTCAGCAACCTGGAGTTTCTGTTCCTGGTGTGTTGCCCGCTGGAGTTGATCGTGGTGTTCGAATGATGCCTGGTGCTAATGGTATGGGAATGATGACTGGACTTGCTCGATGTGCACCTGTTGCAAGGCCTGGTTTTCCAAGGATTGGTTCCCCAGGAATGCGGAATATGGTTTCATCTGGAAACATGCTATCCAGCAATGGTCAAGGCATGCAAAACTCGGTAAATCTTCACCCTGGTGCTGTACCTGGCCCTGGAAATACGATGTTAAGGCCACGTGATCCGATGCAGATGCTTCGGGTACGCATCCCCTTTCATATTGTATTATGATATGTAAATTTCAGCATATCTCCTTTTTGCACTGACCGGTTTGGTAGAAGCACTTTAGTAGGAAGTACTACGCATGCCATCTATCTTTCCTTCTTGCCAAAATGATGTACTGGTTAACTGATGATCCTTAACAACTGGCTGGTCGTACACACCATCTCTGACAGTGCCAATATAAACAAAACAGTGTTTTTGCAACATTTACTGCCAAACTGGTTGGTTTACCATATAGGCCAATGCTTGTCCCAGACTCCCTGCAGTAAATGTTTGCTGGTTGTTTTCTGAACAGGCCGATCTGGAGAGAAGCCCACAGACTCCTTGCTCTACTATATGTCTAAGAATGACAAACCAGCTTTTAAGTTATGCTAAAACCACTTTCACCCTGCTCCTTCCTTGCCCTCCTATATGTCTAAGAATGACAAACTAGCTACTGTTGTGATCGCTGATCAACAATGAGTAACTACCATGCTGCCGATATCCTGACGGCATGTCGGTGAGGGATTGGGTAGAGACGTAGATTGAGACTAGAGAATCTTGTTGGGTTAGATCATATTGATTATTCTTGCTTGATTTCCAAACCTTACATGACCTGCACATTTATAGTACCTCCCAACTTGATACCTAGGGCATTTATAGTACCTCCCACATTTATAGTACTCTAACTAGGAACCCACTAATACGAGTCTCTGAATCCATACTTACCTAACCCTTGCTGTTCAGAATTAAGCATTCCTAAATTCTGTCAACTCATCTATCTCAGTTCAAGTCGGATCCTTCCTGAACTCTTCCCTAGCCACTCCTTCCTTGAATCTCATTGGGCATCTCTTTCCTGTACATAACTCACATACAAGTTGCACACCTTGCCGGCCGGCCGCAATACATCTGATGCTGCTTTGATGCCACACACTGATGTCGACAACGCACCCCTCCTGGACAAGCAGCTTGTCCCCAAGCTGCAGGCTAGCGACCATGGTTTCGTTTCTCCCAGAACTCCATGCCTTGGCACCGTTGCTGCTACTGCTGCAGAATCACACGTCACATCTGTACACAATGCTGTTGCTGCTGCCGGAGCTAATGCTGTAGGCCTTGCTCTTAGCAACATCATGGTCACTCCTGGTCCTTTTGGGCATTTTGCTGCTGCTCCTGTTATTTCGATCTCTATCATTGTTGTGCCTGGCTGCACTGCCGCAGCTCCTCCGACGGTGCTTCTGGCTTCTCGCGCTTGCTCTTTGTGTATGAAGCAGCAAAGCTACGTCCGTCAGAGTTGCTATAGTTGGCTTCTCTGCTGTCGTTTGTATCGTAGTTTTATAAAACCGGACTGAACTGCTGGTCTGACTGAAAAAACAAAACAAAACCGGCGACCCTGTCGGTTTCTTAAGCTCCGTGGACTGTCCCCGCCTACCGTGGTGGAGATAGCCAGACGGCCTGGCTCCGAGGGATTGGGTACACATAGGTTGACACCCAGGGTGTGTATTCTAACTAGGAACCCACTAATACGAGTATCTGAATCCATACTTACCTAATCCTTGCTGTTCCGAATTAAACATTCCTATTCCTGTCTCCAGCTCATCTTTCCAAGTTCAAGTCGGTCCCTTCCTAAACTCTTCCCTAGCTGAACTCACATATCAATTGTATGCCTTGCCAGCTGTCTGTCTGTAGTACATCTGATGCTGCTTTAAGGCAATGTACTAATGTCCACAACAGCTACATATTATTGTTCAATTTCATCGTACTATGAATGAACTAAAAGACTGTATTCTGCTATATAAAAAGTGATTCCTGGATGTACGTTTCAAGATGGTGTGTTAGAAGTTGTAAAGGGTATCACAGCTAGAGAGTAAGATACTATTGGTTCATTACAATGTGATTCATTTAGCAACTTGCATCTCTTATTCTTTTGGTATGGCCCAGTTAGTGATGTTTGGTTGACCTGGCGTGGTATCAAATTTAACTTGATCATAAAAAGCTAAGATTAAATATAGGAGTAACTCCTTTTTTGGGGTACAGGATTTCTGATGCTACACCTCTGTTTCTTGTAGCCTGACCAGAATTCGGAAGAGCACAGACAAATGATGGTGCAGGAGTTTCAGATGCAAGTCCCACAGGGAAATAGCCAGGCTATCCATTTCAGTGGCACACCATTTCCCCATGCCGGAACATCTTCACCTGTTCAGTCATTTCCTGTTCAGCAGTCCCAACCACATCAGATGCCACAACAGGCGCACATGTTTGGAAATACACAGCATTCTCATATACGAGGGGCAAACCAGTCAAGCCCACAGCATCAGGCTTATGCACGGTTAGCTAAAGAGAGACACATTCAACAATGCATGATGTCCCAACAACAGCACCCAGTTTCTGCAGCTAGTGCAGTGCCCACTGTGCAGAATGGTTCACAAACGCAACCACAGTCTGCTGTCAATGCTGTCCCATCTTCACAATCACAGCATAAGAAGCAGCACCCGACGCAACATCCACAAGATAGCTCAGTTCTTCCCAATCAGCCTGCCAATAGTAGATCACATAAGCAGAAGAAGCAACAGGCTCAGCAGCAGTTAAGACAAAACCAACAGCAACGGCATCAAGTTAGCCAGCAAGCTAAGCTAATGAAGAGCTTAGGCCGAGGGAATATGACGCAGCAAAATCCTTCAGTTGATGCTACTCAACTCAGCGGCATTCATGCAACCTCAAAAAACCAAGTTTCTGATACAAATATGATGCAGCAGGCCCCAGCGTATTTTGCTGGTAATAAGGGATTGATTCCATCAGTGCCTCAGCCTGGGAATCAACCAAAAATGTATGCTTCTCATACACCGCAGTCACCAATACAATCATCAGATATTGGTAATCAAGGTTCAATACAGGGTTCTCCCAACCAGACCTTGTTAGCTTCCCAGCAAGCTCCAGTTCATTCATCATTGCAATTGGCTACACAACAGCGGCACATGAATCCATCACATAATAATATCCAAAGATTGATCATGCAACAAAACCGCCATATGAACAGCGATGTCAGTATTGAGTTGCCTGTTGATCAAGTCAATCAGGTAATTCCGTCTACATCCGTTACAAGGAGTACAGACTCAGGTAGCCCTGGTGTTTCATCTATACAACATCAGAAACAGGATTCATCTCAAGATTTAACTGCTGTTACATCGACCTCGCAGCTAGCTAGCTCGCCTCAAGATAGCTTTGTTGGAAACGAAGCTTTCTTGTCAGCACCTAACCAAGGCATGCTGCAAAGGCAAATGTCAGGGGGTGTTCCTATACATGGAAATGTTATCGGCACCCAGCGGCAGCAACAGCAGGCTCGGCTGCAACTTCAGACTCAGCAGCAGCAGAGACCTGATGTTCAAGGAAGTTTATATGCTCATCCTTCAAATTCTGGAGCAGGATGATGATATAATCACTCCAGGTTGATAACTTCTACAGAGCATTGCTTTCTGTTGTAAAGTTACTGTACAGGTATCCCTCTTATCTTAAGTTATTCCTCGGTGTTTGTGTGAGTGCGATGCAAGATATTTTTGTCAAATCCTTAGGCCTCCTTTGGTTTGGAGGAATCTTGTAGGATTTCTAAAGGATAGGAATTGTGTAGGAAAAATTCCTATGGAGCCCTTTGGTTTGTAGAAATGGATTCCTATTCCTATATAGGATAGGAATCAATCCTTCACATTTCAAAGGGAAAAAAACATTAGCCTAGACTCAATGGAAAAAATCCTATCCTATGAATCAAGTGACATCTTTTTCCCTATAGGAAGTGAGATGCATGTCACCTCACTTCCTATGATTTTCCTATTCCTATGATATTCCTACCCTATGAACCAAAGGAGGCCTTAGCATCTTTGATTCCTTCCATGCAAGCACATGTCATCAAGATGTTTTTTGTGAACTGCACAATAAGTTTATCAATCATTATGGAACTGATAACACTCACACTTTATTTCTCTTCTAGCTATTATTTTTCTGCTGTTGGAATTTGGGGAATTGGCACGTAATAGGTCTAGGCAAGTATACCAAACCAGCTTAAACAGTTACATTTGGTGCTGCATTACGTCAATTATTATGCAGTTTGCCTAATATAGGTAGTTAGCTGTAAGTTGTGCTTTTGACTTGAACCTTTGAAAAATAATCCAGTAACAGAATTTGCTTACAAATTTGAAGGAATATGCACATGTAACTTGACTTTCTTTTTTGGAATCTGGGTAGCAAGGGCCAAGTTAATTATATTAGTGGACTTGAATATAAAACATGCTAATGCTGTTGCAGTGACATCTTCAAGTTAACTGAGTATTTTTCATTGCAAGCTTATCTCAGTAAGCGATTGTCAGTATTTACTTCAATTTTCCAATTTCGTGCCTTGTTGCTAGGTCTTACGTGCCGTGTGAGCCGCTCAGATGATAGCGCACCGCATCCCCCAACTCTGAAGCTAATTGTAGTTACCTCAATGTCAGGTAGATAATTGTTTCTGTTCCATTTTGGCTCCACCTTACAAGCAGCTTGGTTCTAAATTGCTGGAGATGGCTCTTGTAACGCCGAGTTCCTTTTGTTGTTGAATTCTAACTCTAATTTGGGCCCAGCTGTATGTTTGTCTACGGGCTCCATGTTGGTAGGAACAGTCTTCTTTTGTATAAGCCTGTGCATTTAGCTCACAAGTCAGTGAATGCAAAAGTCTTCCTTCGGTGTGGACGTCTTCATCCCCATATCCGGAAGTTCAAATTCACAAGCCCTTCTTGCAACATGGTCAGCTGTCGATAACTTGGTTCTCTTTGAGAATCCTTGCAAGTTTGATGTGGCAGGCTTGGTTAATGATTAATTAATAAGAAACGGGTGCACACGAAAGGTTTACACGTATTGTGTTTGAAACAAACAGCTGTTTACGTGTTGGTGACCGGCGGTGTTGATTTATCTTTTCTAACACAGATGCCGTTGCACCGATGACACAAGAAGCCAATTAGAACAATGTATTATGTGGGTATTGTAGGGCACAAGTGAGAGAAAGCAAGATAAGATTATCGGTGTTTATTTTAGTCCAAATAAAGATCGATACTATTCCCAACTTTCTGTTTTATAGAACTCATCTCAAAAAACTAATAATCTTTTTCTGTTCTTTTTTTAGTTACTAACCACTAACCAACTACGACTTGAAAGTTAAATAAACTATGTGAAACATAAAATGAAGGCGGCTACTACGCATCATCCGGATGATGCCAGCGAAAAGTAAGCCGCCTTGTAAGACCATTGTTAGCCATCTGATTAGTCGTCCACTTATTTTGTTCACGCGAGCCGTCTGATTAGTCGTCAGAACAGCAAGGTGTGTTCACACCTCACGTGACATCGGTGCTGATAGTAGCTAGTCTGAGCTGCACCTCGCTAGCTAACTAGCTTTGCATGCTGCAACGCAACACTCTCGGCATCGTCAGTCGTTGTTGGCAGAGCCGTACTTGCATTGGCATGCGAAATGGCAACCACCATTGTAGCGAGACGAGCTGCTTCAAAACAACAACGGCTGCTACGTACACTAGTGGTTGGGGTGGCATCCGGTGGCGTCGCTTAAGAGAAAGTTGAGGCGGTGTCAGGTTGGAAAGGCGCCCCACATTAGTGGTTGGGGTGCCACCCGGTGACGCCGGTTAAGAGAAAGTTGAGGCGGTGTCAGATTGGAAAGGCGCTCCATCCACTTTCTTATTTGTACCAGGGGTGTTATTCCACGCTCAAAGTACATGCATATTTGCAAGTATCTAAAACTTTAAGATAGCACTTCGAGAATGTATTCTTAGAAACGAAGGTATCTGCTTGTGAGTCTGTCAAACAGTTGCCGTTCGCCTCAACTTGTTCCTTGTGGAATTTTTTTCCGTATTGATTGTGTGTATTGTAGTCTTATCGAGGCCAGAGGTATATTTGTTGTGTCTAAATCCAGAAATCACCAGTCAATAAGGAGTGTGAATTTCTGAATCAAAGCACTCATGTTAACCATTTCTTGATCTCTGAATCAGAAGAGCATTTCTCGGTCTCTGAATCAGAAGATTTTTCTGCTGCTAGAAACTTAAGTTCTGTATGACCTTGATCATTTCACAACTTGCATTATACCGCTTTTGTAAAATTTGATTGCTGCATCAGGTTGTAATTCTTACCGTCTTTGCAAAATTTGATTGCTGCATCAGGTTGCACCTTTCGCGCAAGACCAGCCGCTGATTGGTGTGCCTGAGGGGCCCACTGTGCTGCAGCGGAATCAGTGTAGCGGGATTGGCGCTTCGCGCGAGCTGTCCGTTGCATTGATCCCACGAGTGGAGACGAGGCCAATCAACGGGGACGCTGCTACGCCGGCGGTTACGGTGGACCCACTGCCTGGTGAGGCGGACAAGTTACTAGGAGTTCCGACCGAGGTGATGACCGGTCCACCTCAAATGATTGATTCGGCCGGCGAGACGCAAGATACAGCCCCCGGATGGGACCCGGTTGAGGAGTTGCTGCCCCCCCACTACTGGGCTGGAGGACGAGTGCGTGGCGGGCCCAGCAGATGCGAGCGCCAAGAGGCTAGATGGGATTGGCGGCCTGGACTGCATGATTGTCCCAGCCCCGGCGATTGGCCCGGTTTGCATGGATGTGGACACTTTCATGCACGTACCTGGGAACTCCAGCGACGTCACGCTGCCCCCCAAGGAGCAGATCGCGGTGGCTAATATCAAGGCGTTCTGCGCGGGCTTACTGAAAAAACTTGCCCCCCGCTTCTTAAGGAGATTGAAGCTGTACGTGGAAAGGGACTTGGGCTGGAGTACACACCGCGCCGTACCACCCGGTCCGCGACTGTCAACGCGCCTCGGAAGTCTAAAGCGACGGCTGCTGAGACGGTTCTTCTCAAAACACTTGGCATCACGCTAGAGGGCTTGGCGGTTACGGATGAGGCCCTTTCACATCTCAGACAAATGTTTGACTCTCCGATCCAGGAGCCGCAGCTACGTGCTATCGCTGCTATTTTTGGCAAGGCCATCCCTTTTGACCTTGGCCAGGAGATAGCTCCCAAGGTGGCTTTGCCTGCCTAGGTAGCCAGTACTGGTGTGTTTCATTGACGCCATGTCGTCGATCAAATTGGAGTCGGCGAAGAAGAAGGCGCTGCGTGAATTCGCGGACTCGAGGCGCCCGGCTATGTTTTGCATTCAGGAGACTAAGCTAGCTTGTATTGATACTTTTACGGTTATGCAATGTCTTGGCCCGCTGTATGATGGCTTTTTCTACTTGCCGGCCTCGGATACGAGGGGTGGCATTCTTTTAGCTTGGAACTCGGCTCTAGTGAGCATTACAAACTGCGTGCGTGACACGCATTGCGTTACAGGGTACGTCACCCCCGTCGATGGTGCACCTTGGTGGCTCACAACGGTGTATGGACCACAGGAGGATAGTGACAAGAGGTTATTCTTGGAGGAGCTCGCAGCTAGAAGAGAGCTTTGCTCGGGGGCTTGGATGGTGATTGGGGACTTCAACATGATTCTCCAAGCCTCGGAAAAAAATAACTCGCATCTAGATAGGAGAATGATGCGTAGATTTCGTCAATTCGTGGATGCAAATGGGCTCAAGGAGCTCTACATGCATGGACGTGCTTTCACATGGAGTAACGAAAGGGAAGCCCCTACCCTCACAAAAATTGACAAGGCACTTGTCTCGGTGGATTGGGAGATTGATTATCCGGACTGCCTGCTCCAAGCGATGTCCACCTCGACATCGGATCATTGCCCCTTGCATCTCGCGTTGAACGAGAACATACACTCGCATCGACGCTTTAGGTTTGAGGTGTTCTGGACGAGGCTGGATGGTTTTCAAGATGCGGTCAAGGAGGCCTGGGTGTGTGACCCTAGCATTCATGATCCTTTCAAACGTCTCGACACGCTGCTCAGAAACACTGCTCGGTCCTTGACTGCGTGGGGGCAAAGGAAGATTGGTAACGTCAAGCTGCAGACCGCAATAGCCAATTGGATAATCTTCCACTTTGACGTGGCTCAGGAACGACGCCTACTAGCGGCTGGGGAGGTCTGGCTGCGCCGAACGCTCAAGCTTGTAGTGCTTGGCCTTGCCTCTCTCGAATGCACTATCGCGAGACAGAGGTCACGTATCCGTTGGCTTCAGGAAGGATATGCTAGTACCAAGCTGTTTCACCTCATGGCTAATGGTAGGAAGACAAAGAACTTTATTTCGGCGATTATGCATGAGGGTAACCTCATCTCGGACTAGCATGGCAAGGAGGAAATCTTATACCAAACTTACCAGCATTTGCTTGGCTCGGTTGCGGGGCGCGAGAGCACCATCGACCTAGATTTTCTTGGGGTCCAGCCTCTGGACTTGTTGGACCAAGATGTGTGCTTCACGGAGGAGGAGATTTGGGCCACGATCAAGGAGATGCCAGCAGATCGCGCGCCGGGCTCAGATGGATTTATCGGCCTCTTTTTCCAGAAGGCTTGGAGCACTATCAAAGGGGACTTGCTTGCTGCCATCCACCATCTCTTTCTCGGCAATGGTCATGGATTCAGAAGACTAAACCAAGCCCTGGTCACACTGATTCCTAAGAAGGCAGGCGCTTGCCGTGTGGGTGATTTTCGTCCTATCAGTTTGGTCCACAGTTTGCCCAAGATTGCCTCCAAACTACTTGCAAATCGCTTGCGGTCGCGCATGCACGAGTTTGTCCACTCCAACCAATCGGCATTCATCAAGGGGAGGAATCTACACGAGAACTTTTTGCTAGTAAGACAGGTGGCCAGATCCCTACACCGCCGGAGAGCGAAAGGAGTCTTGCTCAAGTTGGATATTTCGCGAGCATTTGACACTCTATCCTGGTCATTCCTTTTTGAGGTTCTTCGTGCCAAAGGGTTCTCGGAGACTTGGATGTCCTAGATAGCGATCCTGCTCTCTACGGCCAGCTCTCGTGTCGTGGTTAACGGGCAAGCGGGGCAAAAATTTGCTCATGCCAAGGGGCTTAGGCAAGGAGATCCGGTTTCGCCGTTGCTTTTGTTATCACTATGGATGTTCTCACGTCCCTTATCATGAGAGCCCAGGAGAGTGGAGTCTTGAGTAAAATGCCGGGTTGCACCCCCCTCCAAAGACTCTCCATCTATGCGGACGATGTGGTCCTATTTGTCAGACCAACCACTCCGGATCTCAGATTCATCAAGGAGGCTCTGCACATATTCGGGATGGCATCGGGCCTTAACATAAACTACTCTAAGTCCATGGCCATCTTGATTCGAGAAGAGGCTGGCGATAAGGAGCTTGTGGAGGGTGTTATGCCGTGGAGCATCGAGTCCTTTCCTTGCAAGTACCTAGGGCTTCAGCTCTCCATTTGGCAACTAAAGCGCTCTGAGTGGCAGCCCATAGTGGACAACGTACTAAACTTTATGCCTGGCTGGCAAAAGGGGCTCATCACCAGGGCAGGGAGGCTTGTGCTTGTGCACGATGTGGTCTTGGCGCGTCCCACTCATCACCTCATCATTGCGGATGCCCCTAAATGGGCGATCGAGCAAGTCAACAAACGGTGCAGAGCATTCTTTTGGGAAGGGTCCGAAGTGATTCATGGAGGAAAATGTCTTGTGGCCTGGCAAAGAGTTTGCAGACCAAAAGAGCTAGGTGGTCTTGGGTTGAGGGATCTATACCGCCATGGCCTAGCTCTCAGGCTACGCTGGGAGTGGCTTAGGCGTACTGACGCTACAAGACCTTGGCATGGACTGCCGATGACGAGCGATCCTCAGGTGCAGAGTGCATTTGATAGCTTGGTGCATTGGAAACTTGGTGATGGCAACAAGGTCTTGTTTTGGAAGGATAGATGGATGGATGGTATGTCGGCCAAGGAGATCGCACCGAGCATCTGGGGCAAGGTCCGCACCCAGACGGTCAACACGCGGAAGGTGCATGAGGGACTGCTGAACCACCGCTGGACCTCGGACATCCCAGGAGAGCTGACCACTGACGACCTAGTTCAGCTAATCAAGCTCTGAGAGATTGCCATTTCCGCGCACCTCGATCCTACTTTGCAGGATGAGGCTATATGGCCCTGGAGCCCAAAGCAAGTCTACACCTCGGCTTCCGCTTACCAAATACTATTCAAAGGTGCTATCAATGTGGCCTACGCGCGATGGATTTGGAAATGCTGGGCACCCCTCACTTGCAAGATCTTCATGTGGCTTGCAATACATCATATAATATGGACATCTGACCGGAGATTGCGGCATGGACTGCAGGACAACCCTTCTCCTTGCTATCTGTGCGACCAGGAGGAAGACAACGTGGACCATTTGCTAGTCCAGTGCTCATATTCACGATAGGTCTGGCACATGATCCTGTCCAGCGTCAGGGCTGCGCCTGCCTCAGCGCCACTGCCGAATGATAACTTGGAATCTTGGTGGGGTAGCACCCGAGATCAGTTGCACAAGGAGGTCCGGAAAGCTTTTGACAGCCTGGTGATTCTGGTGTGTTGGTGCTTATGGAAGCAAAGAAATATGCGAGTTTTCCGTCCTACGAACCCATTTCCAACGGCCCATGAGTTTACCTACGATTCTTGACGAGTTGCGCATGTGGGTGACAGCGGGCGGAGGTGGAGTTGACACCATTGTGTGAGGAGTTAGCTTAGTGTGTGGAGTTGGAGCTGGCCGTAGCCCAGTCGGCATGTGACTGGTGGCTACATTTGTAATACTCTTGTACATGTTTTTTCTATCTTCTATAAAGCTAAGGTACGCAATTTGCGTACTCTCAGAAAAAAAATTTACACACAGAAATGCAAAGTACTGTGTATAAACTTACTTCATTACTTGTCATATCGAACTGTTTTTGGCCTGTTGCCCGTCACTGATTCACTGAAAAAAATGGTTTGTAATGTTCAATATCATCCAATGGACTTGTAATGTTCGGATATCATTTATCTTGCTGCATGCACCAGTGCACCATTGCTACACAATTTCAATCCAGCTTCTTCTATTTCTTTAGAAACCTGTCCGCAGACCGCAGCCCATCAAGCGGAAGTAGAGAGCACGCTCTTGACAAACTCCCAGGGCGGCAGACAGTCGCCAACGGCGTCGCCATTGGCATTGTCAGCCCGCCACCTTCGACCATGTCGATGGTGTCGCCTTCACCTACATCCCACTCATAGCACTGCACGAGTGCCGCCACAGTCAAGCTGACAAGGCGCATTGCCAGCCATTCCCTGGGGCATCGCCTCCGACCAAGCCCGAACAGCTGCATGGGCGTGGTGACCGTGTCTCTTTCTAAGAACCGCTCGGGCCGGAACTCCTCTGGCGCATCCCAGATATTGACACCCCGGTGGATCGCCCATCCATTCACGAGAATCATCGTGCCGCGCTGGAGATGAAAGCCACCCACTGTGCAGTCCTCCATCGCCTCGTGCGCTGGGATGATTGGGCCGACGGGGCACAGCCAAAGGGTCTCCTTGACAACACACTGCAGGTAAGGTAGGTTGTAGGATCGAAAATATGTCTAGAGGGGGGGGGTGATTAGACTACTTGACCAAATAAAAATCTATCCTTTTCCCAATTTTAATTCTTGGCACATTTTAGCAACTTAGGACAAGTCAAGCAATCAACCTACCCATGCAATTCTAAGAGTATAGCAGCGGAAAGTAAACAATTGCATATGAAGATAAAGCGAGGAGTTTAGAGGGATCAAACGCAAGTGAAGAAAACGATGTTTTTTGTCTTGGTTCCGATAGGTGGTGCTATCGTACATCCAAGTTGATGGAGACTTCAACCCACGAAGGGTAACGGCTGCGCGAGTCCACGGAGGGCTCCACCCACGAAGGGTCCACAAAGAAGCAACCTTGTCTATCCCACCATGGCCATCGCCCACGAAGGACTTGCCTCACTAGCGGTAGATCTTCACGAAGTAGGCGATCTCTTTGCCCTTACAAACTCCTTGGTTCAACTCCACAATCTTGTCGGAGGCTCCCAAGTGACACCTAACCAATCTAGGAGACACCACTCTCCAAAAGGTAATAAACGGTGTGTTGATGATGAACTCCTTGCTCAAATGCTTCAAGTGATAGTCTCCCCAACACTCAAACAACTCCTCATAGATTTGGATATGGTGGAGGAAGGATTTGAGTGGAAAGCAACTTGGGGAAGGCTAGAGAACAAGATTCATATGGTAGGAATGGAATATCTTGATCTCAACACTTGAGTAGGTGGTTCTCTCTCAGAACATGAATGATGGAAGTGTAGATATGTTCTGATGGCTCTCTCCACGAGTGAAGAGTGGGTGGAGGGGTATATATAGCCTCCACACAAAATCTAACCGTTACACACAATTTACCAAACTCGTTGGACCGATTCAGAGAACTCGGTCAGACCGATTTAGTTCATAATGTGACCGTTAGGTATTTTGGTGGGACCGATATGATAAAATCGGTGGGACCGATTTCATTAGGGTTAGGGCATAACGTAATCTCGGTGGGACCGATTACACAAACTCGTTGAGACCGATTTTGGTAATAAGCACACAGAGAGTTGGTCAGGCAAACTCGGTGGGACCGATTCGCTCATTTCAGTGAGACCAAAATGTTACGAAGAGGCAACAGAGAGTTTGCATTACAGACTCGGTGAGACCGAATGCACATCTCGGTTAGACCGCAACTATTGCAACAGGCAACAGAGAGTTTGCAATTCCATCTCGGTGAGACCGAGATCCCTTTCGGTGAGACTGAGATGATTAGGTTTTCTGGCAGTGGCTATGTCAAATGAACTCGGTGGCGCCAGATAGATATTTTCAGTGGGGCCGAGTTTGACTTTTGGTTTGGGACATATGTGGATGTGAGAAAGTGGTTGAGGGTTTTTGGAGCATATCACTAAGCATCATGAGCAAGCAAGCCATTAAGCAACATCTCATCCCCTTTTAATAGTATTGGCTTTCCTATGGACTCAATGTGATCTTGGATCACTAAAATGGAAAATGTAGAGTTCTTAGCTTTGAGCTTGATCCAATCCTTTAACCTTTGCATTTTGAGGGGTCCACAATCCTAATCCATGCCATGCCAATCATTGAACTTTCCTGAAATATTATCTTGAGATAGCATTAGTTCAGTGAGCTATATGTTGTTAGTAATTACCAAAACCACCCGGGGATAGTTGCACTTTCAATCCCCCCCTTTTTGGTAACTGATGACAACATATAGATCAAAGCTTCAACAAATGATAATAAGATTTAAATACATCATCGCTTTGAGAAGTATGTGATAAGCAAATGCTCCCCCTAAATTTGTGCATTATTTTGAATTTGTGTTTGAATGCAAATGCACAATCGATTAGGATCGTGGGTTACTGTTCCACATACATCTTGATGGAGCGCTCAAAGTGATATACACTAAAGCATGCACTCATCACCAAGCAAAGTGAATGATCATATGGAAATATAGAGATAATATCATCCAAGCAAACATTAAGGTAGCATATGATCAAACACATGATCACACAAGTATCTCACACACATAACGTAGAGTATCAAGCAAACACACGAATGAAGTTCAACCAAAAGCAGGAGAGACCAATGAGGCAAAACACTCTCTCGAAGCCTATGATCTATACATATTTCTCCCCCTTTGGCAACAAGTTATCAAAAAGTTCGAAAATGCATAGTGCTATGCGTCTCTCAGGCTTGGTCTTCGGGAGGCGGTGTAGAGAGAACTCCAAGGGCGAAGGCTTTAGACGAAGTAGATGGAGCTGGTGGAGTGGCTGCTGGAGGTGGCACTGAAGCTGTAGCTGCTGGTGCAGATGTAGTAGCTCCGGTGTCTGGAACTGGCACTGCAGCAGATCTCTGACCAAGAGGCACTCGCTGAAATGCATCTGTGGTAGCCTGTCCTCCTCTCTCCTCTGCTTCCTCTGAAGCTTCTCAACTGCAAACTGGATCTCTGTCACCTTTAGATCAAGATCATAGAACTTAGTCTCAATGATCCTCTCCAAGCTCTCCTGATTCTGAGTCAAGGTGGCCAAGCCCTTCTCAATCCTCATGGTAGCTTGAATCAGATATGTCATTTGATCTTGCTTAGACTTGAGAGTCATTTGAGATGCTTCTTCTGCACTTGGCATCTTGGCAGCTTTCTCTGCTTTGGCCTTCTCTCTCCTTTCATGACTTGCACTGAAGATGGTTCATTCTCTTCCATGACAACTGTGTTGTCCTCAAAGTCAGGCACCAAGGGTAGATATTCCTTGTCCAACAAGTAAGTCCCTGTGCCCATTTTAGAGTTGATAAGCATCTGGATGTGTGGAGCATACCCACATGATCTCTTCTGATCTGCATCAGTCCTCTTGATTGTCTCTACAATCAGGCTCATAACCTTGAATTTCTGTGGCACATCAAATATATGCAGCATGTTGATGGAATGTCCTCTGATCATCTTTGCATCTCCAGACTTAGGCAGCAATGTATGCCTCAAGATTGTGTTGATGGTGGCTAGACGAGCCTGTAAATGATGTACAGATCCAAATTTGTGAGTTTCTAGATCATCATCAGGGATCACCTTGTACATATTTGCCATGGAGTTGTGGTCTTGCTTCTTCTTGGAATAGACATCTAGATCATCCTCATGCTCTTCAGGGGCATTGATTAGCTTGGCCCACTCAGCAACAGTCGACTGGTACCTTGTACCTTCAGACATCCATACAATCCTTCAATCAGGATAGAAGTGGGCTGTGGAATAGAATTGCATGATGAGTTCATCATTCCACTTAGTCAACTTTTGAGCCACAAACTTGTCCACTCCACATGCTTTGAAGCTCTCATGCACATTGAGGTAGTAATCTGCATTATCATCAATGAACTTCCAGTCTATTCTCCTCATATCACAAAGAATGGGCTTCTTGTCAAGCAAGACTGTTTCATGGAAGTCTTGTTGTTCCTTTGTGTGAAACATGTAGTCCACAACAGTCCTTATCCTTATGCATATGGATCAGACTTTCTCCACAACCTGAGACCTGCATCCTTTCTCAGTTTCATGTCCTCAGCAACTAAATGAGCATCATTGTGATCAGGGATCTTGGGCTTCAGTCTTTTGAGCATTCGAGTCTCAGCTTCCTCAGCAACTTCAGGCACTGGGGCCTTGTTCTTTTCTGAAGCTGGAATATTTCTTGTACTCCTCTTGGGTGCAGACTTGGTGGCTTGAGCAGTTTTGGGAGCAGTCTTGGGCTTAGAAGGGGCAGCCCCAGACTTGATAGCATCTCCCATAAGTTTCTGAGCTTTGGGTGCTGGTGCAGCAACCTCTTCCTCTTCTGCTTCAGCTTCATCATCATCCCTCATGGATGGCTTGCCAATCACTCTGGCTGTTGTCTTCCTAGGTCTCTTCTTTTTACCTTCAGGCTCATCATCCCTGGATTCAGCCATGAACACCATAGTCTCTTGAGTAGAGGCTCTGGTCTTAGACATGGGAGTCCTCTTGGCAGGGATTTTCCTTTTCTGCCCTGGTTTGGATGCCTCAGCTGTGCCATACTCCTTTCTGAGTACTTTCTTCTTGGAAGTGGCCTCATCTGCCACAAAGTCCTCATCCTCAGAATCTGAAGTTTTCTTCTTTCTGGTCTTGGTGGTAGCCTTTGGAAGGTCACTGGGAGTGCTTCTGCTGCTCTCATAATAGATGGAGTTGTTGGGACTAGAGCTCTCACTCAAATGCACCTGCTCCTCAGACCTGTTCTGACTGTCACCGCCCTCATATATCTCTGACACTGCAAACTGATCTTTTGAATAGATGTAGACGAAGTAGAGTGGATGAGCATCACAAAGCACATAATTTTTGCAAAACAGATGACAAGAAAAACTTAGTTTTAGTTCTCTACAGAAAGCATTTCGGAGCTACCGATTGTCAAACTCGGTGACACCGAAGCAATTCTGGAGCCTAAACTAGTAAACTCGGTCAGACCGAGTCACCGTTCGGTGGCACCGATATCGCTAGGGTTTCACAGAGAATCGAACTCGATCACACCGATTTGCAATTTTCGGTCAGACCGAAAATCACTTGTGCAATGGCCTAAGCCAAATCGGTGGGACCGATTTCTACAACTCGGTCGGTCCGAGATGAGTTCGGCGGAGACCTAACCCTAAATTATTCGAATCAAATCTACTTTCTACGGAGTTTTTGCTGGATAGGAAGATCTCATACGTGGAAAAGAAACATGGAAATGCATTGTGCTACGAATCAGAGTTAAGGAATAGCACAAAGAGTCAAGTCCATACCCTTACTCGGCGATGGACTTGCTACGGCGGCAACGGCGGTGAGAATATCCATTGACGGCGGCGGAGTCCAGCAGCGGGAGGTCGCTGGCGGTGAGGAGATGATCCGGAGACCCGAAGAGGCAGAGCAGGTTACACGCGGGCAAAGGAGTTTGGAAAGTTTCCCGAAATTTGGCCCATGAGTATATATAACCTGACGCTGTCGGTGTGACCGAGTGGAACAACTCGGTGGCACCGAGATGCAAAACTGCTAGCAGTTGCTGCAACTCGATGGGACCGAAAAGTTCAAATCGGTTGCACCAGTATTGAAAACCTAGATCAACTTAGTGAACTCGGTGTGACCAAAGTGGATGACTCGGTCATACCGAAATGCACAAAGAGGTTTTGAATATTTAAGCCTATGATGAATCGGGGACTCCGAGTGCTCCTCACACAGAGTGGTTCAAATCTAACTTGATCAAGCTTTGTGATGTGGCATGAATAGAGTTTGAGACGACAAAAGCATAGATAGCTAGAGGGGGTACTTAGGCATTCTTGTCCATCCATTTGGCAAAGGAAAAAGGAGCCAAACAATCAAAGCAACAAATGGACGTCCTCGAATGAGAAAAATATGCATTCAACATGCTCACACAATAAGATAGCAAATAAAACATGTGGCAAAGCATGCACAACCATTCTAGCGTCTATCAAGCAATTGGCGATGACTAGGTCATCTATATATGAGTATATTGACTTAGGAGTCAAATGAGAACATTTGATCATAGGTCATACTCATCGTTTAAGCGCAAATGGGGTTACCACTTTTACAGAAAGCATTGTTGTGTTCACATCATTAGAGTTGTTTTAGCTCAATTGTTAGAGTGAAGATCCCCCTAGATGTGATGTCCCCCCTAAGAGGGATGAACTAACCTTGGGTTTTGTCGATGGTGACTTCATGTAGGTGTTGAAGATGTAGATGCTCAACGTTGATGTGGATCATTTGGAGCAGTCCATTGGAGTGAGTTGCACTTTCAATGCCTACACGGGTTAGTCCCGCATGGAACAAACAAGGATATCCATAGACATAGAGTGAATTGCACACAAGATGATGTCCATGAAAGCATTAGGTTACCTTTTCCCTTGTCTTACCAACAAGAGGGTTTGTGACTCCTTGAACTAGTGCAAGATGTGAAAGTTGTTTGCACTTGTCCTTTGCCAAAATGATATGAGTGAAGTATGTTGGCGGAGTCACCCTCAAGAACTTCCTAGTTCTTCTTCTTCGTGATCCACACCATCTTGATGGGGATCCTTGGAGTTTTAGTCGTACTTGATGAGGTAGAACTTGATGTAGTCTTGGGAACCCACTTGACCAAGGCCTTAGGAGCTTCTCCAAATGCATCAATCTCTTCTTGAAGCTTATCCTTGCCCTTTAGCTTGTGGTCCTGTGGTGGAAGATCATCTTGTGCTTGTGTCCCTTGAAAAGAAGTAGGATCATACTTCTCTTGTTGAGGAACAAACTTCGTCTTGGGGTATTGATCTTCCTCCCATTCAACTCCATTGGCATTGAACTTTCATTCAAAACCAACACCTTGATTCTTCCGGTGTCTTCCTTGCTTGCGTACAATCCCCTCAAATTGCTTACTCCCGACAAGACTCTTGTAAACACCTTTCTCTATAATTCCCTTCAATAAGCTATTTTCTTGCTCAAGTGTAACTTGGCTAAGAGAGTCATTAGTGGAATCAAGAGAACTACTATAAGTAACATCATTGGATTTAGCATGATTATTGTTACTACTAGAGGAATAATCTTTCTTGTTCTTGTTGCTAGATTTTACTTGTGGCATGTAGGTAGACAAGAGTAAATGCTGGGCAATGTAAGAAGAACTTTTCTTGCGAAGATCATCATTGATTGCCTTTAAGAACTCATACTCTTGCTCAAGGTTGAGCTTTTCAAAGCGTAACTTCTCATGAGTCTTTAAAAGTTCTCGATGATCTTCCAAGGTAGTTTCATGAGCTAACTTCAGAGTGTTTAGTTCTTTAGTTAGACGCTCAATCTTCTCCTTATCATTGTCATTCGTTTTATTTTGATTAGCATGATTAATAGCAATTTCATCACTATTGAAATCAAGATACTCGGGGTGTGATACCTTAGGGCCTTTAGCCATGAAGCATCTTCCAATTCCTTCATTTGGCGAGTCAAATATGTCATAGGAGTTGGTTGACACAAGAGCAATTCCGGCAACACCTTCATCTTGAGTACCTTCGGAGTCGGAGTAGTAGCTTCCCTCAGAGTGGTTATCGGAGTTGGAACCGGGCCCATTCACCAACATGAGTTTGATGTCTTCGTCTTGTATAACTCCTTGATGATTTGTCCTTCCTTTCCGAATCTTTGCTTCTCCGAGAAGGTCTTCGTTCATAACGATCATCTCTACTCCTTCTCTCTCTTGGTGGTGAATCTTCTCTTCTACTTCTCCTTTTAGGCGAGTCTTCTCTTCTCTTGTGGGGAGCCATACACTCATTGGAGTAGTGTCCGGGTCTTCCACAATTGTATCAATTCCGATCACGACTTGAAGATCTCTTATCATTGTAGGACCTTGACTTAGAACTTCTCTCTTTGCTTCTACTCTTGTAGAACTTGTTGAAGTTCTTCACCATTAAGCTCAATTCTTCATTGAAGTCTTGTTTCTCACTTGATGATGTAGGAGCGTCACATGAAGCTTTGTAAGCACCACTGGACTTGTTATGAAGCTTTTATTATCTTTGAGTGACATCTCATGAGCAACAATTCTTCCAATGACTTCTGTTGGCTTGATATCTTTGTAATTTGGCATCATTTGGATCAATGTACGCAAGGTATCGTATTTTCCATCCAAGGCTCTTAGGATCTTCTTGATGATGAATCTGTCGGTCATCTCTTCGCTTCCTAAGCCGGCAATCTCATTTGTGATGAGAGCAAGCCTAGAGTACATTTCAACGACACCTTCACCATCCTTCATCTTGAACTTGTCAAGTTGGCTTTGGAGCACATCCAACTTGGATTCCTTGACGGAGTTGGTACCTTCGTGCATATCAATCAAAGTATCCCAAATTTCCTTTGCATTCTCAAGACGGCTGATTTTGTTGAATTCTTTGGTGAGACCGAGATCCCTTTCGATGAGACCGAGATGATTAGGTTTTCTGGCTGTGGCTATGTCAAATGAACTCAGTGGCGCCGGATAGATATTTTCAGTGGGGCCGAGTTTGACTTTTGGTTTGGGACATATGTGGATGTGAGAAAGTGGTTGAGGGTTTTTGGAGCATATCACTAAGCATCATGAGCAAGCAAGCCATTAAGCAACACCTCAACCCCTTTTAATAATATTGGCTTTCCTATGGACTCAGTGTGATCTTGGATCACTAAAATGGAAAATGTAGATTCCTTAGCTTTGAGCTTGATCCAATCCTTTAACCTTTGCATTTTGAGGGGTCCACAATCCTAATCCATGCCATGCCAATCATTGAACTTTCCTGAAATATTATCTTGAGATAGCATTAGTTCAATGAGCTATATGTTGTTAGTAATTACCAAAACCACCCGGGGATAGTTGCACTTTCATAGGTTGGTGATGTTCGACTCCTCAACCAGTCGGCCCATGCCGACGTTGGCGTCTATCTCAGCCCTCGCCTTCCGCATCACCTCTGGGTGCTTCAGAAGTAGCGCCACCGCCCACTCCGTGGTCAGTGCCAATGTGTCGGTGCCGGCGGTGAGCAGTACCTGAATGTCAGCATAGGCATAGCAACCATGTTGTCACAGACTCATAGTCTCACTCTCACAGATAGCCAAAATGGCACACATCATGGGGCTGGTGTCACACAGGCAGTTTTGCAAAAAATATGCTAGTACTCGCCAAGACAATGCCTTTGACGACGGTGTGAGTGTAATACCTGGGATCGATTTCTTGGTGCTCCAAGAGCACGTTGATTGTGCCGTTCTTCTCCACGTCTCGGCCACCGGCATTGCGCGTTCATCGATGACCATCGATGAGGGTACCGACGGACGCGTCACGCCTTGTCCGAAGGCTTACAAGCGTCGCGGAGACGGTCGACCCGATGAAGCGCCAAGAAGAAGTCACCGATGCTAGGCGCGCCGCTCACCACAAACGTCTCCTCAACGATCTCTTGGATCCTACGGACGTCGCCGGCAAGCCGGCGCGCGGTGAGCGCGCGTAGCATCACGTTAATCACCAGCTCGAATAGCCTGGGCCGGAGGGTAACAATCCCACCCCCGGTGCTTGCGCTGGCGTCGTGGGGCAGGTTTTGGACAAGGGACGCGACCTCGGCACGGTGAGGCGGGAGGTCGAGAAGAGCTCGACGGTGAGAAACCGGCGCACGCCGCCCAGTGGCCCCTGTGGGATGCCCACACGACGGTGGTCCGCCATACCCTAGGTGCTCCACAGGGAGCATCCGCAGCCGGCCAGCCAGCGCGGTGTCGTGCGCCGTGAAGCACTCATCGTCCGCCGCGTAAGTGGACACGACCAAGGCCCGGCGCGTGCCCAGACGCAGCGACAGGAGCGGCGCCGCCTCGGCGAGTGCGAATTCTTGAGCAGGTGGATGTGCACGAGCAGAGAGAGCGACGGCAAGCTCGGCGCGCTGATGGTCCCGTCCCCCGTCGTCGCCTCAGCCGAACAAAGACGATGACGAGGAGGAGAGGGGCCGAGCGTCTCACGGCATCGACCGGCGCATCACGAACCTTGGCAGCCCCGACGCCCATGTCGACGTCCTCGGCGTCGACGGGAATCTCCTGGCCATGCATACTCAAACCAAATCAGAAGGGCTCCATGGCCGCCGTGTGCTGAGCTCGAATCTTCTCGTCTCGGCCAAACTTAACGCCCGGCCAGATCAACTCCCGATGGCGCTTCTCCATGGGCCCGACTTCTCCCTCCCCCTCCTCCGATCCTCTCTTCATCTTACCCTCCCAACCCCTTCTCTGTTGCAGACGACGCCGCGGACGGCCATCTCCATGGCCAACCCGCTCATGCCGCTCTTCCTCCTCCTCGGCGCCATCGACCTTAGGGCCCTGCCATCCACCTCCGCGGAACTGGATTCATAGATGGGGGGCGGCCGCGACAACCCTAGCTGGGAGTGGGAGGACGAGAAGAAAGGGGATGCATCGGGAAAAGAGAGAGGAATGGCCGCGTGAGGAAGAGGAGAAGGTGGGCGCAGGGGACGGCGGCATCTGGGGAAGTGGAGCTCTCTCTTTCTTTCCCGGCCAATCCCTTTCTCTATTATTTTCTCTTTCTCCTCCATGAAGCGAACCTTTTGTCGCATAGTTAATTCGACGTGGACAACGCGAGGGCATGCCCATGCCGCGTACGTTAATGTTTTGGATGGGCTGATGCACTATAAGTCGAGACGATGATGCTGTGAGGGTTGGCCGGCTGTTATGGGTCACTGTGAGACCGCAAGCTAGTGTTGCGACGCTGGTGGCGGTTTTTGCGACACCTGGTTGCTTCAACGGTTGCTCCAATGCTATGAGGTGTGCTGCAACGGCCTCGGCGATGGTGCGACGACATGCTTCGGACGCCTGTGGTGTGCTGCGACCGCATCCTAGCTTCTTCCTGCATGTTGCGGCGGCTTGCTTCGACCGCCACAGTGATGGTACGAGCCGTGTTGTGACGACCGCGGTGTTACAACAACGACATGCTTTGAACACACGTGGCGGGCTTCGACGGGTACGACGATGCCACGACGGCAAAGCTTCGACCGCCGCGGTGTTGCTACGATGACATCCTAGCTTCTTCGAGGATGTTGCGATGAGTTGCTTCGACTGCCGCAGTCATGCTACGAGGCGTGTTGCGATGGTCACGACTTTAGCACAACAACATGCTTCGAACACAAGTGGCGGTCTTCGATAACTGCGATGAAGCCGTGATAGGCATCCTTCGATTGCCGCGGTGATGCTACGAGGTGTGTTGCGTTGGTCGCAACTTTAGCACAACGACATGCTTCGAACACAAGTGGCGGTCTTCGATAGCTGCGATGATGCCGCGATAGGCATCCTTCGATAGCTGCGATGATGCTATAATGACATCACAACTTCTTCAAGGATGTTGCGACGGCTTGCTTCTACAGTCATGTGATGCTACGAGGCGTGTTGCAATGGCTGCGACATTAGCATAACGACATGCTTCGAACACCGTGACGGGCTTCGACGGCTGCGATAGCATGCTTCGATGGTTGCGGTGATGCTGTGAGCGTGCTGCTGCGGCCGCGATGAGGGTGCGTGGACACACTTTGAATGCTCGTGGTGTGCTTCAATGGCCACGGTGTTGATGCAACTTTATGCTTCAACGGCCACGATGATGCTGCGATGGCGTGCTTCGAACAGTCGTGGCGATACTGTGACATCATGCTTCGACAACCACGGCGATGCTACGATGATGGTCAATGATACTATGACGTGTTTCGCGGGTGCGGCACTCTTGTGACAATGGATATGGCTACTTTGATGATGGTGCTACGGCATGCTTCGATGTCCGCGGTGATGCGGCAACGACTGCCCGACTGCTCGAGTGTTGCCGCGATGGCATGCTTCAAAGGCGACGACGACGATGGCAAGGAGGCTACATACAAAGCAACCTTTACACATGAGCTTGATGGTACCAAACAAAACAACACCTTGATCAACGTCCGGAGTATTTGTACCAACTTACCAAGGCCACGAACTGACGATCAGAGGTCGCCTTGGGCTACCTCAATCAGGCCACGATCCGCCATGATAGGCCAACTGAGGAAGTCAAGCTAGCTACGTGCTTTGTCTCAAGAAATAGGTACTCTACGTAACGTAGGTCACGAAACTGACGAGGGCGTGCCACCTTCGCATGTGGGGACACAGAGGCGCTCCACGGCTAGACGATCAAGTATGATCTAACGGCACCGGAGGCGGTCGACAAACGTGAGAAATCATCTCGCTGTGTTTAAACGTTTTCCTAAAATGAAGGTTAAATGAACGAACTACTTTAGTCTCTTTGGAAACTGGTGTAAAAGAGATAAGATCATGATCGCAAAGGATCGTGCCTTCTCAAAGACAATTCTCTGACCATGCGTTAAATACCAACTACAACTTCGAAAATAAATGAAACTATTTGAAACGCAAAACAGAAGTCCTACGTCTAGCTGGCCATCGGCGTGTCAGTTGCGCTCAGTTTGTCTGAGTGTCATGGTGCATTGCCATCTAAATCAGCGCACTACAAATGCATTGCTTGAACTCAGATCGGGGTCGGGGCCTGACTCGACGTCGAGGCCCTTTCCTGGCTTGGCAGTAGCCGATTCCTTGAATGGGACCAAGCCCATAGGGAGGTCAGATCTGAGGTTCAGACTAGAGACCAGCTCCGAGATTGATCCCATGGCGATCGAGAGGTCCTTGATCCGGACTGGAGCCCAACCGGAAAAAACGAGCTTACCCCGGGAATACACAATGTATTACAAGCTTCCGAAAGTGACCATCTAGTCCGGGTCGAAGTTTTCAACGTGTGCTAGATGGCCTGTCAAGTCGGCGTGGAATCAATGTTGCCGAACACGAATAGTTGGCCAGGGACAAAGATGTCATCCTGGCTAGTGTTGTAGTTGATCCGTAGATTAGCCGTAGATCCTTTTCGATCACACAACGGAAACTCTCAATGAAAGCATCAATGTCGGTGGTAAAACCGCAGACCTAGGGGTAGTGGGTTCTGAGCTATGTATCTCGGATGAGTGGGTAACAAGGGACGAAGGAGATATTATTTACCCAGGTTCGGGCCCTCTTGAAGAGGTAATACCCTACGTCCTTCTTTGATTGTATTGATGGTTATGAATCGAGTACAAGCTTGATCTACCTCAAGATCTTAAGTTCTGTTCTAACCCTAAGGCTAGGTGGATGAGATTATGATCGAGTCCTCTCTACAGGCTAAACCCCCTGGCTTGTATATACGCCGGAGGGGTACCTAGGGTTACATGGTCGGTTATAGATCTAAGGATGTGCATGGTGGCGACCGAAGAAGTCCTTGGAGTACACGTCAAGTCTTCAACGGAAGCCATCTTGATCACGTCGAGGTGCGAGGCTTTCGGAGTCCTTATGAGAATGAGGGCCCATAAGCACCATCAGACATCGACGACAAGGCTGTCCTCTCATACCTAGAACCGGCGCAGGATGGTCTCTGTCCCAACTCGTTGTCGTAGTGTGTGCGAAGGACGACGACCATGAGCGAAGCCACTTCCCGCCGACCCTCGAGTATGCTACCTCTTTTCCAACCATACCATTGATCTATTGCCCCATCTACCCACATCGCCGCATATGGATTTTTTCAACTCCCCATCTCCCCAAGTTACCATCCTCTGCTATGCTAGTCACTGATACGTCTCCATCGTATCTACTTTTCCAAACACTTCTGTTTTGGACTATAATTTCCATGATTTCAATGAAACTAACCCAGACTGACACTGTTTTCAGCAGAACTACCATGGTGTTGTTTTTGTGCAGAAATAGAAGTTCTCAGAATTGGACGAAACTTTTTGGAGATTTTTAATGGAATAAATAAAAAATACTGGAGCGAAGACCCACTGGAGGGGGCCACTAGGTGCCCACAAGGCACCAGGGCGCGCCCACCCCCCAGGGCGCTCCCTGGTGGCTTGTGTGGCCCACGTGGCTCCGCAAACCCTAATCTCAGCACTATAAATTCCTATCTCCCGAGAAAAAAATAGGAGAAGAAGTTTCATCATGTTTTACGATACGGAGCCTTCGCCACCTCCTGTTCTTCATCGGGAGGTTAGATCTGGTGTCCGTTCGGGGTCCGGAGAGGGGGATCTTCCATCGTCGTCATCATCAATCATCCTTCATCACCAATTTCATGATGCTCACCAACGGGAGTGATTAATTCCTTTGTAGGCTTGCCGGATGGTGATGGGTTGGATGAGATTTGTCATGTAATCGAGTTAGTTTTGTTAGGGCTTGATCCCTAATATCAACTATGTTCTGAGATTGACGTTGCTATAACTTTGCTATCCTTAATGCTTGTCACTATGGACCGAGTGCCATGATTTCAGATATGAACCCTTTATCTTTTCATGAATATATTTGTGTTTTGATCCGATCTTGCAAGTTAAGTGAATAATTATGTTCATACATCGTTTTCATTTGCCCATGAAGTCTGACCTTTACCCGCTTTACACCCTTGTGATCGTTCCTCCTACTCATGTGTACATGTCGTACCCCTAAAAGCTACCTATTTTAGATGACCCTACACTTGGGAGAGCACTAATTGCTTGATATTTTCAATGAGAAATCACCATAATAAAACAATTACCACATAATCAAAAGGGTGCAAAAAAGGGGATACATATTTGTCTGAGGGGCTCTATAGACAGTCGGCTAGGAGATCGGCCGACTGAACGGACACCGGCACGGCCGGCTGGAGCCTGGCGAGCTAAATGGGACCACATGGCCAGCTGAACGGGCCTCTACACAACCCACTCAACTGCCCTCGAAAAAGCCATGAGGCCGCAGAGCCCGTGAACAGCGTACGCACGCAGTCGCGTGGGGCCAATGAAATAGCTCACAACAAGTCCACACGCAGACACCGACAGACGGGCCATTATCATCAACTTAACAGAGCTAACACACTTGTGTAATCCAGCCTGGCAACCGACACTCTATAGGCCCGACCAATGGTAATGAGCTGGACTTCCCACTCTTTTCTTTTATGCCAATATTCTTCTTGTAGTTTACTTACAGTGTCACGAACACACAACTCCAAGAGTGGCGCAAGCCTTGGATATCTTCTGTCATGCCCGCGACGGGATAGCATGGATGCAGACAGAGTCCTTTGAATAGTTAGCTGCACCAATTGTGGACGGCGACAACGACGACAATTATTTGCGAACGCGAATAACAAACCCGGAAGCCGCACATGTGTGTAAGCCAGACAGGGTGCGCGACGGCGAGTACCAGGCAGACAAAGCCAGAATAATGGCGTTGCATCGTGCCCGGGTGTGCAACTCACCGGGAAGACATACACGAGGCGGCAAAATTTCGCGTTTTGACCTTTCTGTAAAAAAATCGAAATCTGACCCATATTCGAAATCATTTCGGTATCTGACCCTTTTGCTACTGCCAGAGATCACGCCGGTAGGCGTGTGCAGCCTACCGCCATCGATAGCGGCGGTATGTTAACGGTGGGCGCCGTCAGCCGGCCACGCGGCGTAACGGCCCTACCACCATATGTTACAGTGGTAGGCTAGCTAAGGCTACCGCCGCGGACCCAGGCGGTAGGGTCGCAGCGCACGCCTTAGGTACTGTGACGAGAAATGCATATTCCCTGGCGGTAACCATACCCTACCGCCAGGGGGCTCGACGGTAGGCTGTCTGGACCTACCGCCATGCTTCTCGGCGGTAGGGTATCTGCCACTTATTTCCTACACTTCTTTGGTCCTTTCACAAAAATACAAACAACACAACAATTAGATAGCAAATATAACGGTCCACACATTGTAGATAGCATATCACTTGAGTCTCACACATTGTAGATAACAAATTGACATGTCAAAATAGGTTCAACATAGTTTGAAAGTAGCAAAACGACATCGCCAACAAAGTTTAAAGGTACCAAATAGACATCACTAACATAGCATACAAGTTCTTGCTCACAACTAGTTGCACTAAACTACATCACAAAGACGACCTATCACTTGACCCTCCCCCTCTTAGCGGTACGTTCCTCGTTTCTCTTCGAGCGGCCTTCGCCCGGCTTCTTCGCGCAACGACGACGAGGAACCGCTTTCTGAAATGGGGATGGTCTCAAAACATCTTGGTGTGGATGAGATATCCTCTTCTCCTGGGTTGGCTGAGTCGATGGAGGCTCGTCATCATCGACGTACTCCTCCACCTCCTCTTGCTTTTCCTCCTCAATTTCTTCGTCCTCTTCCTCATAATCTTCTTCATCTTCGTGCTCAACAATACGAGATGATGAGGCTCTGCCGGCGTGGCTGGATGAAGCTCCGCCTGCGTGGCTCGATGAAGCGATGTCATGCATCGACCCTCCATGAGCAAGATCATGGACGCTGGCCGCGGCGAGTGCACCCAAGTGTACCCACTATCTTACGACAAAGACTCATGAATTTCTGCAATAGTAAACAAGCAAAAACATAACAAGGATCAACTCAAGCGTGCCCATGGTTCACGGTGGTAAGCTTCTACAATACTATAACATGGCTAAGGAAGGTTGATGTTACCTTCATCGTATCCCTCATCTTGGTGTTGGATTCCACGGTTTCGGCTTTATACGAAAGCGTGTTCGAGCCTTCAATAATACTTCTGTTGAGCTCTGAAGCCTGCACATGTAAGCATTATGTTAAATGCCAAGTTTTCAACCAACCACTCATAGCTCAAATTAAATGAGAACACCACTTATGTAGCGACCCGACCCAAATGGATCAAGTCTCTGTGCTTAAGTGTCATCCCTGGATCAGTATGCTGACACACACAATACTCGAGGATTTATAACAGAGTTCAGTCACATGTAAAAAAATAACATAAATAGTATTACCTCAAACAATATAGCGGAAGTAGCAACAAGGTTGTGGAGTCCCAACAACACCAACGACAAAGTTGAGTGTAGACATCGCAACCCTAACGTATCACTTACTCGTCGGATAATTCCTGCAACATGAGATGTTGCAACCGTTTAGGTCAGTATGTTGAATGTACTGGCAAATTCACACCATAGAATAATAATGAAAATATCTATCTCTATATGCATATTTGGCCGGTGGAGGCTCTAAGTTAAATTTTGCATAAAGCTAATTTTTTCCTACAACAAAGGAATACATTTTATTTTTCTACAAAGTTTATGCCATTATTGATAAGGTTCCTCCAACTCAATCTCAGAATCTCCAAGTCATTAATAACCCAACAATTTCATTAGATAGAGTGATGAGATCAACAAATAATTCAAATACCAGGATACTCAAGATGTCCATAACCGGGGACACGGCTATTCATGAATAGTTTGTACACTCTGCAGAGGTTTGCACATTTTCCCCCACAAGACTCGACCACATCCCTGATCGGAAGATCGATACATAGTCTTTCAAAAGCATTAACTCTTTACTCTGGGTAGACCGGTACACGTACTTTCCCCTACATCTGCTAGTCCACCACCAAAAGAGCTCACACAACATACTCAACTATGCCAGAGCCTATAATGGCTTGTGACTGCACACGGAAGTTTCTAGGCATGAATGATATATGATCCCTTTGAGCCTGGGTGGCATTCCATAGGATGATCACACGGTTTCTCCAGGATATCTTAGTACAACACTGGAATCTCCAGGTGCCCTGCAACCAATCCACCCAGATGTGTATTAAAGTTTCCACCTTAAACTTTCCCTTAGTTGTTGTTACACTCACAACTTTCATGACTCTCACATACCAATCCACGTCTACAAGCATGGCTAAGCAATAAGTAACAAAGTGTATATTCCCGGGGTTGATCTCAAGTCATAGGTTCATACCTCATGAACTACAAAGTAATTCCACATGTATCCAAGTCCTACTCATGCAAATGTTTGAGGGTGTAACTAATGCAAGTTAACTGGGTACTGAAAATTATGATCAAAGTGTAACTTGCCTTGCCGATGATCATTGAAACCTAGAGACTCGTAGTAGCAAGCTTCCCACTCCGGAAATTCTATCACAAGCAAACAATATCATACATAAGCAATCATGCATAAGAATCGAAGAAAAGATCTCGAAAAACTTTGAAAACAAGCAAATAACTCTTACAACAGAAAACAATTTCTAACGGTACCAGAATTAGGTGGATTTGGTCTTATAAGAAAGTTTAGGTCAAGAGCTTCGATTTGCAAAAATAATCAACTCAAACGGAGTTACAAAACTCAAGTTACGATAAAAAAAAGTTCAAATTCAAATTTATTTTAATTCAAAATTTAAAACTTTCAAAAATAAATTTGAGTTGTTTTACCAGATAGATGAGATCAAAATGAAGAGTTTGGCGTTGGTTTCATCTAATTCCGACAAACGAGTAAACAATACTGATCGTTTTAAGATTAGGGACTAATCTGTAAAAACTTTAATCGCGAACAAACAGAAAAAGAAAAAACTAACGAACGAACATTCGTTATCTAAACCTAACCAGTGAACAATTTCTAAATAGATCTAGTCTAAAAAACAAAACCGGGTTCTAAAAAAACCGAAAACAAAACCTTAAAAAAATGGGCGGTTCGTACCGGTTTAAAAAAAATCGGCGGTCGGGTCGGGTCGGGTCGGGTCCGGTGGCGGGTGGCGGGTGGCAGCGGCGGGGCTCGACGGAGGGCGGGTGAGGCGACGGGCTTGGGTGTCGGCAGCGGCGTGAGCGAGCGGCGGTGGCTCCGGCGGTGTGCGGCGGCGGCGGTCACGGCGTGGAGGAGAGGAGAGAGGGGGTCCGGGGCTCTAGCTTTTGAAGGCCCGGGGCGGCAGCCTTACTTGGGCGAGGAGGCGGGCGACGGCCGTGGCGAGGTCGGACTCCGGCGGAGTCCGGTGCCGGCATGGGAGAAAGACGGCGCAGGGTTGCGCCGGCTAGGCTTCGGCCCAGTTCGGTCTGAAAAAGTTTTTTTTTATAAAAATATTTTTCCGAAAATACAGAAAATAGAAAAAATGCAATAAATATATTTTCAAAAATCGCAGAAAAATTCACACGTACTTAGGGCCTTATTTATGATCCGATGAACATCTTCTGGGCTAAAATGCCTAAAATAAAAATAATTTTTTTAGTCCAAATAAAATAAAAAAATAAATACTTTTACAAATAAAAATCCAATAAATATATTTTTACTCAAAATTCAACTTCCTACATTTTTATTTTGTTTTTGACGAAGTCATATTTTCTTCTCTCATTATTTTAAAAATATTGAAAATGAAAATTGGTAAACTAATATTTGATCCAACCCCACTTAGAAAATAATAAAATTGCGGGTCGTCTTTGGAAAACTTCCAACTCTCTCTCTCTCTTGGGTCCTTGAGTTGCTTAAAGTCTCTTGGATCAATTTCCGAATAAAAATCAAATTCAAAATGCTCAAATGATGAATGCATATGAATGATCTATGTTAACATCCAAATTCAAAATTGGGATGTTACAAACCTACCCCCCTTAAGATGAACCTCGTCTGGCTTCTTCGCCCAACGACGACGAGGAACCGCTTTATGAAACGGGGATGGGCTCAAAACATCTTGGTGTGGATGAGATATCCTCTTCTCCTGGGTTGGTTGAGTCGGTGGAGGCCCATCATCATCGACGTACTCCTCCTCCTCTTGCTGTCCCTCCTCCATTTCTTCGTCCTCTTCCTCATAATCTTCTTCATCTTCGTGCTCAACAATACGAGATGACGAGGCTCCGCCGGCGTGGCTCGATGAAGCTCCGCCTGTGTGGCTCGATGAAGTGATGGCACGTATCGACCCTCCATTAGCAGGATCATGGACGTTTGCCACGCGAGCGCACCCAAGCATACCCACTATCTTACGACAATGGGTCATGAATTTATGCAATAGTAAACAAGCAAAAACATAATAAGGATCAACTCAAGTGTGACCATGGTTCACGTCGGTAAGCTTCTACAATACTATAACATGGCTAAGGAAGGTTGATGTTACCTTCATCGTATCCCTCATCTTGGTGTTGGATTCCACGGTTCCAGCTTCATACGAAAGCGTGTTCGAGCCTTCAATAATACTTCTATTGAGCTTCGAAGCCTGCACATGTAAGCATTATGGTAAATGCCAAGTTTTCAACCAACCACTCATAGCTCAAATTAAATGAGAACACCACTTACCACTCTGATCATCAGGGGCGCATACTCTCTGAAATCACCTTCCTGATCTCTGAGCCCGCCACGGTAGGCTTCATCCTCGCTGTCATTCTCCTCCAATTCAGCGATATCGTCTTTCGTTCACTGCGGCCTCAGGCATATACGGTACTTGACACCATCGTCATACCACCTCATGTGGTCTTCATGGTAGGCGATCAAGTCAACCACTCTCCTCTCACCGTCTTTGCGGTACCTCCTCTCATCCCATGCTAGCACATAGTCCTTGTGCTCCTGCCCCTAGTCTGTGATGGACCGACAATTCTTTCTACTCTTCCTAGAAGGCATAGAGAAGCAACAGACGTCATGACAACGTCAAATACAAACGAAAACAAAACAAGTAGAGAACAATGTCCTCGCCAGTGTAGGGTGGAGCCGCCGGTGTCGGTCGGTTTACCCGGTGGAGTATGTTGGAAGATCCCATATTGCGTGGCCACACGCTGTGGTAAGTGCCACTGGACGGCGTACACACATATCAAGGGCACAATGCACTGCCAGGCAAGCCGATCCTCCTCACACATCAAGTTGAGCTCGAACCCTCATTCTCGGTTGTGGTACGGCCTCCAGTTAACCAACATAAGTATTGTTAAGAAC
Source organism: Secale cereale (assembly GCA_902687465.1). Classification (NCBI taxonomy): domain Eukaryota; kingdom Viridiplantae; phylum Streptophyta; class Magnoliopsida; order Poales; family Poaceae; genus Secale; species Secale cereale. Next base: position 470,904,160 of record LR738711.1, on the reverse strand, counting down.
AATGAAATTTGCTACGAAACGAGTGATAAGCTACTTGGTATACCTGAAATTCTGTTAGGTTGTACAACTCGTTATTGAAGAGCTTGTACAACGTACTGGCCTTGCCTGTGTAGACCTTCACCTTGTACCAGGCATACACGATGGTCGGGTACCGAGCACTGTCCTCTTCGAGGCCATAATCCGTCCATGCACGCGAGCGAACCCTCTCTGGACGGCCCACCGGCAACCGCTCCCACATCCAAATTGGAAGGGCCCAAACAAATCCATACACGCCTAAGGTCTCTTCAGTCCTCTGCGTTGCGTCATCTAGCTGCAAACATGAAGTGATGATGATCAGATAACACAATCTCAAACAACATACATAGGTCGAAAAACGAGTACTGAGATTTTTATCTTACCGAGCGGTATAGGTAAGCTAGGCCAGCGGACCCCCAGCTGTACCCAACATCCCAGTCCTCTAGGAAGCTGAGATACATCCATAGGGCGCAATCCCCCAAGAAGTCTGGAAGGACGACCACTGTCAGAAGGTACCACAAATAGGCCCTCGCGTACTGCTCCACGGTCCGCTCATCGGCATCTTGCGGGCATACAGACCGGTTCTCCAGGAGCCACTTGAGTCGCACACCGAATGTTCAATTCCCCTTCATGGGAGGGCATCCGCCGATGAGGGCGATCACCCTCTCCTGCTAGTTGGCTCTCTCCACTCGCCTAGTGAGAGCATGGCCCTGTATGGGCAGGGCCGTGATCATGCCGAAGTCCTCGAGAGTCACTGTCATCTCACCACAAGTGAGATGGAAACTGTGCGTCTCGTGGTGCCACCGGTCGATCAATGCCGTGAGGGCTGAGTGGACGAGCGTCAGCGGGTGTCTTTTGAACTGAAGAACGAAACCCAACATCCGTGCTCTCCTGAAGTACAGAGTGTAGCGCTCATCGTACTACATCTGCACGGCCTTCGTGTGGCCCCTCATCTGCAATGGGGGGAGCATCTGTTAAAATGTAAACATAATTGTTAGTGACTTATTCTGTCATAATAAACAATACAACATATTGATGATAGACATTACCACTCCGTTCTCCATAGAACGGGCGCAGTGACCGTTGTCAAAAGCATGATCAATCATGGTGTACTTGACCCTGATTTCTGGCGCAAGGGGGGGCCGCCTGTAACAATTGGAAATGATGTCATTTTCAACCAACTAGTATGATTTTGAACGAACATGAAACATATCAAGTCCAAATATAAATGAAATCATATTCAACCGTCATGAATCATATCATTTTCATCATTCACCACTTATTCAACCAACATTCATTAATCATCATATATTCAACCAATATAAATGATCAATATGAATGAATCATATTCAACCAACATATCTCATTCAAAAACATTCAACAATGCATCATATCATAATTTTTCTTGATGGTTCACATTTTTTTCACCAACAACGGCCACTAATTGCATCATATTACATCCAAATACATCATATATCAAAACAAATTCCTCCAACATGCATCATATCATGTCATCATTTGTTCAAAAAAATGCCTATACATATTTCAACAAAATCCATAATATGACAACTTGTTCAAAATATATGCATGTACATAATTCAATCATATATAGTCAACTACTTACAATCCCTACAACATCAATCATGTGAAAATTTGTTCAAAAAAAGTTGAATCTCCAAGTAGGGTTCATATAAAAACTAGGGTTCATACAAAAACTATATATAATCTCCACAACTAGTTATTAGAGTTCATATTGAACGCTATACATCATACACAATCAACCTAAGCAATTCTAAGATTTAAATAAAGTAAGAAGATAGGGTTTATTCGCAGCAAATAATGCATCAAATCGAAAGCGTTCCGAGTAGAACTAATTGGAGGGATTGAGAGAGCTTACTTTTCCCGTGTTAGAGCCATCTCGATCCACCAAAATGGTGGCAAAATGAAGAAGATCGGAGGGGGGAGTGGAGGGGATGAGAGATATCTTGTTCTCTCTGTCCTTGCGGCCGCGCTGTTGTGAAGAAGAAGATGTGGGCTGGTTGGTGGGTGGGCCCCATGAGCTGGCCCCCGCGGGCTTATAAGGATTCGGCCCATACCGCCAGGCTCCATGGCGTTAGTGTTGCATAGGCTACCACTGTCATCTCTGGCGGTAGGGTGGACGGCAGGAGACGGCTCTGTTTACTTCAAGCTGACGTGGATGAGTGGTCTACCGCCGCGGTATCTCGCGGTAGGCTGCTGATTTGTCTCCAACGTATCTATAATTTTTAATTGATCCATGCTGTTATATTATCATTCTTGGATGTTTTACAATCATTTTATAGTCATTTTATATCATTTTTTGGTACTAACCTATTGACATAGTGTCAAGTGCAAGTTGTTGTTTTCTGCATGTTTTTTACATCGCAGGAAATCAATATCAAACAGAGCTCAAACACCGCGAAACTATTTTTTTTGATTTTTTCTGGGCCAGAAGGAAGACATTGGGACCTGGTGGCACCTGGGGGGGGGG
>LR738711.1:470877864-470901528 GCA_902687465.1 Secale cereale | reverse complement strand
GGGGGGGGGAGTCCCGAGGAGGGGACAACCCACCAGGGCGCGCCAGGAGGCCCACGCGTGCCATGGTGGGTTGTGCCCACCTCGGGTGCCCCCCCGGACCGCCTCTTTGCTATATAAATACCCCAATATTCCCAAAACCCTAGGGGAGTCGATGAAATATTCATCCAGCCGCCGCAGAGTCCAGAAACACCAGATCTAATCTAGACACCATCACGGAGGGTTTCGCCACTTCCATTGGTGCCTCTCCGATGATGCATGAGTAGTTCCTTGTAGACCTTCGGGTCCATAGTTAGTAGCTAGATGGCTTCCTCTCTCTCTTTTGATTCTCAATACAATGGTCCCTTGGAGATCCATATGATGTAACTCTTTTTGCGGTGTGTTTATTGGGATCCGATGAACTTTGAGTTTATGATCAGATCTATCTTTTTATATCCATGAAAGTTATTTGAATTTCTTTGATCTCTTATATGCATGATTGCTTATAGCCTCATATTTCTTATCCGATATTGGGTTTTGTTTGGCCAACTTGATCTATTTACTTTGCAATGGGAATAGGTGACCGGTATTGGGTTTGATCTTACAGTGCTTGATCCCAGTGACAGAAGGGGAACCGACACGTATGTATCGTTGCCACTAAGGATAAAAGGACGAGATTCATATCTAACGCCATAAATATATGGATATTTTCTACATCATGTCATCATTCTTAATGCATTACTCCATTTTCCATGAACTTAATACACTAGATGCATGCTGGATAGCGGTCAATGTGTGGAGTAATAGTAGTAGATGCAGGCAGGAGTTAGTCTACTAATCTTGGACGTGATGCCTATGTAATGATCATTGCCTGGATATCGTCATGATTATTTGAAGTTCTATCAATTGCCCAACAGTAATTTGTTCACCCACCGTTGCTATTTTTCTCGAGAGAAGCCACTAGTGAAACCTACGCCCCCGGGTCTTCTTTCTCATATATTTTCCTTTGCGATCTATTTGCCTTTGATTTTATTTTCATATATACTAAACCAAAAACCCAAAAATACCTTGCTGCAATTTATCATATTTATCAACCAATCTACCAATATTTATATCTCTCTCACGTTCGTTACCCGAAAGGGATTGACAACCCCTTTAACACGTCGGGTTGCGAGGTGTTGTTATTTGTGTGCATGTGCTGTTTACATTGTGTTGCTTGGTTCTCCAACTGGTTCGATAACCTTGGTTTCACATCTGAGGGAAATATCTACCGCCGCTGTGCTGCATCATCCCTTCCTTTGGGGAAAAATCGACATAGCTTTAAGCGACATCAAAAGGAATTTCTGGCGCCGTTGCTGGGGAGCACCTTCAACATATACCAGGTTCCTAATCACAAATCTCATCTCCTCGCAATTTACATTATTTCCCATTTGCCTCTCATTTTCATCTCCCCCACTTCACAAACAAGTGCCGTTTTATTCGCCCTCTTTTTCCGTCTGCCGTTTTTCCGGTCGGATCTATCACCACTTGTGTTCTTGTTTACAATTGCTAAAAAATGACGCAAGAGAACACTAAGTTGTGTGATCTTTCCAATACCAACAACAATGATTTTATTGGCACTTCGATTGCTCCACTCTCCACTTGTGCAGAGACTTGTGATATTAATACCGCTTTGTTGAATCTTGTCATGGAAGATAAATTTTCCGGCACTCCTAATGAGGATGCCGCGTCCCATCTTAATATCTTCGTGGAGTTATGCGATATGCAAAATAAAAAAGATGTGGACAATGATATTGTGAAATTGAAATTATTTTTGTTTTCTTTGCGAGATCATGCAAAAATTTGGTTTTCTTCTTTACCTCGCAATAGCATTGATTCTTCGAACAAATGCAAAGATGCTTTTGTCACTAAATATTTTCTGCCCGCAAAAATTATATCCCTTAGCACCCAAATCATGGATTTCAAGCAACTTGAACATGAGCATGTTGCAAAATCTTGGGAAGGATGAAAAAATGCTAAGGAATTGCCCAACTCATGGGATAAATCTTTGGATGATCATACATTTTTTTACGCGAGATTGAATTTTGTTTCTTGAAATCCTTTGGATTCTGCCATTGGTGGCACCTTTATAGAAATCAATTTGGGTGAAGCCACCAAATTGCTTGATAATAGCCTATAAGCAAAAAGATTAATGCAGTTGAGATTGATTCTTTGAATGAAAAAGTTGATGCTCTTATGAAAATAGTTGCTAGTAAAAGTGCTCCTATTGATCCTAATGATATGCCTTTGTCTACCTTGATTGAGAAAACTAGTGATGCTATAGATGTGAACTTTATCTCTAGAATAATTTTAAAAACAATGCTTATAGAGGTAATTTTAATCCTAGGCCTTTTCCTAGTAATTCCTCTTATAATTATGGTAATTCATATGGAAATCAATCTTGCAATAATAATAGGAATACCTCTGATCTAGAGATTAATATTAAAGAATTTACCAATACTCAAAAAGTTTTCAGTGCTTCCATAGAAGAAAAATTGAATAAGATCGATGATATGTCTAGGAGTATTGATAGGATTTCTCATGATGTGGAAAATCTCAAGTTGAAAATTTTTGTGCCTAAAGTTGAAGAATCAATTAAAGCTCTTTATGTTTCTATGGATGAAAGTAAGAAAAGAACCGCCATGCTCAGAGCTAAACGATAATTTTTAGAAAAGGCGTTTTCTAGTGATTGCTTTCATAAAAATGATGAAGACATAAAATGATTGGTGTTTCTTACATTGATTCTTTGTTTAGTAAAGTTCAACTTGATGATAAAGGGACTGAAGAAGAGTCAATTTTAGGTAGAAGGCATCCCCATATTTCGGAGGGTGAAAATCTTATTGATTTTTTTGATAAAAGTGGGCTTGGAGAGGTCAAGACTTTAACTAGTGACGCACCCACTATTTTGGATTACAAAGACTTTAATTATGATTGTTGTTCCTTGATTGATTGTATTTCTTTGTTGCAATCCATGATTAATTCACCCCATGCTTATGAACAAAATAAAGCTTTTACTAAACATATTGTTGATGCTATGATAAAAGATTTTGAATAAAATTGGAATTAGAAGATCCAATTCCTAGAAAGTTGCATTATGAATGGGAGCTACCATCAAAATCAAAATTAAAAATTATGAGTGTTTTGGTTTGTGTGATTTGGGTGCTAGTGTTTCCACTATTCCGAAATCTCTTTGCGATGTTCTTGGTCTTACCAATATTGAAGATTGCTCTCTTAATTTGCATTTGGCGGATTCCACTATTAAAAAGCCTCTGGGAAGGATCAATGATGTTCTTATTCTTGAAAAAAGGAACTAGTACCCATATACTTTATTGTTCTTGAAATTGATTGCAATCCGTCTTGCCCAATTATACTTGGTAGACCATTTTTGCGAACTATTGGCGCGGTGATTGACATGAAAGAAGGGAATATTAAATTCCAAATTACCCTGAGAAAGGGCATGGAACACTTCCCTATAACCAAGATAAAATTGCCTTATGAATATATAATGAGGGCATCTTATGGAACATCCAACAAGGATGACAATACTTGAAATCTTGGTATTATGCCTAGCTAAGGGCGTAAAACGATAGCGCTTGTTGGGAGGCAACCCAATGAATAAAATTTATTTTTGCCTTTTGCTTGCTGTTCTTGAGTGTTTACAGAATTATTCTACTGGTATGATTGTGTTTTTTGTTTTAATTAGTGTTTGTGCCAAGTAGAACCGATAGGATCTTCTTGGGTGATAGTTGTTTGATCTTGCTGAAAAAGACAGAAACTTTGCGCTCACGAGAAAAATTCCCATTTTTAACAGAAAAGTGTTTTTAGTTGATTCTTTTTTTAGAAGATTAATATACAAATTTCACACGTGTACCTATTTTTTTTCAAGATTTTTAGAGGTCCAAAAGCTTTTGAAACTTCCAGATTACTACAGACTGTTTTGTTTTTGACAGATTCTGTTTTCTTTGTGTTGTGTGCTTATTTTGATGGCTCTATGGTTTTCTTTGATGAGTTTTTTCCATAGAAAAGTTGGAATACAGTAGATATAATACAAAAACAAAATATGAATTGGTTTGATGTAGTACTTATAGTAGTGGTTTGTTTTCTTTCACTAACGGATCTCACGAAGGTTTTGTTGAAGTTTTGTGTGATTGAAGTTTTCAAGTTTTGGGCTATCTTACGATGGATGAAGGAAGGATGTAAGAGCCTAAGCTTGGGGATGCCCCGTCATCCAATAATGAGCAACCAACTAAGCTTGGGGATGCCCTTGAGTCGCATCCCCGCTTTCTTCCAACAACTATCGATATTTCACTTGAAACTATATTTTTATTCGTCACATGATATGTGTTTTGCTTGGAGCGTCTTGTATGATATGAGTCTTTGCTTGTTTTATTTTGCTTTTAAGTCATAAATACTTGTTGTACACACCTATTTGAGAGAGCCAAAATTATGCCATGACTTGTTAGAATAGCTCTCTATGATTCACTTAAATCTTTTCTGAGCTATGACTTGCTCTAGTGCTTCACTTATATCATTTTGAGCACGGTGTGCTTAGTTATTTTTCTGCTCTGCTCCTTAAAATTCAGCTCTGCTTCAGAAAACACAAGCCAAACGGGGTAGCTTCACGATATGCTGCTCCGCAAAAAAATAGAATCTGGGGTACAACTTCCAGTTTTTTTGAAGCTCTTCAGGGGGTGCTCCAGAAAACTTTAGAAGCTGGTGTTGGGTTAAAATTACCCACCACTACCACTAGTAAGTGGATACCCCTTCGTTTCTCCCTCCTCAACCAATCAAATAGATCCTTTCCACCAAATTTCTCATTCTTAAAGCTGGAGCTAGATGGAAACCAAACATTCTCTTTGGTACTGCTACAACTTCTGGATGAAACTGCTCCAAAGTGAATTTCGTGGAGCGAAGCTGATTTGGGTGAAGTGCAGCAGTCCCAAACAGACCCTTAGTAAATTTAAAGAAATTCTCTTTTGCTTCACTTATATTATTTTGAGAGAAAGAAAGAAAATTGTTATGCTCATGATCTTCACTTATATTTGTTCGAGCTTATCAAAAGCAACACATGACAATTACTCCCAAAGTGATAGATATCCAAGAAGGATAAAGAAAAGAATGTCATGAAGATCATTGGACAAAATAAACTTGATTCCTTGTAATAGTTTTGAGACATGATGATATGATATGTGAGTCATGTTGATGAGTAATTGTGCTTTAGTAACAATACTAGTGTTGAGGTTGGTGATTCCCTATGCAAGCATGAAAGTCAATACTTCTGCAATGAAATTATATCCTACTTGTGGTGCATTATTCGGTGTTATTTATGATCAATGTTTGCTTACGAGATTAGTTGTTTCATGGTTGGCCGCTTCCCAGTCTTTTGCTAGGCTTCATTTTGCACTAAGTATGAGCTCTACTTGTGCATCCAAATCCTTTATCCCGGTTTTGCCATATGAGTCCACCATACCTACCTATATGCGGTATTTCCTTGCCGTTCTAAGAAAATTTGTATGTGCCATCTCAAATTATCAAAATAAAGTTCCCTTTTGTGTGCCCGTACCGCTCGCGAGGCGGTGAGGGGTGGCCAATATTTTCCATGCTGGATGTGTTATTCTCACGATGATTGTTTATTCACTTGTCATTGCACGAGAGTACGTCAAAGGTATTAGGGATGCCCAGTCCTGAAATGATTTTTTTACTTATGTTGTCAAATAATAAATTCCTTGGAAATTGTTGGTATGGAAGGCAACCGTGGATTCGGCTAGCCATGCCTTGTGAAAGTTTGGTGGAAAAGGAATAAATTTTATTTTCTGTTTGGGAACCGCCTATGATATATCTAGCATGGAAAGTGTTGGGAATCTCAAGTCGTTCTCGTTGGTGGGAAAAGTATACCTCCCAAAAAAATTATCTCTCAATTTAAGCTTTGAGATCTGGCACCTCTACAAATCCCTACTTCCCTCTCCGAAGGGACTTTCTTTTACTTATACAATTTTTATTTTTGAATTTGAGTCTCCATCTTCTCTTACAAGCACCAACAAGGAAACACTATGATCGTACTTGAGCATTGGATGTAACTAATATACGAATGTGTTTCATGAATGGATCAATGATAGAGCATAATGGGCTAGGGATAACTTATTTTAGCATTGATATTTTGAATGACATGCTTGCTTGTTGATATGCTTGAGTATCTAAATTATTATGTCAAAACTAGACTATTGCTTCGAACCATATAAAAGTCCAAATGTCCATGCTATAAAGAAAAGAATATGATATGACTTGATAAACAGCACTCCACATAAAAAGTTCTGTTTTTATCACTTACCTACTCGAGGACGAGTAGGAGTTAAGCTTGGGGATGCTGATACGTCTCCAACATATCTATAATTTTTGATTGTTCCATGCTGTTATATTATCATTCTTGGATGTTTGACAATCATTTTATAGTCATTTTATTTCATTTTTTGGTACTAACCTATTGACATAGTGCCAAGTGCCAGTTGCTGTTTTCTGCATGTTTTTTACATTGTAGGAAATCAATATCAAACGGAGCCCAACCACCGCGAAAATATTTTTGTGATTTTTTTGGGCCAGAAGGAATACATTGGGCCTTGGTGGCACCTGGGGGGAGTCCCGATGAGGGACAACCCACCAGGGCGCACCAGGAGGCCCACACGCGCTCTGGTGGGTTGTGCCCACCTCGGTTGCCCCCCGGACCGCCTCATTGCTCTATAAATACCCCAATATTCTATAAACCCTAGGGGAGTCAACGGAATATTCATCCAGCCGCCGCAGAGTCCAGAAACACTAGATCCAATCTAGACACCATCAGAGAGGGGTTCACCACTTCCATTGGTGCCTCTCCAATGATGCGTGAGTAGTTCCTTGTAGACCTTCGGGTCCGTAGTTAGTAGCTAGACGGCTTCCTCTCTCTCTTTTGATTCTCAATATAATCGTATCTTGGAGATCCATATGATGTAACTCTTTTTGCGGTGTTTTTGTTGGGATCCGATGAACTTTGAGTTTATGATCAGATCTATCCTTTTATATCCATGAAAGTTATTTGAGTTTCTTTGATCTCTTATATGCATGATTTGCCTCATATTTCTTCGCCGATATTGAGTTTTGTTTGGCCAACTTGATCTATTTAGCTTGCAATGGGAAGAGGTGCCCGATAGTGGGTTCGATCCTATGGTGCTTGATCCCAATGATAGAAGGGGAACCGACACGTATGTATCATTGCCACTAAGGATAAAAAGACAAGATTCATATCTAACTCCATAGATATACCGATCTTTCCTACATCATGTCATCGTTCTTAATGCATTACTCCGTTTTCCCATGAACTTAATACACTAGATGCATGCTGGATAGCGGTCGATGTGTGGAGTAATAGTAGTAGATGCAGACAGGAGTCGGTCTACTAATCTTGGACGTAATGCCTATGTAATGATCATTGCCTGGATATCGTCATGATTATTTGAAGTTCTATCAATTGCCCAACAGTAATTTGTTCACCCACCGTTGCTATTTTTCTCGAGAGAAGCAACTAGTGAAACCTACGGCCCCCGGGTCTTGTTTCTCATATATTTGCCTTTGCGATCTATTTGCCTTTGCTTTTATTTTCAGATCCACTAAACCAAAAACCCAAAAATACCTTGCTGCAATTTATCTTATTTACCAACCAATCTACCAATATTTATATCTCTCTCACATTCGTTACCCGAAAGGGATTGACAACCCCTTTAACACGTCGGGTTGCGAGGTGTTGTTATTTGTGTGTAGGTGCTGTTTACGTTCTGTTGCTTGGTTCTCCTACTGGTTCGATAACCTTGGTTTCACATCTGAGGGAAATACCTACCGTCGCTGTGCTGCATCATCCCTTCCTCTTTTGGGGAAAAACCGACGTAGCTTTAAGCGACATCAGCTGCACACCACTACCGCCGTTGTATCTGGCGGTAGGCAAAAGGGTCAGATCCCGAAATACTTTCAAACCCGGGTCAAATCTTGATTTTCTTTTACAAAAGGGTCAAAACATGAAAATTTGCCATTTGAGGCTGTGTCTACATGACGTTCGCGAAAAGAACCAACTTATTAGGCTGATCAATCGTTGGTCCATTCCAAGGCATTTCGAGTCATCTGAGTGGAACATCCAGGCGCAAAGCAAGCGATTTTGGCCGGGTCGAGCCCAGAATAGGGAACCAACCCAGCAGGGTCGAGCGTACACATGCAAGAATTTTTCCATCATGTCTTTGGCCTGATGGAACTACCCTAGCCGACTGGCTCTCTTAGACAGGCTGTCAGTCGAACAATGCGTCCAGCCCCACGTGTGTGCCGGGAAGGAGCCGATAGCAATTTAACCGGGCAGCCGCCACTGTAGTCATGTGTAGTCGAGGTGTGCTTGACACTTCTATCGGCCCAGATGCTGGGTTCCTCTGGCCGGAGGAAGAAAGAGATGCGCTAAGCGAATTATGTGAAACTTAAAATGAAAGTCAAGTGAATTATTTGAAGAGACCAAGACGAGTAGCAACTAATACAATTGGAAATTTGGATGAAATGTTTGATGGATGATGCGTTTGTATTTGCCCTGTATATTTACCAATGGCAGATAATGATGATCGTTTCCCATATTCTTATTTGGCCCGTCAGGGCAACCGAACAACCGTTTCGACAACTGTCTCCCACATACCCAACCTTTCTGCTTGGACTAAGATATAACCATACTTTCTACCCGGCCACGTCATGCTCGACTATCCCAGTTTAGGAGCGTGGCAAATTTTACCGCTGGTAGAGCGGACAGCTCCGACCGACCCTTAAGGGGGTGACCTGCCCGGACCATTGCCGGCGATTGTTCTAGTCGACCGGGGCCCTTGTGCCGGCTTGTTCATGCTTGGTTTGACAGTTTGGCGGAGAGACCAAACACAACCTGGCAGTTCAGGGAACTATTTCAAAATAATAATTCCTCAACTGTTTACAAATGACTATGTTCATATTGCGTTCTATAGCCTTGATAATGATCAGCTTTATTTTATGATTTGTTTTGATAACATGTTACCGCAACTCGAAAGTTAAGCAGAGTAATTGAAACTACAACAAAAATACTAAGCAACGCTATGTGCATCATGTAAATATCCGTTCTATAAATCACAAGAGGCCAAACAAATTACCGTAAGAAACCACATGGTATTGCAATACTGGAAGAACTGAAAAAACTTAAGGCATCAAAATATTGGAAGTGCCGCAAACCAACATGTGGTTGGATGGTTAGAGGGACTGTGGTATCCCCAGCCCTCCATGGTTCAAGTCCTAGTGTTCGCACTATTCCTGAATTTATTTCAGGATTTCCGGCGATGCACTTTCAGTGGGAGGAGACGTTCCCGTCGACGACGAGGCGCCTACGGCGACTTCGTAAATCTCAAGATGTTATGCCGACTCAGTCTCTCAAAGGTGCTCATAGGGGTAGGGTGTGCGTGTGTGCGTTCATAAGGATGAGTGTATGCACGTATGGATGAGTGCTTGCATTTGTACTGTGTTAAAAAATGGAAGTGCAGGGACTAATCTCAAAGACCATAAGCACACAAGGAAAATCAAATCGCAGGACCCATGGCTATCCATTGTTATTAACGAACACATGATACAAGGAGTGCATCGACCACATACAAAACAACAAGAAAAAGTACAATATCTATCGATGGTTATTTTAGTACATGTCGTTGGTGCAATGATAGGCCCCTTATGTTTTGGAGTTTGTTGACATAAACATTATGTGACTTATGTGTTTGCTAGTGCACACAGAATTACAGGTCCCTGATGTATCGAGGAGTTTGATGCAAATAAGGAAGATAATCTCCCTGCGTTGCAGCGAAGGTTATCACCAAAGATGATGATAAGCAAGAGTGACCCCTAAAAATTGCTGAAGTGAAGCAATTGGTTTGGTGTCTGTCAAAGGAAAATGACTGTGTTCTAGGAGAATGAAGACGAAGTGAAGATGTAGCATTTATTTCGTTCGTTCTTCTTCTTTCGTTGAGTCATAGGACCACCGTACTATTAAGAGGGGTGTAGCGTTTTGAAACTTTGGTTCTCTGATGCTAAACCCAAATCCTATGAAAGTTGCGAGAGAAATATCTTTGTGATCCGAGCAAATACCCGCCAGCAAGAGAGTGTGATCTTCTTCGCTACGAGAGACTTTCCTAGGACCGAGGAGTTAGCATTAGTTGTTCCTCAAGTAATGTTACCGTTGCTCAAAAATCCGACCGTTGTGAACGTGTCGGTTGGCCATTGGCTGGACCGCGTGTCCAAAATTGTCATTTCCCATCTAGGAAGGCTGTGGCTATAAATAGCCAACCCGCACCGAATTTGTCCGGTGGCCGCGCCGTTTGATTATGAGAAGATTGTTCAGCAAACCACTCTCTGACCGATTTGAGTTTAAAATCAACCAAGAGAAAACCCCCTAGAGCCGAAGAATAAGATAGTGGTTCACCACCACTGGAATCTAAGTTTAGTACGCTTAGCCTATTACTCTTGAGAGTTGCAAACTCTCTAGACGGCCAGGTGTCAATTTATTCAGATACCAAGACTGATTGTGGTTCTCGGAGAAGAAGTTTGTAAATGTTCAAAGATCGCCTTCAAGTATCTACCATGAGTGATCGACATCGGTTGACGAATTGATTGTCAAGGAGAATAGGGTGAAGAGAGTTTATCTTCTGTGTTAAGTCACAACTCCTCTAACCAGACGTAGTCCTTGTGTAGAAGGATGAGCTGGTCGAACAAATACCTTGTCGACATCGAGCATAGCCAGTTATGTCTATCACCCATGTTTACCTTCGATGCATATTGTTCGTGTGAATTGTATCAATGCATAACTTAGTTTCCTTTCGGTACTCAGTTTTAGTTTGTTGTTGTCTGTTTATCATTCGTTCTGCTACTAGGTTCTGTGAGTTTTAAGTTTTTCCGAAGAAAATTTAAAATGCCCATTCACCCCCTTTGGTAGACATACTTCGTTCCTACAATTGGTATTAGAGCATTGTACTCCTTGACTCTGCTCATTTTAGTCTATCGACTTTGGAGTTTAAGTATGTCTTAAGTGAAGTAAAAATCACATCTCAAGATCCCCATCTTCGATGGGACGGACTATCCCTTCTGGAAGGAGAAAATGAGGACCCATCTCTGAGCGATAGATGATGACATGTGGAATGTGGTAAAAGTGGGGTTCACAGTTGCTATACGTCAAGGCCCCTCTGATGAATAGAAGAAACTCATTCAGATGGATGCTCAATCCAAAGATGAAATTGGGGGACATCTCTCTCGAGCGCAATTTCTTTGGTATCTCCAATGTGAAACTGCGAAGGAATTGTGGGACGTCCTCGAGAAGATCAATGAAGGAGTATCTACTCAGAAAGAGGCTCAAATCAATACTCTTCGTGCAAAATTCAATCATTTCAAGCGCATTGGAAATGAAAGCTGCCAGCAAACCTTTGACTGCTTCAGTGACATAGAAATGCGCTTCAAGGTTTCGTCGCCAAAGATATTACTGACCATGGCGACCTCTTGACAGTTCATTCAACACTCTTGTCTTGATGATTCATGAGCGGGATGATTTCAAATCCCTCGACTCTGCCGATATCATGGAAAGACTGAACACCCACAAGGAACAAGATGAAGAGAAGAGAGGTCTCTATGGATCGAGTCGGCGCAAAAACTCATGCCCTCAAGGCTGCACCTGATTCTTCCTTGGATGGATATGTCGAAGAAGATTAAGATGATCCATAAAGACTTAGCAAAGATATTAGACTCATCATGAGAAGATTCCAGCGCTTTCACAAGAGGACCCAATTCCAGAAAAGAAGTTCAAGCAACTCTGGGAGTTCAAAATCATCAAAACCTCATGGATAATACACCCATTTCAAGTGCAAAAAGCCTGGACACTTTGTTTTGGAGCTATCTGGGAAGCTAAAATCTATGCAAGTGGAAGATATGATTCTGAAAACTATCGAGGCAAAAGCAGGAGCAAGAACCACGACTGCGATGCTGAGAAGAAGACGAAGAAGTTTTTCAAGAAGAAGAACAACTCCACATCAAAATCCTCGTCAAGATATTCTTCAAGGAATCCCTCCAAGTCCTCCTCCAAGAATACCTCTCGCAAGGCCAAGGCGTACGTCGACAATGAGATGGATTCTAATGAAGAAGAATCATCTGCCTCCGAAGAAGATGATGAATCTGATGAGGATTTCGACTCAGGCATGGCTGGCATAGCTTATGCTTCCACTCCAGCTTTGAAATTCTTCAACAAGTACTCAAGCGATGATGAATCTCATGCCTACTGCTTCATGGCCAAAGCCTCAAAGGAAAAGGTATCCTTTAAGAATCACAAAATTCACTCCAATGATCAATATTCTTCTAATGAAGATGACCATGCTAAGTTGATAAAAATTGCTAACATTCAACAAAACTCTTTTAAGAAAATTGAGAAACCGTCTGGAAATATGAAGGGTTGTTGGTTGAGGAGATGGAGAAAAATCAGCCATTGACCAAAGAGTGTTATGCTCTTAAGTCACAAATGGAAGAACTGTCAAATCGTCATGATTTCTCTCGGTCGACCATGATAGATTGACCTATGATTACCTGAAAAGGAAACATAAAATTGAATCACTGAGAGAGGCGCATGAGGATTTGATCAGAGAACATTTTCTCCTCACCCAACAACTTAAAGAGAAAGAAGTGTTTGTGCCACCATGTTTAAAATGCCTTGAATGATCAAATGCAGAACCAAGTACTGAATCATCTGTGAATGCTAACCCCTTAGTCAAGGAAAATGGTTCCATTTCTGATGAAAATGTTAGGTTGAAGGATCTCTTCAGACAGGAATGTTCAAATCTCTCAAAGGACATCAAACCCTTTGCAATGTGTTAGAGAAATCCATTCTTCACAAAAATTCCAGGAAATAAGGCATCGGTTTCGAAAGGAAACTTAATAAAAATGGCACCTACTGGGAATCTCATCAATATCCTCAAACTATGTGGGTTCCTTCAAAGAGCAAAATGCTCGATCCAACATTACTCTCGAGATATGTGTCAGGACCCCGATCCTAAGTCACACCGATCTAGCTGTAACACGTCATATCACTTTGCGGTCTCACGCACGGTAACCCCACGGGTGCCACCTTACCTGGCCCGGGACCGTTTGCGCATTTTGGCACACGTATATGACAGTGTCACTAGCATCCATATGACAGAGAACCCGGGCCAACATGGCTAGTTATAAACCAAAAGTGGCACTAAATTACAGAGACAGACATCCATGACCCAGCAACGAACGTGTCGGTCATCAACGTATGAACCCAAGTCGTAGCAAGCTACATGGACTTAAAGGAACAACGCGTGACATTTCCCCTAAGGGACAGACACAGGAACGAAGAAGGACACATGCTGGCCAGCCTACGTGTTCCGAGCAGTAGCAAGCTACCAAGGCTCATTGGAATCACTAGGAGGCATTTCCCTGTAAGATAGGCTACCAAAGGAAAACAACTAGGTGTCGGATCCCACACATACCAAGCATTTCAATCATACACGCAATATGCTCAATATGTGCAAATACAACATTGCATCACAACAGAACTCTATGACTCAAAGTACCTTATTTAAAAGGCTCCAGGAGCCATACATAACATATCCATACAGGTAGGGGTCACATGACCCAACACTCAAGTCATACAGTCATACAAGCACAAGCGGAAGCTACATGTCTGAGTATAGAGAACTTAGAAAATAAAACAGGCTTGGTGTAGCCTGACTATCTACAAGGCCCTTCACAAGCTCCAGATCACCGTCTGGGTGTCAAGCTACTCGTCGACGTCAACGTCTATGTAGAACCCATCAGCAGGGGCAGGGTTCTCCTCTGCAACAGTTATTAAGCAAACATGAGTACAAAGGTACTCAGCAAGTCTTACCACAGAACCTATCATACATGCAACATTATCAAAGGGGGGGGTAGTGGAGTTCATAGCAGAATGCCAGCTTTGACCTTGGCTAACCTATACTACAACTCTCAACAGATTGCAAGATGTTATTACGAACACGAGTCCTCTACTCACCACATCAATACACTACCGAGGATCCTCTTCCGTCATCCTACGGAAGGGCCATCCACGGCACTCACACTTATCTTGAGGTTTTTAGTAGTATCCATCAACTTGTCTATGAACTGTAAGAGCAACCAAGTAGTTCGTACCGCGAACAACGGCTATTCGAATAGATTGATAACCCTGCAGGGGCGTACTTCTTCACACATGTTTTCACCACTTAGCATCTGCACACGACATGTGCTCAGCAGACTTCAAGCGAAAGCCGACGTGGGTGTAGACCACGACCTAACCAACCACTCAAGTCTCTCGTCCAGGTTTATCGCCTATTTGGGTTCCATCCGTGGGGAGATCCGGCCGGGGTGTCGCTCACGGCCCCAAACGATGTGTACAGGGTTCTCGAGTTACCAAACGGGCAACCGGTACACCGTGCCACGTACCTGTCGCATCACAACCCACCCCGAGGGTCAGCGTTGTGCACGACCTCCAGTAAGCTATAAACACCAGAAACTAGTTGCAACTCCTGGACAAAGATCAAGGGTAATTAATAAGTCGAGCGGGGTCATATTTCAGGGCCCAATGTGTGGTAGTAACTGTAACTTGAATCACACACACAGATCTCGGGTCCTATGGACGATTCCAATGAAACAACCCACCATGTACTCCTACATGGCCTTTCATCGATACCTTTACCAAGCGTGTTCCACACTTCCCTATCTTTATCGGTATGATCATTTCACTCTGATCCATCACCCAAATGAACCAGACCAGACACAACTCTAGGCATAGCAGGCAACATAAACAAATAGCATGGTGGATCACACATCACATGGCTCAATCAACTCCTACACATGCTAGTGGGTTTCAACTATTTACTGTGGCAATGACAGGTCATGCAAGGGATAGGGTTCAACTACCGCAGCAAGTAGCAGTTCACACGCTGTTGCCTTAATGCAGTAAAAGAGAGCAGGAGCGAGAAGGTTGGGTTTGTATCGGAATGATCAATGATTGCTTGCCTGACAAGGTAGTTGTCGGGTACTGCTCTTCAACTGGATACGCAGCAGTATCCTCGGGAGCAGGACCTAACACAGGGAATACCGACGATACAATCATTAACAAACAAATGCAACAATATGATGCATGTTTATGACATGGCAAGATGCATGTGTGTTGGCTAATGCAACTAAAACCAGAAGGGTTTGAACCTATTTGAATCAAGGATTCAAATTAAAGTTCAAACTATTATTTAAATAAGTGCATTATCATGTTTTTGATGTATACAGCAAGTTAACTTGTTCAACATGCATGAAACCAGTGCCATTGGAAAGATTGGATTTTTCTGATCATTTTTCATATATAAATCTTTTCCATCTGAGCTATGGTTGACTTTATATGATTTTTAGAAGTTTTGGGTATTTTCTGGAATTTCCTGAATTATTTTTAAATCTAAAAATCCTAGAAAAACCTTTACCGCGTCAGCATGACATCATGCTGACGTCAGCCAGTCAATAGGGCCAGTCCAGGTCAAACCTGACCAGTGGGTCCCTCCTGTCAGTGTCACAGTTAGCTAATTAACTAAATAGAATTAAATTAACACCTAAACTAGGTTTGACTTGCGGGCAGGGCCCACATGTCATTGACCCAGGGGGTCAAACCCGTTGTCAAAACAGGTCCAACTCGCCGGCGTTTAGCCGCCGGCGAGGCCAAACACGGCGGCGTGCTTCGGAAATCGCCTACGGTGCACGGCTCGAGCTGCGGTTAGGTGCGTTGGAAAGCCCTTGCTGTTGCGCGTCGGATGGTGGTGGTCGCCGGACCTGGGGTGGCCGGAGACGACGACAACGAGCTCGACGGCGGCGACCGGCGTCGGGCGTGTGTGGAGAAACGGCTGCAGGGGCCTAGGCGATGCGTGCGTAGCACCTTTCGCATCTACGTGCTGCGGTGAGTGTGTTGGACGGGTGCCAGTGACCAAATGGTCACCGGAGCATCACCGGCGGCGAGACGGCGGCGGTGCGTGCGGTTGAGCTTTGTGTAGTGCGTTCCAGGGCAAAAGAGAGCCAACGGAGAGGGGGAGGAGGAAGCTAGGCTCACAGGGGTTGCAGCAAGCGCCGGAGCGAGCTCGGGGGTGGTCGGAGCTGAGCAGAATGGCGAGGGGGATCTCCGCGGCCGGAGTTGGGGAAGAAGAGGTCGGGGGCGTCTCCAGGGCGGGCGAGCGCTCGGGGCTCGGCCTGTTCGAAGCAGTCGAGGACGGCGGAGACGATGGACACCAAGGCGGAGCTCAGAGACGACGGTGAACACGGCTTCTACGACGGTGCGAACACGGCGGCGTCGGCCATGGCGCGGGGAGAGCGAAGGAGAGGAACTGGGGGGGGAGGTGGAGGTGTCTGCGGGGTCGGGGAGGACGTGGACGATCGAACCATCCCTCCAGGACGGCGAGGGGATGAAGCAAGGCGGCGGGCAGCTGCGTGGCGCGCGGCGCGGTCGCCGTCGAGCACCTGCCTGCCTGCCTGGCCGAGCCAAGCAGCTCGCTGGAGCGGCAGCTGGGCTGGGCCGGCAGGTGGGCCGGGTGGGGCGCCAGGTAAGCTTCTCTCTCTCCCTTTTTTTCTATTTTCTTTTCTGTTTCATTTCTTTTGCAGCTTTGTTCATTTAAATAAAATGCCAGAGCATTTTTGTAACTCATAACACTTGTCATACCTAATGTATATATTATGAACAGTAGGAAACATTATAGTTTATGATTATTTGAGCATTTAAAATATTTTGTAGCATTTAAATGCCCAAATTCAAATACCATATGATTTAATCCAAAGCCCTAGATTGTCCTAGAAAAATGTGCACCATTTTTGGCAGAGGTTTAAGACCAAGGCAGAAATGATGAACATTTTTGAAGGGCATTTTGGGTACATTGAAAATATTTTAGCAAACCCTAGTTGTTAGGAGAGGGGTGCTGGGGTTTCTGTTAATCCCATTTCAAGTTTCTTTGAAAGTAGACATGATGCACACTCTAGTCAGGTCCTAATGCAAGTGCCAGCTAGGGATGTGACAACTCACCCCCACTTAAAAGAATCGCGTCCCGAGATTCGGGTTCCTCCGGAAAGAGGGTGGGGTACTCAAGTCGAAGACGATCCTCCCTTTCCCAAGTAGCTTCACTCTCGGAATGATGTGACCATTGAACCTTGAGAAACTTGATATTGTGGCGTCGAGTGGTGCGCTCAGTTTGATCAAGAATACGAATGGGGTATTCTCGATATGTGAGATTATCCTGGAGATCAAGCGTTTCGTGGTCCACTCCGCGGATAGGATCCGAGAAGCAACGCCTGGGTTGAGAAACGTGGAACACGTCATGAACTCTGGAGAGGTGCGGAGGTAGTTCCAATTGGTAGGCAACTTCTCCTCGTTTGGCAAGAATGCGAAAAGGACCGATGAAACGAGGGGCCAATTTTCCTTTGATACCGAAGCGATGGGTTCCCTTGAGAGGAGTAACCCGAAGGTAAGCCTTATCGCCGACTTCAAAAGTCACAGCCTTATGATGACTATCATATTGGCTCTTTTGGCGAGACTAGGCTATTTTCAATCTCTCACGAGTGATGCGAACTTGTTCCTCTGCTTCCTGGATCATATCCGGGCCAAAGAATTGTCTTTCCCCGGTCTCTGACCAGTTAAGAGGTGTTCGACACCTTCGTCCATATAGAACTTCGAAGGGAGCTTTGCCCAAGCTGGCTTGATAACTATTGTTATAAGCGAATTCGGCAAATGGAAGACATTTTTCCCATTCCGTACCAAAAGAAATGACAGAGGCTCGAAGCATGTCTTCCAGAATTTGATTGACTCGTTCCACTTGACCACTTGACTGCGGATGGAAGGCAATACTGAAAGAGAGATGAGTTCCCATAGCATTCTGGAAACTTTCCCAAAATCGGGAAGTGAAAAGACTTCCACGGTCTGAGTTAATCTCCAACGGCACACCATGAAGTGATACTATTCGAGAGACATATAAGTCTGCTAGCTGGCTAGCGGTAATACTCTCCCGAACAGGCAGGAAATGAGCTACTTTAGAGAGGCGGTCGATAACGACGAAGATAGCATTATTCCCTTTCCTGGACCTGGGAAACCCGGTAATGAAGTCCATACCGACTTTGTCCCATTTCCATTCAGGAATAGCTAAAGGTTGAAGGTTGCCAGCAGGCCCTTGATGCTCTGCTTTGACTCGACGACAAATGTCGCAGTTAGCAATGAATTGAGCGATTTCTCTCTTCATCCTAGTCCACCAGAATCTCTGACGTAGATCCTGATACATTTTAGTACTACCGGGATGAATCGTGAGAGGAGATTCATGAGCCTCCTTAAGGATTAATTGCCGTAGATGGTGGTTCTTGGGAACCACTACACGGTTCTCAAAGAAAACAACACCTCGATCATCCATGGAGAAACTTTTAGCGAGTCCGCTAGCAATGTTCTCTTGGAGTCGTGATATACCTTTATCACGCTTCTGGGCAGCTATAACTTGATCCATAAGGGTAGGTTTCGCCACCAAGGTGGAAAGGAATCCTCGAGGAACAATGTGAAGGTTAAGCTTGCGGAATTCCTCATGGAGAAGTGGTTGACTTTGTTGTAACATTAAATTGTTACAATATGACTTACGACTTAGTGCATCAGCCATGACATTGGCCTTTCCAGGAGTGTAAATGATTCCTAAATCGTAGTCGGTGAGCAACTCAACCCAACGTCTTTGTCTGAGATTCAAATCCGGTTGGGTGAAGATATACTTCAAACTTTGGTGATCAGTGAAGATTTCACATCGATTACCAAGAAGGTAATGTCGCCATGTTTTGAGTGCATGGACTACAGCTGCAAGCTCTAAATCATGAGTAGGATAGTTATCCTCGTGTGGACGCAACTGTCGAGATGCGTATGCAATTACTTGACGATCCTGCATGAGAATGCAACCTAGTCCTTGTCGCGAGGCGTCGCAGTAGATTATGAAATACTTGGAAAAGTCTGGTGGTACCAGTATAGGTGCAGATGTTAGGCGTCTTTTCAGTTCCTGAAAACTGGACTCGCACTGTGGGGTCCACTCAAACTTTTTATCTTTCTTGATGAGTTCGGTTAGAGGTTTAGCAACCTTGGAGAAATTCTCGACGAAACATCGGCAATAGCTCGCTAAGCCAAGAAAACTCCTAACTTGCTTGACCGATTCAGGGGGAGTCCAATCAAGTACGGCTTGAACTCGCTCGGGATTGACAGCAATACCCTGGCCAGAGATCACATGACCTAGATAGGTTACTTCTGGCAACCAAAATTCACATTTAGAGAATTTGGCATAAAGGCGGTGCTCTCGAAGTTTCGTCAATACCAACCTTAAATGCTCGGCATGATCTTCCTTGTTCTTGGAGAAAATGAGTATATCATCGAGGTATACCACGACGAATTTATCCAAATACTCCATGAATATATAATTCATTAACCGAGAAAAGGTAGCTGGGGCATTGGTTAATCCGAAGGACATGACGGTGTACTCATATTGGCCATAACGAGTAACAAAAGCCGTTTTAGGAATGTCCCCGTTCTTGATTTTGATTTGATGGTAGCCCAACCTCAAATCCATCTTAGAGAAGACTGAGGATCCAGCGAGCTGATCATACAGGTCGTTGATCCTGGGAAGCGGATACTTGTTCTTTATGGTGACCAGATTGACAGGTCGGTAATCTACAACCATCCGCTCCGTTCCATCCTTCTTCTTAACGAAGAGGACGGGGCAAGCCCAAGGGGAAGAACTAGGACGGATGAAACCTTTTTGCAAAGACTCATCGAGTTGTTTCTTTAGCTCAGCTAATTCTAGTGGTGCCATCTTATAAGGTCTCCTAGAGATTGGGACAGTTCCAGGGATAAGATCTATCACGAACTCGACATCTCTGTCAGGTGGAACTCCTAGCTGTTCTTCTGGAAAAACATCCGAGAAGTCACGGACTACCGGGATATCTTCGAGTTCTGGTAGAGGGCTGGCATTAAGAGAGTAGAGCTGACGCTTAGCCATTCGGGTCAAGACATTGACTATCTTGCCGGATGGATGTGTAAGTTGAACGGTCCTAGTAAAGCAATCAATCTTGGCATAATGAGTTGTCATCCAATCCATACCCAAGATGATGTTTGTGTCCGAGGACTTGAGAGCGATTAGAGATGCTAGGAAAACAAGTCTATCGACAAGGATTTCATTTCCATGGCTTACCCTAGAGGTTTGCCACTTTGAACCAAGAGTTTGAATAACCATGGAAGTAGGCATGTCACAAAAAGTCATGTTGTGCAATCGAGCATAGCTCTCAGATATGAACGAATGGGATGCTCCGGTATCGAAAAGAACAGATGTCGGATGGCAATTTACGAGAAGCGTACCAAGGACGATGTTAGGATCCTCATAAGCTTCTTCGGCAGAAACATAGTTGACATGACCACGTGCAGTGGGGATTGGCTTGACATAGTTCACCTTGCCGGTTGGCTTACCACGGCCAACGGGTTTTCCTGGCTGGTTCTGGGGACAATCACGCATGTAGTGTCCCGGTTCTCCACAGTTGAAACAAGTCACAGTGGTGGTGCGTGGAGCAAAGTTGGAAGGTGGTCCTCCATAGGTCTTAGCAGGTGCAAACTGGTGAGTTGGGCGAGGCGCCTCATAGGATGGCTGTAATGCCCAGGATGGAGTTATACCTCCTACGTGTCGAGGCACGACTTAAAGGCATAAGTCCATCCTAGAATGATCTCAAGTTTGGTAATCTTTGCACAACTCATGTAAAAGAGGGATAGTAAACTGAAAATAGTTGGCTTACACTCGCCACGTCACAGAATTACAGTACAAGTCTCAAACATCATACATTAAGAGCACTACAACCCTCTAAGGGCAAAACCCAAATGTCAAAGTACCAAACTCAGATAAATAAACCACAGGCGGATCGAATCCTAGTAAGAGACTCCACTACTGATCGTCCGGGTAGCGCACGTAGTACCGACTACGCTCCTCGTCGTACTCCCAATCCAGCTCGGTGCCATCACCTGGATAGCTCACAGCTGGACCTGCATCTGGTGTGTGAAGTAACTGTGAGCCACAGAGTACTCACCAATCCCGTTCCCGGGTAACAGAACTATTTAAGCCTTTAGGTGAGGGAAAGGCTGAAGAAAAAAATAAGTCTGCAACAGCAACTAGCATCTAGCTTACGTAAGCGAGAGCGAGAAGAGAAGGCCTCGGCGAGAAGTGATCACGAAGTGATCCTAGCTACAAGCTCCACAATCATAACCCCTCCGTGTTCAACTCCCGAATCCCTATTCGGAAATTGACAATCACGGAACACACGCTGGTAGTGTATTAGTAACATTGTGTCAAGTTATCTACAACCGGAATTAACAAGCTCCCATCTGCCACATAACCGCGGGCACGGCTTTAGAAAGTTCAAACCCTGCAGGGGTGTTCCAACTTGACCCATTACAAGCCCACGATCCGCGGAGTCGCAACTCCAAAGTGGGAAGACCCGAGTATCCTCGGAATCCCGTGCTCAAGATATACCGAGCTAAGGTAAGACTAATCCAGCAAATCCTCCCGGCGTGTCGACACCCTGATAGTAGCCGCGCGTATCTAAGTCTCAGGACACGACCGGATGAGACGTCCTACAGGTGTATGCCAGATACCTCAGGTTGCCCCAAGGCGGCCCCGCAGTCCGCTCGTTTCGGACCAACACTCATGTGGAACACTGGCCCGGGGTTGTTGATTAAGAAAGAGGGTTAATTACTCCCTATGCAAGTTTAGTTTGTTATTAGGCAAATAGTACCAATGTTGGGATTTGCTGGAAAAGTCTTAGCACTTAGCGGTTTATCGAGGGGGTCACATACACCCCAACCGTGTTAGGAACGCATAATCAAGGAACATAACACCGGTTTATACGGTTCCTAACGGCATGAGTGGAACAAAACACCAAGAAAAAGGCTTAGCCTTCCACCCTTGCCAATATATAGATGATTTCATTTTAAGCATTTAAATAGTGTGATATAACCCAACCAAACTTCAACATGGAGCAAGCATCTTCACTTCACCTGCAACTAGCAACGCTATAAGAAGGGCTGAGCGAAGCGTACTTAGCCAAGCAACGGTTTGCATAGGTGGGGTGGTTAAACATGGCAATTGGTTACAAGTAGGAGGCTGACAAGAAGATCATGGGCATCGAGGCAAAACTATAGATCGAGACTACTAGCAATGGGCACAGATAGTAATGTTATCGGGGTTCGGTCATCTTGCCTGAAGAGAAGTCGTTCGGATCGTAAGAAGGGTCCTCGTGCTCAACCTCATTGGAAACCTCGTGCTCAACTTCGTATCCGGTCTCAGCTTCCGGCTCTAAACAAAACAATCACACCAAGCACCAATCAACAAGATGCAATGCGCACTCGAAAAACATGAATGCATGATGGATGCACTAAGGATGCACACGGAGCACGGAAAATATCACTCAAGCAAAACACCTCAAAACAAGATAACAATCTGAAATTATTAATCTACACAGAAAAACAATCAAGTTTGGTATAAGATTCGCTGAAATCGGAGTTACAGGCTAAAAGTTATGCCCGAAACGAGGTTTGAGCGAAAGCTGAAAATTACAGCAACATAGCATCTTTGGAGCTCAAAATAATTAAGCTACAGCACCCAAAAGCATGGCAAAGGACATGAACACAAACTAGACATATAGTACAACAACTAAGTCCAAAGTGCACCCCCAACGGAGTCACGGATCAATAGCAATGATTTTGGACATATTGAACTTGACAATAAAATTCTGGCAGCAGAATTTTATTGAAACTTTAGAGCAAAAGATAAACATGCTACAGCCACTCAAATGGACATGTGAGGACATGGATGGAAAGACAACAATATATACTACAAGGAACAATCAAAATCCACTCCAAAACTATCATGCTTTTGCCTAGAACATCACACGGACATGGCATCGGAACGTCACAGATTTCAGACTTAGTGAAAAAATCACTAAGTCCTAAAACAGCAACATCATCATAGCAACTAAAAGAGCATGTTTAAGTCACCTCGAAACTAAACATGGCAAAGGGTAAGCACCTCATCAAAGTGCACATGAAGGTGATCCCGAAACACACAAGCATGCATCATAGAGGTGAACACAACGATTGCAACGAGCTCAACAAGATGGCATTTCATAACAAGTGAAAACACCTCATATGAACATGGCACTTTGCAATGATGATAGCAAGGCAATAATAAATCTACCATGCAACCTATCACATACAACACGTAGTTCGTAGCAAGACGAACACGTGGACATGCCATTTGCATCATTTGGACAAACGAGCTAAAAGATATCACATGGCAAAGGTGGCATGAAAATAACACATAACAGCAGTTTATATCATGATGCACTCTTGCAACAGCAAAACAAGCACCTAGATGATCTCTAACATGCATGACTACAACAGAGGAAACGAAGAGCACATCTCCACGAACGTCTGGACATATTACACGCGCAAAACGGAGCATCAGGCAAAAAGTTACAGCAGGTCAAACTTTGCAT
>LR738711.1:470779872-470877645 GCA_902687465.1 Secale cereale | reverse complement strand
GGGGGGGGTCAACCTCTAGCAGATCTGATCTGGAAAAGAAGACGGGCCCGAATCTGGAATCGGCCCGGCGAGGTGGCGGCTGGAGAGGCGGCCCGCGGTGGCGCCGCGCGGCCCGGCGGCTGCGGTGCGAGCCGGCCTGGAGGGAGGAGTCGGTGGCCTGGCGGGCCCGATCTGGCGGCCTGGGGAGGCGCGGGGCGGTCTGGCCCGAGACGCGCCCGCGGCTGGGCCGGCCGGCGAGGCGAGGAAGGCCCTGGGGCGAAGGCGAGGCCCACCTCGGAGGCGCGGCGTACGGCCCTTGCGGCGGAAGAGGGAGCCCGCGGGGAGCTGTTGGCGTCGTAGGAAGCTCACGGGCTGATCGGCGGGAGAGGCGACGGCCCGCAAGGCGGCTGGCGAAGTGGGGACCGACGGTTCCTCGGGCTGGCGGCGTACGGGCCGCGGGAGGCTGGTGCCTCGGCCCGAAGCGGCGAGGGGAGCGAACGGCGAAGCGGGGGGCCTGGCTCGAACGACCGCTGGGTGCGACGAGGGCCCCTGGAGCGGTGAGTTGCGGCCGCGTTGACCCGGGGTTCGATCCCAGATCGGTGGAACTGGCGGCGGCTCGATGGATCCCCTCGGGATCCGGGCAGAATTTTGGATCTGAAGAAGAAAAGAAAAAAAAAGAGGGGAGAGAGGAGGAAGAAGAAGGGGTTGCCCAAAATAGACTAGGGTCTATTATATAGCAGTTTTTAGGGTTAGGAGGGAGTTTAGGGGCGCTAGGAGCCCTCCGATCGCGATCCGACGGATCCGATCGCGGGGGTAGATTTAAAAGGCCTAGGAGGAGATAAGAGACTGCAGTAGGGGTGTTTCTGGGACACAAAGTGAAGGCACATCGGACCCACACGAGCAACAGATGGAAAAGTCAACGGAGTCCAAACGAGACGAGATTTGAGAGGCGGGTTGCACACAACAAAACAACAACACAGACAACAACCTCGCGGCACACCGGTAACGTAAAACGCCCAAACAACAAAGTAGGCCTACGGGACGTCACGGACACGTGAGGGAGCTCCGGAACGCGAAACGGACAACGGGAAGAAACACAACGAACCGGATGCAACCGGCAACACAAATGCAATGCGATGCACATGTCTACATGATATGAATGAATGCCACACACACACACAACAAAACGACGAAAGCCCGAAAGACAAAGAACCCGGAATGGAAATAGATGAAGCCGGAGATATATTATATACCCAAAAGGGAAAGTATTACATCCGGGGCATTACAAACTCTCCTCTACTACAAAAAGATCTCGTCCCGAGATCTAGGACTGGAAAAAGGAAGGGTACTCGGAACGAAGATGATCTTCTCGTTCCCAGGTAGCTTCTCGGTCGGTGTGATGTGACCACTTGACTTTCAGAAACCTGATGGACTTGTTGTGAGTCTTGCGTTCGGTTTCTTCGAGAATTGCAACTGGATGCTCTCGGTAGGACAGGTCTTGTTGAAGATCAATCTCTTCAAACGGAATCATGCGCTCAGGTGTCTTGAAGCATTTGCGCAGTTGAGACACATGGAAGACATCATGAACATTTGCAAAGTTGGAAGGGAGCTCGAGCTGATAGGCTAGATCGCCTCTTTTGCCAAGAATCTTGAAAGGCCCGACGTATCTAGGAGCAAGTTTTCCTTTGATACCGAATCTTTGGGTTCCTTTCATCGGAGAAACTCGGAGATAGACATGATCACCGATGTCGAAAGCCAAATCACGATGCTTTCCGTCATAGTAGCTCTTCTGACGCGATTGAGCGGCCTTGAGATTCTCACGTATGACTTTGCACATTTCTTCGGCTTCAGAGATCAAGTCATTGCCAAGGAGTTGACGTTCACCTGTTTCAGACCAGTTGAGAGGGGTACGACACTTTCTGCCATAGAGAATTTCAAATGGTGCTTTGCCTGCACTTGCTTGAAAGCTGTTGTTGTAAGAGAACTCGGCAAATGGAAGGCAGTCTTCCCATTTCATGCCGAAGGAGATGACACAGGCTCTGAGCATATCTTCTAGAATCTGATTCACACGCTCGACTTGACCACTAGTCTGAGGGTGAAAGGCAGTGCTGAACCTGATCTTCGTGCCCATGGCGGACTGAAAGGAGTCCCAGAACCTTGATGTGAACAAGCTGCCACGGTCTGAGGATATCACTTGAGGAATGCCATGTAGGGACACAATTCTGGAAGTGTACAGCTCTGCAAGTTGAGCTGCATTGATTGATTCTTTGACTGGAAGAAAGTGAGCGACTTTGGTAAGCTTGTCAATCACCACAAAGATAGCATCATTTCCTCGCTTGGATTTAGGAAAACCAGTGACGAAGTCCATTTCAATGTGGTCGAACTTCCACTCGGGAATAGGAAGAGGTTGGAGAAGACCGGCTGGACGTTGATGTTCTGCTTTCACTCTTCTGCATACATCACATTCATTCACGAATTGGGCAATCTCCCTTTT
Source organism: Secale cereale (assembly GCA_902687465.1). Taxonomy (NCBI): domain Eukaryota; kingdom Viridiplantae; phylum Streptophyta; class Magnoliopsida; order Poales; family Poaceae; genus Secale; species Secale cereale. The sequence continues at coordinate 470,875,172 of LR738711.1, read as the reverse complement.
CATGCGTGTCCACCAGTAAGACTGCTTGAGGTCTTGATACATCTTGGAACTGCCAGGATGAATGGAAAGGAGGGAATCATGAGCTTCTTCCATTATGAGCTTCCTGAGATCACCTTTGGGAACAACGAGTCTGTCCTCGAAGAACAAGGTATCTCTCTCGTCAACACGGAAGCACTTGTATTTTGGAGTGCCCTTTGCAATCCCATGTTTCACTTTCTTCACCATGGTATCACTGAGCTGGGCCTCACGGACTTGATCTTCCAAGGTAGGAGCAATTTGGAGATTAGCAAGAAAACCCTGCGGAACAACTTGAAGGTTGAGCTTCCTGAATGCTTCACAAAGCTCAGGCTGGTGTGGCTTGATAAGAAGGCTGTTGCAATATGCCTTTCTGCTCAAAGCATCTGCAATGACATTCGCCTTGCCTGGAGTGTATTCGATGCTGGGGTTGTACTCTTGGATCATTTCAACCCAACGAGTCTGGCGGAGGTTCAGATGCGGCTGTGTGAAGATGTACTTCAAGCTCTTGTGATCAGTGAAGATGTCGACCTTTCTGCCCAACAACAGATGTCTCCACGTAATCAGAGCATGTACCACAACTGCTAGCTCGAGATCATGTGTAGGATAGTTCTTCTCACTGGGCTTGAGCTGCCGAGAAGTATATGCCACAATTCTCTTATCTTGCATAAGCACACCACCAAGACCTTGAAGAGAAGCATCACAGAATACTTCATAGGGCTTGGTTTCATCCGGAGGAGTCAGAACTGGAGCAGAAACAAGCTTCTCTTTGAGGGTTTTGAATGCCACTTCACATTCGGGAGACCAAAAGTATTTGACATTCTTCTGAAGCAGGTTGGAAAGAGGCTTGGCAATCTTGGAGAAGTTCTCAACAAACCTTCTGCAATAGCTGGCAAGACCCAGAAAACTGCGGAGCTGCTTGACGTTCTGAGGAGCTTCCCAGTTGACAATTGCTTCAACTTTCTCGGGATTAACCGCAATACCGTCAGCTGAGATGATGTGGCCCAGGTACAAAACCTTATCGAGCCAAAACTCGCACTTGGAGAACTTGGCATAGAATTTATGCTCTCGGAGTCGATCAAGAACCAGACGCAAGTGCTTTTCGTGATCTTCTTCATTCTTGGAAAACACCAGAATATCATCCAGATACACAAGCACAAACTCGCCAGTATAGGGGTTGAATATGTAATGCATCATCCTTGAAAAGGTAGGAGGAGCATTGGCGAGACCGAAGGACATGACGGTATACTCGTATGAACCGTAGCTCGTTCTGAAGGCCGTCTTGGGAATGTCTTCCTCGCGAATGCGAATTTGATGATAGCCCATTCGGAGGTCAAGCTTAGAGAACACTTTAGCTCCTTTGAGCTGCTCAAAGAGTTCGTTGATGTTGGGGAGCGGATACTTGTTCTTAATCGTCTTCTTGTTCAATGGCCGGTAGTCAACACAGAGACGCTCCGTGCCATCTTTCGTCTTGACAAATAAGACGCCACAGCCCCACGGAGATGTACTCGGTCTGATGAGACCCATACTCTCCTGCTTATCAAGCTGCTTCTTCAATTCCTTCAATTCATCCGGAGAGAGCTTGTAAGGACGCCGGCACGCAGGCTCAGTGCCCGGCTCGAGTTCAATGACAAACTCCACCTGACGGTGTGGAGGCATGCGTGGAAGATCTTCTGGAAAGACGTCTTGATATTTGTTCACCACTGGAATTTGCTCTATGGCATTAATTTCGCCCTTATCATTAAGAGAGAAAAGCCGAATAGTATTATCCCTGGAGGCGAAGATAATCACATCTTCATCAGAATGAGTCATCTTGACTTCCTTTTGAGCACAATCAATGTGAGCATCATGCTGAGAAAGCCAATCCATTCCGAGAATGAGGTCGATGTCAGAATGACCAAGAACCACCGGAGAAGCCAAAAATCGATAATCACCCATGCGAATAGAAACATCCGGAGCATATAATCTAGAAGTCATGCATCTTCCCGGAGAAATCACTTGCAACTCCCTTGGCAAGGCCATGGTGCCCACATTATACTTGGATGCAAAAGGGAATGACATGAAAGAATGTGAAGCACCCGAATCAAATAACACTTTAGCTGGAAAAGAGTTCACTGGAAGGTTACCCAAAATGACATCAGAAGAAGCCTCCGCTTGTGCTGCATTCATCAGATTGACCCTTGCAGACTTTGGATCATGCCTGACAATAGCTGAACTCATAGGTGGAGGAGGAGGAAGACGCTTCGGATCCGGACATCTGTTGGCATAATGACCCTTCTGGCCACACTTGTTGCACACCACTTCAGAGAGAGGATGGAAAAGAGAGCCACTGGACTTGGAGCCTTGAGACTGAAACTGCTTCTTCGACTGGTTGCTCGGGTTGGGTGGGTGGGAGAAACCACGACCACTAGAGTTCTTGTTGTTGGAGTTGTTGAAGTTGTTGGAGTTGTTGTATGGAGCTCGAATCACTGGAGGAGGAGGAAGCCAGAATTTCTATTGTTTCGCAGCCAACTGAGACGATGAGGAAGAGTGAACAGCATCTCGAATTATCTTCTTAGAAGCCTCCATCTTAAGCTGAGCTGCTTCTTGTTTCAAAGCCATGTTATAGAACTTATCGAATTCGTCTGGCTCGAACAAAGTGAGAGCAAGCTGAAGTTCATCTTTGAGACCTCCACGGAACTGATAGATTTTACTCTTTGCATCAGGAATGTCTTGCTTTGCATAGCGAGCGAGGTTTTGGAACTTGACATTATACTGATAGACTGACATGGAGCCCTGCTTGAGGTTGCGGAATTGCTCACGCATACCCTCGATAACACTTGTAGGAATGTGGTGCGAGCGGAAATCCTTGCAGAAATTCTCCCAAGAGATCACTTGACCCGGCCTTGAGTCTTTGTACTGCTGCCACCAGTCAGCTGCTTGATCTTTTAGTTGGAAGGCTGCAAACTTCACATAGTCATCTTCCTTCACGTTACTGCACTCAAAATGCTTCTTGATATCGGTTAGCCAATCTTCAGCATCAAGAGGGTCGACACAGTAACTGAAAGCTTTTGGATTGTTAGCTAGGAACTGGTTGAGAGTAGCATGGTGCTGCTGGAAGAAGTTGCCTTGGTTCACTGGAACACCCTGATTAGCTTGCATAGTTTGCATTTGCTGCATCATCTGCACCATCAACTGAGTGTTCTGAGCAGTAGTCTGCATAATTGCTCTCCAAGCCTCAGGCGGAGGAGGAGGGGAAGGAGGATGTTCTGGAACCTCTTCACCCTCTGGGTTAGCATTCGGAACCCTTTTCGGAGCCATCCTGTAAGAGATGACCACGAATCAGCAATTGATTGACAAAAGGAATAAGCTGAATCAATGGAATGAATTGCAACAAGTCTTCATAATAATCATTCGAACAATAAGAACGAATGAAATCATCCGAACAAGAGGAACGAATGAATTTCTCAGTTAATTGATAACATCAGTCTTCACGAGAAGCCACATAGGGAACAAAAGGATACAATAAGAAACAACAAGGTATGGACGGGAACAAACACAAGAGAGGAGTTTCGTTCTAACATCTTTGTGCTGAAAGCATATGAACGCGTTACGAAAAGGTTTTGCAATCCCCGGATCAGCATAGCCAAGGACCCTGTAAGATGCAACTCCTGATAGTAACCTCGGTCATATAATCCCTTCACTCAATGTCGAACCCCGAACTCACTAACCTGCATTCGTTGGAAGAATGCCTACGATCTACTGGATAAAACCCACCTATAGATTTCCGAAAGGTTCCAGTTATGCAATCAGGTGTTGGGGATACACGGGAAGCACCGCGCAATCAACTCTAACCTACATCCAGGTCTATCCATCCTTCAACACATAACCAGTCTTTCTCGGAAACTGTGTACCTCGGACCTTCGAAAAGCATCCACTATAACAAGCTATGGCAATACTCCCGAACTACCTCCCCAGTACTGGGTGATGTCGGGGTTATCTTGCCACTGGCCGTATAGGGGAGATTTTCGATGTCGGCCGTCTTAAGTATTTAGTACTGCCGCGATATGCTTGTTACAATGATACCCCGAAGCTCAACTCCTCGGTAACAGGAGGCATCGGGAACAATATCCTTGTCACAAGAACATCGAAACAATCCCAGAATACTCGCGGGATTCCTAAAAAAAAATTTTGTGCAAATTTTGAAGATATGAGAGACAAGAGTAGACGTCAGGAGTCCTCACCAGAGAGAAAGGGGATGAGAAGCAAAGAAATCCTACTCTCCGATATAATATAGGACTCAAAAAGTTTTCAGTGTGTGCCTAGACTCAACCGTCAATGATTCGATCAAACAGTGGGGGCTCCTAGGTCGGAGAAGGCTCTGAATACCAACTTGTAATGCCCAGGATGGAGTTATACCTCCTACGTGTCGAGGCACGACTTAAAGGCATAAGTCCATCCTAGAATGATCTCAAGTTTGGTAATCTTTGCACAACTCATGTAAAAGAGGGATAGTAAACTGAAAATAGTTGGCTTACACTCGCCACGTCACAGAATTACAGTACAAGTCTCAAACATCATACATTAAGAGCACTACAACCCTCTAAGGGCAAAACCCAAATGTCAAAGTACCAAACTCAGATAAATAAACCACAGGCGGATCAAATCCTAGTAAGAGACTCCACTACTGATCGTCCGGGTAGCGCACGTAGTACCGACTACGCTCCTCGTCGTACTCCCAATCCAGCTCGGTGCCATCACCTAGATAGCTCACAGCTGGACCTGCATCTGGTGTGTGAAGTAACTGTGAGCCACAGAGGACTCACCAATCCCGTTCCCGGGTAACAGAACTATTTAAGCCTTTAGGTGAGGGAAAGGCTGAAGAAAAAAATAAGTCTGCAGCAGCAACTAGCATCTAGCTTACGTAAGCGAGAGCGAGAAGAGAAGGCCTCGGCGAGAAGTGATCACGAAGTGATCCTAGCTACAAGCTCCACAATCATAACCCCTCCGTGTTCAAGTCCCGAATCCCTATTCGGAAATTGACAGTCACGGAACACACGCTGGTAGTGTATTAGTAACATTGTGTCAAGTTATCTACAACCGGAATTAACAAGCTCCCATCTGCCACATAACCGCGGGCACGGCTTTCGAAAGTTCAAACCCTGCAGGGGTGTTCCAACTTGACCCATTACAAGCCCACGATCCGCGGAGTCGCAACTCCAAAGTGGGAAGACCCGAGTATCCTCGGAATCCCGTGCTCAAGATATACCGAGCTAAGGTAAGACTAATCCAGCAAATCCTCCCGGCGTGTCGACACCCTGATAGTAGCCGCGCGTATCTAAGTCTCAGGACACGACTGGATCAGACGTCCTACAGGTGTATGCCAGATACCTCAGGTTGCCCCAAGGCGGCCCCGCAGTCCGCTCGTTTCGGACCAACACTCATGTGGAGCACTGGCCCGGGGTTGTTGATTAAGAAAGAGGATTAATTACTCCCTATGCAAGTTTAGTTTGTTATTAGGCAAATAGTACCAATGTTGGGATTTGCTGGAAAAGTCTTAGCACTTAGCGGTTTATCGAGGGGGTCCCATACACCCCAACCGTGTTAGGAACGCATAATCAAGGAACATAACACCGGTTTATACGGTTCCTAACGGCATGAGTGGAACAAAACACCAAGCAAAAGGCTTAGCCTTCCACCCTTGCCAATATATAGATGATTTCATTTTAAGCATTTAAATAGTGTGATATAACCCAACCAAACTTCAACATGGAGCAAGCATCTTCACTTCACCTGCAACTAGCAACGCTATAAGAAGGGCTGAGCAAAGCGTACTTAGCCAAGCAACGGTTTGCATAGGTGGGGTGGTTAAACATGGCAATTGGTTACAAGTAGGAGGCTGACAAGAAGATCATGGGCATCGAGGCAAAACTATAGATCGAGACTACTAGCAATAGGCAAAGATAGTAATGTTATCGGGGTTCGGTCATCTTGCCTGAAGAGAAGTCGTTCGGATCATAAGAAGGGTCCTCGTGCTCAACCTCGTTGGAAACCTCGTGCTCAACTTCGTATCCGGTCTCAGCTTCCGGCTCTAAACAAAACAATCACACCAAGCACCAATCAACAAGATGCAATGCGCACTCGAAAAACATGAATGCATGATGGATGCACTAAGGATGCACACGGAGCACGGAAAATATCACTCAAGCAAAACACCTCAAAACAAGATAACAATCTGAAATTATTAATCTACACAGAAAAACAATCAAGTTTGGTATAAGATTCGCTGAAATCGGAGTTACGGGCTAAAAGTTATGCCCGAAACGAGATTTGAGCGAAAGCTGAAAATTACAGCAACATAGCATCTTTGGAGCTCAAAATAATTAAGCTACAGCACCCAAAAGCATGGCAAAGGACATGAACACAAACTAGACATATAGTACAACAACTAAGTCCAAAGTGCACCCCCAACGGAGTCACGGATCAATAGCAATGATCTTGGACATATTGAACTTGACAATAAAATTCTGGCAGCAGAATTTTATTGAAACTTTAGAGCAAAAGATAAACATGCTACAGCCACTCAAATGGACATGTGAGGACATGGATGGAAAGACAACAATATATACTACAAGGAACAATCAAAATCCACTCCAAAACTATCATGCTTTTGCCTAGAACATCACACGAACATGGCATCGGAACGTCACAGATTTCAGACTTAGTGAAAAAATCACTAAGTCCTAAAACAGCAACATCATCATAGCAACTAAAAGAGCATGTTTAAGTCACCTCGAAACTAAACATGGCAAAGGGTAAGCACCTCATCAAAGTGCACATGAAGGTGATCCCGAAACACACAAGCATGCATCATAGAGGTGAACACAACGATTGCAACGAGCTCAACAAGATGGCATTTCATAACAAGTGAAAACACCTCATATGAACATGGCACTTTGCAACGATGATATCAAGGCAATAATAAATCTACCATGCAACCTATCACATACAACACGTAGTCCGTGGCAAGACGAACACGTGGACATGCCATCTGCATCATTCGGACAAACGAGCTAAAAGATATCACATGGCAAAGGTGGCATGAAAATAACACATAACAGCAGTTTATATCATGATGCACTCTTGCAACAGCAAAACAAGCACCTAGATGATCTCTAACATGCATGACTACAACAGAGGAAACGAAGAGCACATCTCCACGAACGTCTGGACATATTACACGCGCAAAACGGAGCATCAGGCAAAAAGTTACAGCAGGTCAAACTTTGCATCTCAGAACAGTAAAACAGGGACTTAGAAGTTTTAGGGGGGGGTCAACCTCTAGCAGATCTGATCTGGAAAAGAAGACGGGCCCGGATCTGGAATCGGCCCGGCGAGGTGGCGGCTGGAGAGGCGGCCCGCGGTGGCGCCGCGCGGCCCGGCGGCTGCGGTGCGAGCCGGCCTGGAGGGAGGAGTCGGTGGCCTGGCGGGCCCGATCTGGCGGCCTAGGGAGGCGCGGGGCGGTCTGGCCCGAGATGCGCCCGCGGCTGGGCCGGCCGGCGAGGCGAGGAAGGCCCTGGGGCGAAGGCGAGGCCCGCCTCGGAGGCGCGGCGTACGGCCCTTGCGGCGGAAGAGGGAGCCCGCGGGGAGCTGTTGGCGTCGAAGGAAGCTCACGGGCCGATCGGCGGGAGAGGCGACGGCCCGCAAGGCGGCTGGCGAAGTGGGGACCGACGGTTCCTCGGGCTGGCGGCGTACGGGCCGCGGGAGGCTGGTGCCTCGGCCCGAAGCGGCGAGGGGAGCGAACGGCGAAGCGGGGGGCCTGGCTCGAACGACCGCTGGGTGCGACGAGGGCCCCTGGAGCGGTGAGTTGCGGCCGCGTTGACCCGGGGTTCGATCCCAGATCGGTGGAACTGGCGGCGGCTCGATGGATCCCCTCGGGATCCGGGCAGAATTTTGGATCTGAAGAAGAAAAGAAAAAAAAAGAGGGGAGAGAGGAGGAAGAAGAAGGGGATGCCCAAAATAGACTAGGGTCTATTATATGGCAGTTTTTAGGGTTAGGAGGGAGTTTAGGGGCGCTAGGAGCCCTCCGATCGCGATCCGACGGATCCGATCGCGGGGGTAGATTTAAAAGGCCTAGGAGGAGATAAGAGACTGCAGTAGGGGTGTTTCTGGGACACGAAGTGAAGGCACATCGGACCCACACGAGCAACGGATGGAAAAGTCAACGGAGTCCAAATGAGACGAGATTTGAGAGGCGGGTTGCACACAACAAAACAACAACACACACAACAACCTCGCGGCACACCGGTAACGTAAAACGCCCAAACAACAAAGTAGGCCTACGGGACGTCACGGACACGTGAGGGAGCTCCGGAACGCGAAACGGACAACGGGAAGAAACACAACGAACCGGATGCAACCGACAACACAAATGCAATGCGATGCACATGTCTACATGATATGAATGAATGCCACACACACACACAACAAAACGACGAAAGCCCGAAAGACAAAGAACCCGGAATGGAAATAGATGAAGCCGGAGATATATTATATACCCAAAAGGGAAAGTATTACATCCGGGGCATTACAATGGCCTCGGTGTATACTTGGGTGGCAGAGCAGTGTTAGGAACCCACACACGGCGCTTGTGAGAGCCAGAGCCGGATGAGGAACCAAGGTCTCGAGTATGCTTGCGGGTGGCCTCGAAGTCGGTCTGGCCTGTTTCAGCACTGATAGCCTTGTTTACCAACTTCTGGAAGGAAGTGCACTCGTGCAGACGTAGATCTCGACGGAGTTCAGGGCTGAGTCCCTTGCGGAACCTCGCCTGTTTCTTGGCATCGGTGGATACTTCCTCAGGTGCATAGCGTGCCAGATTACCAAACTCGCGGCTGTAGCCATCCACAGTTAAACGACCCTGGGTGAAATTGCAGAATTCCTCCCGCTTGCGATCCATGAGACCTTCCGTAATGTGATGTTCACGGAATGCCTCACTAAACTCAACCCAGGTAGTGACTTGGCCAGCAGGACGCATAGCTTCAAAGTTTTCCCACCAAAGACTGGCAGGGCCCTCAAGATGATAGGCGGCGTAGATAACCTTGTCAGCTTCAGCCACACGGGCAGAGTGTAGCTTGTGGGTAATACTACGTAGCCAGTCATCCGCATCCAGAGGTTCAGTGGAGTGATGGAACTTCGGTGGACACATCTTGATAAAATCGTGGATTGACACCACATCATTCCTCTGACGGAACCCAGTGTTCTGCTCTATGCGTTCCAGCAGACGGTTGGTCTCTCTCTTGTTCCGTTCTGCTTCAAGCATAACTTCCGCCAAGGAGGGTGGCTGGGGCAGATTCCCGTCTCTAGCCCCACTAGCCTCACCCTGCTCCTGAGCAGCAGGAGTGTTGCGAGTGTTGACCATCCTAGGAAAACAAAACAACGGTTTAGACAAGGATGGCAAAATTTGACATAGAGGTGCAGAATGTAATGGATGACACGGAATGCAAAGATGTTCATCCGTACGACATGGTAATATAGGAACTGCTATATATACACCAGTGGTCATACACACCATACAAAGTTTAGTACAAGCCAAGGCTAAAGTACAACTGCGGTGAAAGACGATACATCCCATCAGAGGCATTCCAAGCTCCTATACATTATTTAACTACACCTCCGGAACTCAGTACACACTAAAACATATTTCACAAGACGCGCAGGACTGTGGAAATACAACTACTACAATACTACTACTACCACGGACTAGCTCAGACATTCGCGTAGTAATCCTCGTAAAGATTACCACCGTAGCCTGGAAGTGGTACAGACGGATCTTGGAACTCGCGAGCACTCGAAGGCTGTGGACCATAGGGGCATGTGTGTGGTCTCGGTCCCGATGCTGGTGGTAACCGACGCCCACGTGGAGGTGTAATACCCCCAACATCACGCCAATCCATGCGATCAGGCAGACGAGTCCGCACAGGATACAAATCCCGCATGTCCAGATATCCGGCGTGCACAGCAGGTGCAAGCCGTGTCAAAGTAGTCCAATGAGCGGCTGGAGTGTTATACAGCTCCATTCGGAGGGCACGGACCTCACGGTCCCTATCCTCCAACATCTGAATAGTAGTCTGAAGCAGTGGCTCTTCATGAGCAGCATCAGTATACAGACCAGTGTAGTAGCCTTCCTCTCCGGGAAGTGAGGCTGGCATGTAACAGAACTCAGTGTTCAGCAACAGGGCATGCCTAGCACGAAGAATGGTCATCATCGAATAAGCGGCATCCCGCACTACCATCTCGATGGTAATCCCGAGTCCATAAGACCAATGGATGGGATCATTAGCTCCGGGATATGAGGGGTATATCCGGACTGTGCAGAAATACTGCCTTTGATTGAAATCCCGGTACTGTTCCTCCACAGTGTATTCAGGATACCAGCGATAACCGGTCTCGGTCATCACACGGACTAGCATGGCCGTGTGACCGGGCACATTAATGCACCGAGTCAAACGAACCACTTGGTGAGGGATGCGGCCAGACATCTGAAACACGAAGTAATGCAAAGGCATTAGTGTTTCTGGAAGAAATCGGGCAGCATAACAACTGTAAATGCTCAAACGAAGATTTGAGACCTCATACAAATGATAGCATAGCCACTCAACAATTCCATATCAAGGTTCCAGGTTCAACAATCATCATACTCTAAGGATAAAAACTGAACTGGGGCTTGAAACCAACAATCCTAAGAGTCTACGGATTAGTAACACGTGAACCTAGTAAGGATAAGAGGCCTAGTCCTAAGTCCCCGTAGAAAGAATAGACTGACTCAGATCAGAAGGGCATAAGGTAAAGGAGTAAAAGAGCCTTACGTTCCCTTCCACAATCAATTCCCCTACATATAACTAAGAATTTTTCTAGACTCAACATCGACCAGTTTGGCTTGAGAAACCTACATGCAGTCCAGCTCTGATGCCAACGCTATCAGGACACCGATCCTAAGTCACACCGATCTAGCTGTAACACGTCATATCACTTTGTGGCCTCACGCACGGTAACCCCACGGGTGCCACCTTACCTGGCCCGGGACCGTTTGCGCATTTTGGCACATGTATATGACAGTGTCGCTAGCATCCATATGACAGAGAACCCGGGCCGACATGGCTAGTTATAAACCAAAAGTGGCACTAAATTACAGAGACAGGCATCCATGACCCAGCAACGAATGTGTCGGTCATCAACGTATGAACCCAAGTCATAGCAAGCTACATGGACTTAAAGGAACAACGCGTGACATTTCCCCTAAGGGACAGACACAGGAACGAAGAAGGACACATGCCGGCCAGCCTACGTGTTCCGAGCAGTAGCAAGCTACCAAGGCTCATTGGAATCACTAGGAGGCATTTCCCTGTAAGATAGGCTACCAAAGGAAAACAACTAGGTGACGGATCCCACACATACCAAGCATTTCAATCATACACGCAATATGCTCAATATGTGCAAATACAACATTGCATCACAACAGAACTCTATAACTCAAAGTACTTTATTTAAAAGGCTCCAGGAGCCATACATAACATATCCATACAGCTAGGGGTCACATGACCCAACACTCAAGTCATACAGTCATACAAGCACAAGCGGAAGCTACATGTCTGAGTACAGACAACTTAGAAAATAAAACAGGCTTGGTGTAGCCTGACTATCTACAAGGCCCTTCACAAGCTCCAGATCACCGTCTGGGTGTCAAGCTACTCGTCGACGTCAACGTCTATGTAGAACCCATCAGCAGGGGCAGGGTTCTCCTCTGCAACAGTTATTAAGCAAACATGAGTACAAAGGTACTCAACAAGTCTTACCACAGAACCTATCATACATGCAACATTATCAAAGGGGGGGTAGTGGAGTTCATAGCATAATGCCAGCTTTGACCTTGGCTAACCTATACTACAACTCTCAACAGATTGCAAGATGTTATTACGAACACGAGTCCTCTACTCACCACATCAATACACTACCGAGGATCCTCTTTCGTCATCCTACGGAAGGGCCATCCACGGCACTCACACTTATCTTGAGGTTTTTAGTAGTATCCATCAACTTGTCTATGAACTGTAAGAGCAACCAAGTAGTTCGTACCGCGAACAACGGCTATTCGAATAGATTGATAACCCTGCAGGGGTGTACTTCTTCACACATGTTTTCACCACTTAGCGTCTGCACACGACATGTGCTCGGCATACTTCAAGCGAAAGCCGACGTGGGTGTAGAACACGACCTAACCAACCACTCAAGTCTCTCGTCCAGGTTTATCGCCTATTTGGGTTCCATCCGTGGGGAGATCCGGCCGGGGTGTCGCTCACGGCCCCAAACGATGTGTACAGGGTTCCCGAGTTACCAAACGGGCAATCGGTACACCGTGCCACGTACCTGTCGCATCACAACCCACCCCGAGGGTCAGCGTTGTGCACGACCTCCAGTAAGCTATAAACACCAGAAACTAGTTGCAACTCCTGGACAGAGATCAAGGGTAATTAATAAGTCGAGCGGGGTCATATTTCAGGGCCCAATGTGTGGTAGTAACTGTAACTTGAATCACACACACAGATCTCGGGTCCTATGGACGATTCCAATGAAACAACCCACCATGTACTCCTACATGGCCTTTCATCGATACCTTTACCAAGCGTGTTCCACACTTCCCTCTCTTTATCGGTATGATCATTTCACTCTGATCCATCACCCAGATGAACCAGACCAGACACAACTCTAGGCATAGCAGGCAACATAAACAAATAGCATGGTGGATCACACATCACATGGCTCAATCAACTCCTACACATGCTAGTGGGTTTCAACTATTTACTGTGGCAATGACAGGTCATGCAAGGGATAGGGTTCAACTACCGCAGCAAGTAGCAGTTCACACGCTGTTGCCTTAATGCAGTAAAAGAGAGCAGGAGCGAGAAGGTTGGGTTTGTATCGGAATGATCAATGATTGCTTGCCTGACAAGGTAGTTGTCGGGTACTGCTCTTCAACTGGATACGCAGCAGTATCCTCGGGAGCAGGACCTAACACAGGGAATACCGACGATACAATCATTAACAAAAAAATGCAACAATATGATGCATGTTTATGACATGGCAAGATGCATGTGTGTTGGCTAATGCAACTAAAACCAGAAGGGTTTGAACCTATTTGAATCAAGGATTCAAATTAAAGTTCAAACTATTATTTAAATAAGTGCATTATCATGTTTTTGATGTATACAGCAAGTTAACTTGTTCAAACATGCATGAAACCAGTGCCATTGGAAAGATTGGATTTTTCTGATCATTTTTCATATATAAATCTTTTCCATCTGAGCTATGGTTGATTTTATATGATTTTTAGAAGTTTTGGGTATTTTCTGGAATTTCCTGAATTATTTTTAAATCTAAAAATCCCAGAAAAACCTTTACTGCATCAGCATGACATCATGCTGATGTCAGCCAGTCAACAGGGCCAGTCCAGGTCAAACCTGACTAGTGGGTCCCTCATGTCAGTGTCACAGTTAACTAATTAACTAAATAGAATTAAATTAACACCTAAACTAGGTTTGACTTGCGGGCAGGGCCCACATGTCATTGACCCAGGGGGTCAAACCCGTGGTCAAAACAGGTCCAACTCGCCGGCATTTAGCCGCCGGCGAGGCCAAACACGGCGGCGTGCTTCGGAAATCGCCTACGGTGCACGGCTCGAGCTGCGGTTAGGTGCGTTGGAAAGCCCTTGCTGTTGCGCGTCGGATGGTGGTGGTCGCCGGACCTGGGGTGGCCGGAGACGACGGCAACGAGCTCAACGGCGGCGACCGGCGTCGGGCGTGTGTGGAGAAACGGCTGCAGGGGCCTAGGCGATGCGTGCGTAACACCTTTCGCATCTACGTGCTGCGGTGAGTGTGTTGGACGGGTGCCAGTGACCAAATGGTCATCGGAGCATCACCGGCGGCGAACACGGCGGCGGTGCGTGCGGTTGAGCTTTGTGCAGTGCGTTCCAGGGCAAAAGAGTCCCAACGGAGAGGGGGAGGAGGAAGCTAGGCTCACAGGGGTTGCAGCAAGCGCCGGAGCGAGCTCGGGGGTGGTCGGAGCTGAGCAGAACGGCGAGGGGGATCTCCGTGGCCGGAGTTGGGGAAAAAGAGGTCGGGGGCGTCTCCAGGGCGGGCGAGCGCTCGGGGCTCGGCCTGTTCAAAGCAGTCGAGGACGGCGGAGACGATGGACACCACCCACAGACGACGGTGAACGCGGCTTCTACAACGGTGCGAACACGGCGGCGTCGGCCATGGCGCGGGGAGAGCGAAGGAGAGGAACTGGGGGGGAGGTGGAGGTGTCTGCGGGATCGGGGAGGACGTGGACGATCGAACCATCCCTCCAGGACGGCGAGGGGATGAAGCAAGGCGGCGGGCAGCTGCGTGGCGCGCGGCGCGGTCGCCGTCGAGCACCTGCCTGCCTGCCTGGCCGAGCCAAGCAGCTCGCTGGAGCGGCAGCTGGGCTGGGCCGGCAGGTGGGCCGGGTGGGGCGCCAGGTAAGCTTCTCTCTCTCCCTTTTTTTCTATTTTCTTTTCTGTTTCATTTCTTTTGCAGCTTTGTTCATTTAAATAAAATGCCAGAGCATTTTTGTAACTCATAACACTTGTCATACCTACTGTATATACTATGAACAGTAGGAAACATTATAGTTTATGATTATTTGAGCATTTAAAATATTTTGTAGCATTTAAATGCCCAAATTCAAATACCATATGATTTAATCCAAAGCCCTAGATTGTCCTAGAAAAATGTGCACCATTTTTGGCAGAGGTTTAAGACCAAGGCAGAAATGATGAACATTTTTGAAGGGCATTTTGGGTACATTGGAAAATATTTTAGCAAACCCTAGTTGTTAGGAGAGGGGTGCTGGGGTTTCTGTTAATCCCATTTCAAGTTTCTTTGAAAGTAGACATGATGCACACTCTAGTCAGGTCCTAATGCAAGTGCTAGCTAGGGATGTGACAATATGACTCTCCCATTCCTGAATATCCTGATGATGATTCTCTGGACAACTATAAGTGGTTTAAAGATCAACATGGTGAGACTGTTGCTCGCTATGTTGGACCAAACAGCAGAAATCTCCCCCAAAGAAAGTTATTTGGGTCCCTAAAATAACTGTTGATGCCTTGCCTATTACTGCTCGACTAACCATGCAGACATAAAAAGCTCGACAGAATGAGTACATGCATACCTCATTCAATCACTATACTCATGCTTCTGGAAGGAATTTCAATGCTTATTCCTTCAATTATGTTGTACCTCATCGAACAACAATTATGCTTATTGAAAGAAATCATATCCTGCTCGCTCTACTATTTCAAAGCTACCTGCAAAAATGTGGGTGGTTAAGAAAGCCTAATTCTTCTGCAAGACTATGTCTCTGGGTGTACAGAATAGATAGTTGATAGTGTATGCACTAGTCATATGACCAGAGACAAGTCATTGTTTGTCGACCCCAATTTAACTGCTTCTCCACTGAAGTATATCACTTTTGGTGACAACAACAAAGAGAAGGTAATCGGGCTAGGTAAAATTGCTATATCCAAGGACAAGTCCATTGATGATGCTTTACTTGTTCATTGTCTTGGATTTAATGTTATGTCTGTTAGCAAGCATTGTGATCTAGGCATGCTAGTTCTTTTTTTGAGATCCAAAAGCATTGTCTTCATGGCCTATGAAAATTCCTTCATATTTGAGGGAATTAGAAAAGGTGATCTGTATATTGTGGATTTATCTAAGGGTCCCTCAATCCAAACTTGTTTGCTTGCAAAAGCAACTGAAGGTTGGCTGTGGAACCAATGACTTGGTCATGCAGGTATGAGGAATTTGCAGACTCTGGTGAAGAAAAATCATCTCCATGGTATTCCCGATGTAAAGTTTGATAAGAATCGTATTTGTGCTGCTTGTGAGGCTGGCAAATTGGCCAAGAAGCATCACTCATCGAAGACAGTTATGACCACAACAAGATCTTTGGAAGTTCTTCATATGGATTTATTCGGTCCTCAAAATTATGCAAGCTTCGGTGGTAGTCAATATGGTTTGGTCATTGTTGATGTTTTTTCTCGATACACTCGGGTATTCTTTCTTGAAGACAAAACCTACACCCAAGATATCTTCAAAAGTTTTGCTTAGAAGGCCCAGAATGAGTATGAAGAAGCCATGAATGATCCAGATTGGATGAATGCCATGCAAGAGGAGTTGGTGCAATTCGAATTAAATGATGTGTGGGAATTGGTTGACAAACCGAACCCCAAGAAGCACAATATCATCGACACTATATGGATTTTCCGCAATAAACAAGATGAAAATGTGAAAGTGCAACTATCCCTAGGTGGTTTTGGTAATTCCTAACAACATATAACTCATTGAACTAATGCTCTTTCAAGATAAATATTTCAGGAAAGTTCAATGATTGGCATGGCATGGACTAGGAAGGTGGACCCCTCAAAATGCTAAGGACACATATTGGCTCAAGCTCAAGACTCTTCATTTTCTATTTTAGTGATCCAAGATCACATTGAGTCCATAGGAAAGCCAATTCTATTAAAAGGGGATGAGGTGTTGCTTAATGGGTTTCTTGCTCAAAGTGCTTAGTGATATGCTCCAAAACCCTCAACCACTTTCTCACATCCACATATGTCCCAAACCAAAAGTCAAACTCGGCCCCACCGAAAAGTTCTATCTGGCGCCACCGAGTTCATTTGACATAGCCACTGCCTCTAAACCCTAATCACTTCAGTCTCACCGATAGGGATCTCGGTCTCACCGAGATGGGATTGCAAACTCTTTGTTTCCCTTCGTAATGTTTTGGTCCAACCGAGTTCGCAATGCAAAATTTCTGTTTCCCCTTCGTAACGTTTTGGTCCAACCGAAACGAGCTAATCTGTCCCACCGAGTTTGCCTGACCAACTCTCTGGTTAGCTTATTACCAAGATCGGTCCCACCGAGTTTGTGTAATTGGTCTCACCGAGATTATGTTATGCCCTAACCATAATGAAATC
Organism: Secale cereale; assembly: GCA_902687465.1. NCBI lineage: Eukaryota > Viridiplantae > Streptophyta > Magnoliopsida > Poales > Poaceae > Secale > Secale cereale. Next base: position 470,858,122 of record LR738711.1, on the reverse strand, counting down.
GTTCCTACCGAGTTGATCATATCGGTCCCACCGAAATGCCTAACGGTCACATTATGAACTAAATCGGTCTGACAGAGTTTTATGATTCGGTCCCACCGAGTTTGGTAAATTGTGTGTAACGGTCAGATTTTTTGTGGAGGCTATATATACCCCCGCACCCACTCTTCATTCGTGGAGAGAGCCATCAGAACATACCTACACTTCCACTACTCAATGTTCTGAGAGAGAACCGCCTACTCATGTGTTGAGACCAAGATATTCCGTTCCTACCATGTGAATCTTGATCTCTAGCCCTCCCCAAGTTGCTTTCCACTCAAATCATCTTTCCACCAAATCCAAATCTGTGTGAGAGAGAGTTGAGTGTTGGGGACACTATCATTTGAAGCACAAGAGCAAGGAGTTCATCATCAATGCACCGTCTATTACCTTTTGGAGAGTGGTGTCTCCTAGATTGGTTAGGTATTACTTGGGAACCTCCAACAAGATTGTGGAGTTGAACCAAGGAGTTTTTACGGGCAAGGAGATCGCCTACTTCGTGAAGATCTACCCTAGTGAGGCAAGTCCTTCGTGGGCGATGGCCATGGTGGGATAGACAAGGTTGCTTCTTCGTGGACCCTTCGTGGGTGGAGCCCTCCATGGACTCGCGCAGCCGTTACCCTTCGTGGGGTGAAGTCTCCATCAACATGGATGTACGATAGCACCACCTATCGGAACCACGCGTAAAAAATCTCCGTGTCTACATTGAGTTTGCTCCCTCAAACTCCTCCCTTTACCTTCATATGCAATTGTTTTACATTCCGCTACTATACTCTTAGAATTGCATGTGTAGGTTGATTGCTTGACTTGTGCCAAGTTGCTAAAATATGCCAAGAATTAAAATTGGGAAAAGGCTAGGTTTTTATTTGGTCAAGTAGTCTAATCACCCCCTCTAGACATACTTTCGATCCTACAAGTGGTATCAGAGGTTTGGTCTCCGTTTGCCTTGATTTCCATAGCTTCGATGATCATAGCCTTGGTTTCACAACCTAGGAGTATGGCGTCTAGCGAGGGAAGTTACCACCGTAGAGGTCCTTACTTTGATGGTACTAATTTTGCTAGTTGGAAGCATAAGATGAAAATGCATATTCTTGGACATAACACTGTCGTTTGGGCTATTGTGTGTATTAGTTTGCAAGGTGAATTCTTGGATGGGTAGGAACCAAACCATGAAGCTACCGCGGAAGAGTTGAAGATGCTGCAATACAATGCTCAAGGTTGCGATATCCTCTTCAACGGATTGTGCCCCGAAGAAGTCAACAAAATCAACCGTCTTGAGAATGCAAAGGAAATTTGGGATACTTTGATTGATATGCATGAAGGTACCGACTCCATCAAGGAATCAAAGTTGGATGTGCTTCAAAGTCAACTTGAAAAGTTCAAGATGAAGGATGGTGAAGGTGTCACTAAAATGTACTCTAGGCTTGCTCTCATCACAACTGAGATTGCCGGCTTAGGAAGCGAAGAGATGACCGAAAGATTCATCATCAAGAAGATCCTAAGAGCCTTGGATGAAAAATATGATACCATGTGAACATTGATCCAAATGATGCCCAATTACAAAGATCTCAAGCCAACGGAAGTCATTGGAAGAATTGTTGCTCATGAGATGTCAATCAAGGATAAAGAAGAGCTTCACAACAAGTCTAGTGGTGCTTACAAAGCCTCATGTGATGCTCCTACATCATCAAGTGAGAAACAAGTCTTAAAGGAAGAATTGAGCTTAATGGTGAAGAACTTCAACAAATTCTACAAGAATAGAAGCAAATAGAGAAGTTCCAAGTCAAGGTCCTACAATGACAACAGATCTTCTAGTCGTGATCGGAATTGCTACAATTGTGGAAGACCCGGACACTACTCCAATGAGTGTACGACACCCCACAAAAGAAGAGAAGACTCACCTAAAAGGAGAAGTAGAAGATAAGAATCACCACCAAGAGAGAGAAGGAGTAGAGATGATCGTTATGAACGAAGAACTTCTCGAAGAAGCAAAGATTCGGAAAGGAAGGACAAATCATCAAGGAGCTATACAAGACGAAGATATCAAGCTCATGTTGGTGAATGGGTATCCGGTTCCGACTCCGATGACCACTCCGAGAGAAGCTATTACTCCGATTCCTAAGATACTCAAGATGAAGGTGTTGCCGTAATTGCTCTTGTGTCAACCAACTCCTACGACATATTTGACTCACCAAATGAAGGAATTGGAAGATGCTTCATGGCTAAAGGCCCTAAGGTATCACACCCCGAGTATCTTGATTTCAATAGTGATGAAGATGACTTGCTAGGAGATGATGATTTTCGTGTTGGTAGCAATAGTGATGAAACCTATGATGAGATTGCTATTAATCATGCTAATCAAGATAAAATGAATGACAATGAATGGGAGAAGATTGAGCGTCTAACTAAAGAACTAAACACTCTTAAGTTAGCTCATGAAACTACCTTGGAAGATCATCGAGAACTTTTAAAGACTCATGAGAAGTTGCGCTTTGAAAAGCTCAACCTTGAGCAAGAGCATGAGTTCTTAAAAGCAAGCAATGATGATCTTCGGAACAAAAGTTCTTCTTACATTACCAAGCGTTTACTCTTGTCTACTTACATGCCACAAGTAAAATCTAGCAATAAGAACAAGAAAGATTCTTCCTCTAGTAGTAACAACAATCATGCTAAATCCAATGATGTTGCTTCTAGTAGTTCTCTTGATTCCACTAACGATTCTCTTAGCCAAGTTACACTTGAGCAAGAAAATAGCTTATTGAAGGGAATTATAGAGAAAAGTGTTTAAAAGAGCCTTGCCGGAAGTAAGCAATTTTAGGAAATTATACGCAAGCAATGAAGACACCGGAAGAATCAAGGTGTTGGTTTTGAACAAATTTTCAATGCCAATGGAGTTGAGTGGGAAGAAGATGAATACCCCAAGATGAAGTTTGTTCCTCAACAAGAGAAGTATGATCCTACTTCTTTTCAAGGGACACAAGCACAAGATGATCTTCCATTACAAGACCACAAGCTAAAGGGCAAGGACAAGCTTCAAGAAGAGATTGATGCATTTGAAGAAGCCCCTAAGGCCTTGTTCAAGTGGGTTCCCAAGACTACATCAAGTTCTACTTCATCAAGTACGACTACAACTCCAAGGATTCCCATCAAGATGGCATGGATCCCGAAGAAGAAGAACTAGAGAGTTCTTGAGGGTGACTCCGCCAACATACTTCACTCATATCATTTTGGCGAGGACAAGTGCAAACAACTTCCATATCTTGCACTAGTTCAAGGAGTCACAAACCCTCTTGTTGGTAACATAAGGGACAAGGTAACCAAATTCCTTCATGGACATCATCTTGTGTGCAATTCACTCTATGTCCATGGACACCCTTGTTTGTTTCTTGTGGGACTAACCCGTGTAGGTATTGAATGTGCAACTCACTCAAATGGATTGCTCCAAATGATCTACATCAACATTGGGCATCTACATCTTCAACACCTACATAAAGTCATCATCGACAAACCCAAGGTTAGTTTATCCCTCTTAGGGGGGATATCACATCTAGGGGGAGCTTTACTCTAATCAATTGAGCTAAAGCAACTCTAATGATGTGAACACAACAATGATTTATGTAAAAGTGGTAACCCCACTTGTGCTTAAACAATGAGTATGACCTATGATCAAATGTTCTCATTTGAATCCTAAGTCAATATACTCATATATAGATGACCTAGTCATCGCCAATTTCTTGATAGATGCTAGAATGGTTGTGCATGCTTTGCCACATGTTTCATTTGCTATCTTATTGTGTGAGCATGTTGAATGCATATCTTTATCATTCGAGGACATCCATTTGTTGCTTTGATTGTTTGGCTCTTTTTCTTTTGCCAAATGGATGGACAAGAATGTCTAAGAACCTCCTCTAGCTATCTATGCTCTTCTCGTCTCAAGACTCTATTCATGCTACATCCCAAAGTTTGATCAAGCCAGATTCGAACCACTCTGTGTGAGGAGCACTCAGAGTCCCCGATTCGTCATAGACTTAAACTTCCAAAACCTCTTTGTGCATTTAGGTATGACCAAGTCATCCACTTCGGTCACACCGACTTCACTAAGTTGATCTAGGTTTTCAATCTCGGTGCAGCCGATTTGAACTTTTCGGTCACACCGATTTGCAGTAACTGCTAACAGTTTTGCATCTCGGTGCCACCGAGTTGTTCCACTCGGTCACATCGACAAGATCAGGTTATATATATCGACGAGTCAAAGTTTGGAAAACTTTCCGAAACCCTTCGCCCGCGCGTGACCTGCTCTGCCGTCTTGGGTCTCCGGATCATCTCCTCGCCGCCAGCGACCTCCCGCCACTGGTCTCCGCCGCCGTCAACGGCAATCTGCCCCGCCATTGCCGCCATAGCAAGTTCACCGTCGAGTTAGGGTATGAACTTGATCTTTGTGCTATTCATTAACTCTGATTCGTAGCACATTGCTTTTCCATGATTCTTGCCACGATTGAAATCATCTTTTCCAGCAGAAACATCCTTAGATTAGTTTTGATTCAAAAATTTAGGGTTAGGTCTCCGCCGAACTCATCTTGGACCGACCGAGTTGTAGAAATTGATCTCACCGATTTGGCTTAGGCCATTGCACTTGCACTTTTCGGTCAGACCGAAAATTGCAAATCGGTGCGACCGAGTTCGACTCTCTGTGAAACCCTAGCAATCTCGGTGCCACCGAACTGTGACTTGGTCTGACCGAGTTCACTAGTTTAGGTTCTAGAATTGCTTCGGTATCACCGAGTTTAACATATCGGTATCTCCGAAATGCTTTCTATAGAGAACTAAAACTAAGTTTTTGAGTCATCTGTTTTGCAAAAACTCTGCACTTTGTGATGCTCATCCATTCTACCTCATCTACATCTATTCACAGGGTTTGCTGTCAGTGTTTTGCCAAGATGTCTGACTAGAGTGACAGCCAGAACTTGTCTGAGGAGCAAGTTAACATGAGTGAGGGCACTAGTCCCTCTAGCAACTCTGATGAGGGTAGCAGGAGCACACCTAGCAACTTGCCCAAGGCAGCTACCAAGACAAGGAAGAAGAAAACTTTTGACACTGATGATGAGGACTTTGTGGCTGATGAGGCCACTTCAAAGAAGAAGGTGCTAAGGAAAGAGTATGGCACATCTGCTGCAACAAAGCCAGGTCTGAACAAGAAGGCATCTGCCAAGAGGATTCCAATGTCTAAGGCCAGAGCTTCTACTCAAGAGACAATAGTTTTCACACTTGAAACCAGAGATGATGAGCCAGCAGGAGCAAAGAAGAGAGCAGAAAAACCACAGCCAGAGTGCTTGGTAAGCCATCCATGAGAGATGATGATGATTAAGAAGCAGAAGAAGAGGAAGAGGTTGCTGCACCAGCACCCAAAGCTCAGAAGCTGATGCGGGATGCAATCAAGTCAGTGGCTGCTCCTTCAAAGCCCAAGACTGCCCCCAAAGCTGCTCAAGCCACCAAGTATGCACCCAAGAGAAGCATTAGGAATATCCCAGCTTCAGAAAAGAACAAGGCCCCAGTGCCTGAGGTTGATGAAGATGCTGAGGTCCAAGTGCTCAGAAAGTTGAAGCCCAAGATTCCTGATCATGATAATACTCATATTGTTGCTGAGGACATGAAGTTGAGGAAGGATGGAGGTCTCAGAAGATGGAGATATTCTGATCCCTATGCTGTGAGGAGAAGGACTGCTGTTGACTACAGATTTCATACCAAAGAACAACAAGACTTCTATGAGACAATTTTGCTTGACAAGAAGCCCATAGTGTGTGATATGAAATGGGTTGATTGGGATTACATCAAGGACAATGAAGATCATTTTCCAAGTGTGCTTGAAAGTTTCAAAGCATGTGGTGTTGACAAGTTTGTGGGACAAAAGTTGACAAAATCGAATGATGAACTCATCATGCAATTCTACTCCACAGCTCACTTTTATCCTGATGGTAGAATTGTGTGGATGTCTGAAGGTATGAGGTACCAGTCAACTGTTGATGAGTGGGCCAAGCTGATAAAAGCCCCTAAAGAGCATGAGGATGACTTGGATGTGCATGCCAGGAAGAAGCAAGACCACAACTCTATGGCAAATATGTACAAAGAGATCCCAGACAAAGCATTGGAAACCCATCAGTTTGGATCTGTGCATTTCTTGTCGTCTGGTCTAGCCACAATCAACACAATCTTGAGGCATACATTGTTGCCCAAATCAGGAGATCACAAGATGATCAGAGGCCATTCAATCAACTTGCTGCATATTTTTGATGTGCCTCAAAAATTCAAAGTCATGAGTCTGATTGTTGAAACAATCAAGAGGACATCTGCAGATAAGAAGAGATCATGTGGGTATGCTCCACACATTCAGGAGCTCATCAACTCCAAGATGGGCACATGCATATACTTGTTAGATAAGGAACATCTACCACTATATCCAGACTTTGAGGACAACACAGTTGTGATGGATGAGAATGGACCTTCATCAATGCAAGCACTGGAGAAGAGAGCCAAAGCTAGAGCTGAGAAAGCTGCCAAGATGCCAAGTGTTGAAGAGGCATCTCAAGTGTCCCTCAAGTCAAAACAAGATCAAATGGCATATCTGATTCAAGCAACTTTGAGGATTGAGAAGGGCTTGGCCACCCTGACTCAAAATCAGGAGAGCTTGGAGAGGATCATTGAAACAAAGTTCTATAGTCTTGATCTGAAAGTGACAGAGATACAGTCTGCAGTTGAGTAGCTCTAGGAGGAAGCACATGAGAGGAGAGGGCAGGCTACCACAGATGCCTTTCAGAGAGTGCCTAGAGGTCAGGGATCTCCTGCAGTGCCAGTACCTGATACTAGAGCTACAACATCAACACCAGCAGCCACAGCTTCAGTGCCACCTCCAGTTGCCACTCCACCAGCTCCAACTACATCATCTGAAGCCTTCGTCCTTGGAGTTCTCTCTACACCACCTCCCGAAGATCAAGCCTAAGGGATGCATAGCGCTATGCATTTTCAAACTTTTTGGTAACTTTTTGCCAAAGGGGGAGAAATATGTAGAGATCATAGGCTTCGAGAGAGAGAGTGTTTTGCTTCTTGGTCTCTTGCTTTTGGTTGAACTCTTGTGTGTTTGCTTGATACTTTTCGTGTGTGAGATACTTGTTTGATCATGTGATTGATCATATGCTACCTTAATGCTTGCTTGAATGACATTATCTTTTGAATCACTATATGATCATTCACTTTACTTGGTGATTAGTGCATGCCTTTAGTGTATATCATTTTGAGCGCTCCACCAAGATGTATGTGACATGGAAGAGTAACCCATGATCCTAATCGATTGTGCATTTGCATTCAAACACAAATTTTAAATAATGCACAAATTTAGGGGGAGCTCTTGTTTATCATACTTCTCAAAGCGACGATGTATTTAAATCTTATTATCATTTGTTGAAGCTTTGATCTATATGTTGTCATCAATTACCAAAAATGGGGAGATTGAAAGTGCAACTATCCCTGGGTGGTTTTGGTAATTCCTAACAACATATAGCTCATTGAACTAATGCTCTTTCAAGATAAATATTTCAGGAAAGTTCAATGATTGGCATGGCATGGACTAGGAATGTGGACCCCTCAAAATACTAAGGACACATATTGGATCAAGCTCAAGACTCTACATTTTCTATTTTAGTGATCCAATATCACATTGAGTCCATAGGAAAGCCAATACTATTAAAAGGGGATGTGGTGTTGCTTAATGGGTTTCTTCCTCAAAGTGCTTAGTGATATGCTCCAAAACCCTCAACCACTTTCTCATATCCACATATGTCCCAAACCAAAAGTCAAACTCGGCCCCACCGAGTTCATTTGACATAGCCACTGCCACTAAACCCTAATCACTTCGGTATCACTGATAGGGATCTCGGTCTCACTGAGATAGGATTGCAAACTCTCTGTTTCCCTTCGTAACTTTTCGGTCCAACCGAGATGAGCGATCGGTACCACCGAGTTCGCAATGCAAACTCTCTGTTTCCCCTTCGTAACTTTTCGGTCCAACCGAAACGAGCGAATCGGTCCCATCGAGTTTGCCTGACCAACTCTCTGGTTAGCTTATTACCAAAATCGGTCCCACCGAGTTTGTGTAATCGGTCTCACCGAGATTACGTTATGCCCTAACCCTAATGAAATCGGTCCTACCGAGTTGATCATATCGGTCCCACCAAAATGCCTAACGGTCACATTATGAACTAAATCAGTCTGACCGAGTTTTCTGATTCGGTCCCACCGAGTTTGGTAAATTGTGTGTAACAGTTAGATTTTGTGTGGAGGCTGTATATACCCCTGCACCGACTCTTCATTCGTGGAGAGAGCCATCAGAACATACCTACACTTCCACTACTCATTGTTCTGAGAGAGAACCACCTACTCATGTGTTGAGACCAACATATTCCATTCCTACCATATGAATCTTGATCTCTAGCCTTCCCCAAGTTGCTTTGCACTCAAATCATCTTTCCACCAAATCCAGATCTGTGAGAGAGAGTTAAGTGTTGGGGAGACTATCATTTGATGCACAAGAGCAAGGAGTTCATCATCAACACACCGTCTATTACCTTTTGGAGAGTGGTGTCTCCTAGATTGGTTAGGTATTACTTGGGAGCCTCCGACAAGATTGTGGAGTTGAACCAAGGAGTTTGTACGGACAAGGAGATCGCCTACTTCGTGAAGATTTACCCTAGTGAGGCAAGTCCTTCATGGGCGATGGCCATGGTGGGATAGACAAGGTTGCTTCTTCGTGGACCCTTCGTGGGTGGAGCCCTTCGTGGACTCGCGCAGCCGTTACCCTTCGTGGGGTGAAGTCTCCATCAACGTGGATGTACGATAGCACCACCTATCGGAACCACGCGTAAAAAATCTTTGTGTCTATATTGCGTTTGCTCCCTCAAACTCCTCCCTTTACGTTCATATGCAATTGTTTTACATTCCACTGCTATACTCTTAGAATTGCATGTGTAGGTTGATTGCTTGACTTGTGCTAAGTTGCTAAAATCTGCCAAGAATTAAAATTGGGAAAAGGCTAGGTTTTTATTTGGTCAAGTAGTTTAATCACCCCCCTCTAGACATACTTCCGATCCTACAAAATGGCATTTTTGTGAGAAACAAAGCACATCTTGTTGCTCAAGGGTACACACAGGTAGTAGGTATTGATTTTGGTGAAACATATACTCCTGTTGCACGCCTTGAGGCAATTTACATTCTTCTCACTTATGCAAATTACAGTGATATCTTGCTTTATGAAATGGATGAGAAAAATGCTTTCCTCAATGGTGAAATTGATGAGGAAGTTTATGTAAGAAAACCACTTGGCTTTGAACATCCTGAGTTTCCTAACAAAGTTTTCAGGTTGAAAAAGGCTCTATACGGGCTGAAGCAAGCCCCTCGAGCTTGGTATGACACCTCGAAGAAGTTCTTACTCGATAAAGGGTTCAAGCCAGGATCCACTGATCCCACACTTTTCACTCGTGCTATTGATAATGATCTTTTCGTATGCCAGATCTATGTGGATGATATCATATTCGTCTTTACTAACAAAGCTTGCAGCTTAGAGTTCGGGAAAATGATGTTCGATAAATATCAAATGTCTATGATGGGTGAACTCAAGTTCTTTCTCGGACTACAAATTCATCAATAGGCAAATGGAAATTTCATATCCCAGGAGAAATATGTGAAAGAATGCTTGAAGAAGTTCAAAATGAAAGATTCCAAAACGAAGGGCTACAGGACACCTATGCCCACAAATGGTAAGTTGAATGTAGATGTGTATGGTAAGGGTTATGATCAGAAGGCTTATCGTTCTATGATTGGTTCTCTTCTTTATCTATGTGCATCCAGACCTGACATTATGTTGAGTGTTTGCATGTGTGCCCGCTATCAAGTTGCACAGAAAGAATCGCATCACCAAGTGGTCAAGCGCATTCTAAGATATTTGGCTCACACCCCCACCTTAGGTTTATGTTATCCTAAGGGAGCACACTTTGATCTCATTGGATATTCAGACTCAGATTGGGCTGGTGACTTGGTTGACAAGAAATCTACTTCGGGGACATGTCATTTCCTCGGTAGATCTTTGGTCTGTTGGTCATCAAGGAAGCATAATTGTGTATCTCTCTCCATAGTTGAGGAAAAATATATTTCTACTGGAGCTTGTTGCACTCAGATATTGTGGATGAAGAAAACACTGAAGGATTATGGCATCAAGGCCAAGCTTATTCCTCTTTAGTGTGACGATGAGAGTGCCATCAAAAGTGCACATAATCTTGCACAACATTCTCGCACGAAGCACATTGCCATCAGACATCATTTCATTCGCGATCATGTTGCTCGAGAGGATATTGTCATCAATCACGTCAAGACCAAAGACAATCTAGTTGATATTTTTACCAAGCCTCTTGATGAGAAAAGATTATGTGCGTTAAGATGTGAGCTAAATATCATAGACTTCACAAATGTGCAGTAAGCTGGATTCGGCACTCGTGCTTCCACTTTCACATCTTTGAAGGAATGAGTGCATAACACTTGAAGAGTCTGAAAATTTTGACATAGTAAAATTTTATTTCTGAGAGTGAATACATTAACGAAGAACTAGACTAACCGGGTGCCATGATAATTGTGCGATGCTTGGGGTCATACAGTTCTTATACGGTGGGTGACGCCACCACAATTTTCTTTCTTTGATTTAAAAGTTTTTGTCTTTGTCCGAATGCATTTCTCTCATAGCTATTTGTTCGGCGTTTGTGTTTATCTGTTTGAGTGAAATGCCCAGGACCGTGTTTTCCCTCTGCTCTATCTCTTCCAGCTATGCTATTCCATTACAAATGCTCAATTTGATCTAGAACAAAACTTTAGCTGGTGTCCTTGACCACGATTAAGATTAGGTCCGAACTTGAATATGTTCTCGCGAAAGCCGTCCAAAATTTGGGGTTTCCCACCCAAGTCAGGACCATGATCTTCATGAAGGTTGCCACGTGCAACACTTCAACTGCCACTCCATTGTGTCCATTGAGTCGCAATAGTCTCTAAATAGAGGCCATTCGGTCATAACTCACCGTGTGCGGTTTATTCCCTTCGCATATAAATACCGCACATCCCAACCTTCTTCTAGTTTCACTTCTCTTTCTCCTCGCCTCCACTCCACCAAAACCCTAGCCACAGGGCTCCACCTTGAGCTCGACGCCGATGACCTCTTCGCCACTTCACTGCCAGAAAGTGGTCACCCAAGTCCTTCCTCGCCGTTGTAGGACATCTTCCTCCCCGCACCGCCGTAGCTGCTGCACGTCACCAAGCAAGGGTATGTGTGGTTCGAACTCGGACCTCTATCCTTCACGATTCAAGTTCGTCTGCGGTTAATTTCTTCCGATTTACCACATATCTTAGATCTAGGTTTTTACCTTTGCTAGTGTGGACGTGGTTTGTAGTTATCCCTCACATACGAATCACTTTAAATCTAGGGTTTGTGTTATGTTTTGCTCTAATGGAATGCATAGCACACTGTCTAGTACATTCTTCGGACTCGTTCTATATGTTTCCTTCATTTGAAGCATTTCTCAAAGTCTGCATCTACTTCTTCTTCAAAATGCTTTTCGTTCGAAAAAATATTCGCTGTGAGCAATTGTGACCCTGTCCCCTCTTTCCCTCATATCTATTCTTATTCACATGTATATGCACTCTGTTGAGGACTCTGCTCGACCAATGAGCATGGTCGATGAAGAAGAGGTAGTCATGGGCACAATTGATGAATCCAAAGCTCCAAATGCCAAGGGCCCAACGGTAGGCCCATCTACCAGCAAAAGAAAGAGATCCAAACCAAATGATAACGAGCAAGAAGCAGATGCAACAAAGAAAAGGAGAGGTGGGAGGCAGCCATTCAAAAATTCGGCTCAATATATCTCTCATGACAACTACAACACTACACCAGGAGAAGATTCATCACAAAGGAGAAAGCGTTTGCAAAAGATTCGACTCCACTGGGTGCGCAAGTGGTTCCACTATAAGATGGTTCATCCTCGTTTTGCCAAGAACTTTGCTTTCCATCCTTCGTGGGGTGACTGTCGTGAAATTGGCCTTGTCCATGGAAGTAATCCCCAGGAAAGACCGCCACCTCCATCAAATGATCATGAGTTGTGTCTCAAGACTCCTGCATCATATCCAGATGAGTTGGTCAAGTGCCTGAAGAATGCAGAAAAGAGAGCTAAGAAGGCTGAAAAGGAAAGAGCTAGAGAAGAAGAAAACAGTCACCTTATCAAGTCAGATGTTGACAAACGAAAGGTTGAGGGAAAATATGAACGCCATACAAAGCACAAACATGATCCTAGTTCTGTTGCTTCGAAGAAGAAGAGCGTGCCGAAGAGAAGGCTAGCTAAACCCGTTGAGAAAGATGCTGAAAGTGATTCCTCTGATCAAGATGATCCTCCACTCACAAGAGAAGAAGTTGATGCAACTCTCTCCAAGCAAGTAAACATCACTACTTCCACTATGCTACCTGATCTTCGAGCAAGTGCAGTTCAAACAACTCCTCCGAAGAAGATTACATTAAAAAACGCCTCCTACCATTGTCACTATGGTAGATCATGTGAATACAACCCCTCATCCCGAGGCGATTAATTTGCAAGACTTAGTTGATGAAGATCCAGTAAGCACAACTAAGCCAGGAGAGCGAATTCTACAGCCAAAGGTGAATAAAATCACTGCTTCTTCTGCCGAGCAAAATGCTCCTCGAGCAAACGTTGTGAAAGACAAGGCTGCTCAATTTGCTCCCAAGTTGGCTCAACCATTGGCTTCTATGCCTCCGACCAACAAAAATATAGTACAAAGTGCTCGTGTTGCACAGGCAGATAATCCCTCTGGTGCACCTCATTACTTCGATCAAGTGTTCATCATAGAGCAGCTTGATAGATTTGTGGTAAACCTATTTGATTGAGAAGTGGCATCTTTGCCCATTCCCTCTGAAGTAATTGCTCAAACTACTGATCTGGTTCAAGACATGAGAGATGATTCTGTTGAAATCAATAGTCTAACTGCCCAGCTTCAGGAGCTTAACACCCGTATGAAGGCTGCAAAATCCAAATTTGTCATCAAACAACTTGAAGAATCATATATGGATGTCAATAAAGCTTCGACTATCCTTCGGCACATGAGATTAGGATTTCATTCTGACTTGGATCAAATTGTTCAAAAGATCTGGCTCGATCATCAAGCTCAAGCCACTGGCTACAATGATCTTGTCAAAGGGCATATCGATCCGTCGAAGCAAAAGAAGAAGAAGAAAATTGCAAAGAAGAATGCTCCTCCTCCTCCTTCAAAAGAAAAGTCTTCCGAAGTAGTGCCACAGAAGGAAAACTCTCCAGAGCTTGTAATTCCCTTGCAAGAACCAACTACAGATGCTCAAACTTCGCCAAGGCCAACTGAAATAGTGCCTGTGGTTTCTCCTGTCATTGAAGCAAATCCTTCTGGGCAAAATGTTTCTGAAGAAGGTGAAATTCCTCAGTCTAACCACCAACCTTCTCTAGCTCATGTTGAGCCAAATGATTCGGTTCCTCCTTCTGCTCCTCAACAATCGACCGAAGAACATACCCATCAGTCTCCAGTGCCTGATACACCAGCTGCTGATACAATGTCTGCTCCCTCTCCCTGCGAATTTCCCTTAATATTTCTAGAAGAACTTCAGATGTTGGACGTTCTGCAGTAAAGTCAGTTACTGTTCATCATTCAAACTCTGTAATTTATGGCGATGAAGTGCTTTCCGTTGAACATGAGCTTAAATATCCTTATCCTCGAGAGTGACTGCCTTTATTCTATAAAGGCATTGACGTCAAAGTTCCACTTTTCAATTGGAACAATCATCCTCTTTTCTTTCAAGAGAGTCCATACAACAAGCCTCGAACTTCTGAATCTCCTTGGTTCTAGACCAAAGAATAGGCTATATATTATTCTCGGGTCCTATATGACAGTCGCAAGATTTTTCCTCATGAGGTCCCGGATGTCGCTGCTATTAAAAGCATTGGCTGCTTCAATCAAGTACTACAAGACATCAAAGATTTTGGCCTCACGCATGTCTTTGCTTATCAGCATCCGTGGAACAGAGAGATTGTACTTCAAGTCTATTCCACACTATACATCTCTGGTGATGCTTCTGATAGCAACAAATGGATCATGGAATGGATGACTGAAGGGAAACGTATAACATGCTCTGCAATGTACTTTGTTTCCCACTTTCATTTCCCTCAGTTTGAGCATGGCAAGGTTGAAATCCGAGTTTACAACATTGATGCCATCTCCGATGAAGATTTCCGTTGCACCATGGACCAAGAGAAAATTCATGACTACAATGGTCCTCCCCTGCCCGATCATTTGACTTTTGAAAATTAGACTCTGTATCATATGCTCACTTATACCATCTGTCCTCTGGCCAAAATGAGCGCTGATAATGGTATATTTGATGTTCTTTGCAACACCATTCATGCCATCTCCCATGGATTTATCTTTGATGTTGAAAACATGTTTCTGCAAATACTGAAGGATTCTGCTCAGCATCTCAAAACCATCAAAGTCTTTGCTCCTTGGAGACATAAAGTGGTTGATTATGCAATGCACACCGAATACTTGGCAAAAATCAGTCACAAAAGCTTCATTCCTCCGGTTCGTGATACATTACGTGTTATGGAAGATATTTCTTCAAGCAAAGCACTAGTGTCAAGCCCTCCTGATTATCACACTACATTCGAAGGGCCACGGCTATCTCAGCGTGAACGCCAACCAATTACCCAATCTCCTTCACACCTTGAAGTGAGTTTGCGTACACAATAGTTGCTATTGAAGCATATGGCTGAGGATCGCCGAGAGAAAGAACATCTAGCTACCGAATTAAATGCAATCAACAATCTTACGAAATTTGTGCACATGATCATAGATGAAAATAAGAAACGTCTATGGAAATTGCTTCAAAAGTTCTTCTCCAAGAAACAGGTCAGCAACTCAGATCTCAAAGAACTTTATGAGTATATTGATCAAGGTTTCTCTACCAAAGACTTTTAAGATTGTATCACTCCTCCTTTGCCAGCCCGTGAACCAACAACTGATTTACTTAGGTTTCAGCTGCGCAAATTGCTTGACAAATCAGAAGCGACTGTCGGAATCAGGGCTTCACATACCCAAAGAGGTTCGAACTTTGGGGGTGCGAATGAAGGAGTCTGCTTCACCTAAACTCTCTGCATGCTGTACTCAAAGCTCAAGTTCACCGCGTAGGATGGTTGAAGGAGAAGGGAGGACACCGAGATTTACACAGGTTCTGGCCACCTTGCGGTGTAAAATCCTACTCCTGCTTTGTGGTGGATTGGCCTGAGGACAAGGTTGAGGATGAACTAGAATAGTGGATGGGCAACCTTGCGAGGGCTCGAGTGGTGAGGGTTGAATCGGTTCGATCCCCCTCTACGGTGGTGGATAGCATGTATCTATAGTGGCCACGGTCCTCTTTCCTTGTCATTTCGGCGGGAAGGGATTCCACAATGGCCAATTTTGAAAGGGGGCAAGAGGTACTTCTTATCCTGATGAAAGGTGGTCTTCGCCTGCAAAGCCTCTGGCCGTGAAGCAGCGGTGGGCTCGGCAATGACATCTGTCCTGCCGAGCACATGGTATTGCTCTTGTTGCACCGAAATGGAAACCTTTGGGGATCCCTCGGGAACCGGCGTACGTCCTTGCCTTCTTAGAACCAAAGAGGAAACTATCTCCTATGCGCTTGCTGGCGCCCGCTTGGCCTTGATCGTCATGGCTCACGTCATCGCAGCCTTGTGAGGCTGGGTACCTGCATAGAAATCTCCACTCCTCAGGAGGCAACCTGGGGAGGCCGCTCCTCCCAAGGTCTTGACGTCATTCTCCTCGCGAAGACGTGGGACCTCATGAGGGTCTTGTCCAGGAGGCCTTCGCCGCTGGGCCGTACCAGGCCATCGTGGGAGCCACGCCATGGGCAGCACGTAGGTAGGTCTGGGTACCCCCGATCCCAGAACGCTGACAGTAGCCTTCAGGCCCAAGGCATGCTCGGGCTAGCTTCGAGGCGAGGCCAAAGAGGGAAGGCAGAAGCGCCGCGTGCCCCAATCACCCACGGGCCAGTCTTGACGCGTGGCGCCTGACGGTATGCACACGCCTCCACTCCGCCACATCACCTCGGCAACTGCCTAGGCTGACAAAAGACTAGCACACACCGTAGAGCCATCATTTCTTCCCCTTGTCTTGCTCCCGATCCTCCTTCTCTCATCCGAAATCTTCTCCAGATCCAATCACAACTCCACCCCCTTCCTTCTCCTTCCTCGACGCCATTAACCGCACGAATGGCTCCCGGGAAATCGAAGCTTGCGGCACAGGCCGCAAGCTCCTCCTCTTCTGCCCCAACACTTGGTGATACATCCATTTTGCATCATGTTTTCGTACTGATATTTATACTTCTTTTATGCATAATATTTCCTCCTGGAGTAATTCTAATACCTTTTCTCTCATAATATGCAAGGTTTGTATCAAGAGGGAGAATACCGGCAGCTGGAAATCTGGACCTGAAAAAGCAACGCCAGGCTACCTATTCTCCACAACTCCAAATGCGTTGAAACTTCACGAGGATTTTTTATGGAATAAATAAAAATATTGGAGCAAATAACTACCAGAGGGGCCCTACCAGGTGGGCACAACCCACCTGGGCGCGCTAGGGCCCCCTAGCATGCCCTGGTGGGTTGTGCCCTCCTCGGCCCACCTCCGGTGCCCCTCTTCTGGTATATAAGTCATTTTGACCTAGAGAAAATAAGGAGAGGACTTTTGGGACGGAGTGCCGTTGTCTCGAGGCGGAATTTGGGCAGCAGCACTTTTGCCCTCCGATGGAGCGATTCCGTCGGGGGAACTTCCCTCTCGGAGGGGAAAATCATCGTCATCATCATCACCAACAACTCTCCCATCTTGGGGAGGGCAATCTCCATCAACATATTCAACAAGAACTTCTCCTCTCAAATGCTAGTTCATCTCTTGTGTTCAATCTTTGTACCGGAACCTTAGATTGGTGCTTGTGGGTAACTAGTAGTGTTGATTACATCTTGTAGTTGATTACTATATTGTTTACTTGGTGGGAGACTATATGTTCAGATCCATTATGCTATTTAATACCCCTCTGATCATGAACATGTTTGTCACTTGCGAGTAGTTACTTTTGTTCTTGAGGTCACGGGAGAAATCATGTTGCAAGTAATCATGTGAATTTGATATGTGTTTGATATTTTGATGATATGTATGTTGTGATTCCCTTAGTGGTGTCATGTGAACGGCGACTACATGACAATTCACTGTATTTTAGCCTAAGGGAATGCATTGTGGAGTAGTTATCAGATGATGGGTTGCTAGAGTGACATAAGCTTAAACCCTAGCTTATGCGCTACTTCATAAGGGACCGATTTGGATCCAAATGTTTAATGCTATGGTTAGATTTTATATTAATACTTTTCTCATAGTTGCGGATGCTTGCAAGGGGGTTAATCATAAGTAGGAGGTCTGTTTAAGTAAGAACAACACCTAAGCACCGATCCACCCACATATCAAAATATCAAAGTAGTGAACATGAATCAAGCCAACATGGTGAAAGTGTCGGCGTCCTGGGAATGGGGGTACCCAGACTTTCCTGCCTACGGCCCATGGTGTGGCTCCATCGATGGCCTAGTATAGCCCAGCTTCAGCAACCACAGCTCAAGACCCTCG
Source organism: Secale cereale (assembly GCA_902687465.1). Lineage (NCBI taxonomy): Eukaryota > Viridiplantae > Streptophyta > Magnoliopsida > Poales > Poaceae > Secale > Secale cereale. Next base: position 470,840,302 of record LR738711.1, on the reverse strand, counting down.
CGAGGGGCCAAGCCTCGTGAGGCGGATGATGGCAAGAGCTCCCTGGGGGCAGCCTCTCCAGTGTGGCTCCCGAGGAGCGGAGATATCTATGCGAGGTGCACCTCGCTTGGTTCACGTGATGTGAGCCATGACGACCAAGGCCAGGCAGGCACAAGCGGGTGTAGTGTACTAGTTTCCCCTTTGGTGCCAAGGGGGCAAGCGCAGGCATGGAGTCCCGAGGAATCAAGCAAAGGTTTCCATATCGGTGCAACAAGACCAAGGACCGCCTGGATGACAGGACGGAGGTCATCGTGGGGCCCAGCGCGGCGTCACCACCAGAGCCTTTGGCGGGTGAACAGTGCTTTTGTTAGGATAGCATTTACTAGTTGCTCCCCTTCAAATTCGGCCGTTGTGGGATCCCTTCCTACCTACATTTGGGAAGAGGACCAAGGCCACTATAAATAGGACCTAGCCACCACCATAGAGGGCATTCCGCCAAAGGGCATTCCACCACAATGAGGGCGGATCACCCAGATCATCCTCACCCTCACCAGCTCATCGAGCCCAAGAACAACTCACTGACTAAGGCTGTTCATCCATCGTACTAGTTCATCCTCAGCCCCACGAGGCAATTACCCACACACACTGGAGTAGGGTATTACACCGCAATGTGGCCCGAACCAGTATAAACCCATGTGTCTCTTGTTCCTGGAGTTCGTCGAGCTAGGCCGTGGGATCGTAAGGTGAGCGCGCTGGGTAGAGAGTGTTCTTCATGCACACCCTAGAGTTCGAACCTCTCTAGGGTTTGCAGAGCCCGAAATCTGACATTTGGCGCACCAGGTAGGGGAGCGCCGAGACCTCTCTTTTGTCGGCCGACGCATCACCGCTCCACTGCTTCCATGGCTGACACTCGTCGAGCTCGTGCTGAGCACGGGCCGCCCTCACCGCCCGTGTTGCTCAGACGGCTCCCGCCGGCGCCCCCGCCATTCTCCATCACCTGCCGCCAATGCAGCCACCAGCCCAGCGAGGCATGAGAAGCAAGCCTCGTCGTTGCACCCCTCGGTGCGGCGGGATGGACGGACCGCCACCCCGTCGCTGACTCCAGCCGGCTCGTCGTCCCATGGTCGTCGCGGACCCATGAACGTGCATGCTGCGCTGCTCATGGTGCGTGAGCTCCTGCGCTATCGCCCCGTCGATGACTTCTATGAGGACTGGCTAGACCGCATTGCTGAACTGGTCAGTGCCGTTTGGGGCTCTCCTGCACCATCCCTCTCGCTACCTCGCCTGCCTCCCTCTGCGTGCGGCGTGGCCCATGGAGCACCTCCGCCACCTCCACGTCAAGACGTCGCCCTTGCTCCAAGGCGTGCGGCGCCGCGACGCGACCCACCGCGCGGGGCTCTCGCGCATGAAGAAGGAAGCTGTCAAGAGGTCCAGCGGCTGCAAGGAGGAGCTCCTGCGCTCCCACCACCACCACGTCAAGACCGTGAGCCCCCTGCGGTGGCAGCACATGAGAACCAAGACCAAGCTCTGCCTCCACGACGGGATTCGGTGGCCACAACAGGCTGCCGGGCCTTCACTCCGGAGCTACACAACGTCGTCTGGCCCGGGAAGTTCAAGGCCGACCCACCTCCACGCTACGACGGCACCCCCGACCCTGCTGAGTTCCTGCAACTTTACGAGCTGAGCATCGAGGCGGCCAACGACTGCGAGAAAATTATGACGAACTGGTTTCCCATGGCTCTCAAAGATGGCACACGCTCATGGCTCCTAAACCTGCCCGCGGGATCGATCTCGTCCTGGGGTGAGATGCGCGAGCATTTCATCACTAACTTCCAGGGCACTCGCGCCCGCCCGCCAGCCGCGGGTGACCTGCAGCGCGTCAAGCAGCAACCAGGGGAAACCCTGCAGAAGTATATCCAACGCTTCAATAGAGTTTGCCTCAAGATTCCTAAGGTGACAGACGAGGCCATCATCTCAGCATTCTTCGATGGCGTCCGCGATGTCAAGATGAAGGAGGAGCTCGCCATCCACGAGGACCTGTGCACAACCTTGGAGCTGTCCAACATAGCGACCAAGTGCGTGTGAGCTGAGGAAGGGTGCCTTTCCCTCGTCGAGCTCCCAGCTGCTGACCCAGAAGACAAGAAGACCAAGGCTAAAGACGTGAAGCGCAAGGGGGTGGCCGTGCTCGCGGCAGAACCGGAGATGATGTGCGACCATGACCACCCAGAGTCATCCAAGGGCAGCCGTCCATTCTGCGCCATCCACAATGTACACAAGCACAACACCAACTACTGCCAGGAGCTCAGGGCCATCCGTGACGGGCGCTTAAGTCGACACCCCGAGCGCAATGACCGAGGCTACGGCCATGGAGGAAGCCGAAATGGAGGGCGCTGGGACGACCGCGGCCCCCGTCAGGAGTGGCGCGATCAGCCTCATGAGGACCGCTGGCACGACCAGCCTCGCGAGGGCGTCTGGAGGGACCAGCCTTGTGAGGACCGCTCTCAAGGCAAGGCCGGCTTCCCTCCGCTGCCACCACCACCAAGGAGGAACGACGATCAGGACAAGGGGGCTGGGTGCTTCTAGGAGCCTCGCACCATCGCCTGCATCTTGGGCGGTGCGCAGGCTCCAGCCTCTCAGCGCATCTTCAAGTAGTTCGCCCGAGAAGTGAACGCTGCTCTTCCTAGGCTAGAAGTCATGTGGCTGCTCAGGTGGTCCAAGTGCACTATCACCTTCAGCTCAGCTAACCAGCTCAAGTGCGCGGCAACTGCCGGCGCACTCCCGATGATCTGCTCACCCGTCATCAGCAACGACCAAGTCACCAAAACCCTCATCGATGGCGGTGAAGGGCTCAATGTTCTCTCCGTCGACATGTTCGACCCTCTCCAAGTGCCATATGACTAGCTGCAGCCCACTAAGCCTTTCTCGGGAGTGACCGACGGCTCCACCACCCCAATAGGGCAGATTCACCTCCTGGTCACCTTCGGCCAGTGCGACAACTACCACACTGAGCTCATCGACTTCGACGTCGCCCACATCCGCCTCCCATACAACGCCATTCTTGGGTATCCAACCCTGGGCAAGTTCATGGCAGTGACTCACCATGGCTATAACGTCCTCAAGATGCCAGGGAGCCGTGACATCATCACTATCGCGTGCGAGGAAAAGGACACGGTGTGCTCCCTTGAGCGCGCCTACCAGGCCGCAGCATTCGAGGACCCAGACAACGAAGGCACCATCTACCCTCCTGAGGCCGTGCCCAAGAAGAAGAAGCAGCTGCTCCGCCAAGAGCTTCAAGAGAGCGGCGTCTCCGGCGGCACCACCTCAGGACCCGCGCCCATGGATGGGGCGCCTCCCTCCTTCGCATAGGGAGGCGCACCCGGGACCCCTCTGAGGTTGGGCTTGGGGGCTCTCCTCTGGAGGGCCTACGATCTGGTCAATGTCACGAGGGAGGCGCTCGGGCACCATGTGGAGGCGTGCTTCACCACATGTTTCCCTCATGAGGGCACGATGCATGGAGTGCCTGGTGGTCAGGAGTTCATCACCAAGGCAATCGAGGAGCTTCAAGAGGCGAAAGCCATGTGTGGCGACCACCGTCCACCACCCGGCGCAGCCCCCCATCCTGGCGAGGGCGGCGGGCTGCGCGTTTACATCAACATCCTGGGGCTCAATAGGGCCGCATCTCAGGAGTCCCTCTGGCCTTCGCATGTCGGACGGTGCGAGGGCCCCCTCACAGTTACGTTCGCATGCCCTTCGGTCTGCCAAACGCGGCCGCTACATGCCAGCACCACCCGAGGGATGTCCTGGCGGCTTAGGAGGCCAGGCGTCACGCGGTCCTGGCGGAGATGGTGACGTTTCTTCACGAGCACCACGGACCCTCAAGGCCTCCCGAGGTACAGGACTCAGGCGGCTCGTGCGGAACAACTCCTTCCGCGCTCGTCTTCAGCTGCTTCAACATCTCTCCAGCAACGGCGCCAGGTGACTCTATTTCGGATTGTTCAGTTGGGGGTGCCCCTTGGGCTGAATTATCCCCAAGTCGCACGGGCCTGTCCCTGTGACATGTATCCTTTTGCATCTTTAACTTACTCTATTGGGGGCGCCCCTCGGGCTGCATCATCCCCAGGCCGCATGGGTACGTCCCTGTGGCATGTATCGCACTCGCATTACCTGTTCTAGTTTGTCTCTTTCCGTGAGTAGCTTCATGCTTATTATATGCATGTCCAATACTTCTCTACCATGAATGTCGTGCGCCCTGGCAAGACCGCCCATGACTGCCTCATGATTAAGGACTGGCACAACATCTGTGCTCGGATCCGTCCCTGCAGCGTCACTAAACCCAAGAGGTTGAGCACTGGCTCGCGGGCTAGCTCCCGTGTACGTCACCTCCCATGGCCCTTGGTGCCTTGTTCTCACATGAGCTAATCGCGAACGAATGAGCCAGGGCACATGTCCCGGTGCCCCACCACCACGGGAGCCGTGCGCCGGTTGTATTTCTTCATGATTTTTCGCATGAGAAGTCTGGACAAGGCGTCTGTGCTCGGGTCTGTCCCTACAGTGTCGATAAACCCAACGGCTGAGCTCTGTCTGGCGGGCCGACCCCGTTCACATCACCTCCTGGGGTTGTTGGTGTCTGGCCTTCTCATGTGATCGCCTCATGAGATTCATCCGGTGCAGGTTGCCTAACAAACTCGCAGGACCACCACAACTGTTAAGGATCAAATTCAGGCGGAACCCGCCTTGAGGTAGGGCCTTGTGAGTCCCGCATTAGCTCACGGGTGCCCAGACACACCTCGTCTGGCCCTGCCGTGCAAGCCACGTGTCAGGGCGGGGTTGTACACGCCCCGGGGGCTCCACTCAGAGGGAGCCCTCACCCACGCACCAGTGGAAGCACCATGCTCCGTGCTGGCAGTCGACACGGTCGAGGAGCGGCTATGCCCGTGCAAGTGCGGAAGCGCTATGCTCCGCGCTGGTGATAAACAACCGAGGGTGGCCCCTTGTCCGTATCAACCTCAGGGAGCCATCGAGCTTGTTTCCTAGCCTCATCGCAACACTTTCCCCTTGAAAGAGTCGCGTGAGGGGGCTGGGGACGGGGGCTACACTCAGGTCACGCCTGGCGTATGCCCCTGCCAGGTTCCTCGGACCTAGTCGTCGCGTGCCCTTCCCGAGCGGGACCTTGGCGAGGACAGGTATGGAGGTCTGTACGTACGTCAAGGGGGACTCCTGAGCACCGCGACTCAGGAGACTAACTGGTCACGTAGCCCCTCACCCCTGGCCTCGTCCTGTCTATCCGGACGAGCCAGTGGCGACTGAGGTATGCGCGGGGCCGGGCTCTGCCGACACAAAACGCTAAGGCCTAGTTTCGCGTTCCCTTCCCGAGGGTTGTTCGTACATCAAGGGGGACTCTTGTGCATCGCGACTCAGGAGCCTAACTGGTCACGTAGCCCCTCACCCCTGGGCTCGTCCTGGCGATCTAGACGAGCCAGCGGCGGCTGAGGTATGCGCGGGGCCGGGCTCTGCCTACACAGAATGCTAAGGCCTAGTTTCGTGTTCCTTTCCCGAGGGCTGTTCGTACGTCAAGGGGGACTGCTGAGCACTGCGACTCAGGAGCCTAACTGGTCATGTAGCCTCTCACCCCTGGCCTCATCCTGGCGATCCGGACGAGCCAGCGGTGGCTGAGGTATTCGCGGGGCTGGGCTCTGCTGACATAGAACACTAAAGCAAGCGGTAAGGAAACCCCCAAATACTACTAATTATTAAAAAACATACTGTTCTTCAAATACCGAACATAAGTTTTAACGCCTCCACGAGGCACAGTGCATGTTGTAGGAAATAAAAGTGGAGGGAAGTGCTACCAGCAAGTCTTCTCTTCAGCCTTGGGCAATGCTGTCGCCTGCAAGCAGTGCCCCCTCGACGTCGGCATCGCCGTCGGTCGCAGTTGCATGGTCGGCGGTATCACCAGCAGGAGGCACATGATCGATGGCGAGGAACTTCTCTAGCAGGGCGTCCACCCGGTCCTTTACGACTTCGGCAGCAGCTGCGCAGCGCTCTTCGTCCATAGGCTCAGACCAGGAGGGCGAGCGTGCGGCCTTCGCATTGTCGGACGTCATCGGCTGTGAACTTGGGGGAGAGATTGGGCGGATCTGGAGTCTCTTGGGGCAGGAAGGAGAAGGGGATCTGGAACAAGATGAAGGAAGGCAATGAAAGCCCAGTAGCATGCGCCAGCCTTTTGTGAGACGAGGGCAGTTACCGAGGCAGCATGGGGAAGCGAAGATGCCTACGTCCAATGAGTCGCCATATTTTGATCAAGGCCGCAGGCGATTGGGGCCCGCGGCACTCCGCACTTGCCCATTGGCTTCGCCTCGAAGCCAAGTTCGAGTGCTCCTTGGGCCCGGGGCTACTGTCGGCGTCCTGGGAACGGGGGTACCCAGATTTGCCTGCCAGCGGCCCATGATGTGGCTCCATCGACGGCCTGGTACGGCCCAGCTTCAGCAACCACAACTCAAGACCCTCACGAGGGGCCAAGCTTCGCGAGGCGGACGACCGCAAGACCTCCTTGGGGAAGCCTCTCTAGGCTGGCTCCAGAGGAGAGGAGATATCTATGTGAGGTGCACCTCATGAGGTTCATGTGACGTGAGCAATGATGACCAAGGCCAGGAGGGCGCCAGCAGGCGCAGTGTACCAATTTCCCCTTTGGCACCAAGGGGACAAGCGCGGGCGTGGAGTTCCGAGGAATCAAGCAAAGGTTTCCATATCGGTGCAACAAGACCAAGGACCACCATGATGGCAGGACGGAGGTCAACGTGGAGCCCGGCGCGGCCTCACCACCAGAGCCTTTGGCAGGCGAAGACCGCTTTTGTCAGGATAGCTTGTACTAGTTGTTCCCCTTCAAATTTGGCCGTTGTGGGATCCCTTCCCGCCTACATTTGGGAAGAGGACCACAACCACTATAAATAGGACCTAGCCACCACCATAGAGGGCATTCCGCCAGAGGGCAATGCACCACAACGAGGGCGGGTCACCCAGATCATCCTCACCGTCACCAGCTCATCGATCCCAAGAACACCTCACCGACTGAGGCTGTTCATCCATTGTACTAGTTCATCCTCAGCCCCACGAGGCAATCCACGACACACACTGGAGTAGGGTATTACACGGCAAGGTGGCCCGAACCAGTATAAAACCCTGTGTCTCTTGTTCCTTGAGTTTGTCGAGCTAGGCCGTGGGATCATAGGGCGAGTGCGCTGGGTAGAGAGTGTTCTTCGTGCGCACCGTAGAGTTCTAACCTCTCTAGGGTTTGCGGAGGCCGAAATTCGATAGAAAGTGACTAGATGAAATTCTCATGTGCCCTCAAGAACACCTTGCTTATTATAAGAAACCATTTTGACCTATCCTGTGCCACAAAAGGATTGGGCTACCTTGCTGCATACTATTTGCCGTTACCGTTACTTGCTCATTACAAATTATCTTGCTATCAAACTATCTGTTACCTACAATTTCAGCATTTACAGACATTACCTTTGTGAAAACCGCTTGTCATTTCCTTCCGCGCCTCGTTTGGTTCGACAATCTTACTTATTAAAAGGACTACGACTGATCCCCTATACTTGTGGGTCATCAAGACTCTTTTATGGCGCCGCTGCCGGGGAGTGAAGTGCTCTTGGTAAGAAAAATTATTACTACATGATGAAATTTATTGTCACTTGTTACTATGGAGAGCAATCCTTTGAGGGGTTTGTTCGGGGTATCTTCACCTCGAGCGGAAGCACAATTAGTTGCCCCTCAAACTACTGCACATACTGAAAATACTGAATACGAAATTCCTTCGGGTATGATAGAGCAACTGCTAGCTAATCCTTATGCAGGAGATGGAACCGCACAGCGTGATATACATTTGATATAAGTGGATGAAATTTGTGGATTATTTAAGCTTGCAGGTTTACCCGAAGATGAAGCTAAGAATAAGGTTTTCCCTTTATCTTTGAAGGGAAAAGCATTGACATGGTATAGGCTATGCGATGATATTGGATCCTGGAATTGGAATCGTTTGAAAATGGAATTCCATCAAAAAAAATAATCCTATGCATCTAGTTCATCGTGATCAGAATTATATGAACACCTATAATTTTTGGCCCTATGAAGGAGAAAGTATCACTCTAGCTTGGGGGAGGCTTAAGTAAATGTTATATTCATGCCCCAATCATGAGCTCTCGAGAGAAATTATCATTCAAAACTTCTATGCTCGGCTTTCTCGTAATGATCAATCCATGCTTAATAATTCTTGTGCCAATTCTTTTATGAAGAAGACTATTGAATTAAGGTGGGACCTCTTGGAAAGAATTAAGCGCAACTCTGAAGATTGGGAAATCGACGAAGGTAAAGAGTTAGGTATTAAGCTTAAGTTTGATTGTGTTAAATCTTTTATGAACACCGATGCTTTTCAAAAGTTTAGCACTAAGTATGGACTTGAATCTGAGATAGTAGCCTCTTTTTGCGAATCTTTTCCTACTCATGTTGATCTCCCTAAAGACGAGTGGTTTAAATATCATCCCCCTATTAAAGAAGAAATTGAAGTACCAATAATTGCTAAAGAAGAAACTATCATCTACAATGTTGATCCAGTTGTTCCTACTGCTTACATTGAGAAACCACCTTTTCTTATTAAGATAAAAGAGCATGCTAAGGTTTCAACTGTGGTCCTTAGAAGTAATATTAAAGCACCTAAACCCCCTGAGCAAATCAAATTAGAACCTAGTGTTGCAATGGTTTTAGGATCTCTTGGTTGATAATATTGAGGGGCATGTTATTTACTTTGTTGGTGAAGCTGCTAGAATTGCAAAACCCGATGGGAAAGATAAACATAGACCCTTGTTGGCATGCCCGTTGTCTCATTTAATATAGGAGATCGCTACTATCATGGTTTATGTGACATAGGTGCAAGAGTAAGTGCTATTCCTTTTACTTTGTACCAAGAAATTATGAATGACATTGCACCCGCTGAAATAGAAGACATAGATGTTACCATTAAACTTTCTAATAGAGACACCATTACACCACTTGGGATTGTTAGAGATGTCGAAGTCTTGTGCGGGAATACAAAATACCCTACTGATTTTCTAGTCCTTGGTTCCCCACAAGATGACTTTGGGCCCATAATTTTTGGTAGACCATTCTTGAGCACCGTCAATGCTACTATAGATTGCACTAAACAAACTGTCCGTGTTAGCTTCGGTCATGAGTCTCATGAGTTCAATTTTTCCAAGTTTAGTAGAAAACCTCACAAAATAGAATTACCTAGTAAGGATGAAATTATTGGTCTTGCTTCTATTGTTTGACCTCCTACTGATCCTTTAGAACAATATGGCTAGACCATGAAAATGATTTGCATATGCATGAAAGCAATGAAATAGATAGAATTTTGTTTGAACAATAACTTCTGCTTAAGCACAACTTTCCTATTGAAACTCTAGGAGGTCCTCCTCCACCTACAAGTGATCCTGTGTTTGAATTAAAACAACTACCCGACACTTTGAAATATGCTTATCTCAATGAGGAAAAGATATATCATGTTATTATTAGTGCTAACCTTTCAGAACATGAAGAAGAAAGATTATTAAAAATTCTAAGGAAGCATCGAGCTGCTATTGGATATACTCCTGATGATCTTAAGGGCATTAGTCCCACTCTATGTCAGCACAAGATTAATATGGAACCTGATGCTAAACCCGTTGTTGATCATCAACATCGGTTAAATCCGAAGATGAAAGAAGTGGTAAAAATGGAAATACTAAAACTTCTGGAAGGAGGCATAATCTATCATATAGATGATAGTAGATGGGCAAGTCCTGTTCATTGCATCCCTAAGAAATGAGGTATTACTGTTGTTCCTAATGATAAGAATGAACTTATTCCACAAAGAATTATTACATGCTATAGAATGGTAATTGATTTTTGAAAATTAAACAAAGCAACTAAAAAAGATCATTAGCCTCTGCCTTTAATTGATAAGTGCAAGAAATATTATCTAAGCACACATACTTTTGTTTCCTAGATGGATATTCTGGTTTCTCACAAATACCTGTTTCACAACCTGATCAAGAAAAGACCACTTTCACTTGTCCTTTTGGAACTTATGCTTATAGACATATGCCTTTTGGTTTATGCACTGCACCTGCTACCTTTCAAAGATGTATGATTGCCATATTCTCTAACTTTTGTGATAAGACTGTTGAGGTTTTCATGGATGACTTTTCAGTCTATGGTAAATCTTTTGATGATTGTTTAAGTAATTTTGATCGAGTTTTGCAGAGATGTGAGCAAACTAATCTTGTCTTGAATTGGGAGAAGTGCCACTTTATGGTTAACGAAGGTATTGTTTTGGGCCATAAAATTTCTGAAAGAGGTATTGAGGTGGACAAAGCTAAGGTTGACGCAATTGAGAAAATGCCATGTCCTAAAGATATTAAAGCTATTCATAGTTTCCTTGGTCATGCTAGTTTCTATTGGCGATTTATCAAAGAATTCTCTAAAATTTCTAGGCCTCTTACTAATCTTTTGCAAAAGGATATTCCTTTTGTTTTTGATGATATTTGTGTAGAAGCCTTCGAAACACTCAAGAAAGCCTTAATTTCTGCACCTGTTGTTCAACCACCTAACTGGAACCTACCTTTTGAAATTATGTGTGATGCTAGTGATTATGCTATTGGTGCTGTTCTAGGACAAATAGTTAATAAGAAATTGAATGTTTTTCACTATGCAAGTAAAACTCTAGACAATGCCCAAAAAAAGTATGCTACTACTAAAAAGAATTTTTAGCAGTAGTGTTTTCTTGTGATAAACTTAGATCCTATATCGTGGACTCAAAACTAATAGTTCACACTGATCATGCTGCAATAAAATATCCTAGGGAAAAGAAAGATGCTAAACCTAGGCTCAGCAGATGGGTTCTGTTGCTACAAGAATTTGATTGGCATATTACTGACATGAAAGGAGCTGAGAACCCCGTAGCTGATAACTTGTCTAGATTGGAGAATGTTCTTGATGACCCACTACCTATTGATGATACTTTTCCTGATGAGAAATTAGCTACAATACATGTTTCTAATAGCACACCTTGGTATGCTGACTATGCTAATTATATTGTTGCTAAATACATACCTCCTAGCTTCACATACCAACAAAAGAAAAATAATTCTTCTACGATTTAAGACATTACTTTTGGGATGACCCACATCTTTATAAAGAAGGAGTAGATGGTATTATTAGACGTTGTGTACCTGAGCATTAACAAGAACAAATCCTATGGAAATGTCACTCCGAAGCTTATGGAGGACATCATGCAGGAAACAGAACTGCTCGCAAGGTATTGCAATCTGGTTTTTATTGGCCTACTCTCTTCAAGGATGCTCGTAAGTTCATCTTATCTTGTGATGAATGTCAAAGAATAGGTAACATCTGTAAGCATCAAGAAATGCCTATGAATTATTCACTTGCTGTTGAACCATTTGATGTTTGGGGATTTGATTACATGGGACCTTTTCCTTCCTCTAACGGTTATACTCATATTTTGGTTGCTGTCGATTATGTTACTAAGTGGGTAGAAGCTATTCCGACCAGTAGTTCTGATCACAACACCTCTATTAAAATGCTTAAGGAAGTTATTTTCCCAAGGTTTGGAGTCCCTAGATACTTAATGACTGATGGTGGTTCACACTTTATTCATGGCGCTTTCTGTAAAATGCTTGCCAAGTATGATTTTAACCATAGAATTGCATCCCCCTATCATCCTCAGTCTAGTGGTCAAGTTGAACTTTGTAATACAGAAATAAAATTAATATTGCAAAAGACCGTCAATAGGTCTCGACAGAATTGGTCTAAGAAATTGGATGATGCACTTTGGGTCTACAGAACAGCTTACAAAAATCCAATGGGTATGTCTCCCTATGAAATGGTTTGTGGAAAAGCTTGTCATTTGCATCTTGAGTTAGAACATAAAGCTTTTTGGGAAATTAAAGAACACAACTATGATTTCAAACTTGCTAGTGAAAATAGGTTATTTGATATTAGCTCACTAGATGAATGGAGAACCCAAGCTTATGAAAATGCTAAGCTATTCAAAGGAAAAGTTAAAATATGGCATGATAAAACAATCCAAAAGCGGGAATTCAAAGTGGGTGAATATGTTTTATTATACAACTCCTATTTTAGATTCTTTGCAGGAAAACTTCTCTCTAAATGGGAAGGACCTTATGTTATCGAAGAAGTTTATCGTTCTGGAGCCATCAAAATAAATAATGCCGAGGTACAAACCCGAAGGTGGTCAATGGTCAAAGAATCAACCATAATATCTCAGGTACGCCCATTAATGTTGAAAGCAATATTATCCAAACCATGACACCGGAGGAACACATAAAAGAAACCTTCCAGAACACTCTAGAATCGTCAAATAAGGGAGGTACGTGATACGATAAGTAAACGGACTCCAAAAAATCAGCAAAAATATTTTTTGTCAGTTTGGGAATATTACAAAAATTAGTAAAATGAGAAGCAACTAGGAAGGCAACCTTGGTGGGCACGATACACCAGGGCGCGCCTGGCATGCCAAGCGTGCCCAGGTGGGTTGTGCCCACCTCGGGTACCTTTCGGCCTCCTTTTTCTCCTGTTTGCTTGCTTCCCAAGATAAAAAATCTTTATATACCCCCCCGAACCTATTGACCACCGTATTGCGGAGAAATCCTCTGTTTTTCTTTCATGCTATTTTCTGACAGATCTAGATCACCATGGCCACTCCGAGCTCCTCCAAGGATAGTTCTTTGAGAGGGTAATTAACCCCTACTTGTCGGAGGTGATGAAGCACCCTCAATCGATTGAGATGCGTGAGGGGGTGCTCCACATCCGAGGCGTCCAGGGACCCAAGGGGAAGGGAACCATGGAGGCCAGGCTTGAAGCCATGGATCAAGAGGTCTTCAAGTGCAAGAGGATGGTGGAGCATGGACTGGATGCCAATCACCGCATGATTACAGGTTTCACCTATGATCACAAGGTGGATGGCCAACCCATGAAGGAGGTAATCTTTGCCCTCACCGAGCGGATCAACTTCCAACAAAGCCAAATCTATGATCTCCAAAACCAAGTCTTTGAATATGAGGCAAGGTTCAAAGGTATGAGTTTGGCTGCCAGTTGCAGGACTTGTGAGACTCTTGCCTCATCTTATGACGGTGAGCCTCTGCCATGGAAACCAGAGGACAAGCTCGCTACTACCTCACCAACGCCAATGCCTTCTTCACCACCAAAGGAGAATTGGTATTGGGTATGGGCACTCCCCTTGGCCTGAGCCAAGCTTGGGGAGGTGCACCGGTATCATATCACATCACTATCTTTACCTTTATCTATCTTAGTTCGATCTATAGTTATATTTTTGCTTTAGTTGAATCAAAATTTAGTTTGATCTTTCTTTCAGAAGTTTGCTTAGTGATATATCTATCTATCTATGTAATCGTGAGCAAGATATATAATAAACTTATTTTGAGTTTAGCTTTCTTTACTTCTTTGTTTCAATAAAAAGAAAGAAAATAAACGAAAAAGATCATATGCTAATCTTATGGTAAGTAATGACATCACATAAGGAAAAGTATGAGAGTAAAATTTATTCGAGATTGACAAACATAGCATTGGTCAATGATGCAATTCATGAAAGAATTAATAAGGAAAGAGAAGATTCACATGCAAATGTACCATCTTAGACATCTTTTGTGATTGTGAGCCCCCATCAAAATATTATATGCCAAAACGGTTGACGTTGGACAAAGAAGACAACTTATATTTGTTCATATCCACATAGAAGTTATATTGTCATAGATCCTTTAACATGTGGCGCCTGCCCAATACCTTTTCTAGCCAAAAATTCCGCACTAAGTAGTGATACTACTTGTGTATCCAAAAACCCTTAAACCCAAATCTTTTTCGAGAGTCCACCATACCTACCTATGGATTGAGTAAGATCCATCAAGTAAGTTGTCATCGGTGCAAAAAGGGCAAAATAAATTGCTTCTAAATGTGTAAGATCATTTAGTGTAAGATAAAATTGAGCGTTGTACGAACTTGTGATGGCAAAGAGTAAAAGCGGCAGACTACATAATAAAGGTTGTCATCATAAGGGGCAATATAACATGACATTCTTTTGCACTAAGAGATTGAGCATGCAAAAAAAAGCGCATGACAACCTCTGCTTCCCTCTGCGAAGGGCCTATCTTTTACTTTTATGCTGAGTCAAAGTTTACCTCTCTATTCCTTTTTATTTTATCTTTTGCCAAGCATCATGTGGTGAGGAAATATCTAGGCACATATGTCCAGCTAGATATGGGTGAGCATGAGTTATTATTGTTGACATCATCCTTGAGGTGGCAAAACTATAAGCCCCTATCTTTCTATGTCTCCGGTTGATTTTTTTTTTGCTCATGTGTATGCGGTGAGTGTGAGCAATCATATAAGATTATATGATGGTTGAGTATGTGGAGTTGCCTAAGGGCTCCAATACGTGACCCTTCCTGAAAAGATGATGAATTGAATTGCAAAGTTGACTAAGAACATAGTTTGTCGGTTTTCAATAAAGTTTATGCTTTATACTTCAATAGTGTGATGAATTGTTACTTGCTCATTATAAGTTATATGATAGAGCTATGTGTATTATGTTTTAATAAAGTTTGTTGATGTTACGATAATATGCATGATGCTTCTATGTCTGCATTTTGTTTTCATCGACACCTCTCTCTCTAAGCATGTGGACATGTTTTTTGATTTTCGCTTGAGGACAAGCGAGGTCTAAGCTTGGGGGAGTTAATACAACCATTCTGCATCATGTTTTCCTACTGTTATTTATAGTATTTTATGCATAATAATGCCTTTACTCTCATAATATGCAAGGGTTGTATCAAGAGGGAGAATACCGGCCACTGGAAATTTGGACATGAAAAAGCAATGTCAGGCTACCTACTCCACACAACTCCAAAAGTGTTGAAACTTCACGAAGATTTTTTTGGAATAAATAAGGAATATGGAGCAAATAACTACCAGAGGGGGCCCACTAGGTGGGCACAACCCACCTGGGCGCGCCAGGGCCACCAGGCGCGCCCTGGTGGGTTGTGCCCTCCTCGGCCCACCTCCGGTGCCTGCCTTCTAGTATATAAGTCATTTTGACCTAGAAAAAATAAGGATAGGACTTTCGGGACGGAGTGCTGCTGTCTCGAGGCGGAACTTGGGCAGGAGCACTTTTGCCCACTGGCGGAGCGATTTCGCCAGGGGAACTTCCCTCCCGGAGGGGGAAATCATCGTCATCATCATCACCAACTACTCTCCCATCTTGGGGAGGGCAATCTCCATCAACATCTTCAACATCACCATCTCCTCTCAAACCCTAGTTCATCTCTTGTGTTCAATCTTTGTACCGGAACCTTAGATTCGTGCTTGTGGGTAACTAGTAGTGTTGATTACATCTTGTAGTTGATTACTATATGGTTTATTTGGTGGAAGATTATGTGTTCAGATCTATTATGCTATTTAATACCCGTCTGATCATGAACATGTTTGTCACTTGTGAGTAGTTACTTTTGTTCTTGAGGTCACATGAGAAATCATGTTGCAAGTAATCATGTGAACTTGATATGTGTTCGATATTTTGATGATATATATGTTGTGATTCCCTTAGTGGTGTCATGTGAACGTCGACTACAAGCCACTTAACCATATTTGGGCCTAAGGGAATGCATTGTGGAGTAGTTATTATATGATGGGTTGCTAGAGTGACAGAAGCTTAAACCCTACTTTATGCGCTACTTCGTAAGTGACTGAATTGGATCCAAATATTTAATGCTATGGTTAGATTTTATCTTAATACCTTTCTCGTACTTGTGGATACTTGCGAGGGGATTAATCATAAGTACGAGGTTTGTTCAAGTAAGAACAGTACCTAAGCGCCGATCCACCCACATATCAAATTATCAAAGCAGCGAACACGAATCAAGCCAACATGGTGAAAGTGACTAGACGAAATTCCCGTGTGCCCTCAAGAACACCTTGCTTATTATAAGAAAATGTTTTGGCCTATCCTTTGCCACAAAGGGATTGGGCTACCTTCCTGCATACTATTTGTCGTTACCGTTACTTGCTCGTTACAAATTATCTTGCAATCGAACTATTCGCTACTTACAATTTCAGTACTTACAGACATTACCTTGCTGAAAACCGCTTGTCATTTCCTTCTGCTTCTCATTGGGTTCGACACTATTACTTATCAAAAGGACTACGATTGATCCCCTATACTTGTGGGTCATCACTTGGCGCGTCCTCCATGGTCGAGTTGGAGCACCTTGACCCCGTGCTTGCGCAGACGACGAGCGATGACAATCAGTGGGGCAAGACCTTGATCTGGGCCGGCTCCGTGGAGCAGGGAACCATGGCGCGGACGGTCTACCCCTCCCCTTCATAACATCTTCGCGGGGCATGTACCGCCTCTCTCAGAGTTCTTCTGTGCTGTCCTCGACCACTAAAAGATCCAGGCCCTCCATCTTCAACCCAACACTGCCGGATCTTGGGTTCTGGCAAAACCCTTGCGGTTCAAACTCTGGGGTGCGCACGAAGATCTCTCCTTCCGCCCTAGCCCGTCTACTCACCGATCCCTAGGCCTAGCTCGTCAGATCCGAAGAACAAGGGACACAAGGTTTATACTGGTTCGGGCCACCGTTGTGGTGTAATACCCTAATCCAGTGTGGTGTGGTGGATTGCCTTGTAGGCTGAGGAAGAACTAGTACATGGATGAACTGCCTCCTGAGGAGAGGGGTTCTTCTGCTCGAGTGAGCTTGTGGTGTGTGGCCTTCTATCTGATCAACTCAAGATGAGATGAGATCAATGGTGGTGGCTCGTCCTATTTCTAGTGGCCAGCGTTCTCCTCCCAAATATTGAGCGGGAAGGGATCCCACAACGGCCAAATTTGAAGGGGGATAGCTAGCACAAGCTATCCTGACAAAAGGTGGTCTTCGCCTGCCAAAGGCTCTGGTGGTGACACGCCGTGGGCTCCACGATGACCTCCACTCTTCCGTCATACTGGTCTTGATCTCGTTGCACCGACATGGAAACCTTTGCCTAACGCCTCAGGACTCCTCACCTGCACCTGCTCCTTTAGCACCAAAGAGGAAACTAGCACTCGCCCGCTGGTGCCCGACTGGCCTTGGTGGTCACTGCTCACGCCACGAGGACCTGGCGAGGTACCCCTTGCCTTGATATCTCCGATCCTCATGAGCCGGCCTAGTGAGGCCGCCCCAGGGGACGTCTTGCGTCGCCCGCCTCGCGAGGCTCCGCCCCTCCCGAGTGTATTGAGTGGTCGTTGAAGAGGTTGGGCCGTACCAGGCCGCCTGATGAGCCACGCCCTGGGCCGCATGCAGGCAAGTCTGGGTACCTCCATTCCTAGAACGTCGACAGTAGTCCCCGGGCCCAAGGTGCGCTCGGGCTTGGCTTCGCGGCATAGCCAAGGGTCAAGTGCGGAGCGTCGCGGGCCCCAAAAGCCCGCGGCCTAGACTGACACATGGCGATTGAAGGGACGTGGGCGTCTCCACTTCCCCACGAAGCCTTGGCGACTGCGCAACTTGACAAGTCCCTGCATGCATAAAAGACCATCATTACCTGCGATTATGGAGGCCGGCGGTTGGCCTTCTCCTGGCTATAAATAAGGTGGCAAGTGGGGGGTCCTCGCTGCCCATATTCTCCCTTCGTTCCTCTCGATTCTTCTTCTTCCTTGCTCCTTGCCTGGCCGAGCAGCCCATGGCGCCGACCAGGAAGCTTTCGTCTGTGGAAAAGGGGAACACCCGGCAAGAGGGGCCCGACTCACGACCAGCTAAGAGGGGACGAGGCCGTCCCCGCAAGTGTGCCGCGACTCTTGTCAGGGATGCTAGTGGGCGCGGGCGGACCCCCACAGCGCCCGCAGCCGCCCTGGGTAACTGCGGCGGCGGTTCCTCGAGCGGTGGGGATCGCCGTGGCATTGGTGGTCTTGTGAACGAGGGAAGGCGCTCCGGGGTTGCCAGGCCTCCCCGGCCGCGCTCCCACATGGCGAAGGTGACGCTGGAGTTCGTCGTGTGGTCAGAGAGCCCAATCGGTAGCCGGCTCCAGCTCCCGCGCTCCCTAGCCGGCGAACTCCTTGCCGCGAGCTCCGGCGGCTTTTGGCTGCAGGCGGATGGTTGCTGCAACAGGGCTTCATGGGTTGCGATGGAGGTCTTCGCCGCGGGTGCTGTGACTCTGGCCCGTGGCTGGTAGATGTTTGCCCGCGCAAGAGGCTTGGGTAGGCGGTGCACCCTTCATTTCAGGTATGATGATGACTCGACCCTCTTCGTGAGGGTGTTTGGGGAAGACGGGCGCCGCGCCGAGTGCTGCCCTGAGGACAATGGCGGCGACGAGGTGCTTGGCCTGGGCGATGGCCGCAGCTCGTCCAGCTATGGCGGCTCCTCCTTCAGCGGTAGCTCCAGCAGCGGTGGCTACGACCAGCCGCCACGCTGCCGCGCCTGCCTTGAGGGTGGTGCTGGATCGTCTTGTCGCCCCGCCCAGGTGAAGCGTGAGGAAGGTTCCGGCTGAGCTCGGGGAGCAGGTCCTTTTGAGCAGCCGCGCCTCGAGGGTCGTGAACACCCATTCTCGATCTTCCTTTCTTCCTGCATTGTCCAAGCAAACGAGTATGGAGCCCCGGGAGGGCATGTAATGAACCGTGTTTTTGTGATGCTTAGCCCCATGTTTAGCATCCCTGTCCATCACTGCGCGATCTGTGTATTATGCGCTTTCTGGGTGAGGAGACTTATCTTGACGCACTTGGAATTGGCCTCCCCTCATCTCGCGACGCTTGATCCTTCGTGAGGCTGCAAAAACTCGTAGGCGATTATTATCCTTTACCGCCCGAGGTCCCTGACGTGGGCTGAGCATGGTCGGACGCTCCCTGTCGTTGTACCCGTGGGGCACAGACATAAGGAGGGGGGGGGACGTTCCAATCACGAGCACTGGCATGGGCTCCTCATGAAGGCTAACGGAGGCGCGCTGTGGAGAGCGCCGGGCAACTGCCGCTCTCCCCAGGCAAGCCCGGAAAATGAGGGGAGGACCACAGGTGGAAATTAAACTGAGCAATCGGGGAACACCAGAACTTCCAGAATCCATTAAAAAGAAGGAAAGGGGCAAGCCAACTCCAGAAAGCAAATGAACAGCCGCGTCCAGCACCTAATCTAGTCTTCTCACCAGGGCGGAGCTAAGTGCTGCCACTAGGACGTGGGAGGGAGCCCCCGAGGCCCGAGGGCGGATCTTCGGAGACTCTGGGGCGTGTACAACCCCACTCATTATTATGTGAGAGTGTCACGAGCGGAGATCTTCATAGGCCTGAGCCTCGCTTCACATGCATTGGGCCTTGGCTTCTCAGGCGCAGGGCCTTGTTCCTCGCAGGCACGGAGCCTAGTCTTCTCAGGCGCAGGGCCTTGTTCCTCGCAGGCACGGAGCCTAGTCTTCTCAAGCGCAGGGCCTTGTTCCTCGCAGGCATGGAGCCTAGTCTTGTCATGCACAGGGCCTTGTTCCTCGCAGGCACGGAGCCTAGTCTTCTCAGGCGCATGGCCTTGTTCCTCGCATACACGGAGCCTAGTCTTCTCAAGCGCAGGGCCTTGTTCCTCGCAGGCACGAAGCCTAGTCTTCTCAGGCGCAGTGCCTTGTTCCTCGCAGGCACGGAGCCTAGTCTTCTCAGGCGCAGGGCCTTGTTCCTCGTAAGATTTCACCAGCTCGGTGGCATCGTTGAGTGCCGTGGGCCAGTAAAAACCACTGCAGAATGCCTTGCCGACCAAGGTGCGCGATGATGAGTGATGCCCGTAGTCGCCGGCGTGGATGTCAGCTAGCAGCTCGCCTCCCTACATCCTGGAGATGCATCACAGAGAAACATCATTTGGTCGCTTCCTGTAAAGCTCACCGTCTTGGATGCAGTATGCCGTAGCCTGTCGTGCCACGCGTTCGGCATCCTCCTCCTTTTCTGGCAGCGCTCCTCGCACCAGGTATGCCTTGAGTTCCTCGGTCCAGCATCCCTCCTGAGTCTCGAGAGCCAGGACCAAGCGAGCTCCTAAGGCCGGGCCGCAGGTGGGGGCTCCCGAGGTCGGTGGCTGGGAGAGTTCCTCCTGAGGCTTCGCCGACCCTTCTCGCAGGGGCGACGCCGAGGGCCTGAGGAGCCTTTCCTTGAAGACGCCATGCTCTTGGGGTAGGCGCGTGGACGCTCTCTTGGCGATGTCGTCGGCTTCCTTGTTAGTGCCACGGGGCACATGCTCCAGCTCCAAGCCCAAGAACTGCTTCTCCATTTTGCATACCTTCGCAAGGTACGCCTCCATATGCTCGTCCTTCGGCTCGCACACCTTGTTGGAGAAGTTGACGAGGAGCTGGGAGTTGCCCCTGATGACGAGGCATTTCACTCCCAGGGCCATCGACGCCTTGAGACCAATGATGAGTCCCTCGTACTCCGCGATGTTGTTGGAGACCTTATCGCCTGGCTGAAAGTAGAGCTGCACGACGTAGTAGAGCTTGTCTTGAGTGGTCGAGATGAGCACAACCCCCGCCCCCGCACCCTGGCGGGCGAAGGCGCCGTCGAAGTACATGACCCAACTATCCGGCGCTTCGCTTCCCAGCGAGAGGGACCGGTTTTGACTTGCTTCGGGTCCTGGGGCATCGGTCCATTCTGCCACAAAGTCAGCAAGCGCGGCTCCCTTGATGACTTTGGTTGTGCTGAATTCTAGCTAGAACGCCTGCAACTCTATATTCCATTCCGCGACCCTTCCTACCACGTTGGGACTCCGGAGTACCCTCTCCAGAGGGTAGGCTGAGATGACCTTGATGGGGTGGCCTTGGAAGTAGTGGCGCAACTTACGTGAAGCGACGAGGAGTGCAAGCAGGAGCTTCTACGACATGGGATAGCGCGCCCGGGCAACACAGATCACCGTGCTGACGAAGTATACTGGATGCTCGATGGAAGTGAAGTCCTAGCTCGCCTGTGGCTGTGTGGTCTGATTGGGTAAAGGGGCTCCGGGGGCTTGGTCGCCGGATGGGGCAGCTGCTGCCTCACGAGAGTCATTTTGTAGGACGTGGTCATCCTCCAGCCCTGCGAGGGCCTCGAGAGTACCGCCCATGTGCTGTAATGTCTAGTCTCGGGGCTCCTCTCGGACATCCACCAATGCTGCACTGGCTGAATGTGGTGTCGCGGCCAGGTAGAGCACCAATGGTTCTAGAGGTTTGGGTGCCACCATTACTGGTGGACTGGTGAGGTATCTCTTGAGATCTTCGAACGCCGCATCAGCCTCTGGGGTCCATTCGAATGGGCCCTTCCTTTTCATCAGCTTGAAGAAAGGGAGGGCTCTCTCCCCTAGCTTGGAGATGGAACGCCCGAGCGACGTTACACAGTCGGCCAGCTTCTGCATCTCTTTGAGGTTCTTGGGAGGACTCATATTTTCTATGGCCTTGACCCTCTCGGGGTTTGCCTCGATCCTCCGGTGCGACACCAGGAAGCCCAAAAGCTTTCCCGACGGGACGCCGAACACGCACTTTTCCGGGTTGAGCCGCAGGTCTACCTTGCGCAGGTTGGCGAAGGTTTCTTCCAGATCTGTGATAAGGGTTGCAGCCTCCTGAGATTTTACCACGATGTCGTCTATGTATGCCTCAGCGTTCCTCCCGAGCTGTTTTCCTAGTGCGATGTGAATCAACCGCTAAAAGGTTGCTCCCGCATTCCGCAACCGAAACGGCATGCAGGTGTAGCAGTATACTCCACACGGGGTGAGGAAGGCAGTATTCTCAACGTCTTGCAGCGCCATCTTGATCTGGTGGTAACCTGAGAAGGCATCCAGAAAGCACAATAGGTCACACTTGGCGGTGGAGTCGACGATCTGGTCGATGCGGGGCAGAGGAAAGGGGTCTCGCGGACAAGCTTTGTTGAGGTTGGTGAAGTCGACACACATGCGCTCTTTTCTGCCTTTCTTGGGTACGATGACGGGGTTTGCCAGCCACTCTGGGTACCGGACCTCGCGGATGACACCCGCCGCTTCTAGCTTACGAGTCTCTTGCACGATGAAGGACTACTTCTCCGTATATTGGCGTCGGGCCTTCTGCTTTACGGGGCGCATATTGGGGCATACGTTCAGGTGATGCTCGATCATCTCCCTCGGGACTCCCGCCAGGTCCTTGGGTTCCCACGCGAACACATCCTTGTTCGTACGCAGGAATCCAACCAGCACCTCTTCTTGAGTTGGGGGAAGATCGACACCTATGGTGAAGGCGACACCTGACAGCTCGTCTTCATCCACCAGCACCTGCTTCGTCTCGGCTCGGTCTTGGGAGAAAAGTTGCTTCTTCTTTGTCGGTGCAGCCCCCTCGGTTCCAGGGGCAGCTTCACCGGTTGGATGTGCTGCCGCAGCGGTACGAAAGGTGCGCTTGAGGGCCGCCAAAGCTTCCTTCATGTCCCCTACCGTGGTGAGGACACCACTGCTCCACGACATGTTCATGAGGTTATAGGCTGGATGGGTCGCGGCCATGAACTGAGCCAACGCGGGGTACGCAAGGATGGCGTTGTACGGGAGGCCGACACGGGCGATGTCGAAGTCGATCAGCTCGGTGCAGTAGTTGTCACGGGCGCCGAAGGTGACCGGGAGGTGGATCTGCCCCAGAGGGCTGGTGGAACCGCTGCTAACCCAGGAGAAGGGCTTGGTGGGGTGCAGCCACTCGAGCGGGCACGTGAAGCAAGCTGAAAGCCTCCACTGAGAGCACGTTGAGGCCAGCCCCACCGTCGATGAGGGTCTTGGTGACTGCCACGTTGCAGATGGTGGGGGTGCAGGGCATCGGGAGAGCGCCTGAGCTCGCGGTGGAAGCCGGGTGGTCCCCTGAGTCGAAGGTGATGTCGGTCTTGGGCGCCGCCCATCCAGGAGGAGCCCCCTGGCGTATGGAGGCGACGCCCGCCTGGCGAAAGAATTGCTTGATGTGGTGGCCAGAGGGTGGAACTTGGGAGCCGCCGAGAAGGGCCACGACAACGTGGGGCCCCGGCGCCCCACAGCGTGCAACGAAGAGGTCGCAACTCCTCCCAGGACGCCACAAATGATTCTGGCAAGCTGAAAAACCAGGCGCGCGGTACACCGGTCAGCGCCATGGGGAGCCAGCTAGCCATGACCTTGCTGTCGCCGCCGGCCACCGAGATGGCCTCTTCGTAAGCTTGGAGGAAGATGGCCGGGTCTGCCACACCGTTGTAATAGGGTGGCAGATCTGGCCTAAACCTGGGTGGCCACTGCACCCGTTGTATGGCGTGGGTGAAGGCCCGGTTGCCCGGAGCGCCGCCGCGTGCGCCCACCAAGCCGACCGAAGGAGAGGCGCTTGCCATGGGAACTTGGCGGACGGAGAGCGGGACAGACGGGGAGCAAATTTCGGCACACCCGTACCTAGCGCGCCAAATGTCGGATCTTGGGTTCCGGCAAAACCCTTGCGGTTCGAACTCTAGGGTGCGCACGAAGATCTCTCCTTCCGCCCTAGATTGTCTACTCGTCGATCCCTAGTCCTAGCTTGTCAGATCCGAAGAACAAGGGACACAAGGTTTATACTAGTTTGGGCCACCGTTGTGGTGTAATACCCTAATCCAGTGTGGTGTGGTGGATTGCCTTGTAGGCTAAGGAAGAACTAGTACATGGATGAACTGCCTCCTGAGGAGAGGGGTTCTTGTGCTCGAGTGAGCTTGTGGTGTGTGGCCTTCTATCTGATCAACTCAAGATGAGATGAGATCAATGGTGGTGGCTCGTCCTATTTCTAGTGTCCAGGGTTGCCCTCCCAAATATTGAGTGGGAAGGGATCCCACAACGGCCAAATTTGAAGGGGGATAGCTAGTACAAGCTATCCTGACAAAAGGTGGTCTTCGCTTGCCAAAAGCTCTGGTGGTGACGCCACCGTGGGTTCCGCGATGACCTCTGCTCTACCGTCCTACTGGTCTTGGTCTCGTTGTATCGATATGGAAACCTTTGCCTAACGCCTTGGGACTCCTCGCCTCACCTGCTCCTTTAGCACCAAAGAGGAAACTGGCACTCTGCGCCCGCTGGCGCCCGTCTGGCCTTGGTCGTCACTGCTCACGTCACGAGGACCTCGTGAGGTACCCCTTTGTCACATCCCCAGCTTCACCTTGCTTTAGGATAGCACCTGTCTGTTGCATCATGTTTATCTTCAAAGGAAAACCTGAAATGGGGATGCTCAAACCCTAGCACTAAATGAATTTAACTAGGGTCAAATTAAAATCCTTTCAATGAACCCAAAATGCCCTTGGAAAAGTTCATCATTTTTGGATTGATTTAAAACCCCTGCCAAAAATGTTGCACTTATTTCTAAGACCATTCTGGATTTTTGAATTAAATCATATCTTATTTGCATTTGGGCATTTAAATTTTATATATTATTTAAATGCTCAAATAATCATAAACTAAAATGTTTACTGTTGGATTTATTCTAAACAGTAGCCATGCCTGGTTTCATGATTTATGAATATGTTCTGGTATTTTTATTAAATCAAAACAAAGTCAAAAGAATAGAAAACAGAAACTAAAAGAGAAAAGCAGAGAGAGAGTTTTACCTGTGCAGCCACCTGGCGGCCCAAGTGGCCGGCCCAGCCCACCTCCTCCCTCCTTTTGTCTTCAACCTCCTGCCAGTGGGCAGGAGGGCGCGTGGCCGCCGCGCGCCGGCACACGCCGGCCACCTCCTACCTCTCTGCCTGCCTCCTCGTCGCCCTCAGGTTGCCACGCACCTCCCTGCCTCTCTCTATCACTCCTCCCCCCCTCACTGGATCCCCTTCCCCCTCCCCTGCTTCTCCTCGCAATGACCGAACGCCTCACCGCCGCGCTCGCTGCCACCGCGGCCACCGGCCACCGCACGCCTCGCCAACATGCCAAGAGGAACCGCCGCAGCTCCATCTTCCTACTTCACTGACGTACCCAAGCTGGGGAGCACCCCAGCGCCTTCAACGCCGTCGTTCCCCTCCTCTGCATCCGGTGATCGCCGCCGACGATTCGCGCCGTCGAGGATGCCCCCGAGCACGCCGGCCTTCCCTACGGATTCCCTGTGAGCCTCCGTCTTTCTCCCCCCTCTCCGTTTGCCTTCTTGTGCACCACAGCGACCGCGCCGAGCTCAGCCGCACCCGCCGCCGCCACTGCACGTCTCCGTCGTGGCCACAGCCGCCTCCGCCCGTTTTTGAGCGCGTCACCATGTTCAGCACCTCACCAGGAGGCTGTAGCACTCAGCCGCTCGTCCTCCCGAGCACCACAGCATCGACTCCGTCGATGCCCGAACTCCGGCCACCGCACTTCCCCTCGCCGCCGTCGTTCTGGTCCTCCCCGGCGCGAGCTGATGGCTCCGTTGGATGCGGACGAGCACCAGCACCACGCCAAGCCCCTCCGCCGCTCTTTTCGTCGCCGGAGACGGATTTCCGACACCCTCCGCCGCGCTCAGCCTCGCCGGCGGCTAGCCGCCGGTCGTTTGGCCTCTCTGACCGGGGGTTTGACCTCCCCCGAGTCGCTGACATGCGGGCCCTGGCCCCTGCTAAATTAAATTAAGTTTTCTGTTAAGCTTAATTAACCCTTCTGACACTGACGCGTGGGCCCTCGCGCCTAATTAGGTTAGTCTAATTTTCCTGTTTAGCTTAGTACTAATCCGGTGGACCCCACATGGCAGTTTGACTTTGGTCAAGTCAACACTGACTGGTCCCACCTGTCATGCACACAAACCAGCCTTAGACACTGACCAATGGGCCCCACTGGTCAGGTTTGACTGGACCAGCCCCTGTTGACTTGCTGATGTCAGCATGACCTAGTGCTGACGCAGTAACTATTTTCTGGGATTTTAATAAATCAGAAATGATTTATTTATTTCAGAAAATAGCCAAAACTTCTAAAATTCATATAAAATCAACCGTAGCTCAGATGAAAATAATTTATATATGAAAAATGATCAGAAAAATCCAAGGAATCTGTTTATGGCATTTTCATGCATGTTTGAACAAGCTAAGCCTGCTGATCAGGTCAAATTAATTAAATGACAATTAAATAATCACATATGGAGTTTGAATTTGAATCTTGGGTTCAAACCAACTTCATTTAATTGTGTTGCTAGTTGCATTAGCTCAATCAACAGCATATTGCCATGTCATGATCATGCATCATATTGTCGCATTGCATTGATTGTGTTCTCTCTTGTTTGCCGGTGCTTGTCCCCTTTCAGTAGACGTGTTCCGACGATGAGTTCGATGACACCGATGAAGACTCAATGTTATCTTCAGAAGTGCCAGGCAAGCAAAACCCCATTGAGCATTCCGATACAATCCCACTCTCTCGCTCTTGCTCTCTTTTACTGCATTAGGACAACAACGCTTCAACTGTTACCTGCTGCGGTAGTTGAACCCCTTTCCACTGCATGACCCGTCATTGCCACAGTAAATAGTTGAAACCCACTAGTATGAGTAGGAGTTGTTTGAGCCATGTTGTGCCTACTCAGTCATGCTTTCTGGTTATGCCTGCTATTGCTTAGAGTTGTGTCAGGTCTGATTCATCGGGGATGAATTGGAATGTGGTGAACATGTCCTACTATCGAGAGCTAAGTGTGTGAACACGATTTGGTAAAGGTAGCGATGAGAGGCCATGTAGGAGTACATGGTGGGTTGTCTCATTGCAGCCGTCCTCAGGAACTGAGTTATGTGTTGGTTGGTCCATGAACCAGCTACTACCACACATTGGGATCCTTAATTGACTCTCTCGACTTATTAATCAACATGATCTCTGTCCAGGAGTTGCAACTAGTTTCTGGTGTTTGTAGTTTACTGGAGGTCGTGCGCAGCGCTGACCCTCGGGGTGGGCTGTGACACGGCAGGTACGTGGCACGGTGTACCGATTGCCCGTTTGGTGATGCGGGAACCCTGTACACATCGTTTGGGGCCGTGAGCGACACCCCGGCCGGATCTCCCCACGGATGGAACCCAAATAGGCGATAAACCTGGACGAGAGACTTGTGTGGTTAGTCAGGTCGTGGCCGACACCCTCGTTGGGCCTCCGCTTGAAGGTTGCCGAGTACATGTCGTGCAAACGGCGGTAAGTGGTGAGAGCGTGTGTGAAGAAGTACACCCCTGCAGGGTTAAATATAATCTATTCGAATAGCCGTGTCCGCGGTAATGGACTTCTGGGTTGCCTATTACAGTTCATAAACAAGTGAAAGTGGATACTCTAAAACGCGCAAGATAAGCGTGAGTGCTATGGATGGCCTTCTCGTAGGGAGACGGGAGCGGATCCATAGTGGTGTATTGATTGGTGAATATGTGGACTCGAGTGCGCCACCTCAAAAGAGTTACTCGCAGTCGTAGATTAGGATAGCCACTGTGTCAAAGCTGGCTTGCTGCAGTCAAACTCCACCACCCCCTTTTTTTATACTGATGCATATGTAGCTAGTTCTGATGTAAGTCTTGCTGAGTACCTTTGTACTCACGTTTGCTTAATTTATGTTTTTGCAGAGAGACTTCAGTATCGCTAGTGGTTCCGCGTGGACTTCGACGTTTAGCTTGTTACCTCAGCTACGATCTTGTACCCTTGTAGGATCTTGTAGATAGTCAGGCTCCTTAGTCTTTTTCATTTGTAGTTGTCTGTACTCAGACATGTTATGCTTCCGTTGCCTGTATGCTCTGTATGTTGGGTCATGTGACCTCTGTTTGTAATAAATGCTATGTTGGCTCTTCTGGGCCTTTATCTATATGAGTTGTTGAGTTATTTTGTGATGCCATGTTGTACAACACATACTTGCATGTTATGCGTACGTGTAATGTGTATTGCTATGTGTGGGATCCGACACCTAGTTGTTTACCTTTGGTAGCCTATCTTACAGGGAAATGTCTCCTAGTGCTTCCACTGAGCCTTGGTAGCTTGCTACTGCTCCGGAACACTTAGGCTTGCCGGCATGTGTCCTTCTTCGTTCCTGTGTCTGTCCCTTAGGGGAAATGTCACGCGATGTTCCTTTAAGTCCTTGTAGCTTGCTACGACTTGGGTTCATACGTTGATGACCGACACGTTCGTTGCTGGGTCATGTATGCCTGTCTCTGTAATTTAGTGCCACTTTTGGTTTATAACTGGTCATGTCGGCCCGGGTTCTCTGTCATATGGATGCTAGCGACACTATCATATACGTGTGCCAAAATGCGCAAACGGTCCCGGGCCAGGTAAGGTGGCACCCGTGGGAATACCGTGCGTGAGGCCGCAAAGTGATATGGTGTGTTACAGGCTAGACCTGTGTGACTTAGGATCGGGGTCCTGACAGCTTTGGTATCAGAGCCTGACTGCCTGTAGGGTTAGCAAGCCAAACTGGTCGAAGTCGTGTCTAGAAACTCTTTATTTATGTAAGGGAATTGTTTGTGGAAGGGAACATAAGGCTCTTTTACTCCTTTACCTTATGACCTTCTGATCTGAGTCACCTTCTTCTTTCTACGGGGATTAAGAACTAGGATTCTCATTCTATTTATCAGGATCACGTTATTGTGGATTCAACCCTCAGTTCAGTTTCTACTACTTCTGTTTGCTTAACTATTGGTCTCAGAACCTTGACATGATGATGTTAAGTGGATATGCTACCCTATTGCTTAGATCTCAAAAGTATTTTCGAGCATTTGCAGCCGTTATGCTGTCCGAGTCATTCTAGGTTTCTAAATAATCTGATGCATTTGCAAACCTTTCCTTCATGTTCCGATGTACCTTTGGGCCAGACTAAGCACACTAGTCAGGGTGTTGTGGTACTCTGTTACCTCGACACATATGTTGGAGTTATTATTATGACCCTAAGTATCTTAGAAGATCACCCAGTAATCCAGCAATGTTTTATATTCCAGTGTGATGATTTTGGCCATCATTCTCGAAAGCATCCCGTGATGCTAATTAGTTGGTAGATAATCTATTCCTGGGTTCTTGAACCCGAGCTTCACCCTACTTACTTCATGTTGATAGTATTTGCTCGTTCCTTTAGGATATTAGTAACCCTGTGATAGTCCTCGAGGTCCGTGGTATATCCTTCTTCCAAATACCATGAACCATCATGGCAGAAGTTCTTCTGAACCAAAAGATCACAACCCGAGTGCTCTTGAGTAGTACTCCATTCATACTGTGACTCTGCCAATTCTACTTTCCGCATGGGTTATCCGGAAGAAATATGTTGAACTAGTTCGACATGTTAATCTATGCATCCACAACTCAGAAGTTATATGTTCCTCTGAGTTGCCCCTTTCTAGTTGTATTACGACCCTCATCTATTAGTTGATAGTCAGGAGTAGTTGTGCACTCGTGTTCATCGATGCCTTTTACTCTTGTGGTCTGTCAGGCCATTCTATTCCGGAATGACTAGGAGAAACAAACTCCAGTACCCTATCCATATCCCGGATTTGGTCAAAGAAGTTGTACTTCGCAGATGAAGAATGCTAATGCAGCTTCTAAACTGTTCTATCCTGGAGTATTACCATGTTTATGTCAAGAATATCCTGGGAATTGCACATCATCCTATGAACTCTTGATACAGTAATACTTCTCACCATCGTCGTCCATTCCTCGGTCTCCGCGTTGTTATAACCGGAATACCGACAAGTGAATTGTGATGTGTGAAATCAGTACCCCTAGCAATCTCGTTGCTTGGCGGTTAAAGGACAACAATTTCATTCTTAGTGTGTTAGTTACTAATTACCATTCTAAGATTGATCGTGCTACCTAGTCCACTTTCTTGGTGCACTCCTTGATTGATGAGTTAGGATTTTGTTAAGTCCTCGCTCATTTGATCATATCGTCTTGCCTTGAAAAGCAAGATTGTTCTCGAGCTTAGTAACATATCCGTGGTTCGTGATTTTCTGAATGTCTTCTCGGAAGTATTACCAGGTTGTCACCTGACCGCTATGTTAAGTTCGTGATCAAGCTGGTTCCTTATAAACCACCACTTCTCCAAAAATCTGTGATGGATACCCTGAGCTAGCCGGTTAAGCTAAACGACAACTTGGAGAGTTGGAAGATAAAAGCTTGCCTGACTTAGTTCCTTCCAAGGGATATCTTTTGTGTGTGTGTTGAAGAAAGATGATATCTTGATCGGTTGATCCTTGTGATCAATTATTGGATCTATTGTCTTGTCCAAAACTTTGATTTGAGTGTGGGCTATCCTCAAATTAAATCAGAACCAATAATATTCGTAACGTTGTCTTACTCGTGGTTGATCCCTCGAGCATACACCGTTATATCTCTTGGTCTGACCAATACTGTCACTTGTTCACATAGTTATGGAATTCCATCTCCATGGAAATCTGGATGGATTGTTGTTGAGCCCATCAACAAACATCCTTATCTCCTCCATGATTTTGTAGGACATTAAGCTAGTGTTGGAAACTTTGTAAGCATTGCCTTTGTGTCCCGTTCATGAGGTATATGTTGGATGAGAGAAGAGATTTTCCCAAATTCATGTGTAATTGATGCAAGTTGTCACCGTGAGTTCGAGAAAGTTGTTTTGCTTCCTGTGGAATCATCCCAAGTCAGTCATGCATATGTGCGAAGTATTCTGTGGTTTGGAGACTTGCAACCTTCACTCTATATGTATCCCTAGCACACCAAGCCACTGATTGATTTGTTCAAAGAGAAGAAGTTCAAATGCTATTCCCGAAGGGCCCGGACGGACATGCACAAGACTTCGCTATCTCCAATGATGATTCCCAATCTGAACTCGATAGCATTTTATTATAAGACTACTATGTGGTCACGTTTGTCTGGGACAACGTGTTCACAGGTACGTAGCAGAACCAGCTCATGTTTTGGAGCTTGCTATCGTAGTTCACTCCTCGAGAATCTCGCAACGCCATCTCGTCGATTTGTGTTGTAAACTTTCATTTTTCCTTCTAGACTCGATGAGTCTGGAATATCCTGACACCAACCAGAACTGAATCTCAGGCAGATATGATGGTTGGTGCATTTTCCCAAGAGCTATAATATTGGTCTCTCGATTACCGGTAAAGTGGATGTCGTGGCCAACACACCCAGCCGGAAGACCTATTGTTGTAGTAACTCGATTGAAGAAATTGGCCACCTCCCCATAAGGATTTTGTAGAATTTACTCCCTAGTTGTTCCTTATGGATTCTTGTGCTTCCGAAGTCCGACCTTTACTTGATGTTCACGATACCAAACATATCTATGAATGGTTTACACTAGCACGTCAAGGAGAACATTAGAAGCGGAGTGCTAAATGTCTCTCGTTCGACAATCCAGATTTCGTTCCCTTGGCTTCGCTAAGGTGAAATCTGAGAAAGTGTTATCTTCCTTTGCATCTGCATCGTCCATCATTATTCATCATGATATTATGTGGTGTTGCCAGGATCCTTGACACGGATATTGGTGAAACCTTGGTGAATATGGGAATACTCAAGTTCTTGAGAGCACGCACAAACACTAGGTGTTATCCTCGACACCAACCGGGATTGCTCCCAGTGCTCTTGGTTATGCTATAACCCCTCAAGAGTAGAATTACTCTCTACTGTTGGGATTCTTCCAGTTACCAGAATCATTCCCAGCATTTGCATTTTGTTCCCAGCTTGCACCACCATTATGCAAATTTCCATGGATTGCCCTTCTCAATCACTGCTATTCAGGAATATCCTCAGGAGTGGAATTGCCATGGGTCCCATCCATCTCCGATGATAACTAAATCATCCCTTGTATTGTCTTTAACAAGATAGTCCACATCATCCATTCTGGACGAGTATGTCATTCTTTCGGACTCCGTCAAACGATCGATTGTGTTTGCCTTAGGCTGATATAGGGAATCTCAATGATCTCTATATCAAAAGTAATTCTTTTTGCCACTTAAGGGAATAACTCTACAAGTCACCTTCTCTAAAGATGCCCCGTCCTGTGGTATCGATCACCCTCTCCTTAGGTGTGGAATTATTGCCACTAGGTGAACCTTCATCGTTTGTTTCACTCCATCCCCCTGGAGGTGTACTCCGTGTCTCAGCTCAAGAGATGTTTCAACGTCTCACTCCATGGGTTGATCTTGAGTTGCTCGATCTTTCGGAAGATCAATGTTGTAGAGTTTCTCTCATCATCACCGTTTGGACGAAGATTTCGAAAGCAAGGAAGCCATGATCAACATGAGGCAAGCAATCCACACTTATATAGAGGACACTTGGATCATGAAGTTTGTGTTAGTTAGTGTCCCCTCTGATATCTTATCTCACGTCCTGAATCTCGGGACGAGATTCTTGTTTAGTGGGGGTGAGTTGTCACATCCCCAGCTTCACCTTGCTTTAGGATAGCACCTGTCTGTTGCATCATGTTTATCTTCAAAGGAAAACCTGAAATGGGGATGCTCAAACCCTAGCACTAAATGAATTTAACTAGGGTCAAATTAAAATCCTTTTCAATGAACCCAAAATGCCCTTGGAAAAGTTCATCATTTTTGGATTGATTTAAAACCCCTGCCAAAAATGTTGCACTTATTTCTAAGACCATTCTGGATTTTTGAATTAAATCATATCTTATTTGCATTTGGGCATTTAAATTTTATATATTATTTAAATGCTCAAATAATCATAAACTAAAATGTTTACTGTTGGATTTATTCTAAACAGTAGCCATGCCTGGTTTCATGATTTATGAATATGTTCTGGTATTTTTATTAAATCAAAACAAAGTCAAAAGAATAGAAAACAGAAACTAAAAGAGAAAAGCAGAGAGAGAGTTTTACCTGTGCAGCCACCTGGCGGCCCAAGTGGCCGGCCCAGCCCACCTCCTCCCTCCTTTTGTCTTCAACCTCCTGCCAGTGGGCAGGAGGGCGCGTGGCCGCCGCGCGCCGGCACACGCCGGCCACCTCCTACCTCTCTGCCTGCCTCCTCGTCGCCCTGAGGTTGCCACGCACCTCCCTGCCTCTCTCTATCACTCCTCCCCCCCCCTCACTGGATCCCCTTCCCCCTCCCCTGCTTCTCCTCGCAATGACCGAACGCCTCGCCGCCGCGCTCGCTGCCACCGCGGCCACCGGCCACCGCACGCCTCGCCAACATGCCAAGAGGAACCGCCGCAGCTCCATCTTCCTACTTCACAGACATACCCAAGCTGGGGAGCACCCGAGCACCTTCAACGCCGTCGTTCCCCTCCTCTGCATCCGGTGATCGCCGCCGACGATTCGCGCCGTCGAGGACGCCCCCGAGCACGCCAGCCTTCCCTACGGATTCCCTGTGAGCCTCCGTCTTTCTCGCCCCTCTCCGTTTGCCTTCTTGTGCACCACAGCGACCGCGCCGAGTTCAGCCGCACCCGCCGCCGCCACCGCACGTCTCCGTCGTGGCCACAGCCGCCTCCGCCCGTTTTTGAGCGCGTCACCATGTTCAGCACCTCACCAGGAGGCTGTAGCACTCAGCCGCTCGTCCTCCCGAGCACCACAGCATCGACTCCGTCGACGCCCGAACTCCGGCCACCGCACTTCCCCTCGCCGCCGTCGTTCTGGTCCTCCCCGGCGCGAGCTGATGGCTCCGTTGGATGCGGACGAGCACCAGCACCACGCCAAGCCCCTCCGCCGCTCTTTTCGTCGCCGGAGACGGATTTCTGACGCCCTCCGCCGCGCTCAGCCTCGCCGGCGGCTAGCCGCCGGTCGTTTGGCCCCTCTGACCGGGGGTTTGACCTCCCCCGAGTCGCTGACATGCGGGCCCTGGCCCCTGCTAAATTAAATTAAGTTTTCTGTTAAGCTTAATTAACCCTTCTGACACTGACGTGTGGGCCCTCGCGCCTAATTAGGTTAGTCTAATTTTCCTGTTTAGCTTAGTACTAATCCGGTGGACCCCACATGGCAGTTTGACTTTGGTCAAGTCAACACTGACTGGTCCCACCTGTCATGCACACAAACCAGCCTTAGACACTGACCAGTGGGCCCCACTGGTCAGGTTTGACTGGACCAGCCCCTGTTGACTTGCTGATGTCAGCATGACCTAGTGCTGACGCAGTAACTATTTTCTGGGATTTTAATAAATCAGAAATGATTTATTTATTTCAGAAAATAGCCAAAACTTCTAAAATTCATATAAAATCAACCGTAGCTCAGATGAAAATAATTTATATATGAAAAATGATCAGAAAAATCCAAGGAATCTGTTTATGGCGTTTTCATGCATGTTTGAACAAGCTAAGCCTGCTGATCAGGTCAAATTAATTAAATGACAATTAAATAATCACATATGGAGTTTGAATTTGAATCTTGGGTTCAAACCAACTTCATTTAATTGTGTTTCTAGTTGCATTAGCTCAATCAACAGCATATTGCCATGTCATGATCATGCATCATATTGTCGCATTGCATTGATTGTGTTCTCTCTTGTTTGCCGGTGCTTGTCCCCTTCAGTAGACGTGTTCCGACGATGAGTTCGATGACACCGATGAAGACTCAATGTTATCTTCAGAAGTGCCAGGCAAGCAAAACCCCATTGAGCATTCCGATACAATCCCACTCTCTCGCTCTTGCTCTCTTTTACTGCATTAGGACAACAACGCTTCAACTGTTACCTGCTGCGGTAGTTGAACCCCTTTCCACTGCATGACCCGTCATTGCCATAGTAAATAGTTGAAACCCACTAGTATGAGTAGGAGTTGTTTGAGCCATGTTGTGCCTACTCATTCATGCTTTCTGGTTATGCCTGCTATTGCTTAGAGTTGTGTCAGGTCTGATTCATCGGGGATGAATTGGAATGTGGTGAACATGTCCTACTGTCGAGAGCTAAGTGTGTGAACACGATTTGGTAAAGGTAGCGATGAGAGGCCATGTAGGAGTACATGGTGGGTTGTCTCATTGCAGCCGTCCTCAGGAACTGAGTTATGTGTTGGTTGGTCCATGAAACAGCTACTACCACACATTGGGATCCTTAATTGACTCTCTCGACTTATTAATCAACATGATCTCTGTCCAAGAGTTGCAACTAGTTTCTGGTGTTTGTAGTTTACTGGAGGTCGTGCACAGCGCTGACCCTCGGGGTGGGCTGTGACACGGCAGGTACGTGGCACGGTGTACCGATTGCCCGTTTGGTGATGCGGGAACCATGTACACACCGTTTGGGGCCGTGAGCGACACCCCGGCCGGATCTCCCCACGGATGGAACCCAAATAGGCGATAAACCTGGACGAGAGACTTGTGTGGTTAGTCAGGTCGTGGCCGACACCCTCGCTGGGCCTCCGCTTGAAGGTTGCCGAGTACATGTCGTGTAAACGGCAGTAAGTGGTGAGAGCGTGTGTGAAGAAGTACACCCCTGCAGGGTTAAATATAATCTATTTGAATAGCCGTGTCCGCGGTAATGGACTTCTGGGTTGCCTATTACAGTTCATAGACAAGTGAAAGTGGATACTCTAAAACACGCAAGATAAGCGTGAGTGCTATGGATGGACTTCTCGTAGGGAGACGGGAGCGGATCCATAGTGGTGTATTGATTGGTGAATATGTGGACTCGAGTGCGCCACCTCAAAAGAGTTACTCGCAGTCGTAGATCAGGATAGCCACTGTGTCAAAGCTGGCTTGCTGCAGTCAAACTCCACCACCCCCTTTGTTGATACTGATGCATATGTAGCTAGTTCTGATGTAAGTCTTGCTGAGTACCTTTGTACTCACGTTTGCTTAATTTATGTTTTTGCAGAGATACTTTAGTCTCGCTAGTGGTTCCGCGTGGACTTCGATGTTTAGCTTGTTACCTCAGCTACGATCTTGTACCCTTGTAGGATCTTGTAGATAGTCAGGCTCCTTAGTCTTTTTCATTTGTAGTTGTCTGTACTCAGACATGTTATGCTTCCGTTGCCTGTATGCTCTGTATGTTGGGTCATGTGACCTCTGTTTGTAATAAATGCTATGTTGGCTCTTCTGGGCCTTTATCTATATGAGTTGTTGAGTTATGTTGTGATGCCATGTTGTACAACACATACTTGCATGTTATGCGTACGTGTAATGTGTATTGCTATGTGTGGGATCCGACACCTAGTTGTTTACCTTTGGTAGCCTATCTTACAGGGAAATGTCTCCTAGTGCTTCCACTGAGCCTTGGTAGCTTGCTACTGCTCCGGAACACTTAGGCTGGTCGGCATGTGTCCTTCTTCGTTCCTATGTCTGTCCCTTAGGGGAAATGTCACGCGATGTTCCTTTAAGTCCTTGTAGCTTGCTACGACTTGGGTTCATACGTTGATGACCGACACGTTCGTTGCTGGGTCATGTATGCCTGTCTCTGTAATTTAGTGCCACTTTTGGTTTATAACTGGTCATGTCGGCCCGGGTTCTCTGTCATATGGATGCTAGCGACACTATCATATACGTGTGCCAAAATGCGCAAACGGTCCCGGGCCAGGTAAGGTGGCACCCGTGGGAATACCGTGCGTGAGGCCGCAAAGTGATATGGTGTGTTACAGGCTAGACCTGTGTGACTTAGGATCGGGGTCCTGACACCCTTGCCTTGATATCTCCGATCCACATGAGCCGGCCTAGTGAGGCCGCCCTAGGGGTTGTCTTGCGTCGTCCGGCTCGCGAGGCTCGGCCCCTCGCGAGGGTCTTGAGTGGTCGCTGAAGAGGTTGGGCCGTACCAGGCTGCCTGATGAGCCATGCCCTGGGCTGCAGGCAGGCAAGTCCGGGTACCCCCATTTCCAGAACACCGACAAACACCATCCTCCCCGTGTCCATCTTCTCCTTATACTGTGAAGTATTCGTGGGCATGAGGCCATCTGTGGCGCTTCTCCACCATTTATCCAGCTTGCGGTTGTATGACCAGACGCAGTGCTCCGCTTGCGTTTCCTTCGTCGCGGTCCACAAGGGGAACATCCTCTTGAAGGCAGGGAAAAAGGTGGAGGGCCTCCGGCACCGCTGGGTCTTCCTGGACACCAAGGGTCTCAACCCGCGCTTAGAGCTACCTTCGGCCCTGCCCGAGTGGATCGAGGAGTGGGGTCATGCCAAGCTCTCCGACCCCCTAGACGGGCCTGTATTGAAGAGAATATCTTCAGCTATTGAGGCCAAGGTGCTAACAGGGGGAATGTTTGTGAAGGAGTTCCTGACACAGCGCCTGCCGCCGCTCTAGTCGCACACCAGGCCCATGTGGGAATACCAGGGCGCGCGGGATGACATAAGGCTGCGTCCCACCAGCCTGATGGGTGAGGAGCTAGACAAAGCCATGGTCGTCCTGCTAAATGGCGACCCTCGGGACCTTCCCGAGGTCTATGCCCTGCTGTACCGCCGCGACGACAGGGAGGAGCTAGTTGCCAAGATGCTCGTCTTCAATGAGCCGAGGCTCACAACATCCGAGCGCCCCAACTCCCCCATGCCGGTGTCCTTCGGCGACAGCGGCGGGGAATGGGATTCTGAGGAGACCGAGGATGATGACCTAGAGGAGGTGTCCCCTCTGTTGTGGAGTGAGCTCCTTCGCAACCTCGAAGACGACTACAACACCAGCGAACCTCTGGCGATGGACTCCTTACACTCTGCCAGGGTCCTTAGGAGGTCTGAGCCTAGCCCCCAGACCACACGATCGTTTGGGAGGGCGACCTCAAAGAAGGGCGCGACCGCGCCCCCTCCGGAGGGCTCCTCAAACTCCAGCGGCGCGGACGAGTTTACGCCGGCCGCGACCCCTCTAGGGGACCTGCCCACCCCTCCAGGCGGCAGTGCCACGCCGGGGCCCGTCAGGCGGTAGTGCTTTTGGTCAAGCGTATATTATGACTCTGCTCATGGTACCCTGCTCTTGAAGACGTGGAGCGGCGACGCGACGAAGAAGAAGAAGGCAAGCATTGGGCTAAAGGAGTGCCCTTCCCGGAAAATGACACCTACTAGGGATGCCGAGGCTCGCGAGGCGCCGCTCCTTGCCGTGGCCGCGGTGACCCCGGCGCTGGTGGAGGGGGCGATTCCTTGCCCTCCTCCAACAGGATCTGCCCCTGAAGACACAGTGATGCAGCTTCAGGACGAGCAAGCCCCCATAGGCTAGCAGACCGCGGAGGGGTGCACCCTCGTTGCGCCTGAGGGGAGCCTGGGGCCTCCAGTGCCCCAAGCCATCCAAGCCACCACCTCCTCGTCCTTGACGCCAGTTGTTGCGCCGGTGCCGCCTCCTCGCCAGCCCCTCGCACTTGCAAATTGCGGTCCCCTGATCAGGCTAGGGGCCCTGGACGAGGCCTTCACCACGCTCGGCTGAATCCGAGCTGAACTCTAGGATGCTGATACGTGCCTTGCGAGGGAGCACCCAGGGCTTGTGTCGGGGTGGTTCCAGGCCGACACGACCACCAGGACGGCTTGGGGCTGGGCTGAAGCCACCACCACGGAGAGCGGGAAGGAGGCCGCCAAGGCCAAAGAGGCATGCACGGCGTCTCCCGAGAGGCGCTGCAGTGAGGTGGAGGCCAAGCTGAAGACCCTTCGGAAGGAGCAAGCCGTGCATGCCCATCAACTCCAGTAGCAGGAGGAGGACCGCAAGGTCCATGAGGTGAAGCTTGCCGATAACAACTCTGAATTGACCCAGGTAACTGCTGACCAGGATGCGGAATGCGATCGCCTGGCCAAACTGAAGGAGGAAGTGGCCAAAGCTCAGACGTCCCATGCCCAGTGCATCACCGAGGCGATGACCTAGCTAGACGCCAGGGAGAAGATCCTTGCCGTCTCCTAGGGGAAGGCGGTCGCGGAGCGCGACACCTTCTCCTCTCTTGAGCTTAGGTCTCATGAGGTGCTGCACTCCATCCGCAGGGGAGGATTCAAGGAGCCGCTAGCGACCCCAGAGGTTGGCCTTGTGGGTCTTCCCTCCTAGCTTGCGGAGGCGTTTGAGGGTGCTGCCGCCGAGGTGGACTCCATCCTAGAGGAGGAGTGCCGCTCACTCTTCTCCGTAGCTGCGACGCGCGTCTTCGGCCAGCTCTTCCCCCAGGACCTGGGCTTTAACTTCGACGTGATGATCCACCCGGTCGCTCCTGAGGCCCGTGCCACTACCACGGTGGCCGTGGGGGGTCACGTGGACGCGCTGCTGAAGAAGTTTACCTGCATTCCTGATGCGAGGCCTCCTGCGGTGGAGGCCAACATCGGCGATGATGGCGACAACGATGTTGATGGCGAGCTTCCCACGGTCAGGGCAAGTGGCGGAGACGACCCTTCCTCCTATTTTTACCCTGCAACATTTATCATCCCTCGTGGAGGCGTAAGGCTTTTCTTGAATTTGATGAGCATTTGGTGCTTGTAATAACTGTTAGGACTCCGTGATTTCCTTTTTGTGCTTAGTTTCCTTCTTGTTTACCTTCGTGCTCTACATCAGGAGGGCCCAGCCCCGCGCATACCTCGACCGCCGTTGGGGCGTCCGGATCACCAGGATGAACCAAGGGGCGAGGGGCTATGTTACTAGTGAGGAACTTGAGCCACGATGCTGAGGGCCCCCCTTGATGTACGAGCAACCCTCATGAAGGAAACGTAGACAGCGGCGAAGATAATTCGGAGCCCTCCAAACCTTTCCTTGCTAGCTTTTTCCTGGGAGGAGCGCGAGAAGACGCAGGTACAAGGGACCTGGTGAGGTGGCGTGCGCCAGGCCTGGCCTGAGCGTAGGTGCCGTGTCCAGCCCTTCTCGCGCACACACCCAGGGGAATGCAGTGTGATAGGGCCATGTGAAGGGACGAGAGGCCATCCTGAGGTTGGTGCAGCCCCTAGAGCGCCCTTAGTTGTTTATCCACCAATGCGGAGCATGGGGCTTCCACTTGGGCATGGGCATAACCGCTGCGCGACCGTGTCATCCGCCAGCACGGAGCATGGGGCTTCCACTTAGCTATGGGCATAGTCGTTGCGCGACCGTGTCGTCCACCAGTGCGGAGCATGGGGCTTCCACTTGAGCGTGGGTGGGAGTTCCCTCTGGGGGGGACTCCGGGGCGTGTACAACCCCAAGTCATTCGTATGCGTGACTAGCATGGCAGAACTTGAGGAGGTGTATCTCGGCACCCGTGAGCCAGCGGGGACTCACGAGGTCCTACCTCAAGGCAGGTTGTGCCTGGTCTTCTGGCGCAGAGCGCACTTATAAAACCTATGGTGAGGGCGACCTTTGCTAAACGAACTTCCGGAGGCCATCGCATGAGAAGGCCAAACACCAAGGACCCCATGAGGTGACATGAACTGGGCCGACCCGCCAGACAGAGCTCAGTCGCTTGGGTTCATCGACACTGCATGCATGGACCCGAGCACATACGCCGTGCCCAGTCTTCTCATGCAACAAACCAGAGGAATGACATCCGGGGCGCAGCTCCCGCGATGGCGAATCTCCTGACTGCTGTTGTACGAAACCGTGCCGCGTGCCGTCACTCGCCTACCCCCAATTAGCTCACGCGAGGACATGACACTAAGCACCCCAGGAGGTGACGTGCATGTGAGCTGGACCGCGAGACAGAGCTCGGTCGCTTGGATTTATCAATGCTGCAGGGACGGACCCGAGCACAAACGTCGTGCCAGCCCTTAACCATGAGGCGGTCGAGGGTGGGGTTGTGAGGGCGCGATGGCATTCATGGTGACGAAGCACCGGGTAGGCAAGTTGAAGTACTTGGAAATTCATTAAAGGCAAGCCAATTCTGATACATGCTTAAAACGATACAGCTGGAGGGCTGGCCCACACAGCTTGAGTATAATGTAGCCCATGGGGCGCCCTCAACTTGAACAAACCAAAAAGTTACCTGACACCAATGCTGAAGAAGCATCGAGGTAGCAAAAGAAATGCGCCATGGAGACTGCTCCTCACGAGCTAGTCAACTTCGGAAGCCTGGGGGGCTCACGAGGCCCGCAGGGCTAGCGAGGGTCCGGGGCCTCCTAAGATACGACTGCCAAGCGCCTGTCCTCATGAGACGCCAAGGCATGCTCCATGACCCGCTGGTACGCGGCGCCCGTGTTCAGCAGGCCCAATGGCATGCAAACATAGTTGCAAGTGTAGCCCCCGCCCCGGCCGACATGCGAAGGCCAGAAGAGGTCCTGCGAAGCCGGCCTGTTAAGCTCCGGGATGTTAACGCAGACGTGCAGCTTGCCACGCACGCCGGGAGGGGCGGCTGCACTGGTGGGCTGTGCAGGGCGTCGCTCGCCGTACATGGCTCATGCCTCCTAAAGCTCCTCGATCACCTTGGTGATGAATTCCCGCTTTCCTGGTGCTTCATGCCGTGCTCCCTGCTCATTGGGGCGAGCGTCAAAGCACACTTACAAGTGGTGCTTGAACACCTCCCTTGATGTGCTGGTCAGGTTAGAGGCTCCCCAGACGAAAGCTCCCGAGCCCGTCCTAAGGGGGGGGGGGCGTCAGCGCGCCTCCTTATGCGCGAGGGAGAGACACCCTGGCAGCAGGCGCGGGGCCTGGAGCGCCTCCTGCAGGTTCCTTGGTCTCTGGACGGCCCTTTGGAAGGAGCTGCTTCTTCTTCGTGGGAATGGCATCAAGGGTCAGGACCCCGCCTTCGTCGTCAGAGTACTCAGCTGCTGCAACACGGTAGGCATGCTCTGAAGCACATACCGTGATGGACCGTGATGATGCCGCGACTCCCTGGCATCTTGAGGACGTTGTAGCCGTGATGGACCGCTGCTGTGAACTTGGCGAGGGCAGGGTATCCCAAAATGGCGTTGTATGGGAGGCCGATGGGGGCGATGTCGAAGTCGATGAGCTCAGTGTGGTAGTTGTCGCGCTTGCCGAAGGTGATGGGCAGGCGCACTTGCCCCAGGGGAATGGTGGAGCCATCTGTCACTCCGGAGAACGGCTTGGGGGGCATGAGCTGATTGTAGGGCACATGAAGCATCTCAAAGGTCTCGACAAAGAGCACGTTGAGTCCTGCACCACCGTCGATGAGGGTCTTGGTGACAACCATGTTGCTAATGGTCGGTGTGTAGAGCATGGGTAGAGCGTCAGCAGTGGACACACTTGAGCTAGTCCTTGGAGTTGAAGGTGATTGCGCACTGGGACCACCTGAGGCAGTGCGTGGCCTCGATTTTCGAGAGGGTTGCGTTTACCTCGCGACAGAAACACTTGAAGACATGGTTTGAGGCGAGCGCCTGAGTGCCATCGAGGATGCAGGCAACCGCACGAGGTTCTTGGAAGCCCCCTGCCCCATCGTCCTGACGGTTGTCATTGTTCCTTCTTGGCGGCGGCGGCAACGGAGGGAGGCCGACATTGCCCTGAGGAGGGGCTTCGCGAGGCTGGTCGCGCCAGGGGCCCTCACGAGGTTCGTCACGCCAGCCGACTGTCCCTGTGGCCTCCACCGCTGCCTCCTCCATGGCCATAGCCTCGGTCATTGCATTCAGGGTGGCGGCCTAAGCATTCCTCTCAGATCGCCCTGAGCTCTTGGCAATCATTGGGGTTGTGGGTGTGGATTGATACGTCCATTTGCAACATGTTTTCTTACTGTTATTTATGTTGTTTTTATGCATAATAATGCTTTTTTGGAGTAATTCTAATGCCTTTTCTCTCATAATTTGCAAGGTATGAACCAAGAGGGAGAATTCTGACAGCTGGAAATCTGGACCTAACAAAGCTACGTCAGTCCACCTATTTTGCACAACTCCAAACAAGCTGAAACTTCACGGAGTATGTATGTGGTGATTCCCTTAGTGGTGTCATGTGAATGTCGACTACATGACACTTCACCATATTTGGGCCTAAGGGAATGCATTGTGGAGTAGTAATTAGATGATGGGTTGCGAGAGTGACAGAAGCTTAAACCCTATTTTATGCGCTATTCCATAAGGGACCGACTGGATCCAAAAGTTTAATGCTATTGTTAGAATTTATTCTTAATACTTTTCCCGTTGTTGCGGATGCTTGCAGGAGGGTTAAACATAAGTAGGAGGTTTGTTCAACTAATAACAACACCTAAGCACCGATCCACCCTCATACCAAATTA
This sequence comes from Secale cereale, assembly GCA_902687465.1. Lineage (NCBI taxonomy): Eukaryota > Viridiplantae > Streptophyta > Magnoliopsida > Poales > Poaceae > Secale > Secale cereale. Next base: position 470,797,411 of record LR738711.1, on the reverse strand, counting down.
TCAAAGTAGCGAACATGAATCGAACCAACATGATGAAAGTGACTAGATAAAATTCCCGTGTACCCTCAAGAACGCTTTGCTTATTATAAGAGACCGTATTGGCCTGTCCTTTTCCTCAAAAGGATTGGGCTACCTTGCTGTACTTTTGCTACTACTATCATTACTTGCTCGTTACAAAATTATCTTGCTATCAAACTACTCTGTTACTTACAATTTCAGCACTTGCAGATATTACCTTGCTGAAAACCACTTGTCATTTCCTTCTGCTCCTTGTTGGGTTCGACACTCTTACTTATCGAAAATAGCTACAATTGACCCCCTATACTTGTGGGTCATCAAGGCTATTTTCTGGCGCCGTTGCCGGGGAGTGAAGCGCCTTTGGTAAGTGGAAATTGGTAAGGAAACATTCACACGGCGTGCTGAAATTTATTGTCACTTGTTACTATGGAGAACAATCCTTGGAGGGGTTTGTTCGGGGTATCTTCACCTCGACCGGAACCACAATTAGCTACCTCTCAACCTGCTGCACCTATTGAAAATATTGAATATTAAATTCCTTCAGGTATGATAGAACAACTGCTAGCTAATCCTTATGCAGGAGACGGAACCGGACATCCTGAAATGCACTTGATATATGTGGAACAAATTTGTGGATTGTTTGAGCTTGCAGGTTTACCCAGAGATCAAGTTATGAAGAAGGCTTTTCCTTTATCTTTTAAGGTTAAAGCATCAGCATGGTATAGGCTATGCGATGATATTGGAGCTCGGAACTGGAATCGGTTGAAATTGGAGTTTCACCAAAACAAATATCCTATGCATCTAGTTCATCGTGATCGGAATTACATATATAATTTTTGGCCTCGTGAAGGAGAAAGTATCACTCTAGCTCGGGGGAGGCTTAAGTCAATGTCATATTCATGCCCCAATCATGAGCTCTCAAGAGAAACTATTATCCAGAACTTTTATGCTTGGCTTTCTCGTAATGATCAATCCATGCTCGATACATCTTGTACTGGTTCCTTCATGAAGAAGACTATTGAAGAGTTAGGTATTAAGCTTAAGTATGATTGTGTTAAAACTTTTATGAATACCGAAGTTTTTTCAAAGTTTAGCACTAAATATGGACTTGACTCTGAGATAGTAGCTTCCTTTTGTGACATTAGCTACTCATGCTGATCTCCTTAAAGAGAAGTGGTTTAAATATCACCCACCTATTAAAGAAGAAATTAAAGAACCGGTACCAGCTAAGGAAGAAACTATAATATATAATGTTGATCTAGTTGTTCCTACTGCTTATATCGAGAAACCACCTTTTCCTGTTAGGATAAAGGAACATGCTAAAGTTTCAACTATGGTTAACAAAAGTTATATTAGAACACCCAAACCCGATGAACAAATCAAGGTAGAACCTAGTGTTGCTATTGTTAAAGATCTCTTGGAAGAAGATATAGATGGGCATGTTATTTGCTTCAATGAAGAAGCTGCTAGAATTGCTAGACCTGACAAAAATGACAAACATAGACCCGTTGTTGGCATGCCCGTTGTCTCAGTTAAAATAGGAGATCACTGTTATCATGGTTTATGTGATATAGGTGCTAGTGTGAGTGCTATTCCTTACACTTTATACCAAGAAATTATGAATGAGATAGCACCCGCAGAGATAGAAGATATATATGTTATTTTTAAACGTGCTAATAGAGATACTATATCACCAATTGGGGTAGTTAGAGATGTCGAAGTCTTGTGTGGGAAAATAAAATAGCCTACTAATTTTCTTGTTCTTTGTTCCCCACAAGATGACTCCTGTCCCATTATCTTTGGTAGACCTTTCTTGAACACCGTTAATGCTAAAATAGTTTGTGAGAAACAAACTATCGGTGTTAGTTTTGGTGATGAGTCTCATGAATTTAATTTCTCCAAGTTTAATAGAAAGCTTCATGAAAAAGAATTGCCTAGTAAGGATGAAATAATTGGTCTTGCTTCTATTGTTGTGCCTCCCACTGATCCTCTAGAACAATATTTGCGAGACCAAGAAAATGATTTACATATGCATGAAAGAAATGAAATAGATGAGATTTTCTTTGAACAACATCCTCTCCTTAAACACAATTTGCCTATTGAAACTCTAGGAGATCGTCCTCCACCTAAAGGTGATCCTGTGTTTGAATTAAAACAATTGCTAGACACTTTGAAATATTTTTATCTTGATGAAAAGAAGATATATACTATTATTATTAGTGCTAACCTTTTAGAACATGAAGAAGAAAGATTATTGAAAGTTCTAAGGAAGCACCGAGCTACTATTGGATATACTCTTGATGACTTAAAGGGCATTAGTCCCACTCTATGTCATCATAAGATCAACATGGAGCCTGATGCTAAACCCATTGTTGATCATCAACATCGGTTAAATCCGAAGATGAAAGAAGTAGTTAGAAGGGAAATTTTAAAACTTTTGGAAGCAGGTATAATCTATCCTATAGCTGATAGTAGATGGGTAAGTCCTGTTCATTGTGTTCCTAAGAAGGGAGTATTACTGTTGTTCCTAATGATAAAAATGAACTTATTCCACAAAGAATTATCACAGGCTATAGAATGGTAATTGATTTTAGAAAACTAAATAAAGCAAATAGAAAAGACCATTACCCTCTGCCTTTTATTTATCAAATGCTAGAAAGATTATCTAAGCACACACACTTTCGCTTCCTTGATGGGTACTCTGGTTTTTCACAAATACCTGTTTCTCAACCTGATCAAGAAAAGACCACCTTTACTTGTCCCTTTGGAACTTATGCTTATAGACGCATGCCTTTCGGTTTATGCAATGTACCTACTAACTTTCAAAGATGTATGACTGCTACATTGTTTGACTTTTGTGAAAAGATGGTAGAGGTTTTCATGGATGACTTCTTTGTTTATGGGAAGTCTTTTGATGATTGTTTAAGCAATCTTAATTGTGTTTTGTAGAGATGTGAACAAACAAACCTTGTCTTGAATAGGGAGAAATGCCACTTTATGGTTAACGAAGGTATTGTCTTGGGCCATAAGATTTTGGAAAAAGGTATTGAAGTGGACAAAGCTAAGGTTAATGCAATTGAGAAAATGCCTTGTCCTAAGGATATCAATGGAATTTGTAGTTTCCTAGGTCATGTTGGTTTCTATAGGAGATTTATTAAAGACTTCCCTAAAATTTCTAGGCCTCTTACAAATCTTTTGCAAAATGATGTGCCTTTTGTTTTTGATGATGATCGATTTGAAGCCTTTGAGACACTCAAGAAAGCCTTAATTTCTGCACCTATTATTCAACCACCTGATTGGAACTTCCCTTTGAAATTATGTGTGATTCTAGTGATTATGATGTTGGTGTTGTTCTAGGATAAAGGGTTGATAAGAAACTAAACGTTATTCATTATGCTAGTAAGACTCTAGACAATGCTCAAAATAATTATGCTAGTACTGAGAAGGAATTCTTAGTAGTGGTATTTGCTTGTGACAAATTTAGATCATACATTGTTGATTCAAAAGTAATAGTTCACACTGACCATGATGCTATTAAATATCTTATGGAAAATAAAGATGCTAAAGCTAGACTTAATTGGTGGGTTCTCTTGATACAAGAATTTGATTTGCAAATCACTGATAGAAAGGGAGCTGAGAACCTCGTAGCTGATAACTTGTCTAGGCTTGAAAATGTGCTTGATGACCCACTACCTATTGATGTTAGTTTTCCTGATGAGTAGTTAGCTGCAATAAATGTTGCTCATAATACTCCTTGGTATGCTGACTATGCTAGTTAAATTGTTGCTAAATATTTACCACCTAGCTTTACCAACAAAAGAAAAAATTCATTTATGATTTAAGACACTACTTTTGGGATGACCCACATCTTTATAAGGAAGGAGTAGCTGGTATGATTAGATGTTGTGTACCTGAGCATCAACAGGGACAAATCCTTCGGAAATGTCACTCCGAAGCATATGGAGGGCATCATGCTGGAGATAGAACTGCTCAAAGAATAGGTAATATCGATAAGCGTCAAGAAATGCCTATGAATTATTCACTTGCTGTTGAACCATTTGATGTTTGGGGATTTGATTACATGGGACCTTTCCCTTCCTATAATGGGTATACACATATTTTGGTTGCTGTTGATTATGTTACTAAATGGGTAGAAGCTATTCCAACCAGTAGTGTTGATCACAACACCTCTATTAAAATGCTGAAGGAAGTTATTTTCCAAAGGTTTGGAGTCCCTAGATATTTAATGATTGATGGTGGTTCACACTTTATTCATGGTACTTTCCGTAAAATGCTTGCCAAGTATGATGTTAACCATAGAACTGCATCACCGTATCATCCTTTGTCTAGTGGTCAAGTTGAGCTCAGTAATAGAGAAATAAAACTAATTTTGCAAAAGACTATCAATAGGTCCAGGAAGAATTGGTCTAAGAAATTAGACGATGCACTTTGAGCTTACATAACAGCTTATAAAAATCCTATGGGTATGTCTCCTTATAAAATGGTTTATGAAAAAGCTTGACATTTGCCTCTTGAGTTAGAACATAAAGCATTTTGGGCAATCAAAGAACTCAACTGTGATTTCAAACTTGCCGGTGAAACAAGGTTATTTGATATTAGCTCATTAGATGAATGGGGAACCCAAGCTTATGAAAATGCCAAGTATTCAAAGAAAAAGTTAAAAGATGGCATGATAAAAGAATCCAAGGCATGAGTTCAAAGTTGGAGAATATGTTGTTTTGTACAACTCTCGTTTCATGTTCTTTGCAGGAAAACACCTCTCTAAATGGGTAGGCCCTATGTCATTGAGGAGGTTTATCGGTCTGGAGCTATCAAAATAAATAATGCAGAAGGTAATAACCCGAAGGTTGTTAATGGGCAATGAATAAAACATTATATCTCAAGTACACCCATTAATGTTTAAAGCAATATTATCCAAACTTTGACACGGGAAGGACACATAAAAGAGTCCTTCCGGAACACACTAGAATCATGGAAATAAGGAGGTACGTGATATAGTAAGTAAACGGACTCCGAAAAATCCACAAAAATATTTTTTGTCAGTTCTGGAATATTTAGAAAATTAGGAAAATAAGAAACTTCCAGGAAGCGTACCCTGGTGGGCACAAGACACCAGGGCACGCCTGGCTTGCCAAGCGCGCCCAGGTGGGTTGTGCCCACCTCGGGCACCGTCCGGACTCCATTTTTCTACAGATTGCTTGTTTCCCAAGATAAAAAAAATCTTTATATACCCCCGAACCTGTTAACCACCGTATCGCGGAGAAATCTTCTATTCTCTTTTCATGCTGTTTCGGGCCAGATCTAACAAGCTAGGCATCATGTCTTCCTCCTCCTCAAACCCAATGGAAGAAGATGCTTGGCTGATGAAGATTGAGCTGAGGAGAGAGGAGCCCGTAGAAGCTGCAAAAGGTGACAGAGGCAAGGAGGTTATCGATGATCAAGCACCGGCAACCGAGCAAGCACTGCCGGCCGAAGAGGAAGGAGAAGAACTCCCACCAAAAAGGCCTTTACACAGGTTACATCGTAACAATTTTCGCAATTTCATTCACAATTCTGGATTCGAGAATACTCCTCGTAGGCCTATACCGTCCAATTGGGATATATCTCGTCTAAGGGAAAATAGTGCAGGAATAAACCCGTGGGGCCCGAAAAACAAACACATAATGGGTGAGGTGAAGAAAAACAGTGAGTTGCTTCATCAGGCCCTTCGGGAGATTCAAGGTTTGAAGGATTTACTCATGGTTATATTGGAGAATACTTCATCACCACCACCATCTTCTTCATCATAAAAAAAAATTGAGTATCAGGTATGGGCACTCCCCTTGGCCTCCGCCAAGCTTGGGGGAGCTGTCCCGGTATCATATCATCCCCACTATCCTTTTATCTGTACTTATTTTAGTTCGATCTTTTGCTTTAGAATGAATTAAAGTTTAGTTCGATCATTTCTTTTCTAGAGTTTTCTTAGTGATCTATCCTTGTAATCGTGTGCAAGACATATAAGAAAGTTTAGTTTGAGTTTTTGCTTTCTTTATCTTCCTGTTGCAATAAAAAGAAAGGTTATAAAAAGGAGGGAAGAAAAGAAATAAATTAATAAGATCATATGCTAATCTTATGGTAGGTGATGGCACCACATAAGGAAAAGTATAAGTAGAAAATTTATTAGAGAGTGACAAACATAGCATTGGTCAATGATGCAACTCATGAACAAATTAATAAGGGAAGAGAAGATTCACATATTAATATACTATCCTAGAAATATTTTTTGATTGTGAGCCCCCATCAAAATATTATATGCCAAAATTGTTGACGTTGGAAAAGGAAGACAACTTAATGATTTATGTTTGTTCATATTCACATAGAAGTCATATTGTCATAGATCCTTTAACATCTGGTGCTTGCTCAATATCTTTTCTAGCCAAAAATTCCGCACTAAGTAGAGATACTACTTGTGCATCCAAAAACCTTTAAACCCAAATCTTTTTCGAGAGTCCACCATACCTACCTATGGATTGAGTAAGATCCCTCAAGTAAGTTGTCATCGGTGCAATAAGGCAACGAAAATTGCTTCTAAAAAGTGTGAGACCATTTAGTGTAAGAGAAAATTGAGCGTTGCATGAACTTGTGATGGTGAAGAATAAAAGCGACATACTACATAATAAAGGTTGCTATCACAAGGGGCAATGCAACGCGACATTCTATTGTACTAAGGGGTTGAGCATACAAACAAATAAGCGCATGGAAATCTCTGCTTCTCCCTGTGAAGGGCCTATCTTTTACTTTTATGCAAAGAGTCAATTTTTTCTCTCTATTCCTTTTTATTTTATCCCTTGGCAAGCATCATGTGGTGAGGAAAGATCTAGGCACATATGTCCAGTTGAATATGGGTGGCATGAGTTATTATTGTTGACATCACCCTTGAGGTGAGTACGTTGGGAGGCAATATTATAAGCCCATATCTTTCTTTGTGTCCGGTTGAAACATTTTGCTCATGTGTATGCGGTGAGTGTTAGCAATCATATAAGACTAATAGGATGGTTGAGTATGTGGACTTGCTTAAAGGCTCTGATACGTGACCCTTCCTGAAAAGATGATGAATTGTAGTTGCAAAGTTGACTGAGAACAGAGTTTGTTGGTTTCTAATAGAGTTTATGCTTTATACTTCGATTGTGTGATGAACTGTTACTTGTTCATGAGAAGTCTATGATTAAAGTCCTATGATAAAAGTCTTATGTTTAAATTTGTTGCTGTTATAATAATCTACATGATGCTTCTATGTCCGTATTTTGTTTTTATCGACACCTCTCTGTCAAAGCATGTGCACATGTTTTTCGATTCCGGTTTTCGCTTGGGGACAAGCGAGGTCTAAGCTTGGGGGAGTTGATACATCCATTTTGCATCATGTTTTCTTACTGTTATTTATGTTGTTTTTACGCATAATAATGCTTTTTGGAGTAATTCTGATGCCTTTTCTCTCGTAGTTTGCAAGGTATGAACCAAGAGGGAGAATTCTGGCAGGTGGAAATCTGGACCTAAAAAATCTACGTCAAGCCACCTATTCAGCACAACTCCAAACAAGCTAAAACTTCACGAATAATTTTTATGTAATATTTGAAGAATATTGGAGCAAAGAAGTACCAGAAGGGGCCCACCAGGTGGGCACAACCCAGCTGGGCGCGCCAGGGAGCCCAGGCGCGCGCCCTGGTGGGTTGTGCTCACCCAGGCCCACCTCCGGTGCCCATGTTCTATTATATAAGTCTTTCCGAACTAGAAATAAGAAAGAGAAGACTTTCGGTACGGAGCGCCGCCATCTCGAGGCGGATCTTGGGCAGGAGCACTTTTGCCCTCCGGCGGAGCGATTCCGCCGGGGGAACTTCCCTCACGAAGGGGGAAATCATCATCATCATCATCACCAACAACTCTCCCATCTTGGGGAGGGCTATCTCCATCAACATGTTCAACAACACCATCTCATCTCAAACCCTAGTTCATCTCTTGTGTTCAATCTTGTTACCGGAACTATATATTAGTGCTTGTGGGTGACTAGTAGTGTTGATTACATCTTGTAGTTGATTACTATATGGTTTATTTGGTGGAAGATTATATGTTCAGATCCAATATGCTATTCAACACCCCTATGATATTGAGCATGCTTATCATTTGTGAGTAGTTACGTTTGTTCTTGAGGTCACCGTAGAAATCATGCTGCAATTAATCATTTGAATTTGATATGTGTTCGATATTTTGATAGTATGTATGTTGTGATTCCCATAGTGGTGTCATGTGAATGTCGACTACATGACACTTAACCATATTTGGGCCTAAGGGAATGCATTGTGGAGTAGTATTTAGATGATGGGTTGCGAGAGTGACAGAAGCTTAAACCCAGTTCATGTGCTATTTCGTAAGGGACCGGTTGGATCCAAAAGTTTAATGCTATGGTTAGAAATTATTCTTAATACTTTTCCCGTACTTGCGGCTGCTTGCGGAAGGGTTAATCATAAGTAGGAGGTTTGTGTAATGCCCAGGATGCGACTATATCTCCTACGTGTCGAGGCACGACTTGGAGACATAAGCGCATTCTGGAATGATTGCAAGCGTGGTATCTTTGCACAACTCATGTAAAAGTACAGGGATGAAAGAGTAAAAGATAGTTGGCTTACACTCGCCACGTCACACAATGAATACAATAACATACATTCATCCAAATAACACAGGGTCTGACTACGGACGGAAACCAAACGAGAAAGACACCACAATCACAAGGCCTGATCGCCCCTAGTAGGAACCACTATTGATCGTCGAAAATGTCACATACATACGACCAAGCTCTTCATCGAACTCATAGTGAAGATCTTGTCCCTCTACTGCGCTGTTCTCAGCGGTACCTGCAACTGGTGTGTGTTGAATCTGTGAGCCACAAAGGACTCAGCAATCCCGTTCTCGGGTATCAAAACTACCAAAGCCTTAGGTGAGGAAAGGCTATAAAAGTGCCTGCAGCAAGCACTAAGCGTCTAGCTTACGAGTTTAGAGTGAGAAGAGAACAAGTGCCAACAGTCGCCAAGTTGATCAAGAAGTGATCCTAGCTACTCACGGTCAAACATAACCCCACCGTGTTCACTTCCCGAAGCCCTTCGGAAAGAGACCGTCACGGTTACTCACACAGGTAGTGTATTCTTATGGATATGGTGTCAAGTTATCTACAACCGGATATTAACAAATTCCCATCTGCCACATAACCGCGGGCACGGCTTTCGAAAGTTCATAACCCTGTAGGGGTATCCCAACTTAGCCCATCACAAGCTCACGATCTGCGGAGTCGCAACTCCAAGGTGGGAAGATGTAACACTCCAAATTTTGGATTTGGTTTTCTTCCAACTTTTGGTCTTTTAGAAGGGGACATTTGATCTTCTCTTGAAGACCCTTTCTAAAATCTTTTCTGACCAAAGTTTGTGTGTTCTTCTCAAACTTGATTCTGGTCTTGAAGGTTTCTTCTTGTGTTAGCTCAACAAAAGTTGTTTTTCTCTTTAAGGTTTGTTTGATTCTTTTACCTCCATGAATATCCATCTTATAAGAATCTTGGACTTGTCTTCCCCTTTCAAACCTTTTCTTGCCCTAGCACCCAATGAAAGTATTTCTCTCCAAGACCTCCTCTTCACCTTGAAACAAGTCTCTCCTCAATTCCAGTAAGTTACAACCTTATTGGAATTTTTCTTCTAATTATTTTGCACCAAAAACAATTTCTGTCCTTTGAAATGAATCATGGTGATTTACAAAGGAACCACCATGTTCATTTTGATTTTTGACTCCAAACCAACTCCCCTGGATAGTCCTTAGTACCCACAACCTAGATCCATCTTGTTTCACTGGTCCACAGTTCAAAATTTTCAAATTTCACTTGCTGCAAGTTTGGACCGGATTTGCAAATTTTGGTGAAATTCATATTTTGCTTCTTCCTAAAAATCTGTGAAAATTCAGGCAGCCTCTAGATGCATCAAGAGACCACTCCACCAAATATCAGCTCCAGAAAGATTTTCGACATGCCAACATCATTTCATCAAACACCTGGCGTGCATTGTTTCTATCAGTTTCAGAAAAGTTAACTGAACTTAACATGCGATAGTGCAGCTCCGTCAGTTCGTTAGAGGACGTTCGTCAATCTCACCAGTGCCTCTTTGGATCGATGCTGCACTGCACCTTGCTCTTATCCAGAGTGCCGCACACGCAGTTGGCTGGTTCCTGGTGTCGGTGGCACCTTGGCCCGCCCACGCCGGCGTCTTCCGCGGCGGCAGAGCCACCCGCCGAGGCCGACAGGGGGCACCCTGCGGCACAACGCCGTTCGGCACCGCCCAAGTCGCTTGGAAGCTCCGCGTGGCCACCTCCTCACCAGCGCACGCCTGCAGTACCGTCGCCGAGCCCTGGCACGCACAGGGCGCGCTCTCTGCCGCCGACGTGCCGCACGGCCGTTCCGTTGGGGATAGGCCGTAACCGCCCCTACTTTGCTGAGCAAGGCACCGAAATGGAACTAGTGCACCTCCTAGTCGATGCTCAAGCACCTAAACCAACCGTCCAGCCACAGCGCCGCCGTAATCGACCGCCGGACTTATCCCGTTCACGGCAACTGCCTCTGGCCGGCTATATATAGCGCCTCCGAGCTCGCTCCCGACCTCGCACATCTCCACCATCTCACCAGACCCCGCCCAGCCACTGGAAGAGCCTCGAGGGGCCCTTCTTCCTCAACTCTGGCCACCTCCGTCGACCTCGGGTTCCAGCAACGTTCTCTCTGGTGAGAGCTCCTCCACCACCCTGGACTCGTTTGTAGCCTCCTGACACCTCTAGGAGACTAACCCCCACTCCACTTTGGCCCTAGCAACTCCCTCCGACGAGGCCCACGACCACCCGAGCCACCGTCCGCTGGAGATAGGGTCGCCGTCGACATGGGGCTCGCCGACCCTCAACTCCACCACCCACCGACGCGGAAGAACACCAGGAACCCGTAGGTACCACTCACTCCCCCTACCTCGCCATGGATCGGCGCCAGCGACCACCGCAACTCTCTGGCACCGGCGCGGCTCTGTTTCAGTTTTTAAACGTGACGAGTGGGACCACCTCGTCAGCCTCTTAATTCATTCCGAAACGTTTTCCTGGAAGGAGCATTCGGGCAAAGTACGTTTTCCTCATTCGGCTGGCGTACTGCGTGCCGAATCGTTTTCTGTTTTTATATTCTAGCCCCTGGAATATTTCTCTTTCATTACAGACAAGTCCCTGGACAGAAACTCTAATATCTTTAAACTAAAGATGATTTTGAGTTGATTCTTTTTCTGTCCTCTTTAGTTTTCTGTCTAGTTTTTTGTCATATTTATTTGAAAAATATTTGGGACAACTTTTTTGCACGCGCGGTATTTATGTTAGTATTCGTTTTGTTTGAATACGTAGATACCGAAGGACGTGACGGAGCCGCGAACTTCACCGAGTTAGACTCCGACTACTCCGAACCAGGCAAGCATGTTTGAACCTTTGACATGATGAGTGTGTTGCATGTTTGCTCGAGTAGTTCTTCTTCATAGCATGGTCATATAAGCATTTGTGGATGATTATATTTCATGCAAGCAAACTTCGGTTGAACCCGAATGATGATGATTGAAACATCCCGATCATGTGGTGACATGATGGGTTGTGTACTGGTATTGTTGGAGCATGCCAGCCATTGGTTAACTCTAGTATCAACATGGACCAAGTCATGATTCCGTTCGTCTCCTTTTTGGTACTGTCATATGCCGTCTGATATGATTACGATTTAGTCTGTTGCAAACCTCTTTCCGTGTCCACACCAAGTAGAGGGGCCGGGATGAGGGTTCCATGGCCATGGATTAAAGCCCGTCATCCGGTCAGGGGGCATGGGTGTTTCCGGTTGAGACCGAGAGGGGTGCACCCCTTAGAGCGCGCATATATAAATTTGATCCCATGCTACTCGAGGTTGCAGCCACCACGTCTTCAAGTTTTTCGTGAATGTTGTCACGGGTGATTCCGGGCAGCATGATGTGAAATGGGTGTGTACTGGTCAGTTGTGTTTCTGCTAAAACACCGTAGACGGAACTAGTCCCTGTGGCTAGTGGAATCCGTTTGTGATTTAAGAGTACAAGCTCTGCAGAGTCAAAGTCTTCCGAGTAGCCATGTTTATGGCCTAGAGTCAATCTTCGTGTCAACCCCGGTGACCGTCTCTAGTTAATAGTAACAAGAGTGGTGAGTTTTGTCAAGGTTCATTTGGGGTAGATGAACTAACCAGTTATCTCTGCACCGATTTATCTCTTGAAGTATTTTACCACTATACCATTGAGTGTTATAAGCCCTTTATGAGATGTCGCTCAGACGTCCGACTGTGGCATTCTTGTTATTTACTTTGGTTTTAAGCCCTTTATGAGATGTCGCTCAGACGTCCGACAGTGGAATTCTTGTTATTTACTTTCATTATAAGCCCTTTATGAGATGTCGCTCAGACGTCCGACTGTGGCATTCTTGTTATTTACTTTCATTATAAGTCCTTTATGTATTGTCGCTCAGAAGTTCGACTGTGGCATTCCTGTTAGTTATTTTTGTTATAAGCCCTTTGTGTGATGTCGCTCAGAAGTCCGACTATGGCATTCTTGTTATTTTTGTTTGTTATAAGCCCTTTATGTGATGTCGCTCAGACGTCCGACTGTGGCATGTTTTTATTTATTTTCCCTCACGAGGCGTCGCTCAGACACTCGTTCGCTTTTCTTTTATTTATCTTATGGATTTCGGGAGGACTACCGCCCGACTTCCATTTTTTCATGCAGCGCAGAAATTATATTATTCGGATACATATTGCTAGAATACTCACATGCATCATGTTTGCATTTGTTATATCTTATGTCCGAACTTTCTTGCGAGTACATTCAAAGTACTCACCTGGCTTGTTGATTTGGCCAGATGTTGACGAAGGCGATCTCATGGATGAAGAGTTCGATAGCGAGTCCGACGTCTAGTGGAGTCCTTGTCAGTCTCTTGCGATCCTGGAGTTGATCACTGTTTTATAACCGCTTCCGCCACCCACCAAATATATTCATCGGGTCATGAACTGTAAGATATTGGAGTCACGTCACCCACTACGCCGTGACATATCCACCACCTCTTTTTTATAACTAGTTAGTAGTTATGCCACCCTACCATTGTGTCATGTTCGCCCATATGTATTATATCGGCGTGCTTGTAATAAATTGTTGAGCAACCTCAGCTCAACCATGTATAATGTTCAGTACTCTGGAATTCTGGATCAAGGATTTGTCTACCAGTAAGAAGTATTCTTCTGTGCTGGTTCGATAAAAAGGTCAGTCTCTCGGTAATTATTTTACTGAAAAACCGGTCCTAACAATCCAGGGCCATGGAACCCTCATCCCGGCCCCTCTACTTGGTGTGTACACGGAAAGAGGTTTGCAACTAACTAAACCGTAATCTTATCAGACGGCATATGACAGTACCAAAAAGGAGACGAACGGAATCATGACTTGATCCACGTTGATACTAGAGTTAACCAATGGCTGGCATGCTCCAACAATACCAGTACAAAACCCATCATGTCACCACATGATCGAGATGTTTCAATCATCATCATTCGGGTTCACCCGAAGTTTGCTTGCGTGAAATATAATCATCCACAAATGCTTATATGACCATGCTATGAAGAAGAACTACTCGAGCAAACATGCAACACACTCATCATATCAAAGGTTCAAACATGCTTGCCTGGTTCGGAGTAGTCGGAGTCTAACTCGGTGAAGTTCGCGGCTCCGTCACGTCCTTCGGTATCTACGTATTCAAACAATACGAACACTAACATAAATAATGCGCGTGCAAAAAAGTTGTCCCAAATATTTTTCAAATAAACATGACAAAAAACTAGACAGAAAACTAAAGAGGACAGAAAAAGAATCAACTCAAAATCATCTTTAGTTTAAAAGATATTAGAGTTTCTGTCCAAGGACTTGTTTGTAATGAAACAGAAATATTCCAGGGGCTAGAATATAAAAACAGAAAATGATTCGGCACACCGTACGCCAGCCGAATGAGGAAAACATACTTTGCCCGAATGCGCCTTCCAGGAAAACGTTTCGGAATGAATTGAGAGGCTGACAAGGGGGTCCCACTCGTCAGGTTTAAAAACTGAAACAGAGCCGTGCCCGCGCCAGAGAGCTGCGGTGGTCGCCGGCGCCGATCCACGGCGAGGTAGGGGGAGTGAGTGGTACCTACGGGTTCCTGGTGTTCTTCTGCGTCGGTGGGTGGTGGAGTTGAGCGTCGGCGAGCCCCACGTTGACGGCGACCCTATCTCCGGCGGACGGCGGCTCGGGTGGTCGTGGGCCTCGTCGGAGGGAGTTGCTGGGGCCAAATTGGAGTGGGGGTTGGTCGCCTAGAGGTGTCAGGAGGCTACGAACGAGTCTAGGGCGGTGGAGGAGCTCTCACCAGAGAGAACGTTGCTGGAACCCGAGGCGGACGGAGGTGGCCGGAGTTGAGGAAGAAGGGCCCCTCGAGGCTCTTCCAGTGGCTGGGCGAGGTCTGGTGAGATGGTGGAGATGTGCGAGGTCGGGAGCGAGCTCGGAGGCGCTATATATAGCCGGCCCGAGGCGGTTGCCGTGAACGGGATAAGTCCGGCGGTCGATTACGGCTGCGCTGTGGCTGGACGGTTGGTTTTGGTGCTTGAGCATCGACTAGGAGGTGCACTAGTTCCATTTCGGTGCTTAGCTCAGCAAAGTAGGGGCGGTTACGGCCTGTCCCCAACGGAACGGCCGTGCGGCACGTCGGCGGCAGAGAGCGCGCCCTGTGCGTGCCAGGCCACGGCGATGGTGCAGCAGGCGTGCGCTGGCGAGGAGGGGGCCACGCGGAGCTTCCAGGCGACTTGGGCGGTGCCGAACGGCGTTGTGCCGCAGGGTGCCCCCTATCGGCCGCCACAGGTGGCTCTGCCGCCGCGGAAGACGCCGGTGTGGGCGGGCCAGGGTGCCACCGACGCCAAGAACCAGCCAAGTGCGCGTGTGGCGCTTTGGATAAGAGCAAGGTGCAGTGCATCATCGATCCAAAGAGGCACTGGTGAGATTAACGAACGTCCTCTGACGAACTGAGGGAGCTGCACTGTCGCATGTTAAGTTAAGTTAACTTTTCTGAAACTGACAGAAAGAATGCACGCCAGGTGTTTGACGAAATGATTTTGGCATGTGGAAAATCTTTCCGGAGCTGATATTTGGTGGAGTGGTCTCTTGATGCATCTAGAGGCTGCCTGAATTTTCACAGATTTTCAGGAAGAAGGAAAATATGAATTTCACCAAAATTTGCAAATCTGGTCAAAACTTCCAGCAAGTGAAATTTGAAATTTTTGAACTGTGGACCAGTGAAACAAGATGGATCTAGGTTGTGGGTACTAAGGACTATCCAGGGTTGTTGGTTTGGAGTCAAAAATCAAAATGACCATGGTGGTTCCTTTGTAAATCACCAATGTTCATTTCATAGGACATAAATTGTTTTTGGTGCAAAATAATTAGAAGAAAAATTCCAATAAGGTTGTAACTTACTGGAATTGAGGAGAGACTTGTTTCAAGGTGAAGAGGAGGTCTTGGAGAGAAATACTTTCATTGGGTGCCAGGGCAAGAAAAGGTTTGAAAGGGGAAGACAAGTCCAAGATTCTTATAAGATGGATATTCATGGAGGGAAAAGAATCAAACAAACCTTAAAGAGAAAAACAACTTGTGTTGAGCTAACAAAGAAGAAGAATCTTCAAGACCAGAATCAAGTTTGAGAAGAACACACAAACTTTGGTCAGAAAAGATTTTAGAAAGGGTTTCCAAGAGAAGATCAAATGCCCCCCTTCTAAAAGATCAAAAGTTGGAAGAAAACCAAATCCAAAATTTGGAGTGTTACAACACCTACCCCCTTAGGAAATATCGGGTCCTCAAGATTTCAGCTGATCCTCAAATAGGTGTGGGTATTCTGTCCGAAGAAAATCCTCCCTTTCCCATGTTGCCTCATCCTCTGTGTGATTGCTCCACTGAACCTTGAGAAATTTAATTGTCTTCTGATGGGTCCTTCTTTCAGACTCTTCCAATATTTTTATTGGGCGTTCCCGGTAGGTGAGGTCTGGTTGCACATCAAGATTTTCATGCGACATGTGCTTCTCTGGGTTGCCTACACATTTCCTCAGCTGTGAAACATGGAACACGTCGTGGACGTCTGATAGTTCTTTGGGAAGGTCCAACTGGTAGGCTACCGTGCCTCTCCGTGCAATTATACGGAAGGGTCCGATAAATCGTGGTGCTAGTTTTCCTTTGACCTTGAACCATTGCAGACCCCTCATAGGTGATACACGGAGGTACACGTGTTCACCGGGTTCAAAGCTCACTTCCCGATGCTTTTGATCGTAATAATTCTTCTATCAGATTTGGGCTGTCTTGAGTCGATCCCGAATTAGTCTAACTTTTTCCTCAGCTTCTTTGAGCATGTCTGGGCCGAAGATATGACTGTCCCCTGTTTTCGACCAGTTTAGTGGGGTACGGCATATTCGTCCGTACAAGGCTTCGAAAGGAGCCATTTTCAGACTGGCTTGGTAACTATTGTTGTGCGCGAACTCGGCATACGGCAAGCTTGCTTCCCAAGTGGTCCCATAGGTGAGGATACATGCCCTTAGCATGTCTTCTAGGATTTGATTTACTCGTTCTGTTTGTCCTCCTGTCTAGGGGCATGGGTGTTTCTGGTTGGGACCGAGAGGGGGGCACCCCTTAGAGCGCGCATATATAAATTTGATCCCATGCTATTCGAGGTTGTAGCCTCCCCGTCTTAAAGTTTTTTGTGAATGTTGTCACGGGTGATTCCGGGCAGCGGGATGTGAAATGGGTGTGTACTGGTTAGTTGTGTTTCTGCTAAAACACCGTAGACGGAACTAGTCCCTGTGGCTAGTGGAATCCGTTGGCTGTGATTTAAGAGTACAAGCTCTGTAGAGTCAAAGTCTTCCGAGTAGCTATTTTTACAGCCTAGAGTCAATCTTCGTGTCAACCCCGGTGACCATCTCTAGTAAATAGTAACAAGAGTGGTGAGTTTTGTCAAGGTTCATTTGGGGTAGATGAACTAACCAGTTATCTCTGCACCGATTTATCTCTTGAAGTATTTTACCACTATACCATTGAGTGTTATAAGCCCTTTATGAGATGCCGCTCAGACGTCCGACTGTGGCATTCTTGTTATTTACTTTGGTTATAAGCCCTTTATGAGATGTCGCTCAGACGTCCGACTGTGGCATTCTTGTTATTTACTTTGGTTATAAGCCCTTTATGAGATGTCGCTTCGACGTCCGACAGTGGCATTCTTGTTATTTACTTTCATTACAAGCCCTTTATGAGATGTCGCTCAGACGTCCGACTGTGGCATTCTTGTTATTTACCTTCATTATAAGCCCTTTATGTGATGTTGCTCAGACGTCCGACTGTGGCATTCATGTTATTTATTT